>JALGBA010000007.1:0-605000 GCA_023970755.1 Azemiops feae | reverse complement strand
TAGGTTTAAAAGCAATTTAAAATTACAAGAGTTAAATACAGGCTAAAAAACATTTGAGCAGTGTGATTCTGGTGATTTCTCTGCACCAACCACCCCCACCAAAGTCCCAAGCCCACCAGCAGAGCCATGTTTTAAGGCCCTTCTGGCAGGTCAAAAGAGTGTATGTGGATCTTATCTCTAGTGGCAAGATGTTCTAAAGAGTAGAGGCCATGGCAGAAAAGACTCTTAGAATAGAAAAATCCTTGGTTGATAGGAACAAGCAGCTCCCTTCTGCCAGCATGAGTGAATAACTTTAAAGCAACAACTTTAAAAATCTGTTTTGTCTCTGTAGGTTTTTAAGGTTCATATTTCTATCACCAGAAATAGGAGTGTAATGCTCAAATGGATTGGCAGAATAGAATAGAATAGAATAGAATAGAATAGAATAGAATAGAATAGAATAGAGCTGGAAGGTACCTTGGAGGTCCTCTAGTCCAGCCCCCTGCTCAAACAGGAGAACCTATACTGTCTCAGACAGGCGAATGTCTAGTCTATTCTTAAAAATCTCCAGTGATGGAGCGCCCATGATTTCTGGGGGTAAGCTGTTCCACTGGTTGATTGTCCTCACTGTCAGGAAGTTTCTCCTTAATTCCAGGTTGCTTCTCTCTTTGATCAGTTTCCAACCATTGTTTCTTGTCCTTCCCTCTGGTGCTTTGGTGAACAACCTGGCCCCCTCTGCCTTTTGGCAGCCCCTCAGATACTGGAACACTGCTATCATGTCTCTCCTATTTCTTCTTTTCTTTAGATTAACCAAACCCAAGTCCTGTAGCCATTCTTCGTATGTTTTAGTCTCCAGGCCTTTGATCATCTTAGTTGCTCTTCTCTGAATTTTTTTTCATACTCTCAACATCTTTTTTGTGATATGGTGACCAAAATTGGCTGCAGTATTCCAGGTGTGGTCTTACTAGGATTTTATAAAGCAGTGTGACAGAATTCTTTTAGGCGTCTAAAAAAGTGTGCAACCTTGGATGCCACATTCTAGGAAAGTGAAACTGTATTCCAGTTGCCTAAATTCTAGATTTTATTGATTATATGTGTGAAATGTAAAAGTCTCTATTACAACCTAATCCTTTGCTGTCTGATGCAGGAATTCATTGGACGATAAATAAAGTCTATTCCACATTCATAGGAAGTCTAGGGATTTGTGTATTTGTTTTTTCCTTGGTAAGGTGGGTAGATATATTTTGCTAACTTACATTTAAGTCTATTCTAAAATTTCCATCACAGTTTTATTGTGTTTTTCTGTCTCTAAATGGAAAGTACCAATGTCACAGATTATCAACAGTTAAAATCATATTTGGAGCACAAAAAAAAGACGTCCTGAGGGTTAAAATTAAATGTTATAAAAATAAAATGCATCTATATTTAGAATAGTGTTATTTAAAGGTGTGGAAAATTGCTGTGGCTGAAACATTAACATAACAATGAACATGACAACTCTTACAAATATTTGTAAATTTATTCAAATCTGCTCACAAATGCCTAGCTAAGTTACTGTTTGTACGAATAGATGATTACATTCATATGTATGAACAGCTGTTGTAATGTTGTAATATTGAATATGGATGTAATATTTATTATAGATAGATACACTCAAACATACACACAAACCCTCCCTCCCTCCCTCCCTCCCATTTTTGAGTGTTTATTGTTATTTTAAATTGTTTTGCTTTCTTTTTCTCCTGGTGTTTTTATGTTAAGAGTATCTTCATCCATCCAAAAAAATAACTCATCTCGAAGTGGCAGCAGGAGGTGGCTAAAACATCTACAGAAATATTTCTTCAGTTAAGTGCATAAAAATATTTCATTTTGCCTGTGGAATGCTAAAATAAAAGATAAACAGATAGTCTCTATGTGCTGCCAGTCTACCAACACCAGACTACATGAAGTTTTAGTTCAACTGCAAATTGTGGCTTCCATAAATTTAAAAATGGTGCCCAAAGAGTACTCTTTCCAAGTATTTTGGAATAACAATAATAGCTAAGAAATATCCACTCCAGAAATATGAAATAGAACTCTATGCAATGAGTTTAATTGATGAAATAAACTCCCAAGGGAAGGTAAGCACATTTTAAAAACAAACTTAGCTCATGAATGTGTAAATGTCTAATAAAGCTATTGGCATGTTTATTGATACAAATATGAGTTGATTTTGTTCTAATTGAAGGGTCCTGCCATTCCTAACCATTCCTAACCCTAGTGATATATCAGGCTCAATTTATCTCATCTCTAAGCTTGGCATATCAGATAAATGTGACAAGTAATACAATATTTATTAAAAATATATGCTGATAGCAGCCATTTTTTTAAAAAAATGCTCCGCTTCCACACTAAGTTTTCAAAGGAAAGGCTCACTGGTTAGAACTAAATTGTCTCTGTTGCTCAATATAATGGATCATTTTTATACTGATCTTCAAAAATTAAATCCAACTTATTTTTCTTGAACAGGTATCCCTGACTTACAACTATAATAGAGCTTGGAATTAAGGTTGTGGTTTATTTCGGTCATAAGCCAAGGCATCATGTGATTAGATGTGAAGTTATGGATGTTTTTTATGATGGTCATTAAGCAAACATGGAGGTTAAGTGAATTCATGTTTCCCTAATAGATGTTTATGCTGGAACCAGAAGTAAATGCCAGAAACCAGTGAAAAACATTGCAAATTTTAGTCTCAGGACTGTAGGATGCTGCAATGGCTGTAAAGATAAGTCTGTTGCGAAGCATCCAAAATGTGATCAAGTAACCATAGATGTGTGTGCAGCTGTCATAACTCCAAAAATTGGTTGTAAATAGCACTGGGGACTTCTATCATAACTTTGATCTGTCATTAAGTGACTGGACTAAGTCAAGGGTTACCTGTAAGTCTTTTGCCAGTGTTAATAAAAATAATAAACTCTTTCTGATGTCTCCAAGCTCAATCTTTTAATTTAACAGTTTCCAAAACTTAAGCTCTATTTCAGGATTGTTTACTAGACTACTTTCATTCCCCAAGATGAGTTGAATCGTGATAAGGAATTCGTGCTCAGGTTGATGGTACATTGTTAGTGGCAATTCTTCTCTATCCTGTACTTTCTGTTCTGCCAGGCAATGTTATTTTTTCCTGGACTTTTTCTGACATTTTATTTGATCATGGTGCTGTTGATTCCCACTCCCATATTTAGTAAGGCTGCACAACTGTCCTGGTGCAGATGTCTTCTGTGCATGTCTATGGAGGCTCTGATGTCATGGGGAGACTTTTTTAAAGGCCTTCGAAAGCATCTGATGTTGTAATCTTTAAGCAGTAGATTTGCTGAGGCTGAGGTTGCTTCACAAACTTCCCTACCTAATGCTTCACAAGGCCTTCATAACTAAACTCTTGCTTAACCTAAATGTATTTGTATTTGTTTTTGCCACCATTTTTGACAGTTTGTAATGTTTGGAATTATGATGCATTTGAACAATGAAGATATTTATGTGCATTGCAAATGTGAAGAAATAAATGGAGCTTCCATTACACTGTCACAGTCATTATTTTGACTTTGGGTCATGCAACGTGGGCACCCTTGTTTCCATTTTAAAAGTGTATTGTTACTATTAAAAAGTAAAAGCGGTACAATGTCAGTAATACATATCTCTCAATAAGAACTCTATGGCACCTTACCAAATTGATGATGATATAATCCCTAATTATATGGAGTTGGTGATCAATATACACCTTACTAAGTATGGAAACTAATCAAGGAGAGAAGCAACCTAGAACTAAGGAGAAACTTCCTGACAGAACAATTAACCAGTGGAACAACCTGCCCCCAGAAGCGGTGAATGCTCCAACACTGGAAGTTTTTAAGAAGAGACTGGACAGCCATTTGTCTGAAATAGTATAGGGTTTCCTGCCTGAGCAGGAGGTTGGACTAGATGACTTCCAAGGTCCCTTCCAACTTTATTATTATTATTATTATTATTATTATTATTATTATTATTATTATTATTATTATTATTATTATTATTATTATTATTATTATTATTATTATTATTATTATTATTATTATTATTATTATTATTAAACCTACATCTATATTTTGCCAAAAATAGGATCCAAATTAAAAAAAAGTCGAGAATAAAACAAATTGCAACATAATTCTTTTCTATATTTATGTTTCCTTTATTTCTACATGGAAAATCATAGGATAGTTCCACTTTTATGAACTATAGATATGTGTTTCCTACTTAATAGTTGGACTATGCAAGCAGTTCAAACAGTTGATAGGGGTAAGCGTATATTTAGAGAACCAGTTCAGTTGGTGATGGCTAGTCTTCTTTATGGTTTTTAAGGATTCCATCTATGGAATCCTAGGACATTCTGCCCAGCAAAAGTTATGTGGCAAAGTTAACAGAAAAAGCAACATGTCTTGCCTTGTACTAAGTTGGAAAATCAGCAATTAGTAGTGAGGTTCTATCTCCCTGTAACCTCATAGATAGTGTTTTGATTAATGGTTCTCAGCAGGCTTCATATTGGTCAAGGTTAAACAAGCAAATGCTTCTGAAGAGATTAGCTCAAGCTGAATATTTACTCAGTGAGATGTAGATGGATCACCCACTCCCTGTAATTAAGAATTATACTATCATCAATTCCATAAGGTGTCATAGAATTCCTTCAGCTTGAGACCTGTGTTACTGACATTGTGCCACTTTTATTTTTCAGCAGTAAAATCTGCATAAATCCAAGATTTAAAAGAACATTGGCTTCAATTCCAGATTTTAGCTTTGATAATTATGGACCCAAATCTTGATATTGTGGGTCTTGATACCATGAGATGGCGTTCTTTACATTCTCTCCTCACTTGATCAGAAGCAGTTTACAGTAACCTTGTAGCACGCAGTACCAGCTCTATTACTGGACAAAATTAATGAGTTCCTGCTGTGTTTGGCCCAAGTATAGTTTTTGATTGATACATTCACCTTGGATATATAATCCCCAATTTACCTACTTCTGTCTGGGTCACAGTTCACTCTTCATAAATCTTTATAGCATTCTTTGTTTCCAACTTTGTGATTTAATCAAAGATCCAGGACCAGATTTTTTTTTCTCTTCTCATTGAAATAACCTTGTTGCTTTTTATGACTATAGGTAAATACATTTTTCCTGATGTAGGCAATAATAAAACAAACACACTTAAAGTTTTTAAGTATTTAGAAATCTAATAGGTCAACAACTTAAGAGAACACCAAATGTTGCAATATCTACTTGAAATTTCACAAAATTTCAAACCCAAAATTTATGAAATATTAGATTTTTTTTAGTTTAATGTTAGGATACCACAGAGCCACCAGCCTGGCACAGTTGATCCCTGTTTAATTTGTTGTTTCTTAAAAGAATTCTGTGATAATATAATACTTATTATATTATCACAGAATTCTTTCATTCGGAAACCAACCCACAGAGAACGAACTTTCACCCTCAACATAGGAACATAGAAAAGTGTTGACATTTGCTGTTCTAAAGTTATGTCACTCTTGCCAAATAAAACATCACACATCTCTTCAGCACAATTAGCTGCTTTCCTTGTGTATAACTCAGTAATGTAAAAACTGATGAACCTCAAAATATATATCAGGATGCTATTGCAGATCTTTTTTAAAGAAAGATATTTTGCTGATTCCTCTCTGAGGGAGATGGGCCATTCAGAACTGTGAAAAATAAAATTAATAAATCCTCTCTTGGACATAACAACTTGTATTTAAGCATTTTTATAGTGACATTTTCATATAAATAGAATAGCTGTAGCAATATCACTGATTTCACCATTATTATTTTTTAAAAAAACCAAATGAATTAGTGGCTTTGGCATCCATAGCTGGTGTAGAAGTTCATCTTCGCCCAGAATTTATAGACAGCTGATGATAGCTAAAGTTTTTTATTTATTAATAGAACCCAACAGTCCCCAAAATTGTGTGCAGAATGTGTATAGGTGTGTGGTGTTCTTTTCAATAACTTATACTATATGAACAGAAAGAAGAGAATGGAATTCCACTGCCTAAACCTCTTTATGTTTCATTAAACTCTATATGGGGTCCATACATCTAAGCAACAGAATTTTCACCCTCTTCTTTTAAAATATTTACTGACACTCAGTGAAAACATGCATAGCTAGCCTCAATAATCAGATTCCAGATTCTCACTGTTTTGTATAAGTACATAAGAATTTAATACAAAAATATATTGAATCAATCTTTGAAGTTACCAAAACATTGCCAACTCTTATGTGATTTTAGCATTTTTGAACAATACAATGCAACACAATACAATATGTGTTCTTTAAAGAATAAAGCAACTTTTAAAGTATAACCTGTGTATTTTTTCACGTGAAGTGTTAATACCACTTTACAATGCCTTGGTAAGGCCACGCTTGGAATACTGAATCCAATTTTGGTCACCACGATGTAAAAAAGATGTAGAGACTCTAGAAAGAGTACAGAGAAGAGTAGCAAAGATGATTAGGAGACTGGAGACTAAAACATATAAGGAACGGTTGCTGGAATTGGGTATGTCTAGTTTAATGAAGAGAAGGACGAGGGGTGACATGATAACAGTGTTCCAATATCTCAGGGGTTGTCACAAAGAAGAGGGGAACAAGCTATTTTCCAAAGCACCTGAAGGCAGGACAAGAAGCAATGGATGGAAACTAACCAAAGAGAAGCAATCTAGAACTAAGGAGAAATTTCCTGACAGTTAGAACAATTAATCAATGGAACAACTTGCCTCCAGAAGCTGTGAATGCTCCAACACTGGAAGTTTTTAAGAAGAGACTGGACAGCTATTTGTCTGAAATGTTATAGGGTTTCCTACCTGAGAATTTTATGTCTGGGATGTGAGGAGTCTATAGATATTTTTTAGCCTTCTTTCTAATTCATGCAGTATACAATGGAAGGCATGCTGGTTGCAACTGTATGAGATAACTCAAGATTTTGATCTCATGAGATTTCAGCAGGACAGAGGTCTCCAATCTTTCTGGCTTGGTGGACTTGTGGAGGTGGCGGGGGGGTGGCGGGGGGGGAGAGAAAGGATGGATTCCCATGTCCGTCCATGCGGCTTTCATAAATGCAGCTTTGTGCTCTCCCAGCTCCAAATGGGCTGCGGCCCGGCACCAGGCTGTGGAGATACTGCATTTAGGAATGAGAATACAGGAACTTCACAGTATTTGACAATCCTATGTGGTTTGGGGCAGTTTAAGAGGGACATGAATCCACACCAAGTCATGTGAATGGAACCAGAAAATGTTACTAATCAGTGCATGACATCATTAATGTGACTAACGTAAGGCACTGATATTTGGAAAAGCATTACATCTTTTTTAAAAAACTACATTTTCTTTGCACATGGGCTACTGGTGGTAACCTAATATTTATATTTTGCATATGCATTCTTCATTGTGGCAAGGCAGCTTTGGCTTAAGATACATTTTGCAATCAGTACAATCACATGGTACATAACTTTGGCATCTTTCCTCCTTCCAGATGGCACACATGAATAAATATTGTGACATTTTCCTTTAAAATAGATTAAATTGTGGCTGTCTTATTTCTGCTCTTTGTTACATGTACTTTTTAAAAATCAAGTCTTAAAAAAATCCGGCTCCATGTATATACGGGTAATAACTGCTTTACAATGGCTATTTACCCTTAGCCGAAATGAAAACAATAGGAGAACCTTTGTAGGAATAAATGCTAGACTCTAAATCAGGGGTCTTCAAATTTGGCAACTTTAAGACTTGTGGACTTCAACTCCCAGAACTCCACAAGTCTTAAAGTTGCCAGGTTTGAAGACCCTTGCTCTAAATACCAAGGCTACTAGCGGGTACTAACAATGATATTAAGATGTAATTGGAGTGAACAAGGACAAATTATTCAGCCATTGAGGGGAATGGAGAGATTTACAGGTAATCTCTAGGCCTCCATAATGTTTAAAAGTGGGAAGGGGTTCTGTGATAAAAAAAAACTTTAAAGAAAAACTAATTTACTTTCTATTGGTTACACTCTTCAGCCTTTACCTCTCTGTGGTTTAGATAGGAGCCTTTTCAGCCCTGTTTATATATATACTTATATATGCCAGGACTGTTGCAATTGTCTACATGCAAAACATACACTCGATAATTGAACTTGTCCATAAAGAGGGAGGGAAAATAACGAGTTGAAAACATTTTTGTGGGTGGAAAGGAATTGGGCCTTCTGAGTGCTTCTATTTGTTCTCTAAATATTACATCATGTTTAGTTTAGTTTTAGCTATTTTATTGTATTTATTCTGTGCTCTGTCCTTTATTTTGTCTCCTGCTCTTTTGGGGACAGTGGCAGATCTTTGTTGAAATTGCTTTAACTCTTCCTGAGCTGCCAACTGGGACAGGCTTGACCAAAGCATAAATAACACTGGCATCCCATACATACTTTCCTGGGAGTAAACCCCACTAAACAAAATAGAAATGATTTCTAAGTAAACAGACATAGATCATGCGGTAAAATATAAATATATGTTAAATCATTCGCTCATTAATTTTGGATTCTCAATACCAGGAAATGGATAACTGGCCCTCTTATGGCTTTGTTGAACCTTTGATTTAATTTTAAAAAATCTTTGAAAATGATTAGTTCAGAACTATATCAAGATATTGGTACATTAGCTGTACCAATATGGCTAATGAAAAAGAGAGAGAATATGAGGAGAGAAAAGGAGAAGAAAGCGAAAGTAGAATCTGAAACAGAAAAGAGATATATCCAAAAGGAATAGGATCTTTAACATAAGAATTATTCTCCACCCATATTATAAAATGGATAATCTGTGATTCTGTGATCCCACAATCCCCCTTTCTCTTTCCCTTGCAATTCACAGAATCTCCTCTGTCCATATCATAAAACACCAGTGATGGTTTACCACTATTTTTAGTTAGAATTTGAACCCTCAGTAAAATTGCAAAAGACCAAGACAGACACACAAACCACACACAGACACACTCTCATGTATATATACATGTTTAAGACTAAGTTATCTCAAAATGCTAAAGAAAACTTACAGATCTTACATGTGTACAAACACACAAGTAGATATTGATATCAAGATACGTAAACACAATGTCTAAATAATCCCCTAGATGGGGCTCCCAGTGCAACAAAGTAATGAGACATGGTTTTGTCAGGGGATCCCAGAGTAATATGGAGCCCATTCAGTGATTGGCTTGATTGTTGTCACTGAGGGTAGTGTTGGCTTTTGTATTGGGCTTTTATTTCTGTAAGTTGCCCAGAATCGCTATAAGTGAGTTGGACAGCCGTATAAATTTTCTTAAAAAAATAAAAAATAAAAATAAAGTTAAAAATAATAAATATGAAGTCCATCATATTATTGAGGGGAAATAGGCATCTTTGCTTCAGTGTAGTCTATATGTTTTGCAATTATTAGAGTATTCTAGTACTCCGTTTCTACGGTCCTCCTGTTACTCTTTCCAAGAGCACTAGATACTCCTTCAAGTTCATCTTGATGGTCCAGAACCATCCCTCTGTAATAGCTCTTTCCAAGACCTTTTCTCACATGCTTTATTGGGTGCATCCTTTTCATGATTTGATCATATATGCTAGTCAACCACTGGCAGCTCTTTTCTCTCTCTGCTTTTCCTGTGACATTTATATATATGACTCCTAAAGTCCATCTTGAGTGTCATTCATTAATGACCAGAAATGGGTGCATGCGTCATCTTGTTGCAGTTCCAGAAACAGGTTTAAACTTTTATTTCAACTTGCTTTTGGCTCCAACTGTCTGATTGTGGGCACTTCTCTTAGATTTTATTTGGGTTCTAACTTTGCTTTTTTATTATTATTTTTGTTTTGACATTGTTTTGATGATGATGATGAGATTGGCTTATTGTTTGTTGATATTGCACATAGTCTAGAGTTGTCTGGGGTCAGAGCTGGTTAAAAATACCACAAAAATAAATAAATGTAAATAATTAAAAGTCATTGTTATTGTATCTGGGTATAAATGTAATAAAGAGACTTACAGAATAGAACTATTGTGTGGAATAAATAGGATGGCATTGGAATTAAAAAGCAGATCATTCTGTCAAAATATTTTGGGCTGGCAGTTTAAATTGTTCCTGCAAGGTTAACAGTGGAAATATTTTTTTTTTCTATATGTGAGTCCCACATTAATAATTGTACTTTAGTATGTCAGGCCATACTAACTGCAGTAGTCAAGCAGCTTGTAGTAAGACCATGGGGATGCTCTTAACATTTTCAAAAGCACTAAAATATGCCCTAAGTAACAATGAAACAGCTCTGTTTACAACCAATAAAAATTCTGTTAGTTTAGATTAGAATCTGTGCTCAGAAACCACCACCTTGGGCTTCTTAATTCACAAAAAAAAAAGAAAGAAAAAAAAAGAAAGAAAAGTTTTTTGGTCATTTAAATAAAAGCTTTAAAAGCTTCCCAACTAATACAAGAACAAAAAAGCTACCCTCTTTAACATCTCTTTCAGTTAAAACCCCTCCCAGCCTGAAGCCATCTAGATAAGTACAAATTATATTTCTTCCCTTCCTGTGAGTTTTCCTTTGTTTACACGCATAAAAATAAAAACACCCCTTTAATCATTTTGTAGGCACTCCCACCATATTCACTTAGCAAGATTAAGCAACATCTTTGGCATTCTTTGTTGTTTTGCTTCATTTCTGTTTTTGCAGTCTACCTTGTAAGGCACAAGTCCCACAAATGCAATGTTACCATGATTTTACTTGGCCGCAGGAGAGAAATGATTGACAAAAAGGGTGTTAATACTTCTTAAATATGTGACTTCCATTTAAGATTACAACAAAATCTAAGAGCACACAAAGAGCTCCCATGCACATTAAACCTCCACCAGCTAGTTTAAAATCAATTTTGGAGGCTGGCATTCAACATCCAGTGCATATGAAGCACTGTTCTAGTTACACAAACACGTTTACATTGTCTGTCCGCAAAATAGAGCACAAAGAGAGCATGTGAAACCCACCTATCCACCTATATGAACTCCCTATAGGGATCCCCCTATAGCAAAGAATAAAAACCAAATTAAACAATATATAACCAAGTTAGCTATCACTTTGGCTGTGGGCCTAAATGCATTTTTCTTTCACCACTTCATTTCCACATTACTCTAAATCAGTGATGGCAAACCTTTTAGAGACTGAGTGCCCAAACTGCAACCCAAAACCCACTTATGCATCGTCGAGTGCCGGGTGGGTGTGGCCCATTGGGTGGGCGTGGCCCACTGGGTGGGCGTGGCTGCGGTGGTAAGGGCAGACTGGGTGGGAAAAGTTCAATCAATCAATTCCAACTTTGCAAGATCTTTTTTTTTCCCCGCGAGAAGTTGAAATTGACTGATTGAACCTTTTTTTTTTTTTGCACACGGCGGTGGAGGCCTAAAGTGAAAAGGTTTTATAAAACCCAGCTGAAGGCCTAGGACTGGGGCGATAGTGCGTGTGCCCACAGAGAGGGCTCTGAGTGCCGCCTCTGGCACCCGTGCCATAGGTTCGCCACCACTGCTCTAAATCAATAGCAGAAGGAACATGACTTGCATGTGGGGGAAAAAATGGAAAAACAAGCAAATAAACAGCTCAACTGGAAGCCAGGAAACACTTGTCCTGTCATAGCACGTGGCACAATCAGGAATTCTCAGGATAATGCCATTCAAGGTAAGACCAAAATGAAAACTTTTGTTCCAAAAAAGCATAAAAGAGCACATTTTGTTTTGAGTTTGGAACAGTTGAAATGCTTGTTTTTGAGCTAAATAAATAAATAAATAAATTGTGAAATATTTTTCACATCCATTATATTTTTGCCTAAAAGACAATCCCTTTAGTGTAGAAATATATTGTATAATTCCATGTTGAATTTAACTACAAATAATCCTTGTTTAACAATGCTAACAGGAACCAAAAACTCCATTGTTAAGTTATACAGTCATAAGTTGAAAAACACAGGACCAGACTGCTTAGTGATAACAGTTCCAAGAATCCAGGTTGCTATTGTTAAGTGAGGACTTCACGTGATTCTGATTTCCTGCCAGCTTTCCCATTGACTTTGCTTGTGGGAAGTCAGCAAGGATGGTTGAAAATTACAATTAGATAAGTGTGGAATGCTGCAATGTCATCATTGTTTTCTGCACACCAAGCATCTGAGTCATGCGCTCATGACTGCAGGAATGCTGCAACAGTCATAAGTATGAGGTCCGGTCATAACTATCACTCATTGGGTGCCATCATGATTTTGAATGGTAACTCACTGAGTGGTCATTAAACAAGGATCACCTGTATAATATTTTCAATAATTAGCTGAATCTACAAATTTCTTTTTGAAAGACCCTCATATGTTGTTCAATAGATGCACAATAAGGTTGTTTTTTGAATTAATGATAATTTTAAAGATACACAAATGTGACATACACATTCTAAATAGTTTTCTGTTGGCGTTCACAATGAAACAATTCTTTTACTTATTCTACGTCTCCTATATTCTTCAATATATAATTTAGGGCAACCTAACAGCTATTTCTAGATAACTATTATAATTTTGCTAGTTTGTAAAAACATGTTAAATCCTTTAATGGTAAAAGATTTCTAAAACACTTAGTCCTATCAGTTTATTTCAAAATGTCAACAGGCATTTTAATTTAAATGCCATATTATTTTTTAGTATAAGATATTTCATGCCTCAAATCAGATCAAATCAAATCTTTAGACCAGCATAAGTCAAAGGGATTTAAAAAAATAATAATCTCATCTCATCAATCTAAGACATATATTTTACTTTCCATACTCCACCCAAATTCTCCAAAAAAAGGGATTGTTTTGCTAATACTCACTCTACCTCTCTAATATAGTAATGCAATGATGGAAAGAGGAACATCCGTATTTCCCAAGATGGTTTCAAACATTCTGTAATTTATTACAAATAGAGGATATGACAAACTTTACTATGGTTGGTGACAGGTAGCATAGATGGAGGGAGTGGGAAAGGGATAGGGAAGATACACAGAAAGAGGATGCAGCAAATATCCCTGAACATCTTGATAAATGTAAGTAACTTTAACATAACATAAAAATTATAGATATAAAACCTATTGAGTTGATCTAGTCTAGTTAACTAAACCTATAAGACCTGTTGAAGTGAATGTCTCCCTGCTACCAAAGTGATATTTAGCCCAGCTCTATATCGTATACAACTCAAAGATACAGTATAGAGCTATACAGTACTAAATTTCAGTTAAATCTTTGCCTGCTAAGCATTTCTCTGCCTCTAAGCAGAAATTAACATCACTTGGATTTATTTCTTTACCCACTTTTCATCATTTTGTGCTACCGTTTTTAGTAGCTTAGATTTTTATGAAAAAAAAAAACCCTTCTGCTTAATTGTACTCAAATAGGAAGGACATAGGCAAAGGTGAGTTGGTAAATGTTTAATAACTTTAGTTTTAGTGTCATCATTGCTGCTGTGCTGCAAACAAACAGCTGACCGGTGTGCCAGTTCTTGTGCCCACCTTTGCTCTCAACCAGCTTACAAAATTCCAAAAATGTAATAGTCTGCTCTTGAGAACTGGTTCAAACCAATACAGACTGACTCCGGCACACATTGCTTCCAGCCACTGCAGTTCTTAAAAGGCTTGATGATGCATTGCCACAAAAATAGGGAGCAGGCTAACACATTGATTGCTAACACTCGGGTACTTTAATTTGTTTCAGCTGGACAGTTCTGCTCCATAGATAAGACCATTGTCATGAGGAAGCCAGTGTAGCATGTTCTAACCTGAGTCTTTCAGAGCCAATGACACATTTAAAAAAAAAAAAAAAAGACATGCTGAGAAAATCAATGATATCTGTCCAACACGAGCAAATTAAATCAGGACCTAGAATACAAGCCTCAAATTTCATCTGAAATTTCTTTCATCTCCCTGTCCTAAATTGTCTCACATTTCTGAAATAAATTTGCTGCAAGAAATAGTTCTGCAGCTCGATTTTCTGTCTTACTGTTCCTCAAAAATATATTTTCTCTGAAAAATAAGCTCCTTAGTGCTTCATCATTTCTTTTAGATTTGTTCTAGCAAGCTTCATCAGTTTACTTTGTGGTTGGAGATTGTGATTGCTGCTGTATTCTGCTACCCGTCTTCCCATCACTCTGAGCCTTTTTGGCTGCCCCACTTCCCAATTAAAAAGAAAACTTGGAGGAGGATTTCCTTCCTAGAAAGAAGGTAGCAGATCACTCAAGAGATGACTATATAAATTTGACTTTTGGTTTTTCTGATTAGATAAATTTGTTGTTATAGAAACGGCAAGTGCGTATTAAGTATGCAAAGGAAAAAGTTAGCAATGGCACTAGCAATAGCACTTAGACTTATATACCGCTTCACAGTGCTTTACAGCCCTCTCTGGCTGGTTTACAAATGTCATCATATCGCCCCCCAAAATCTGGGTTCCCATTTTACCCACCTCGGAAGGATGGAAGGCTGAGTCAACCTTGAGCTGATCAGGTTCGAACTCCTGGCAGTGAGCAGTGAGTTAGCCTGCAGTACTGCACTCTAACCACTGCATCACCACGGCTCATTACAACTGAGGCTATAATGTTATAATTTTCATTCTACAACACTGAAAAGAGTTGGAAGTTAATGGTTTTCTTTCTTTTTTCCTCTTTATCACACACTTCCCCCCTTTCTCTTTCCCCACTTCCCTTCTATTCCCATTTCCATTTGTATTTTATATTTTGATAAGTTTAAGATATATATATGCACTAGAAACTGGGAGACCATGAGTTCTAGTTCTTCCTTAGGAAAGCCAAGTGTGTGACCTTGATCCAGTCACTCTCTTTTAGCCCAGTTCATCTTACAGGGTTGTTATTGTAAAATAGAATGAGGAAGGAGCATTATGTATGTTTGCTGCCTTCAGTTACCATCTAGAGCAGGGGGCTGGCTGGGGAATTCTGGGAGTTGAAGTCCACAGGTCTTAAAGTTGCCAAGGTTGGGGACCCCTGATCTAGAATTATAAGGGAGGGACAAAAACCTTAGAAATAAGTAAAACAAATCAATATCTACACATAACTCTTGACCATCCTGTAGCAAAATAGATGCAAGAATGTTCGTCTCTATCTGTCAGTGGAGATTCTCAGTCATCCAGGTCATGGTTGTCCCAAAGGTGCTTTTACAAAAGGCAACTGGACTTTCTTCCCCCCCCCCTTGAAGACAGTTCATTTCTCATCCAAGAAGCTTCTTCAGACGACTACTGGTTTGAAAAGGGGATCAAAGAGTCCATCTACCTTAAAACTGAACATCCCTCTCTCAAGAGAGGGGAAGGGATACACACCACCTATCTCCTCTTTATAACACAATCCTTTCAGCAGTTCCAAGAAGGTTCCACACCCATTTGCACTATCCAGGTGACCCTGAGGGCAATGATAAACCTCCAAGTGGCCTCAAACACTCTCAGAGAGAGTGCTAATAACCAGATGACTGCAACGAATATAAATCCTTCCATTCTCCACTTTTCAGTCAGAACTGAAGAAGTTTCTTGAATGAGAAGAGAAATGTCTTCAAGGAAAAACAAAGAAAGTCCAATGGCCTATTGAAAAAGCACCTTTGGGATTCCTTCTGTCCATGAGGTGTTCATCAATATTCTGTTCTTGTTTCAAGTAAATTTGAAGGCAAACTCTATTTCAACAAATTGAACAGCTAAGAACAATGCAGCAGAATATTTCTGCAGGATACTGTTAAACATACTTCCAGCAACTTTATTTATTAAATTTATACACTGCCCCTCATACTTTCAAATGAGGTTGCTACAAGAGAAACAATGTATTGTTTAATCCTTCGAATTAAACTTTCAAAGCTAGGTGATTTCCCCCCCCCCACATCCAATCGAATGAAAACAATAGGGGGGGAAAAGCCTGAAGAGAAACTTTCAGCATTGCATTATAGAGCTAGATAGGATGGAGGGAAAAGCTGGCTATTTATTTATTTATTTATTTTGTAGATTTCCGGACAAGGACAGCAAGGCCTGTTTAGTATAGATTTCAGAGTGAGTTCCCCAGCCAATTTTTGCAATCAAGGCTGCAACATATTTGCCATGGGCAAAAGATTTTCTGAAATACTGTGTTTCTCAGCTGGATGCTTCTGTAGCTCCTATAAACACTAGCTGAGCAATTTCATATGCTTCAACCAAGGCTGAGCCAAAGTCATTCTACTACCACCCAGTTTTCCCAATTTATTTATTTCCTTCTTTGGGGATTTTTCTTAATTCACATCTCCGATAATAGCCATGGATTGCTGCTGATATCAGTCACAAAGCTGTTCCAATTCTACATGGCTTTTTTGAGTTTAATATGTTCAGCTAGGTGTGACCACCACCTGTTACATTTTTAAAAGCTTTTGGAAAAATGCTTTGCAGCTAGAGGGGTTACTGATAATCTGCTGACAGTCACATAAACTCCTAATGTAGCTATAAAGAAGTGGTTGCTTTAATGTTTTCCATGTATACATTTTCCCTTGAACACAAATCTAGCTTTTAAGAAAGCAAAGCAGAACCAACAAAGGAGCAATCTATGATGCAGACATCTCCAATCTGGAAACTTCTAGTTGTTTTGGGAGTCTACCAACAATAGGGATGGGGAACAATGGCCCTTTTATGATTTGTGGACTTCAACTCCCATAATTCCTGGCTCAGGAATTCTGGGAATGAAGTCCATCAGTCATAAAAGGGCCATTGTTCCCCACCCTTGACCTACAAAATACAAGATTTGAAAAGACTAGGATTCAACATAAGACGGGTCAGCAACTTTTTGAGACAAATTGCCCAATTTTGCAATTGTGTGCAATTCCACTAGGATTAAAAAAAAATTGAAGAAGATTGTTAGATCACTAAATATTAAAGATTCCTGTTATTTTACATGAGGATTTCCAACAACCTGATGAAAAAGTTTTTTTAAAAAAACAACATTCAGTTTAAAGTAGGATTTCAGGGATGTCATGGCAATTATGGACATATTTCCAATCCCTGATATACAGCAAATAAGAAGTCTTCAGTAGTAGGTAGGGTGGGAAAAAATATAATAAATTTCCCATATGAATACAGAAATGTTATACATTAAATATGTAAACGCACATACTCCCTTCCTAGGGTATGGGAATTAACTAATGCTTTTTTCTAGCGCCTTTAAACATTTCAAGAGCACTAAGCAACAAATGAAAAATAATTTGTTTTAAAAAGATGAGGAACATGTGTGAGGGTTTCACAAGAATATAAAATGAAGCAGATTTTAAGAAACCTTCCTTAAACTTATTATAAAGCTGAATGAGAAATATAAACTTGCATATTATCAAGATCCATAGTGATATTTATTAAAATAAACTCTTTTAACATTCAGTTTTGTATATTATTTGATTTTGATTACAAGTAATCAAGAGAATTCACTTTCCCAACAATACCTTTTACTTTGTTTATTCATGTTTATTTATAGCATGTATATTTCATGTATTATTGATTGCCAAGAAGTTGTAATAGGTGGTCATAAAAATAATTTGAATACACGAATAAATAAATAAATATTTAAACACTGATAGATTTTCATCCAAAAATCTTCTAATGATATCCTTTTTGGTACCAATAGTAGATTAGAGATATGCCAATGATGATATCTAATATATCCTTTTGGTTTCCATTGGAGTTAAAAAAAAAATCAAATCAGAGACTCTCTTTCTGAATAAATACACTATAAATCATGGGAAGTAGAAACTGCAGTTCTTCAAACATTTGTTTTGTTTTTCTATTCACTCTGGCCAAGACGTTTTCCTAATTTCTTTTTCAAATAATGGACAGACAGGAATTGGAATATATAATTTCACAACATAGGCAAATTTTTGGAGAATGTTTACACTCTTATATAGGTTTCCTATTTGTTTATAAGTACCCCTAATATATGCTTTTCCCCCCAAAACACCTTTTACCAAAATCTGTGCTTTTTCTATGCAATTTTCTCCAATGTTGCTTTATTGAATTTCTCTAGCATATGTTATTTTTAATGCAATTTTCCTTTAAAACATATTTTTATATAACTTTCCCAAGCCTCAACTAGCTTTTACAACTTTTCCTAACAGAATATGGCAGATAGATATAAAGTACATCCATGGCTGCCATCTGTATTTTGGCAGCCATGGATGTACTTTATATCTATCTGCCATAGGCAGGATTTACTTTGGCAGATCATGGAAAAGGGATTGAAAAGAAATCTATTGTGGCTTTCTTTGACATTCCTAGAGGGAAACACCAGTTTCTCAACTTAAACTGATTAACTGTGAATGATGCCATGCTTTGTATATGATAGTTATTTTACCATGAGGATGATGATTTAAAGAATGGAAGAGCCAGACTTCCAATTCTGTTATTCTACTATTACCAAGTATTTGCCCTACAATGATTTTTATCATATTCTAAAACTGAAACATATTGTTAAATAGTTTGGAAATCACGATACTGTACTACGATTTAAGCTGATTTAACTCAATTGAAATCAAAAGACTAAACTGGATTAAATTTAAAACAATCTGGCTCCACCAGTTTACTGATTAAGGTTTATTTTATTAGGATTTGGAGATTTATATCTCTATCTTAGACTGCTTGAGTGATGCCATGGTATCCTATCCCAGTGTCTAGGGGACTGTAGAGAACTGGATGGGGCAAAACAGACTCCAATTCAACACTTGCAAGATATAGTGGCTGTGAGTATTTGAACCCCTAGGAGACAAGGATCTTCCAAACAGTCCTGGTGTGCAATCTGGGAGTTCTTTAAGGAGTAGGTGGCAAACCGTAGCCAGGAGGGCCTTTGCATACTTTCGGGTGGTATGCTAGTAGTGCCCATACCTGGATTGGGAGACCCTGCTCACAGGAACTCATGCCCTTGTAACCTCCAGATTAGACTATTGTAACATGTTCTACATGGGGCTGCCCTTAAAGACCATTCATTACCTTCAACTGGTACAGTATGCAGCCAGGGGGTAGATATACGGCTTGCATAACACTACTCCTGCTTGAGCTGCACCTGTTACCAGTTATGTTTCTGGTGCAATTCAAATGCTGGTGGTTACCTACAAAGCCCTACATGGTTTGGGGCCAAGGATTGCCTTTTTTCCAGAGTTTCTACCCTTCCAATTAGATCAAATAGGGTGGATATGTTGTAGATTCCATCCGCCAAAGAAAGTCGGCTGGTGGGGACTAGAAGACAAGCTTTTTCTGCAGCAGCCCTTGCTCTGTGGAACATTCTCCCTTGGGAGATTAGAATGGCCCTAAGCCTGTTAGCCTTCCGTAAAGCTTTAAAGACCTGGCTATGCTCCCGAGTCTGGAGTGCTAAGCGAGGTGGTGGCAGACCCTTCCCAACCCTGGGAAGAAATAGCTATGGACTTTATCGTAGACTTACCTGAAAGTAAAGGAAATACTGTCATCTGGATTGTAATAGACTTGTTTTCAAAGCAGGCTCATTTCATCGCCTGCAAAGGACTCCCATCCGCCCAACGACTGACTAAATTGTTCTTGAAACATATCTACCGACTGCACGGCACCCCTAAGCGAATAATCTCAGACAGGGGATTTACTTGCAGTTTACAGCAAAGTTTTGGAGGAGTTTTCTCAAGTTAATTGGATCATCTCAAGGCTTATCATCTGCTTTTCATCCGGCCACCAATGGAGCTGCAGAAGCCGCCAACAAAATGGTGGAGCAATATCTCAGATGCTACGTGTCCTATCAACAGACTAACTGGACTGACCTCCTCCCTTTTGCAGAGGTGGCGTACAACAATTCTGTGCACAGCAGTACCGGCTACACACCTTTCAGAGTAGCCACAGGCAAAGAGTTCAGTCCAATACCTGAATATCCCGGACGAGCCCCCATAGATAGTATGGGGGGGAGGGAGTGAAAGAATGTGCTGAGAACTATTTAGCCATAACAATATTTCAGCAGAGCATCTTCAAAGGAATGCAAAATAAAGAAACTAAAAGAGAAAATAATGTCTCAGTTTTCTTGGAATGCTTCCTCCTTCGGACTACAACACTATATTGGCCAAGGGCCCTGCTTCCTGACTATACTGCTCACAGGCCAGATGTCTTGCTTTGTATGTACTAGAATTAAAAGATTTAATGTTTTCTATTGTTTTAATGGTTTTTACTGTTTTTATTGTTTTAAAATGTTTTTAAGATTTTAATTGTAATATATGTTTTTGAATTGTGAGCCACCCAAAATTATTTGCTGATTACAACTTCTCTCCAAGATATTTCTGGGAGTACTTGTGGCTATTATTTTTGCAGTAAACAAAATTTGTAACAGTATATTAATTAAACCTATGTGTAAAGTTACAGGGGTAGAAATAGATCAAGAGACTGGGTAGAATAATTTGAAATGATTTTTCTCAGATGAAAGTGGTTGACTAGTTTAATATATTTTCCTTTTAAGCACCTGAAATGGAGCTCTAGGAACATCGTGCTGAAACTGAATACACGGGTAATAAATAAATAATAGATAGATAGATAGATAGATAGATAGATAGATAGATAGATAGATAGATAGATAGATAGATAGATAGATAGATAGATAGATAGATAGATAGATAGATAGATAGATAGAAAGAATTCTGTAGGACTAACTGATTCAGGTGGCAGAAGATGTAATTTTATACATTGGGAATAGGGGGAAATATAGCATACAATCCATCTCTCTTGTCTGAAAGACGACAGCTTTTCAAATATTGTGGGTTTTTCTTAAGAGTAAGTAACAAATGAATATTTGTACCATTTTTTTCTTTAGAAAGGATTTTTTCCCCCTATTGTGTTGGTGTCATCTACAATAATACAGTTCTGTCTAAAAGCCAACATTTGCAATGCTTGAAGAGGACAGAGGTTCTTCTAGGTTTTTCTTCCCTGCAAAAAAAGATTTCTGTTTTTCCAACTAATTCTCAAGATACTTATATATAGTTTTATTAATAATTTCTATTTCTACAGATGTCCATTCATACAAGACTTTGGGTGGCTTACAAGGGTTAAAAACAGCAATATAATGTATGTAGTTTAAAACAACTATAAAAATGGGCATATTGGGGAATAAAGCTATGCCAGTGTATAATGGGTTGTCAAAACTCAATAACTGGCTCATGTCACAACCTGGCTTACAGCTTAGGGAAAGAGCTATGTTTTCAGGGCTTCCTTGAAGGACAGCAGGGTTAGTCCTATGTGGATTGCAGAAGGGCAAGTGCAGCAACAGAGAAGGCACTTGGAAATGTCATTAGACTTTCTCTTAGTGTTTTAGCTTGCTTGCTTGCTTGGAAGTGAAATAGAATACTGTTGCTACTGGCCTCATATATCCTCCCATTGCTCTAAAAATGTATTATTTTTTCCAAGACCAGAGATTACTAACTTTGGCTGATCCTTAATTAGTGCAGCTGATTGGATCAAATTAGTTTTTAGATAGAACAGCATCAGCAAATTCCAGTATGGCAAACTAGTTGGAAAGTCAACAAAATATCCCATCAGAAGGGAATACAAAAGCACATCAACGGTGCTGCTGAAAAAAAATACATGAAGGTATCAATGAAATCTCCAAAGGTCAAGTTTGTCCTAAAAAAAGTCAAAAATATCATGACACTGCTGGTTCTGATAGTGGATTTAATTTTTTTTATCATTCTGTATTGAATTATATCTATGGTAAGTAATTTGTATACCACAAAGCTAGGTTGTTGAAAGACCTAGAAATTAATAAAACACGTATAGTTCTTTGCCAGGTTAAAGTGTTAGAAATGGCACAGTGTTAAACTGATTTCTATGTAAGGAGGAACTGAAATCCAGAGAGAAAATAACAGATGCATAACAGATGTTTCAATAAGCCAATTACTTATCGGTAAACAACTAAGGGAATAAACAAGGATGTGAATGAACTATGCAGCTAATATTGTGTAAAATGTCCATATTTCATGGTTTCTATTTCCTCCATTTAAAAACCTTCATAATGAATTCTCTATTACTAAAATAAAACAAAAAAAAATAACTTAGCATTGTAAAACAAATGAATGAAACAATGTTATTAATTACTACGAATCTCTGAGAGTTTCATCGATTCATTGCAACAGGTTTAGAGATGGTTAGGTAAATAATAGTGGCTAATACACGGATTAGATTGGAAATACCTGATTATTATAAGCAAAAGCCTGAACTATTTAATATCATCCAGCTCTTAAATCAGGGTTTCAATGAAGAGAGCTAGAGAATATTATAAGAAATAAAAAAATCATCTGAGACATAATTTAAAAAATGAGTATCTTCAAGAGCAAATAAAAACCATAAAAGCAAGAAAAGGAAGGAAGGAAGGAAGGATATTAATGGACTTGAAAATATAAGATACCAAATTATTTGGCCTATTTATTTGAGACCATTACATGAATGTTTGTTCAATTACAAGCACATGAAGGTTGAAGATTATGATCTTTGTTAAGATTAAATAAGGTTATTTCATTAATCTTACACTACACATTACACATTATGGCTGTATGCCAAGTTAACTCCAGGCAATCTCCTTGAACACAACTAGGGAACAACAATGTTTTCTAATATGTGACGTTGCAAAATTGTCCAGGCATCTTTTTTCAAGCCAAAATTTCTTTAGATCACAAGACCTTCCGAGATTTTTGCAAATTTGCATAAAAGTCTGAAAGATCACAAGATTTAGAGCAAGATCCAAAATCTTGTGAGATTTCATACACTATTAAGATTCCAGCAAGATATTTTATTTTGTTTATTTAATTTTAAAGATGCTAAGGAAGTTTTGGGGAGTCCTAAGTGGAAGTGCTGCTCCCTATAATACTGTGTTGCTTTCCCCTGAAAAAAATGGCATATATGTTGCATATATCACCATCTTAGCTTAGAAGATAGAGGGACACTTCTTTACATGTCCAGAATAAGTAAATCAGCTCTAGTTGCAATCGGTGTCTAAGCTTCCTGAAGGGCCCTCAGTCAATTAGCAGTAGTCATGTCCAATGGCTATTTATCAAGTTATTGGTGATTGTCTGCCTTCTATCACCAGGAATCAGATTTTATCTTTTCCTTAAAGGTGATAATTCTGGAGATTTTGCATGGCAGGATTAATAGCAGCTTTTAAACATCACGGAATAGCTTTGGCAAGCATTTTCACTATTCTGTTATTTTTAAGTTGGAGGAGGACTCTCAGAAGCTTGCTGATGATTTTATTATAGTCCACTGAAGAGTTACAGACACGAGTTTAAAGCATGTGGTCATTGGTTGATTGCTGTCACTGTTAGGACATTTTTCCTTAGTTCTAGGTTGCTCCTCTCCTTGGTTAGTTTCCAACCATTGTTTCTTGTTTTTCAATTATTGTACTTGTAATTTGTATTTCTAATTGTAATAATTGGGAAACTGCTGTTTCCCAATTATTGTATTTCAGTTATATTGAAGGCAAACCCTGGAAACTGAAACTATAACCTGAATGTACACATCAAAACAATTTTTGTGTGTGACTCTTCTTAACAAACATCAGCTAAAGTTATTTGAAGATGGAATCCCCTGAAGAATTGCATGTCCTTCAGTTTCCAACCTTCCAAATTCAGTATTAGCTTAGAAAAAGAGTGGATATTTTAGAACTTTAGATTCCAACAAAGTTCTAACTCCAATCTCAATTACAATATTTTATGCTTCCAAAGTCTTAATGAAAATTGACAGACTATAAGTGAGAAATGTCTAGAGAAGGAGGAAGAGGAGGATTATAACAGCCATGGTGGCATAATAGTTAGAATGCAGTATTACAAGCTAATTCAGCTCATTGCCAGGAGTTCGATCCTCACTGGCTCAAAGTTGGCTCAGCCTTCCATCCTTCCAAGGTCGGTAAATGAGGACCCAGATTGTGGGGGGCAATATGCTAACTCTGTAAGCCACTCAGAGTGTGCTGTAAGACACTATGAAGTGGTATATAAGTCTAAGTGCTATTGCTATTGCTATAACACACAATGTTATGAAAAAGTATCCTAGAAAGACATGCAATTTGTCAGATTAAACCAGTGGTGGCTGGGGAGTTCTGGGAGTTGAAGTCCACACATCTTAAAGTTGTCAAAGTTAAAAAACACTGAGTTAAACTGATTCATGAATACCTTTATGAATATATAAATGCTATTACTGCTATCTATTTCTATTTTAATACCAGTTTCTTGTTTTCAGCATATTGAGAGTGATGATGAATTCCTTCCATCACTCTTATTTTAGCTGCATGCCTTGGAATTTTTTGCCTATTTTCCCTAAATATAAAGATTCTTGGAATGTAGTTCTGGATCAACTCAGCAGGTGACAGCATCTAACTGACCTTATGTGGGTTCATTACCTAAACAGAGTTAAGCCTGGACTTAATTTGGATGGAGCCCTTCCAGTGGAAAGAAGAAGTATAGGCTAGACTGGGAAGTAAACAAAAAGAAAAGCCTGAACTTCCTGGAGGAAAGCAATGGAAAACCAGTTTGGTGCTGTTGTCAAGAAAATTATATGGATGATGTCATGAAGCCCCTAGAGTTTGAACTCAGTTCAAAGGACACATTATTTTATACAAGCATTATATATAACTTGGAATAATATATTTGAAAAGGTTATTGGAGGTCTTCTAGTCCAACCTCCTGTTCAAACTGGAGATTTTATGCCATTCTGGACAAATGGCTGTCCAGTTGCTTCTTGAAAACCTCTAGTGATAGAGCATTAACAAGTCTGGGAGGTGAGCTGTTCCAATGATTAATTGTTCTCACTATCAGGAAATTCCTCCTTAGATCCAGGTTGGATCACTCTCTGATGAGCTTCCTCTAGACAGAGGATCAGGGAGAACTGACTCAGAGAACATAGAATAATAGGGTTGGAAGGGACCCTGAAGGACTTCTAGTCTAACCCTCTGTGCAAGCAGGAGGCCCTATACCCTTCCAGACAAGTGGCTGTCCAGTCTCAACTAAATCATGCTTGTGAATTGTAATGGGTTTTTTTACAGCAAAGTTTATTGATTATGCATGTGCCAACTCACATAAATATTTGTTGCTAAATGATATCATGATTGTAAGGCCTTTCTTCGACCCAAAACAAATAGGCAAAAGTTATATTTTCTGCCAATCAAAATGATTATAAATTGCTTGCTAACAAATTCCCATAGTCTACTTCAGTCGGACAATAGCATAGGCCCCATGAAGCTCATTATCTCTCCATTTGGAGCAAGAGAGAAAAAATCTATTTTCAGTCTATTGTCATATCAGATATCTGCATTGTCCAATTTTGAAACATTTTAATAAGTCTGACTCTCAACAATAAATGAACTTCAAAGATAAGATAAGATAACCTTTATTGTCATTTTTTTTACTGTGGGCACAACGGCACATATCAAAAATGAAATTTAGTTGCCCGCTCTCAAAGTGAAACACATACATGACACACACCTAAACATACTATATACAACACATACTATATACAACAAGTCTTTTGAAAACCAGGTATTCCTCTTAAAATCACCTATAATTTTGCAAGATCAAAATTATATGTGTGAATTTGTGAATTTTTCTGTCAGTTCTCCAACGATCCCACGAAACATCATACTAAAACATTGCATGATCTTGCACAAAATCTTGTCATTCATTTGACAGGTCTCTGAGATTTGGCTATTCTATAGACTGCTCCATTAAAAAAACCACATCAATGTTTTTAACTTAATTTCTTGTGGCTGTATTAGTTTCTCTTCAATGACAATTACTCTAACACCTATATGGGTCTGTGATGTCAATCTTTGATTTATAGAAGCACATGTAGATGTTTAAGCCTAAATATATATTTTTATCTATTAATGCCTTCACTTTAGCCAAGTGCTGAAAGTTTCATTTTTCCATTACATCTATATTCCCAGTGCATCAAAGCATGCAACTAAAGGCTAAGTGTAAAAATAAATAGAAAAATGGTGGCAAGCCAAGTAGTGTATATAAAAAAAGTGATCTTTCCTTAATAAGCCTCCTTGCTTAAATAAGACATAGTTGTAATACTTGAATCTGAATGTTGTCTGCCTCTTCGTCCTTTCTCTCTGTGTCTGCATGGTTGCTTACTTATCTACTAATCCTGTGTAGCTGCCTTCTGTCTGAAGGTGCTCTTTTCACAATCCAAAATAATTAGCAGTTGAAACTAGAATAGAAAGAAAAGGGATGCTTGGGGCAAAAGCAAGAGCCATATGCTTTGAACTCAGATTGAAAGTGTTCTCCATAGTCCAGATTCAAGTAAGGATTCTATTAAGTTCTTCTTAGGTATTCAAATCAGAACGCATTGTGGTGGTGACGAATTGCATTTCCCCCCAGATTATATAAAACTCTGTATAAAATTAGATTTGGGTGAATCTATCAAGTTGGATCTTGCTTAGTTCTTCATTTTTCAACCTTGAATTAATTTCTCTTGGCATAAAATTCTGGATACATTTTTAAGGAATGTTTCCTGTGTGATTTGCAAGTAATTCTTGCTCTAATTTCCAAAAGTTGTGCACAAAAGGAGATAGAATAAAACTAAAGAAATCTAAGATGAATAAGACAAAAAGAAAACTATGCAGGTATTAAAGCAAATTCATTTGAAAGGTAGTCTAGATGTTTTATGTGCCCCAATAAAGTAGGACAGTTGTACAATAACAATCAGAAAGCTGCCAAAATCAAATCATGGTGGTAGTAGATTTCCAACAAAAAACAAAAAGGATATATAAGTGCCTTCTTATTCAAAATTTTGTCTTTGTGTTCCAATGCCCTGAATATGGCTTCTTATCTAAGACAGAACTACCAGATGTTGATGTGATGTTCATGATGTGATGATATTCACAATTAAAAAGAACAACCTATGTGATTAGGTTTGAAATCTTATCTTTCTGATAAACATAACCTATTGATTTAAGTGGATACTAGAAAGTTCTGGCTTTTCCACCTAGGAAACCTCTAGCATTCTGTGAAAAAGAAGAACCACAGATACACAGATACATTCTAAAGGAGCAAATTACTGTATGAGAAAGATTAATATAGAATGAAAATAAATATTGAATAGAAGGTAAAATTACATTCAGATGGAAAGAATATGGCATATTTGATAAAATCGAAGTAGCATTAAAATGGAAACTTAAATGCAGGGGTCTTCAAACTTGGCCCTTTTATGACTTGTGGACTTTAACTCCTAGAATTCCTCAGCCAGTGTGCCTGGCTGAGGAATTCTGGGAGTTGAAGTCCACAAGTCATAAAATGGCCAAGTTTTAAGACCCCTTCTTAAAACAGTGGGAGAGATTAGAAAGAATGGTATATCAAATCTGACCTCCAAACTCAGCGCTGGATAAGGTTAACTGATGCCCTAAGCATAGGCCAACAATGGTGGCCCTCATCCCATCCATTGCTTGACTGACAAGACATTAAGACTCAATAAATTCTGAAAACTAAAGTTGAATGTGGCAGTGAAGTGTTAATGGCATGAGAGCTATGGGGAAAAAACTCTGTTGGGTCCCCACTTCCCTTGATACCTTAAGTTTATTTTGATTCATGGTTAATCTGGGTCTGTGAAAAAGTCAATCACAGTATAAGCATCAAAGGAATACGAGGGGGTTTATCATGAAGCTTGCACATTTTAACTCTCAGCCCCGTAAACTTATAGCAAAGACTTTAAATTGGAATAAGTAATCTAATAAAAAACAAAATCACAGAAATACATCAAGCTGACCATCAACTGCAGAATATGTACTGTTTCAAATGGAAAGGCCAAAGTTGGGACAATCAAATGAGCAGAGATCAGAAATAAGATCATAAGTCCGATTTCTAAAGGCAGTAATTTTCAAAAGGACATGGCTAGTCGTTTCTGTTTTATGTAATCCTCCCAGGGAAAACATCAAATCAAGGAAGAATTTGTCTGATTATTCTGTGCTGAAAGTTTGTCTGAAACAATTTATTTCCTTCTAAAAGAAGCTTCTTCTTATTCAACTTCAACTTCCTATTGTGCTTGACAATTTATTTCAAATTTCTTTTGGAGTTGCATAGGGCTACCATATCTGTGAATCAAAAGTGTGGTTACAAAAGAAACACAGAGATCTCTGATTCATCTCAGTTTTTATTTTGTCGGGGAGAAAGGAGTTGCATTTGAATCAGTCTTTACTCCTGGCAACTATCAGTCTGAGTTATTTGGATTATTTGGAGAAAAGTTACCTATTTTCCAAAGCACTGAAGACAGAACAAGAAACAAAGGATGGAAACTAATCAAGGAGAGAATCAACCTAGAAATAAGGGGAAATTTCCTGACAGTTACAGCAATTAATCAGTAGAACAATTTGCGTCAAGAAGTTGTGGGTGCTCTGACACTTGAGGTTTTAAAGAAGAAATTGAACAATATTTGTCTGAAATGATATACGGTCTCTTGCTTGAGCAGAAGGTTGGACTAGAAGACTTCCAAGGTCCCTTCCATCTCTCTTATTCTGCTCTGAGTCTCTGCAGTTTTTGTGGTAAGGTTTTTTGCAACTGGCTTGCCATTACTTGCTTCCTAAAGCTGAGAGAGAGAGAGAGAGTAGCTGGCCCAAGGTCACCTAACTAACTTTGTGCCTGACATGGGACTAGAAATTACAAGCTCCCAGTTTCTGATTGGTGCCTTACCCACCAAACTGGCTCTCATTTGGAGTTTAACAGCCCAAATTTGGTAACCAAAAGCCCAAAGCCCATAACAGAAAAATCAAGGACCCTAGTAAAAAAAATGGTATTAAAATTAAATATAAAGAAGATCAAACTAATGACTGTAGGTAGAACAACCAGCCTTAGAATTGATCATAAAGTGCTCATGGAAGTGGTAGATAGCTCCTGCTTTTTAGGATCAACCATAAAAGAACAAGCAGTCAAGTAATCTGCTACAAGACTGGGTAGAATAATTATGAAGGGTTTGGAAAAGATATTCAGATGCCATGATGTGTCTATAGCTACAAAGATCAAATTCGTTCAAGTAATGGTATTCCCATGATACTTTAGGAAACAAAAGTTGTACTTTAAAGCATCAGGAATGGAAGAGTACCAACTCTTGTGAACTTTGGTTTAGAGAAGATTGTGAGGATACTGTGGGCAACCAAGAAATTAAACAAATGCACCCTGAAATAAATGAACATAAAATTCTCACCTCAGGCACAAATGACCAAGCAAAAAATGATCATACTTTGGACACATCATGCAAATACCTAGCTTCCCAAAAGAAGGCTCTAATGCTAAGAAAGGTGGAAAGAAAGAGAAGAAGGGGATGACTAGCAACAAAGTGAACGGACTAAGTTACAGGGCAAATGGTGCATGGCTGGAAGACCTGAAAGACCAGGTGGAGGCAAAGTCATTTGGAGAAAATCTATCTATGCGGTCATTAACAGCTGACGATCATCTGATGTCATCTAATCATCAGTAGTGACTCAGATTTTTTCAGCCCAGATTTTTTTCAACCCAAATGGTAGTCTTTCCTTCTTGATTTGGCGCCAGTTCTAGGGGAGTTGGACTCAAAATGATGTGGGCAATTGGACTATTTCTTTGGTTCCCATCTGTTTGGAAATGAAAAATTGCATTCCCTGCTCCACTGCATCAATATACAGTCCCTTTAAAATGTGACATTATTCTTAAAACACTGTAGGATCTTCTAGTTTAGCTTTGGAAAATATTTTTTAAAAAGCATTGTCTGGATCCAGCAAATAACCAAAGGGCTTTCCTGCTGCATACATTCTTCATATATATGAGTTTCTATGTTATGATTTATTTGGTCCCTGAAGAAAGCTATTCCAACTCCTGCAGCTGAGGAAATCTATCATGGGAAGGCTCAAAATTATGAACCTTGAGTTGCTTGTCCATGAAGGGAATGAGAAGTCATTCCATCAAGATGCAGTTAATACAATTTCACAGTTACCTCCAAGATACCATGCCTGCAGCTCTTGGCACAAGCAAGTCCAATCTCTTCCACCCCTAAATCCCTAATTAGCAATCTTTCCTGCTTTTCTGGAAAGGTGTGGCATCCAGGAGAATACTATATGTTCCAGAAAACTTTGGAGTAGATGACCACCCAAACAGATTGAGTAGATCCTCAGCCACAATCTCATTAATCAGATCTGATTACTCCCTCCAGACACTGAAAGCGAATACACTTAATCCTCTTTACATGATCAAATTTCATTGCTACAAAAAAGATAAGTGAGGAGAGACAGTTATTGGCCAAGATAGCTTCAGGGTGGTTTGCTGATTGGTTCTGGTACCACAATCATTCAGCAAAGAAATTATATTTTTCTCCTCACGCAATCTTCTATGAAATATTATTTATATTTATTTTGCTTTAAAAATGTACGCACCATCCTTCAAAGTAACATTTTCCCAGGCAGTTTATAACACATGTAAATCACAAGAATTACCACAAACATTTTGAGTAATATGTCAGATAGGCAATAAAGTAAAAATAATCATTAAAATATGCAATGAAGTAGACAAAACAACAGCCAGAGAATTTAAAATGCTGCTAAGAAGCATATAAATTCAACATTAACAGATTAATATACTATATGTCTTGGAAGAATAACATTATCTTTGGTGCCCCAAAATTGATGCCTACTTAAATCTCCCTTCAGGTATTCTGAATTGTGTAGTTTGAATAAGTGTGCAGGCACCTGAAAGAAGGAACTATAACCACAACACATCTGAATAATGTTACAAACTTATGCAATGGGGAAATCATAGTGATAGGGACAACTAGAAATCTATTCAGCTGAAGAGGCATAAATAATTATTTTTCAGATTGTGCCATCAAATCTCAGAAGCTGTTTCATGAGTCCTTTAAACAGAATTCAAATTAAAAACAATAAGCAATTAAAAAACTAGATACTTGTACAAGATCTCACAAAATAAACTGAACAAGCTGGTGAGATCTGGGGCAACATTTGCTTGTCTTGAATGTCTGCACCATGATGAGATTGCACAATGGCACCCAAGAACATAAGATAGTTGCCAAACCCTAGAATAAAGCTTCACTCAACAGAATTTTATAAAAGTGGTGATGCCAGCTGGGGTGGAACTGTGTCAAATATGTGTCAGGTTAATGTCTAAGAGACCTAATGTAGTGGGTGAAAAACAGGCACAATTTCCTCTCCTTTTTTATTGTAGTTATTTTTGCTTATTTTTTATGACAATAAACTAGAAAAGATACATATTGTTTATGTACCATTTATCTAATACTGTAGTTACAATAGAAAAGCAGAAAGCAAAATTAAACAACAATGACATCCTTGATCAGTTATAATAGAAAAACAGAAAGTAAAACTAAACAACAATGACATCCTTGATCATTTACACAATTCTACTGAAAATGTATACTAGTCATAGAGGCTGCATCAGCCATACTCCTGGGGAATATTGGGGATTTTCCAATGTATAGTTTGAAAGCTGCTAAAAAATACACTACCACAGGCAACTCTCTGATTGATAGTTGATCCAGTTGTGCAAAACAACTTTGCTGCTTTGCAACACTGAAATAATGTTGAAGAGTCCTCATATAACTCACTATGTAAGTGAGTTATATGGGCTTAGTCAATTTGTGGAGAGAGAAGCAGGATCATAGTTGATGGCTTCACTTTCCAGTTTTGATGAACTGAAATTACCTTCACGATCTGTACTTTTCTTTGCTTAATGAACATGGAGCTTCAATGAATTCACTTTGCCAGCATGCAGATACTGGTCATCTGTACTGGAATAGTTGATGTAATGTAAACATTATGAATTGAGTCATTATACACTCAAGGCATCTCTTCACATTTGATGGAATGATTGCATGTGTCTACCCGTCTACTTGACTATATCTCCATAGGAATCTGTTCATATGATTAGAAATACTGCAAACCAGTGGCATAAAGAACCATGCATTAATGCCATTCTTCATGTTTGAACAACTCCTTGAAACCATCTGATTGAAAGCATATTATATTACAGAAATCTCTGTTGAGATCATACTCCAATTTTCTCTCCCAGGAGCACTTATTCCCCATAGTTATACTATGAAACTAGTTATGTCATGAAACATGCCCGTATGTTCTGTCACACTGTTTTAGTATACACAACTTTAATTATGACATGAAAAAAAACTTTACTACTGGACATGACATCACGAAACTGGCTATGTGATACCTGGATATTTATAAGAAGTAAGTAGTTCTGGTGGCAGACACAACATACCCTAATTCAAGCCATAGGTTGGTAGCATTAGTTGTACACCCTACTGACAGCCAATGCGTTGTGGTGATGAAGGTGTCTTTGCACTGGGAAGATCCAGTTGTTTCTACATGATCACGAAGCTCACTATGGAGTTTTGAGATGGTTACTGTCTCTCAGCCCAAATGACTTGCACAGGTTGTTCTAAAGGATAAAATTAGGAGATACTTTCTATTCTACCTTGGGCTCCCAGCCTAGATACATGTAGAATAAATAAATTAAGGCATGAGACTATCCACACTCATGGTTTGTAGCATTGTCCAGCCATCACAATACTGATATGATATTTAAGAAGTTGAAGTTATAGTATATTGTCACAGCAATGGTTGGATAATTCTTTAGATTGATGGAGTGGGAAACTCAGTATCTTTTGCTCATAATCCTGTGCAATGCAGGTTGGTTGAAACTGGAATTAGGGGTCTGTCATTGTAGCTTTAAGCATCTCTCCCTGTTTAAGAAGTCACAGACAAAAGAATACGCAAGGGGAAATTGCTATCTCCAAAGCTTAAAGTATACCTGTCCATAAAGTTCATGTTATCAATGTCTCAGTATCTGAAATCTTAAGATCAATGGAGAAAAAAAATCTTATCACTTGCATGTCCCCCGTTAAATATGCAAGCACGTTTTCAATCTAGCAACATGCAAAGACATTACCTCACAATGACTTTTTCTTAAGAATTGTTTCAACACATTTGGTGACATCTCTGATATAGCAAAGTTCCTATGCCTTAAGTAAGAGAAACAGTCTTACTACACTGGCAATCTCAGCCTTTATTCCTTCATTTCTCAGATCATTCCCCAATTTAGCATTTCCGAAAAAAGTCACACAGTCTCCTAGCCCTTCTAGGATAGCAGCAGATATTTTCCATGTGCAGTGGTCTGTATGTTAATGTTTACTGGGGAGGGATTACAACAAGTTTGGTTCCCTCTAAGTACATTTTAAGAGTTCAGTCTCCAAGTAGGAAGTCTATTAAGGTGGACTGTCGGACTTGTTCAGCTTAGGCAAATGCTCTCAGTCATCTTGTGTGCAGGAGGAGCTATGCAGGCTTACATGTTTGAGGGCATGTTTCGAGCCAGTGTGTAAGATGATCCCTCTTTGCCAAATGGATCAGGCATCCCAGACACACTCACACACACATTCCTGTCAAGTCATCTTGTGAAAGGCTGCCAGCTTCCAACTTGGCTTGAATGTACAACCTTAATAAAACACACTGAGGTCTCCGACAAAATAGCAGTTCAGCGGCAGCTAGAGTAGAAGAAAGACTCGGAGGCTATGCCTGGGCAGCTGAGTCCAGGGGACTGCATGCTGAAGTATAACAGAGAGGAAACGATAAATCTCTGCTACTATGCAATAAATTGCTCCTGCTTTAGCTAAGGAAGCATTGAGAATTAGAAATAATCTTTTTTTTTTAAAAAAAGAAAAGCTCACTATTATTTTCTGAATCTTCTTTCCTTTTCCTTATCTTTTTATCCCCTAAAGAAATCCTTAAAGGCAAAGCAAATATTAAAAAGAGGTGGAGGGGGGGGGGAAAGGGAAGGAAAAGGAGAGGAGAGGAGGTTTGGATCAAGGTGTCAAGAGCAGGGCAGAAGAGGGCTAGTAACATGACCATTTTCTTGTGGTTTGTGTTCCTTGCTTCCCTTCTGAAGCACATAAGCTGCACTAGTCCACGCCGAGCTCCGGAGTCCAACGCACGAAGGTATAATCGGATTCAGCATGGCCAGTGCACCTACACGTTCATACTTCCTGAACAGGATGGAAACTGTCGTGAAACTTCCTCTGACCAATACAACACCAATGCACTGCAAAGGGATGCCCCTCACATGGAGCCAGATTTCTCCTCCCAGAAACTGCAACGGCTGGAGCATGTCATGGAAAATTACACTCAGTGGCTGCAAAAGGTAAGTCCTTCTGTTTGGGACTGTTCAGACACCTGCGTTGATTTTTGCATGATGTACCATTCCGATGGAGATGTTATGTTCACTACCCTCATCAATAAAGACCACCCTGAAAATTGTTCACTGTGAATAACTGGCAAAAAAAGTTTGATGAGGGATTGGCAGATGTTGGCTTGTTGGTTTTTCGTTTCAAACTGATTTAAAGAAATTCAGGGACATCCAGCCGAGGTAGCTAATGATCAATGGCCAGGTGGATATCTTGATGTGCTGACTGTTAAAAGTTAGTTTAACAAGTGCATTCTACAAGGTGTTTTAGGAATGATTTCCATGTTATTTAAAATACCTGTGATCAGTATTGTTTGTCTGTAGGCTCTTGTTATAAAGATTTTTTTTTTTAAAAAAAATTAAAAACAAAGCTACTTGCATGGGACAACAAACATTAAAGATTAGCAGACACCATTATCACTGAAGCAACCTTTGACACTGTGCTGGCTCAGTAATGAATGGTTTTCAGTAAAATTAACTGTTTAGTGCATTGTACCATAGAGATAAGCTGTTGGACTCCTCTCATAATTTTTGGATTCATTTGAGCAAAAACGTGCTGCATGTTAGCAATGTTAGAGGTGTACTTCGGTAGAAATGCTTGGCTGAAATGAAGCGCCATGCCTATCTGTGTAGAACTATAGGGAAATCAGGAACATTTTGTTTTAACTCAGGAGAAATGATAATTAATCCCAATCTTAAGAACTGCTCATATTTTGAACCAGGCTTGTGGCTGACCCATCCTAAGTGGTTTGCAATCACTCTGGCAGTTCTAAGAAACCAAATGAACACTGAGACGTTTCCTCAGTGTTGTGCGTTCCACACACTCTTCATTCATTAATTATCCCACTCCTCAAAGTGGTGCATTATGTGTTCACTGAAACCCAAAATGAATGTTAAAAAAATAAGCATGTGCAGCACTATATGTTCAGGATGCTTTCTCAGAAAAGGGTTCCAAAAGTGTTTTATAGGATTTACCCCTAGAGAAGAGCACGTAGAATTTCATTCTTAGAAGGCAAACATGTAACTATTTACTTAATCTATCATAGAATGCTAGCATTGGAAGTGGGTTGGAAGTCATCCAATCCAGTCCAGCCCATTGCTCATACAAGGACCTCCCTGAAAGAAGGCTCTCTAGCTCTGTTTGAAAGCCTCCAGCTGCCCGTGCAGTCTGTGTCACCCTGTAAAATTTCTCATTCCAAACTTTTAATCAAAATCTGGTCCCACCGATTTGCATTCACTTCTTCTTGTCCTGCCAATTGAAGCCACAGAGAGAAAGTCTGCATCCCCTTTGGCCAGTCAAACCTTCAAGCATTTGAAAATGACAACATGTGCTTTTGAGCAGTGGTGGGATTCAAATGTGTGAACAACCGGTTCTCTGTGTGGATGCCGCTTCCGGAAGTCCATTCTGGGCCTGGGCAACAAAAAATGAGCTACCGGTTCTGCCGAAGTGGTGCGAACCGGCTGAATCCCACCACTGCTTTTGAGTCACATAAAGATAGACTTGTCAAAGATCTTTTGTTTTTGAAAGGCTGTCAGGTGGCATGGTTCATTTCCATGTATAGTAGCAGTGGCAAGAATTGCTGGTGGAAACCTTCTGTTTCTCCTGTTTTGACGAGATGGGTTCTTATATAATGGGCTGCATTATCTTTCTCTCGTCATAAGAGGGAATTATTCCCACAGAAGTCAACAAGAGTGACTCCTAATTCAATATGTATAGGACTGCATCTTGAAACTGCACATCTGAGTTTAGCAAGAGGAGGCTTTCATGTAAAGGATGAGACCTTGAAATGTGATGCAGTCTACTCATTCATTCATTCATTCATTGGCAGCTGTTTACACAAACTTTTCTGCAAGGTGGAAGATTCTTCTGCAGTCAATACTCCTTTTGCTTTCCTTTTTTCCTTCTGAAAAGAACTGTCCTGCAAAATCACGTCTAGGAAATTGTTTGTGTTCTGCAGTTGACCACTAGGGACTGAACTAAGCTCATTCTTTTGCCTCTGAACTTTGCAAACAGAAAAATAAGTCTTTGGAGAGCAGTGGAATCCTTTGATTTGCAGCTGACCATCATGTTTTAAAAGAAAATAGGTGATGAACAGACACTTAGCAGCAAAACAGTATCTCCAAGACTTGCATTCTTCAGTGGCTCTCTGAATTTAGAAAGTTTCCCTTGAGTTCCCTTAAAAATGTTTAGCAGGTGGATAAACATCACATATCTTTCTGCAGTACTATTGCATAGAATAAAGCATGAGTCATTCCTATCGGACTCTCTGACTACTTTATAACAGTTTCTGCATAGCCAGGGGAGATAAAATTTTGATGCCCAGGGTCCAACTTAACATTTTACTGATGTGATAGCTATAGGCATCAGGAAACTAGACTATTTCTGATTGTTTTCCTTGGTTTGGGGGATTAAGTGGGGGGGGGGTTACTTTTATTTCAAATTAAGTTAAATCTCCTTTTGGCCATATACTCTGTGTTTGTGTGTGATTTTCACATTAAAATCGCAGGAATGTAGCTGACAACTTTCGGAAACTATGAAGATAGGTAGGTTTGGAAGCCTGAAAAAGTATTGCAGGTGTCTCTGTAGCCTTCAGCTGCCAAAGGGGTTGCCACAAAGAAGAGGGAGTCAAGCTATTCTCCAAAGCACCTGAAGGCAGGACAAGAAGCAACGGATGGAAACTGACCAAAGAGAGAAGCAACCTAGAACTAAGGAGAAATTTTCTGACAGTTAGAACAATTAATCATTGGAACAACCTACCTCCAGAAGTTGTGAATGCTCCAACACTGGACGTTTTTAAGAAGAGACTGGACAGCCATTTGTCTGAAATGGTATAGGGCAGGGGTGTCAAACTGTTGGCCCGCGGGCCGGATGCATCATGGCGAAACCGTGCCCACCCCATTGCCGGCAATGGAAAAAAAGTTGTGATACATCGCGTCACGTCACGTGACGTTGTGAGTTTGACACCCCTGGTATAGGGTTTCCTGCCTGAGCAGGGTGTTGGACTAGATGACCTCTAAGGTATCTTTCAACTTATTATTATTGTTGTTGTTATTGTTATTATTACCTTGGTTTATTCTATTTGTTTCATTGTTGCTGTCAATACAGGACATTGGGAGAGTAATTTTAATAGCAATGAAATGCATTGAAGTGCAGATTTAAATTCATTAATGACTTTTTAAAGCTGTCATTTCTAGCAATGAGCTATTTGAAAATACAGTTCTTCAGATGAGTAAATTAGAAATATTGCTGCTTCTATGGCTGCGATCCAAGACATCAATTGATATATATCACACACATATGCAGCATTGCACAGTACTTGTATCCATCTGTGTTTTTGAGGGGTAATACCACGTCATGTGACATGTCGCAACATATCGTGACTTTTTTCCCCTTGCTGGATTTGGGATGGGTGCAGCTTCCGCATGACGCATCCGGCCCGTGGGCCGGCAGTTTGACACCCCTGCTGTAATATATCACATTCATTAAAACTGTTTAGTATTGGAACATGTCAGAAATAAACACATACACTCACACACACACAAAGCACAATCTTTACACTTTGGAAAGGGGACTGAAACTGAAACATGTTTAATTGGCAAACTGGCATTGTAAAGGTCTTAGTTTAGCTAATCTAGAAGAAATTTATCTTAATCTTTTTTTAAAAAAAAAAAAGTTCCAATGTTGGGAAAAAAATAAATATTTGAAAACTCTTCTTACACTAAACTGTCATTTCAAATCAAACTGAAAATTTCCTCATCTGACTGTAAGCAATTATGTACTAGTATTTATCCAATGAAATTTGCATATCCCATTATTAATATTGATATGATTGGCTGAAAGACAATTCAGTTTAGCAACCATCATCTCCTTTTGCCAAAACTACTAGAAGGTTCTTGGTAAACATATTTACAGCTTTTCTTCAAAGTATTTATTTTAACAAAGATAACGTCCTTCACTGTTTAACCCTGGGTTTCATATCTGCCATGTTTGTTCTAACAGCATTAAACAGACCACATGCTGTTTTTTATTCCTTGCAATAACTGGCTGTCGCGCAGTATTGAAATGCTTAGGTTGTAATTTCAGTGTTTAAACTTTGTCAAAGAAGAACTGTCTGAAATTTTTTAGCTTGGCAATAATTCAGCATCTTTTTTCCCATGCTGAACTAACCCAAATGTATGGTACCAATGCAGCCAGACAAATAGCTTCACAACTGTGCAGATGTTTGTATGGTGTCCATTTAGTTCTGCCTATGCAGAACTATTCTGGTGTCTTCCAGATGTGACAATTTCAATTCCCATATGTCCTCTGCTGGATGGGAATTATACGAGTTGAAGTCCAACATATTTGGAAAGATCTAATTTGGGAGATGGGTGTTTTAGATATCAATTGAGTTATACCAAAATGAAAAATGGACAGTTTAAAATAAGGAAATGAGGGATATAAAAATCATAATTCTCTACAATTGGATAGGATACATAATTTCCTATGGAAGTTTTGGACTACTTTCATATCCCCTGATTAATGTCCGTGTTGATTATAGTGAATGGGAGATGTGATCCAAAACATCTGGAGGGCAACAGGTTTTCTACCTCCCATCTGCACAAACCAGCAGTGGCTCTTCAGGGTTGCAGACAGGAGTATATCCCAGTGCTATTTGAAGATGTTATAAGTTATTATTATTGCACTCTGACCCTTGGTTGATTTTTCTCCCCACATTTTAAATTTGGTGACATCCCTGTGCAAAAGTAAAGAAATCTTCCTTGATTAACTGGACATTAAAAAAAACACATATACACACAGTATCATATTCAGCTGTGATTCTGCCCTTACATTATTTTTTTTTACTGAATCTGCTAAGGATATTTAATAAGGAAGATGGTAGGTCAGTACTGTTATGATTGTGGAGGAAAATGCAATCCTATGTGAATCATAGAATACAACTGACCGAGCCTAGTCAGTTAAAGGTCTAGTGGTCTCATATACAGAAGATGACAAACTCGGCTTTAACTTAGTTTTGTTTTCATATTGTTACACTATATGAAATTCATTGTAGAGCTAGTTTATAGCTCATTATATTTTGTGAACACAAAATTGGGTTCAGACTTTTAAGACATTTAATCATGTTATGCAAAATTACAGTGCTTTGTGCCATATATCGTGTGAACACAAATTGGTTTTAGATTTTTAAGACCTTTAATTGTGTTATGCAGTTACACCGCTTTGCGACATCGTGAATCTTGGGAATCTGACCTTTCTTTCATGCACTGCCCTACCACTTATTTCTTATAGTGCCACTCTGCCCTTAGAACATCAATACATACATCTGAAGGAAAACTTAATTTGTTTTTGCATGTGGATATCTTTTCTCACCACACCTGACTATTTATCTTGCCTGTCTGTCTCTTTCATATGCCACTTTCAACTAAAGAGGTCAGGTTGCTGTACAGTAAATCCCCTATGTTATCCTTTAAGTACCCTTCGAGAAATAGTGGTCCTATTACCACAACACATTAGTGGTTCTGTGGTAGGGACTTCAAAAAATGATCACTGACCCAATTAGTTAAAGGAGTTAGATTTAGCTTAAGATGGGCCAGTCTTGGATAAACTAATCACCCCACAATTCCAACAATTCTCTCATTTTGCCTACCAGTCCTCCAGGACAAAGAGCTGGAGAGAAAGAGTGGCAGCAAACTTCTCCATTAGAGGATAGAAGGCTAAGGCTTGGTAACATGGAACACCCTTTGCACTGACCTACTACAGTGGCTATTTCAGTTTGGCTGGCCAATGGGGAAGAGGATTGTAATGTTCCCAAGTATTCCCAGAATGGTCCTGATGTTCTAAGGTGCCAGCACAGTCCATAAAATGGTAAAGTGAAGCAAGTGACAAAACATATTCATAATGCACATTGCAAAAGCAAATGTTTTGTTTTTGATCACGGGTCATGGCCTTCATTTTGTCATGTTGATGCTTATCCCTATGGATACTAGTCATTTCCCAGAGAAAACCCTTCCTATTTTTTTAAGGCACTGGAGAACAATCTTTTCTAATGATAAATATTTTACAGGCTTCATTTCATTTCTAATGATGCAGAGCATATTGTGAATCAGCCTCTTCACCTCTCGCCCTATGAACTCCTGCCTTTCCTTCACTCTTCCTTTATTTTTTGGTGACATGAGTCAATCATGCACTTCATAGTATTCTTGGCACAGCCATGATGTGGACTTCTTAAATGTTTAAGGAAAAGAAGAATTTGCTGCTATGTAGAGAAAGAAGTTAAAGTGGAAAGTTATGGTATGTTGTGTTTAGAGGGCAGTACTAGGAATCTCTAAGGATTGTATTCCAAGTCAGGAAATTATGAAATTTAGCAATATCATTAATCTAACGTTAGTTTGTGAACAATAATTCCGAATGCAGCTAAAAGATCTGAACAAAGATTGAGTGAGTTAATATTTTGCATACATATACATAGGAGCTAACATTCCCATCTGAATTATGCAAAACTACTAGCTACAGAAGTTTTCAGTAAGCATCTCAGCCTAATTCACCCATTCCCCTTAATTCTCTGTCAATGTGGCTTGATTAAGTGAGCCCCAGCTCAGATATGAAGTGAGCATTATAACCTTTACATTCTTGTCTAATCCTGACCTAACAAATCTTCTACAGCAATATCACTACTTTAAGATTTTGAGAACTTTTTCCACCCTGCTGTCTCTGTTACATCTCTGGAGGTATTACCCTTTCTTCAGTATGACTGCTTTATTACCAGATTTTTCTTCACATGCAACCCTATCAGAATAAGCATTTGCCCTCCTGCTCTAGAATCAAAATGATTGCCTGTGCTAAGACAAGGTATCCTGAGCATCAAAAAATCTTTCCTAAGTAATAGAAAGGTAAGTAATAGATTATTTTCTTAAATAATAGATGATTCTTTTCTAAGTAATAGGAACCCTAAAATAACCTTTACAAGGTTCTTTGTCTGGTGGGGCAATATACACTTTTGGGTATTTTTAAAAATAATCACATTTGTTCCAAATGTATGAGTAGAACAGCTGATACTTACACTTTCAAATATAATGAGCAATATCACCCTTAAACACACACACACACACACACACACTTACTCAGACTTTATGCCATATGTTATTTGTCTCTGCCACATTGTTGAGAAGAGTCTCTATGTGTTACACAGTGGTAATACAATATCATAAAGAAGCTATTAAGGGCCAGCACAGATAGACCTTGTATTGAAAATTTGAAAGATTGTATAGGTAGGACAACTTTAATATTTTCATTCTAATTTTATATAATGTTTTATATGCTGATATTATACTGTACACCATCCCAAATTCTTCCCTGAGGGAGATGAGTGGTCTAGAAACATGAAATATAAACAAACAAACAAATTGGAAAACTGGTATTAGTTTAAGGCTCCATAACTACAACAGAAATGAAGATTTATTTGTTTCATTAATTACATTTATGTGGCTGCCCATCTCATCCTGATGGCTTTTCACAGTTAACAACAGTTAAAAACACAACAAAGTGGAAATAAAATAGATCTAGCCAGGGTTAAAAAGCAATCAAACTACAATTAATATAATCATCTCACAAGCTGAACTTGACAATCTGACCTCCAAGTCTGGGAACACAGCCATGTCTTCAGCCATGTTGGGGAAGGCCAACAGGATTGTAGCCAATTTCAGCTTCTGGGGGGATGGTGTTCCACAGGGCAAGTGCTATAAGAGAAAAGCCTGTCTTCCTGGTTCACATCAGCTGACTTTCTTGAATGGACAGGGCCTGTGACATGATTTTTTCTGCGGAATCTAATGGCTTGGAAGAGGAAGTCTGCAAATAACCAGGCTTTATTCTATAACAGACTTTATAGGTGACCACCAGCACTTTTAATTGCACTTGGAAGCATATTGGTAGCCCCTGAAGCTCACGAGCAGAGGCATAATGTGTGCACAGCAAGAGTGCTCATAACTGCCCACACTACTGTATTTTTAAACAGTTATAATCTGCTAATTCTCTTTAAAGGCAGGTCCATGTTGGGTACATTGCAGGAGGTGACTAAGGCATGAGTGACTGTCAGCAGAATTTCCAAAGAGCTGCCATCTGATCTTCAAATATGAGCCATGAATCCAGAAGGACCCTCAAATTGAGCACTAGTTCTGTTTGGAGTAGCACTACCATATCCAGAACAAAAGATGAAGAATCACCAGAACCAGGGACTGAAACCTAGATCTACTAGAGTTGAGCTGAAGCAGGTTCTCCTCATCCAAATCCTCTCATCCTCCAGACAGGAAGGACAGGAAAGCAGGGAAATTGCTATGCAGTAGGGAGGCTGATACAATAGCAACAGTCCCTATTGATTCCTACCCAACCAAGCATAACAGTGTCTTGCACCTGACCGATGACAAGACCTTCACTTGATGCCACTCACACCTGACCCATTACAAGACCCATCACAAGATCTATCACAAGACCCTCACCTGACGTGATCTTTACCTGACGTGACCTTCCCATCACAAGACCCACTGACCACACGAAACCCTTATAAGCAACACTGACATCCCCTAAATTCTGCTGAAGATGTTACCTAGCCTGGTAATGAAACATTCAGAAACGAAACCACGAGCTCGGAGAACGAACCTGTACCTCATCCAACACCCAAGCTACAGATATTCGCCACTATCAAAACCAAGAACATATGCTTCAAATGTGTATGCAAAGGAAATAGAATAATATCAGATCATTTATTTATTTACCCAATTTATAGAACCTCCCATCTCACAAAAGAAATGACTTGGGCAGCATCCAGTAAGCAACATAGATAGACATCAGGCAGAGTGATAGATACTGAAGTAAATTCTCAACTTTCCAACTAACTCTACTGCCCACTTGAGGTCCCTAGATCATGAATTGCTAAAGAGTTTGGGTCATTCATTTTGGCTCTCCAGTACTGATAAATTCTTTAGGCTTTCTTGATTCAGTTCTACGAATAGAGGCACCTATCCATTTTGGCTACTTTCATCATCAGATCATAAACTTTTGATTTAGTCCTCTTCATGTCAGTTTCAATGTTTTATTTGTTTGTTTAAAGGCAAAATTGGACACAAAAAAGATCACTGGCAGTACTATGCACATTTCTGCTAATAGGCTTTATTCTCTGTGTCAGTTTGCATAGTATATATTTCTTTTGCAAGCAAGGTTTTCTAAAAAGTATTTGATGTGTTATTTTTATGGCCATCTCTTTTTTTGCACAAATCCTTCTTGTATATATGTGTGCTATAAGTGTGCGTGTGAATGTTAACTGGAGTGTGCAAAATTTAAGAAAAATCAGGATATGCAGAATTATGCCTTTTCCTCTCATTTCTATTCTGTTCTCATTAGTGTACAGGAATATTTTACCCTAGTGAGATTATTGGCCTACTTTCTCTGTTACTGGATCTTTTGATTTATATTATCATTCCTAGTTTTCTAATAAAGTCCTTAAATGTCAGTGACTGTTACTTAGTTTGAATTGAAGATGTTAGGAGTGGAACTGGCTGCTTCTGTACAGAAAGCACAAACTGTTTCACTGAGCTTTAAAAAAAAAAAGCAAAGCAAAGCATTATTGTCTCCTGGCTTAGAAAAAATGTCCCCGTGGTGAAACTGTCATAATGAAGAGGTAAGGAATTAGATTTTCCCCAATGCCTTGAAATATTTAGTCAAGAAGAGAGACAGGTTGTCAATGATTGCAATTATAGAATAAGCATTTTCCCCCACTCCAAAATCAATGCAGTTGGTCTTCCAAATAAAATAGTTGGCTGCTTTTAATATTAAATAATTTTTCTTCCATTCAAGTGGTTGAAAGTTGTTAAAGGCTTTATTTTTTCAAATACCAGGAACCCATAGAGATAATTCAAAATGCCCACAATGAGTCTTGGGGCGTCCAACATGGAAACTGTTGGTAAACGACCAACAATTTTGGCAGCAATTGAAACACATGGATTTATACTCAAGTGGTTATGTGAAAAGGCTTTTTCATAAACAAAAAGCAAAACTCAAATCTTTTTAAATCCACAGTATTCTTTAGTCTTTCCAAATGTTTCCTAGGATTTGAAGAAGATCCATATCATAATGACCATCCACTTTTTCCTTCATCAGTGCTTTGCTAATATGTCTTTCTACTGGCCCCTTACTGGTCTCAGAGACCTCTTTTGAACCCCTCTATCAACATAGGATCCTCTGTATTTAAATCATTATGTACAGGAATCTGCCTGAGTCCACGGTTTTAGATTCATACAAACCAGGAAACAGATTTAACAATATTTTAATCTAAGAAAATCTGCAGTTTATTTAGAATATATCACCTCTGTAAACATAGTAAGATGCCAAACAACAAAAAGTAGCTGGCTGGCATGCATTTGTTTTTTCAGCAGTTGGATAAAAAGGGGTAAATGTATCATTTGGTTTTTGTTTAGAAATCAGCTGCAGTTGTATATGCATTTAGATTCTTGCAATTCCCACTGGAAGTAAGAGCATTGGAACACCTAATTTTTGGCTTCTTCTTGACCCAATGCTTGTAGCACACATGGAATTCTGTACAGCCAACTATTTTTTGTTCTCCGCAACAAAAATACTTTAAAAAAAAAATTCCATATTGTCTCTCCAATCTTAAAGAAATAGTGCAATTTGCCTCATTCAGAGGTCCATGGGGCACAGATCAAGTTATGGATTATAATCTATGGCAACACCATATGTGTGTTATAAAAAATATTGTGACCAAGAGAATCCCTATTTGCTCCAGAGCCATTATGATTATTGATGATGATTGGTGTCTGTTTTTACTATAATTAAGATTTCAAAATAGTTTTTGTTCATTTTTCAGTTAATACACCTGTTTGTGGGGTCCTTGTTTCTCCCTGAGTTTGATTGTTTTATTGCAGACATTTCATTACCAGCATTGACAACGTTATCTGTTTATGTAATGAAATGTCTGCAAGACAACAACCAAGCTTTGAAAGTATCAAGGACCTCCACAGTTCAACCCTGAGCTACAAGTATTTTTTTTTCTATTGAAACCTGTTGTCATTTTGCAGGCTATCAGTTCAGAATTTTTCATTACAATTGCCCATTGAAACAAATATGTTAAACTATAAACTGTGAATATAGATGTTTTTCATCTTAGAAATTACATATAAATCTCTCAAAACTCCAAGAGTTATATAGGAGTGGGTTTAAAGAGATATATTAAGAAGAATACATAAACTATACCTAGCAATGTATGTTCTTAAGGATGTTTAAATTATTACATATTGAGATCTTGCTAGGACTTTCATATTGTATAAGGTATAATGGCAATCAGCATTGAAAAGTCATTTCTCACTAATCTGTTCTTGAAACAACCACCAAGCTGGGCTGTCTTTTGTTTTGAAATTTTAAAAAGCTTATAAACATCTGTCCTTCGAAATATTTGATCTTTTCGAAAAATATTTTGTATGGCTGTAAAAGTTCCAGGGATCTCTGCTCAAGCTCTATATTCCAAACAACATTCTATATTCTAAATAACTTTTCAGATACCATCCTTCCAAGCCACAGAGAGACAATTGGTCCCTTCAGTTGGCTTACAATGTATATTCAAAAGTTGTCAGCCAATATAAGAGAATTATCTTCCTAAAGATACACGATTATAGAGACTGCCTTGCTCAGCTCAAATCTAAGAAGCAGCTGTTTGGAACATCATTTCTTACCATGTTGGTAAAAAATTAGAGTGATCCTCTCAAAGGCAGATATTTATGGGATGCAATATTTCAAAGGACATAAACTTTGCCTTAAAACAAACAAAAACAGTTTTTGTTTTAATCCTGATTAGTTTGGATTCTGTGTGGGTAGACGAAAGCCACTGCTGCTAAAACATTGATTCCATCCTATAAAAAACTGATACTTTGCAAGCAGATATTTTGGCACAAAGAACAAGTCTAGTTCCAGCAACCATATCCTCTTGCTAATTTTGTGGTCTGTAGGGCTGCTGTAATCTAGATTTTGAGGTAGTGGCCATGAACATCATATACATACTACTTTTGGGAAAAGTTGTTGAAAAAACAATTTTCCTTTAACTTGTAATTATATACTTTATATAATAATGCATAACTATATAATGATAACATTAATGATAACCAACATTGTTAATCATTAGTAATATTATCAATGACTCCTGTATATTTGGTTATAACTTTTAAGAAAATACTCCAATTCTAGTTCTTTGTTTAAATAAACAAACAAACAAACAAACAAATACATAACATTTACAGAAGCAAACAAATACATAAATAATATTTACAGAAGCCGTTTGAATGTATGGCTGTTCTCCTAAACAGACAGAATTCACTTTCTGATTTGTGGGTAGGAAATAGGGAATAGCACACTAGATGGAAACTTGGTGGGAAGGAACTTCCACTAGGAAATGACATCTAGTCCTCTTTTAAAATCATCATAAATGGTGGCCATTACAACAGTCATAGCTCTATAATATTTACAATGTCTATTATTCCAGGACCTTTCAGGAGGAAGCAATGATGCTCCTGGCTGAGGATAAGGGTGAGAACAGATGGATGATAGTTAGAGAATTTAGCATTACAACTTTTTATCCTTTATAGCAATTAAAAAGAAAAAGACAAAGAAAATACATTGACGATTTCCTTGATATACTGCAAGTAGAAAGTGAATTACCCAGGATTATCAATCATGATTACCTTTGCATATCATAAAAACTTTGTTTGGGTGGGTTGACAGCATTTCTGCATTATTTCATGAAAATTGATTGTGAAAGGCTGAAGTGTATTTTCTCCCCAATTCTCACATAGAGTGCAATAATTGGGTTCAAAATGTACAAATTGTTAACATATGACCCACCAGAGTCTCCTGGACTCCCAAGTTCTATCAGTTCCAGATAGCATTGTCACTGGTTAAGAAGGATAGGTTTGTAAACCAAAACTATCAGAGAGATCACAGCTCCCTTCCTCTGAACAAAATTAGATGAATTTGAGTAAAACCTCCTAACATTCTTGGTCCACTAAGCAATATATTAATTTGATAGAATATTGAAAACTATGTAAACTGATCCTACTTTTATTCACAGTTAATTATATGCTAGATTCCCTTAGCTTTGGAAATGTGTGGGTGGTTTTAAATCTTGTCCTATAATTCACTCCTGCTATGGGAAGATTTCAGCATGTCTAGCAGAATTCCTATTTTTGAGAACTTTGGTGTGTGTGTGTGTGTGTTTATGGTTGTGTGTATGCATGCATTTACACTTTAGTATGCCATGAACACCGCACCATAAATCAGAATAACTTTATCTGGTTGTATGTGGTAAGGACTGAAGCTTCGTTGTCTTTAATTAGATTATTCCACCTCATAAAGCATGTTTTCCCCCCTAAACTTTGGGATTTAGATAAGAGGGATACAACAAGAATTTAACTTGAACTAGTTCTGTCCAGTTAAAAATCCATTCACCTCATCATCCCTTGGGTACCTCAAGATTTTATTACAATGTGTTGGAGCCAGACCTAAAGATATTTAGAATTCATCATAGAAGGGAAATACCTTTAGACCATTTGTTTAACCTTTTGACCTATATACAAACTGGAATGATATTTTAGAATTTTGCAACTCAGTATCTTAACTTCAAAATAAAAATTCATATCTTAAGGAGAAGCATTCATCTAATATAAATAACATTAGGAAAAGAATGCATGCCAAAAATATAAACCAGGAAAGGTTTATACAAAAATGCATGTATTATGAAAATATATGTGGCAATATTCCCGTAAAATTGTTTTGCAGAAGCAATTTTTAGGCTGCATTTGCCATCAAGTATGGAAACCATTTAAGATGAACTCATGATCAGGAAATTAATAAACTGAGTGAAACAAGCACTATCAGATTTGCTTGTCTATGCTTAGAATAAATTCATTAAAATTAAAGGGATGTAAACTAATTATGATGTTTTTGTCCTGTTGATTCTAGTGAATCTATTTTAAAATATCACAAAGTCTGGATATTGTTTAGTAATATGAACTGAAAGAAGGAAATCCTTGACTAGGTTTCTTTGCTTCAGTGAAGAATCAAATGAAGCATCATCTCAAAGTTGCTTTTGAAGTAATGTGGCCCATTCAGTTCTAAACTACACCTCCATGAAAATTTCTTCCAGATTCTGCAAGTGCTGGAAGAATATCAGAAGAGGTTAGGAGACCCCATAGATCACCCCACTGAGACAGCTGCCCCTTAATATTTTGCTTATTACTTTACCTACTTTTAAACATTAGCACCTCCTAGATCTGGGACAATTGAGTCTCAGCCAAGGATGAGCTGCAAAACTGTGTAGGTGAGTAAAATAGTAGAAGAGAAGGTATCAATGGGATGAACTCCAGAAGTCATGAAAACCAAGTCTCATTTATTTCCTCAAACAAAGTCAGTTTTAAATGATGGTGGGAGGTAATATTTCAAAATAATCACAGGCTATCAGGTTGCCTGCCCTTGTATTTAGTTCAAGCAGTCAGCACCTTGGTCAGCGCAGTATGGATGTCTCAGGAAGATTTGGTTGGCCAGCAGGATATGGGTTAAGGCAGGGGGCCTCAACCTTGGCAACTCTAAGACTTGTGGACTTCAATTCCCAGAATCCCTCAGCCAGCTTTGCTGGCTGAGGAATTCTGGGAGTTGAAGTCCACAAGTCTTAAAGTTGCCAAGGTTGAGGACCCCTGGGTTAAGGAATCCATCACTGGAACACTCATCCTTCACTAGTCTACTATTTCAGTTTTCTGCATGTTTTTATGCTGTTCAGTTTCTGTTTCTGTTTTGTTTTCTGTTTTCTGCTGACTGCTTTTATAATATGTTTGTTGCTATCACTATCACTTTCCTGATCCCTCCTATGACTTGCCCTCCCACAATAATATATGTTTGGAAAGGTTGGAGGACTCTATAGTGCACATTTGATATATGCATAAAGGGTAGATATGGAAGACAGTAAAGAAAAGTCCCGTGACCCAGACAAAATTGCACAGCTAGATGTGGCTCTTCATTTTAATTTATTGTGGGTTTTTGTGACATTCCCCAGGATCCTACTGAAGGTTTAGATAGATATATCTGCAAGATGAATACAGACACAAAGGGAAATTCCTTAAAGTTGAATAAATAACTTTCTCAGCTTGTTTGGACAAGTTTGGGGACTACTGGTATGGAGGTTCCTTCAGCTGTGTCCTTGTTGATTTAGAACAGGGGTGTCAAACTGCCAACCCATGGGCCAGATGCATCATGCCGAAACCGCAAACAACCCCACTGCCGGTAATGGAGAAAAACTCACGATATGTCGCGACATGTCGCGACATGTCACATGACATTGCGAGTTTGACACCCCTGATTTAGAGTCTTTAAAGCTTATAGTTATTGTCATGTGAGCTGTGACAAATATCTCTGCTCCCTCTCTCATGAAATGTGCAGAATTCAAGTAAGAAATGTCAAGTTTACCTGCCCAAACTAGGTGTTCTTTACCATGGGAGATAATTCTCAGGAAGATACACATAATGTTGGTCTAGAGGTTTAGAGATTCTTAAGGGATATGTGCAGTAAAAAAAGGGCAGGAATCAAAATAGAATTTAACAAAATAGAATCTGCAGTCAGCATTGCATTTTGAGGAGTTTGTTGCTTTTGTGAAGCAAAAAACTTTTTAAACAAAATCTGATAAAGATATTAATTTAGGGGTTTTTTAGTTGCTTTTAATTGTATTTTTATATTTTGTATAAAATACAAAATTCCTATGTATTGTTTGCCTACATGAATCTTTCCTAAGGATGTTCTCCAAAAATTTCAGAATACAGTGAAAGCCATGCTGGAACTATGCAATGGTCATTTTAGTTTAAGTTTGCATTTCCAGCAGCAATAATCTAGATTCCTTCAAAAGCTCAAAAAGGGAAGAAGAAGGCTTAGTGATAGAAGAGCAGTGTTGTTCCTCCATCTGACATTTAGTGATATAGTATCTCTGAGACTACAAGAAAATAACAGCTTGGATATGCAATCTTCATGAGTTGGTATTATTCTTATTAGGAACATTTTTAATGATGAGAGAATAAAATTGGGAATGATCCTACTTTATATAGAATATCCAGCTGTGATGTGTTCTAAAATAAAATTGGTGATTCATTTTTAAAGTGATTTTAGTTACTTGCTGCAAACATATTCAACATTTTGTCTGAGAACACTTCTACTTTTAGTTCCACAATAACAACCTTGTGAGTCAGAATGATTTAAAAGAGTGACTTGTTCAGACATGCTCAACGAGTTACATAGCAAACAAAGGACTAAAACTTAGATCTTCTCAATCCGTCCAACATGTTGGTTATTATACTAAATTGCACTATAGGTTATTTCTCTTGGTTTTGTCCAAGAACATAGGTAAAGGAAGCACAAATCCTAATTTTAGTATTTTTATTCACAAGAATATGAGCATGGTTTATTTTAACCTTTTAAATGTAACTTTATTGTGCTATTATTTTTAATAAATTGGTCATTCAGTTCAAAGGTATTCCACTTCATAGACATGTTTATTGCTATTAATTTATCCTGTAAGGAATTGATGTTTCCATTCCTTGAAAACCAAGTATGTATATTAAAATATAATGGAATAAAATGCAAGTTATCAAGCTGGGGTGGGAATTGTTGGAACAGAATAAAATTCCAGTAGTAAACTGAGCATCAAGCCAGTGGAATTGGCTTGCCAAAATTAATGGAAGAATTCATATCAGATGCGAGAGAATCCTGTAGGTATAGAAAGCCTACTTAGACTTAAAAAGCTGTGATGCATGAAACTCCAGAGCATATGTAACTTAACTTCAGGTAACTATTAAGTTGGACATGATTTTTATGAAAGAGAAAAAATAAAATGCCTTAAATATGGGCTACACTACTTATAACTCTATTCTCAAGGGTCTTTAATTGTCCAACACCAGGCACCACAGTCTTCCTGTGGTTGATCATTTTTTTCACACCTGGTAAAAATTATTATGATTACAACTAGAATATAGAATAACAGAGTTGGAAGGGACCTTGGAGGTCTTCTAGTCCAATCTCCTGCTCAGGCAGGAAACCCTGTACCATTTCAGAGAAATGGTTGTCCAATCTCTTCTTAAAAACTTCCAGTGTTGGAGCATTCACAACTTCCGGAGGCAAGTTGTTCCACTGATTAATTGTGGAAATTTCCCCTTAGTTCTAGGTTGCTTCTCTCCTTGATTAGTTTCCATCCATTGTCCTGTCTTCAGGTGCTTTGGAGAATAGCTTGACTCCCTCTTCTTTGTGGTAACCCCTGAGATATTGGAACACTGCTATCATGTCACCCCTAGTCTTTCTTTAACTTTATTCAACTTTATTCAACTTTAACTGTTGAATATTCCATTACTTCTTTGTCATAAGCTGAAATGCCAACAGTATTAGAGTTTTAGAGTGAGCCCTGTGCCAAACTAGACACAACACAGGAAAGCGGTGATTAGGATCTCCCACTGTTTTTATTAATTAGTCCTCCTGTGGGAAGCTTTTGAAACCATAGGGATCTGAAAGGAGGCCTTTCCTTCTTCTTATCTCTGGTGTCTTTCTCTTTCCCCTTCTCTCTTTAAACTTCCAAAGAGTAATTTTTTTGAGTCATAAAGGGCAGAGTCAGTTAAATAATCTGAATTGAGGAATCATTTTCCTTATTTTCAGAGTAAGTTTTATGAAGGAGTAAAACAAATCTGGCTTCATTTAGATCCTCTGATTCCTCAAAGGCAAGTTACATTGGAAGGAAAATGTACAAATGAACCATGTTTTTCTTACCTTAGTCTCACATACCTTAGTCCAAGATCTTACAGGATGAGCTTGACAGTGATGTCCCTGCCCATATTACAAAGAAACAGATAAATCATATTACTAACTCTGTATGAGCCTGCACCCCATTTCAGTGTGAACACTCTTGCATGTATACAAGGGAAAATCAGACAAATAAATTATGTTTCATGCTAGTTGAATTACTGATGAATGTTTCTGAGTGCGACCAAATTGCAGGTTCTTGTATGCCACACCATGCTCAAAAGCGAAAGACAAGGAAGGAGAGAGAAGGAGAGAACAGCATGGTGTACAAGTGCTATAAAAAATACATCCTTCCATCCTTTGATATGTAAAGTTTCCTGGAACTGGTCGTGTCTTCAGAACTACTTAAATACTGTAATAATAAGCTAAATGTATCCATAAACCAGAATACTGCTGAACTCCACTATGTTTACTAGAGCTAGACTTAGAGGCACATTGGGTAGTAATATGGCTTAATACTAATTCATGGTCAAACGTAGGGACAATAAATCATTTTTAACTTGTGACTTAGCAAGCCATGCCGACATCAGGCACAATTCAGCAACATTTCATAATTCTCTAGATATGCTCACCCTTGCTGTGATAACCATCGCTTGAATTCCACCTCCCTGAAGAACTTTTAACAGAATGAGTAATTCTGCCCTGCAGGCAACTGGCAGTTTACAGTTTTAATGCTTCTCTCCCCTAGGATCCATTGAGGGAACAAATTGCTCAGTTCAACCACATAAGTGTTCCATTGCATCATATTTACAAAAGTTTGTGGAGTTTTCAGCACCTCTCAAATTATTTTACCCCCATTCCTTCTTGCCAATACGTCCAACATTCACCCCACACTTTGTAAACATATCTAAAGAGATAGGCTTACAGTAGCTACGAAGAGGCTCCAGGAAGTTCTTGTAAAATCTTGACCCTTCTGGGCACTACTATAAATTTTCAGAGATTTCAGTGCTGTTTGATTTTGCCAGCATTCTTTAGACAGAATGGTGATGGTAGAGGTACAGTATCTTCTGGCAGCCATTGATAGCCCTTTAGGGAATTGTGGTTTGCTACCCTAAACTCTTATGTCAATAAAAATATAGTAGGGAGAGTAATAGGAGGAAAATGTCCAACCACCAAGCAACATATCTTGTGTCCAAAGGCAGATAATTATACCATTTGAGTCAAAGAAGAAAACTATGTCTTGGAGCCCAGAAGTGTAAGCTAAGAAGCAGAAGGTCACACTGGAAGTAATCCAAAGGAGAACATAAACTCAACAAGCTAATCAGGTAGATGAAATATGGGCCATTCTTTAATATTCACTAAGTCAGTGGGGACCAAAACAAACAAAACATCAAACAAAATGAACAACTATTCCAAACGTTTTACTTTAAAGGATGTTCCAGGTGGTACTTATAAAATTGAAATCAAAGAGAGCAAGAAACAATGAGAGAAAATGCAAAGCAACTATGATGGAAATAAAATATTATTTTGAAGTATACTAAATATTGAAGTGGAAGCACAGAGGACTTGCAAGATATAGAAACAATGGAGAAATATAGTTATTTAGATATTAGTTATGTTTCCTTTTAAGTTTTTTTTAGCTTATTTCCTGTTTGCATAATAATAATAATAATAATAATAATAATAATAATAATAATAATAATAATAATAATAATAATAATAATAATAATAATAATAATAATAATAATAATAATAATAATAATAATAATAAAGTTGGAAGGGACCTTGGAGGTCATCTAGTCCAACCCCCTGCTCAGGCAGGAAACCCTATACCATTTCAGACAAATGGCTGTCCAGTCTCTTCTTAAAAACTTCCAGTGTTGGAGCATTCACAGCTTCTGGAGGCAGGTTGTTCCACTGGTTAATTGTTCTAACTGTCAGGAAGTTTCTCCTTAGTTCTAGGTTGCTTCTCTCCTTGATTAGTTTCCATCCGTTGCTTCTTGTCCTGCCTTCAGGCGCCTTGGAAATAGCTTCATGCTCTCTTTTTTGTGGCAGCCCCTGAGATATTGGAACACTGCTATCATGTCCCCCCTCGTCCTTCTCTTCATTAAACTAGACATACCCAATTCCAGCAACCGTTCCTCATATGCTTTAGCCTCCAGTCCCCTAATCATCTTTGTTGCTCTTCTCTGCACTCTTTCCAGAGTCTCAACGTCTTTTTTACATCATGGTGACCAAAACTGGATGCAGTATTCCAAGTGTGGCCTTACCAAGGCATTGTTATTCACATATATACTGCTTTACTATTATAAACATAGTGGAGTTCAGCAGTATTCTGGTTTATGGCTACATTTAGCCTATTATTACAGTATTTAAGTAATTCTGAAGACATATTGACCAGTTCCAGGAAACTTTACATATCAAAGGATGGAAGGATGTATTTTTTTATAGCATTTGTACACCATGCTCAAAAGTGAAAGACAAGGAAGGAGAGAGAAGGAGAAAACAGATAGACAAGATAGACAGAAGGCAGACAAAGATATGGTGGATAGTCTCAGTTCTTATAGCAATGTGTAAGGCATGCTGGCTGAGGAATTCTGGGAGTTGAAATCCACAAGTCATAAAAGGGCCAAGTTTGAAGACCCCTGGTGTAAGGTAGTTCATTATCAAGATTGTCAAATCCTAGATGTGTTTATAATAAATAAATTTGCCTAAAATTTGCATAAAAACAGGTCCACCCACCTAGCAGTTCAAAAGCATGCAAATATGAGTAGATTAATAGGTACCACTTTGGTGGGAAGGTAATAGCATTCGGTGTGCCTTTGACATATAGCCATGCTGGCCACGTGACCATGGAAATTGTCTTAGACTGGCTCCCTAGGCCAAGAAACAGTGATAAGCACCATGTCCTAGAGTTGGACACGACAGTCAGGGAAACCTTTACCTTTATCTTAAGGGTAAAATAGAATTTGAACTAGAAGTTCTCCAAATGTACAAACCTAGAACCAAACTAGATGAAGCAGTTAATTACAAACACGCTATCTGTCTTGAGAGCTCTGTTAGTAACGCTTCCATTATTATTTTTCTTTGTTTATGAAGAGTGGAAGAGTGGAATCCATGCAAATATTTAGATAGTATGTACAAAGTTAATTATTTTCTTCCTGAATCTATTGTATGATTACAGAATATTTTGTAATCTTTGAAATACGTTTCTTCAGAAGGCAGGTATTGGATGAAGAACTATAAATCAGTAGTATATATGTATTAAGCATTTTATTGTAATAGACATGTTAATTGAAACTAACCTTCTATAGGAAAGTTTTTGTTGCTAAATAACCATTTCCCCATATGGGAAAATGTATGTTTAATGATTTAACAATCTTTCTTTTAAAACAATAATCTTTCAATACTTGCTCATTAAGATCTTAATTAAATTTAAAGGAGATTCGTATATTTTCTGTGGGAAAATCTCTCCTATAATTGCATTTTTATGGTCTTTGTCTGAACATTGTTCATAATTCAGTTTCACTTTTTCTTCATCAAGCACAGAAAACATTCCATAGATCAGATAAATTGGACTTTAATGTCTGTAAATATGCACCTGTGATTATATTTACTGATGCCAAATTATTAATGTAGACACATTAATTGAGAAAAGGGCTTTTGGGACAGATCCAGCATCATTTTCAGTTTTTGGGAGGGTTTTGTCTCCTTCAACCAAGCCATCATGGTGCCTCTTGAGCAGAGCAGAAGAACGTTTATGATCTTTGTCTAGGTTTTTGTCAGAAAAAGCCAAGAACATGTTCCATTAGCAAATGACCATTTTTGTTATAACCATCACAAAGACGACTGTGGCTTTAATCATTGAACTAAGCATGTAGAAAAGGTATTATCTGTTTAGCTTAATCAGATGCCCTTTTGCAAATGTAAATAGAGATTTCAGTGCATGGCTATATAATAAATAAATAATCAATCAATTCTGAATTGGAAATGTTCAAAGTGAGGCTTGCAGATATCTTCATGCTCTCTGATTTAAATAAATGGAAAATCTGCATATATAAAGCACTAATTTTAAAAAATTATATTTGGATAATAGCTTAGGGCCCATATAGTTACTAACTGGAAAATGAAAAACGAAAGCTAAAAATGAAATGTTCTATTGAAAATATTCCAGATCCCAGGAAAAAAAAAATCAAAAGGTAAATTAAGATGATTGAGAACATCCAGGAATCTAGAGCAGATAGTTATGAAAACATCACCCATTTGCTTTCTGGAAAATCAGTATTTTCTGACTTAATATGCCTATTGTAGCAGCCGGGGTGTGTGTGTGTCAAAACCAGCAAGATGGCTGATGGAATATCACAGTGCAAGTCTCTCTTCTTTTGTATATGTTTTGAGATTGCACACATTTCAAAAGAATAGATTTTGCATTGTGACCCTATGACACTTCATTGCCTTCTTGCTGACTTTGATTACTGCCACAGATATTCTGACTTAGCAGAGATTTTGTGAATAAACCAATCCCAGCCATTCATTTTGTGAAAAGGCCCTTAATATCCTCCCAGAATTTCAGCAGCTTGATAAAATTTCCTGATCCAGTGCAGATCTCTTCCGCTGGAATTGTCTGCCATATGAAGTCACCTGACAACGGTACAGGTAGTCCTTGTCTTACAATCGTTCCCCTAGCAACTGTTCAAAGTTACAACAAAACTGAAAAAGGTGACTTATGACCATCTTTCACACTTACGACCGTTACAGCATCCCCATGGTCATGTGATCAAAATTCAGACCCTTGATAACTGGCTCATATTTATGACAATTGCAGTGTCCTGGGGGTCATGTGATTACCTTTTGCCACCTTCTGACAAGCAAAGTCAATGGGGAAGCCAGATTCGCTTAACAACAACTTAACAACTGCAGTGATCATTTCAGCATCCTCATGATCATATATGATCAAAATTCAACTGCTTGGCAATCAGCATGTATGTATGTATGCAGCGTTCCAGGGTTCATGTGATCCCCATTCACAACCTTCCCATCTGGCTTCTGACAAGCAAAATAAATGGAAGAGGCCAAATTCACTTAACATCCAGTGGTTCATTTAACTGCAGTGATTCACTTAAAAAACCATTGCACAAAAGGTCGTAAAATTAGGTGTGACACACTTAATAAATGCCTTGCTTAGCAACAGAAATTCTGGTCCCAATTATGGTTGTAAGTCGATTTGTAGATTTTTTTCCCCCTCTTGCAATATTTCAGAAGGCATTAATCCTGTGTCCCTTTTCCAGCAAATGGTTATCATCTATACAACTGTTCTGGCTGGGCTCTGCTTAAAAGTTTATTTAATTGCATTGACCTGAAAATTTAAGCCAAATTGCCAAACCAGTGCGCTGAATCAAATTAAATTGTGCGTCTTCGGCTTAATTTGAAGATTCATCCCACTTCTTACACCTTGAGTCTTCCGATAAAATGCATCTGATTTATCGGCCCAAGTAGCAAATTCAAATAGAATCATCTCTCCAAGTGGAATAGCATTTGATTGAGGTAGGACCACAACTGAGCCCAAAAATTATGTTGCTAAGTGAAACATTTGTTAAGTGTGTTTTGCCCCATTTTGCGACTTTTCTTGCCACAGTTGTGAAGTAAATCCCTGCAGTTCTTAAGTTAGTAACGCAGTTGTTAAGTGGATCTGGCTTCCCTGTTGACTTTGCTTTGTCAGAAGGTCGCAAAAGGGGATCACATGATCCCGGGACAAAGCAGCCATCATGAATATGAGTCAGTTTCCAAGCATCTGAATTTTGATCATGTGACCATGGGGATGCTGCAATGGTCATAAGTGTGAAAAATGATCATAAGTCACTTTTTTCAGTACTGTTGTAACTTTGAACGGTCACTAAATGAACTGTTGTAAGTCGAGGAAGCTTGAACTAATAGATAAGAAAAAGAAGTAGCAAATTTGGTGGAATCAGGCCATGGCTGATTAACATAGCCCTAATTCCAGACATTTCAACTCAATTTGCTTCCTGAGGCAAGTATATAACAGAGTAACAAATACATAAACAAAACAGAGATTCCAACTTCCACTAATAAGAAACCTTTCTACTGCCTCCAGCATTTCAACACAGATTTTTCTTTCTTTCTTTCTTTTTTTTTTAAAACGGGAGATAAAAGATTTTCTGCCTTCTGCCAACCCTTTGTTTCCCGTTTGTGATGACTGGCTGTCTCTGTGTTTCATCAATGAAAGATGCTTCACAGCACAGCACTTATTTTTCAGTGATAGTCTTCAGCGTGTTTAATAGACTCTGGTTAAGTAAACATCCTCCCCCAAAGCAGCAAATGTACAGTCTGAAGTATAAATAGTGCTACTGTGCCAAGTTCCATAATTGCTTGCACATTTAGCACTTTACCCATGTCTTCGGCATAGCCCATCAAAACCAGATTCACATACTTACTGTAATTGTCTTGAAACCAAAACTTCTCAAACAATGCCATACTGTTTACATATTTGGGATATTTTCCCCAAATTATATAAATCCAGCATGTTTTGAAGCTTACATCTCTGTGAATTAATGATCATACTTGCCCCAATATGTGACAAAGCAATAAAATGTTAATCCAGCCTAGATTTTTTAAAACTCATATAAAGAGAGTTAAAGGACTTGGTATCCTTTGAAATGCTTTATTTCAGAAATCCTCCCACCTGGACTGAGTTTCCATTTCAGACATTATGTCAGCTGACTCATCCATTAGTCTTTCCTCCACTCCTTTCTCAGCCTCCCCACAATCTCTCATGCTATTTTAGACTCTAAATTTTGCATATGTTTCCAACCTCAAAATAACAGAAAAACATACTTCTGTCTTTCAAATCCAGTACTACCTCAAAGACCAAAGGAGTGTATTTTGCAGAAAAAAGATTGTGTTAAAAACAATGCACATTTTCAAAATAATGCAAAATCGGGATAGAATAACTGGTCCTATTTATTTCATAAGAGTATTATGTCTACCTGCAAACACACAATCAACCACACGATGGCAGAAAAGAGATTCTATACATATACCTTCTTGCTGCTCTCTACTGGTAGCAAAACGTTTTTCAGTAAAGATGTAGTTGTCTTAGTATTTCATGCAAGTCATACTTTTATTCTTTGGTATCAAGAAAAGGAAGAGGTGCTTAAATTAGTGACATTTATGAAGCAGTACCAGGTATGAACAGGACTGAAGATATTAGACTTTATAGAGCAGTGGGAGATAATCTCTTCAATTGATATATAGTAATAGTGCCAGATAGCTAACACTATAACTTGCTATTTCTAGCAAGTAGTGGAAATTACATTTTAAACAAGTCCCAGAAATAGCACAGCAAATGGGAAGAGCAGAAATTGCACTAGAAATTCAATGGAATGTGTAGATTCAACTTCTAATTAATTTTAGACCTTGGTTTCTAACCTGTGGATCTGCTCTCAAATTGTAACATTTACCTATAGATCCTAGACTGATTCCACTCTGATACAGTTAGATCCTTTGTTTCAGTTAGGATTTCTTATTCCAGTCAAGTATTTCCTGTGTTTTGATATATTCTTGTATCATTTACTTTCATCTTCCCTGTTTGGGTTTGTAAATATTACTTAGCATAAAAAGTAATATGAATTATTGCTTGGGTTCAAATATGCCCAGCATAAGTGGGCTATAAAAATTCAGATAGTAATAGCAATAGCACTTAGACTTACACACCACTCCCTAGTGCTTTATAGCACTCTCTGAGTGATTTACAATGACAGCGTATTGCCCCCAAAGATCCGAGCCCTCATTTTACCAACCTTGGAAGGATGGAAAGCTGAGTCAATTTCAAGCCCCATCAAGATCGAACTCCAGACTGTGGGTAGAGTTAACTTGCAATACTGCATTCTAATCACTGCATCAACAGGGTTCCTAATCTCTGAAGAAAGTAAAGAGTAAGAGTTTTCTATATTTATTGTATTCATCTCATGTTTTGGACTTTTGCAGCTACATGTGCTCTTTTTTTTAGTATTGTCTTCTACTTTCTTCTTCATCCAATTGGCTTTCTCAGTGATTCTTACAACTTCTTTACTTCTTCCACTTTGCCCTTTTTAAACAAATAATTCGCCTTAAATACAGCTATTAAAAAAACCTGTTCATGCTACTATTCCTCAAAAAATATATTTAGCAAACAATCCATTAATTAAATTCCAATTCTTAGTCCTGAAAACAAGCATGTTTATTTTTTAACTGTTTTTTTCCTGCAAAATCCTACTCCTTATTTCAATGCTATAGTCTCATCTATTATTCAAAGTATAGCCCAGATATTTATATTGCAGTTTCTGCATTTATTTTCCTAATGACATAACATTCAATTGATATATTTGGTATATATTCCAATTATGGATATTTTTTTTCCTACTGTAATCATGGCAGTTTAGGTACTCCAAAAATGCAAATAATGACAGAAAAATGGTTTTGTAGGGAGCAAAATATAAATCTTTTCCAGACAAGATTGTGGGTTCATTGCACTTCAAACGTACCTGCAATCTGCCACATATATAAATAAATGAGTTGTTTGGAACAGTGAGGAGTGTGTTTCTGTGTCCACATACCAAATTTGTCTCAGGCTGTCAGAGTCTCATGGTGAACATGGGCTACAGATGCCATCGCATTGTGATCTAACTCCATCAAAAGAGGTCTCCTCTCATGGGATCCTTCTTCCTGCCTTCAGTCATCCATGCTGCTTTTCTGAAACTGGGTAGTTTTTATTTTCCTATTCAGACATTTGGGCCTCAATAGATTATGGTATGGCTAATTTGCTACTAGTTTTTATGGAAATATCTCATTGGACTTTTAGTAAAAGCTCAGCCTTTGCACAAAGAATAGTTCCTGGCCCTTTAAGTTGGCTTTTGGTCATCTGAAGTGCTCTCTAAAGTGCTCAACTGAAATGTAAGTATATTTCACCTCTCTAGAGCAATAATAAAGACTAGCATTAGTTCTTTCCCATAATTGCTTTTTGTGGAAATCAATGCAGACAGGTTATGAGCATTTGAGATCAGGATGAAGTGCAGAATGAGTCTAGACTAAAATTAATTAAGACCCTGTAAAACATAATAGAACAGCAGTCCATGAAAACTTCCTTTTTGTGAGGTTGTTTTCAGTGCTTGTTCTCAAAGATGCCCTGGATGGAACTCATTAAAATGTTACAAGTGGAATAAATCCCTCTGCCAAAGGAAGGAAGGAAGGAAGGAAGGAAGGAAGGAAGGAAGGAAGGAAGGAAGGAAGGAAGGAAGGAAGGAAGGAGAGAGAGAGAGAGAGAGAGAGATTGAGATTTGGAAACTATTAAGATTCTAATGTCGACTAGCCATTTCTCAACAGATGCAATGCTGCACTGTTATAACGATACCTTGCTGCATATATATGCATACAGATAGGGTATTATAATCTCAGATACCTGTGCACACACAACATCAGCATGGAGTCTTGCCAATGGAAATTTATGATGTGATTAACAATATGTGGCATTGAAAAAAAAGTTATTTTCTTAACTGATAAATAATTTTTCTTATTACATACAAACAGACAACAGGGGAAAAAAAAGGAGATCTTGGATCTGTAGAACAGGATCGTGGATCTTATTCCCACTCAAGATATTGACTGTGCAGGTTCAACCCTGTGCAGATCCCAGGGTCTAGTGGGGTCCGCCACTGGCTGCAGCAACACCGGTGGCTTCCCCGTCTGGGGCTTGGTAGTGGCACAGACATGGCACCCCCGGACGTTGGCCTCTATGTCCACCTTCATCCCGGGCCACCAGAATTGGCACCTTGCCAAACAAACGGTCTTTATTCCGTGCTGGAAAAAGTCAGCGCTGGGAGTGAACTGCTCCCAGCGCTTTACATAGCATTTCAACCCAGAGCCCTGCCCCCCAGCCGGCAAGCCAACATCCGGCGCGTTGCATACATAGGTGGCCAGTCAGGCATTCACCTCCTTCCCCTCCGGACACGCAGCGGGTTGCCTGCCCCACAGTGCCCGACAGATATCCCTACCTTATGGGGTTATTATTTCACTTATGGGTAGTTATATCACTTTGATGACACAAAGCTCTTTGCCACTTCATACACCACTTTTGGAATCTGCTACCAAAATCAAAACTGTTACTGTAATTTTAAAGAATTAAAAAAAAAACACAGTAAAGTTGATTCAGAAGTGAGAACAATATAGAGATTCTGAATAAGGGGAACAATATCTCCAAAACGACCAAGCTAGAAGGATTGGTCATATAATGATAAGAATTCTTTGGATTTGTTTATTTCTATTCCAAGTATCTCTATGAAAGGCACAGAGTAGCCACTAAATCATTATGGGGAATTCCCCAAGGAATCTTGAGATAACAGGAGTTTGCTTACAAAGTGGTGCCTCCTGAAAATAAATGCGCAATTGCGGAAGATGCTCTTGCAAGGAGACAAGGTTTTAAGGAAAAGGATAGACAATAATAATAAAGGTAAGCTGCCCTGCTACAGCTTTCCAGATATTTGTGCAGGGTAAAAAAACTTTTCAATGTTTCAGATGCCAGTTTAAAACCCAGGTTCTCATATTGTGTGGTTATATGTGCATGCATTGTAGTGAGAATACTATATAATGTTTCATAAAATATGCCTTAATGCAGTGGCCCCCAATCTTTGGGGCACCAGGGACCGGTTCCGTTGAGAGAGATTTTTCTGCGGACCAGACGGGGCATGGTTTGTTGTGCTGCCTGCATCCCACAGATGGGGCTTTGCTTGTTTGCGCAGCCTGACCCCTGCCTTAATGGCATGCTTTTATTGGAGCATCTATTTGTCCATTGTTGGAAACAAAGACTGGACAAGATGGCTTGCTTTGATGGGGCTTAACGTAAGATTGCACTTTCTAAAGTTTTTATTTCTTGTTTGTTGTGAACATTTTCCCAATGTTTCCAATTTTTCCAATGTCCAAAGCTGAAAGAAATTACACAGATATCAAAAAAACAACAACAGATAAAGCCTATAAAAAAGTCAAGGTAATTGTGACTCCAAGTGGCATCAAAGGCTTCTCCTTCATTACCTGACAATCACCTAGAGTAAAGCTGTAGCCTGGTATCAAAAAATATGATTGACAAACTTACTGTATCCTCAGACTACATTTTATCAGATGGGAACAAATTATGTGGCTGGTGGTTTGTTTCCTTCTGCAGACAAGAACTTTGAAAGAAAAAGGCCGATAGTGAAAGTCTTAAACACCTTTTCCTCCATTTTCCCCAAAGAAAATGACCAAACAGACCAAACAGACCAAATAAAGCAATCCTGGATGATAACCAATGGAGGCAATTCATAGAGTTTAATTCTCATTTGTGATCTGAACTCAGCATTTTTGTACAAACCTCCAAACATGAGTTAATTTCCAAAAACACAATCCAATAAACAATGGGCAAGTGTGTCATTGGAATACAACGTGTGTTAGTAAATCATCTTCCAGGCTCAGATGGCATACCAGAATAGAAACAAACAAAGAACATCCCCAAACATACGAGAATAACATAGCAAGAATTAAAAAGGCAACATTTCTTATTTTGGGCCTCTGGATTGAAGAAGATTGGAAAATAAAACATAAACTTTCAGATTAGATAGTGCTTCCTTCCATTTGAATGGCCAACTGGAGAGATTCATCCAACATCCCAAATAGAATACAAAGTTGACAGCTACCCAGCAATCAGTTTTTAAAGGCATGATGGAAGTAAATCTAATTATGAAGATTGGTGTATATTGATAGTGAAAGTCCTATGAATGTCTTTACATGCGAAACTTTCACACATGGTATGTCTGGGTTCCATGATCAGTCCAGGAAGTGCTCCCAAAGAGAAATGACCTATGTTGATCCCAATACACTGCTGTGAATATGCTGTGAAAATAAATTAAAAGCCAGGAACTCTGATCCCATTTTTTAAAAGTGCATTTTTTTTTCTGGGAAAAGACAGCTGCTAGCCAAACTTCATTCCTGCCAAGGCCAGCAATCACCCCACCATGGATATCCTCAATGCAAATGCCAAGCCTGCTCCCCGAAGAATCCATGATGAATTTTGAAAACCTCTTTTTAGGGAGTATATATATAGAGGATAGTATATATAATATGTGAAGGCAGCCACTGTTCCATGTTAGCTGTTCCTGAATTCCAAGGACTATGTGATGAGGACTTTCATAAATCAGGCAAAACAATTTACTTATGCTTTGGGAGTTTTACAATTATTTTTATTTTGTTGCTTTTGACTATGGCTCTTTCTGTATTGTTTGTTTTTTCTAACTTAAAGAGAGGAAATTGATACTGCAGAAGCCTTCTTTTTGTAAACTAAAATCCTGTTTCACACTTCTTTCCTTAGGCTGCACTTCAGTTTTTATTTCAGTTTTGCCTGGATGAAAGCCTTTTTATTCAGAACTCAGATGAAATGAATCCAAGGGGGTGTCTCATTAACAAAACAAGTCAAGAGGATTTTCCCCTCTCCTCTCCCCTGTTTATATTGTGCACAATACTGACAGACACTTCTCTCATCCGTGAGCCGACATCTCTTACTTTCTGAGCATGTTGACATGCAGCCCTTGTTTGAAAACCAACTGCCAACCCTCTTCAGCCAAGGACCAGCTTTTGTCACTGCTTGAAAATGGTGAATCAATGCGAGTCTCGGCTTGAACACTTTGCCAATCTCATCTGACTTCTTAGTCCCTAGAAAAGCCAAAGAGACATTTTTATTAGCTGGTGTGAGCTTTTATTTTGGTTTGAGGGCTCTTCTTTTTCTTTTTCTTTTTAGAACTACTTACTTTTCTTACTTGGCTGGCGGCTGTCCATGCAAACAGTAACTAATACTATCCCATTGTTATTTTGACAAGTCCTGGGGGCAGCAGAATCTCTTTTTCTTCTCATTCTTCATTACCAGCAAAGTAACTCTAAGCTTCCCCCAATAAAATAAAAGGCTGATGTGTTTACATTTCCATATCATCTAGATTGGATATAACGGCATGATGGTACTTTGAAGAACGCCAAAGAAGAAAAGAATGCAAGGTGGCATTAGCATTTTGCTCCATTGGAAATAGGAAAATAAATTCCTACGGAAAAGATTAAGTCCTTTCAGGAATAATAAAACATGCCATACACAGGATGCATTCCTCCCTCGAACACCCTCAATTTGAATCAGAATGGCAGGGTCTCAGAAGTTTTCAGAGGACTACGTAGCCTCCTTTATCAAAGATACAATGCCACAGCGTAGGTTGCATGGATTTAGTGTCAACAGAGTTGCCCAAACCTTTGTACTAAAAGAGTAACTTGGAAATGTACGAAAAGTTTGGGCTAATGAAATATTTTAAAATGGCCTTTCAGTACAATGGGTTTAAGTCTTGGCAGGGAAAATGTTCTCCTAAATTGGGGCATAATTTATCTTGCAGGATTGACAAATAAACATTGTTATTGTCCCAAGACCTCCAAATCCCCATTTTAGATTATCCTTTTCAGTAATGTTTGTAAGTGTATTATTATAATAATAATAATAATAATAATAATAATAATAATAATAATAATAATAATAATAATAATAATAATGATGATGATAATAATAATAATAATAATAATAATAATAATAATAATAATAATAATAATAATAATAATAATAATAATAATAATAATAATATATAATAATATAATAATAATAATATATAATAAATAATATAATAATATAATAATAATAATAATAATAATATAATAATAATAATAAATAAAATAAAGTGGAAGGGACCTTGGAGGTCATCGAGTCCAACCCCTGCTCAGGCAGGAAACCCTATACCATTTTGGACAAAATGCTGAGTCTCTTAAAAACTTCCAGTGTTGAGCATTCACCGCTTCTGGAGGCAGGTTGTTCCACTGGTTAATTGTTCTAACTGTCAAGAAGTTTTCTCTCCTCAGTTTCCAGGTTGCTTCTCTCCTTGACTAGTTTCCATCCATTACTTCTTGTCCTGCCCTCAGGCGCCTCTTCTTTGTGGCAACCCCTGAGATATTGGAATACTGCTATCATGTCACCCCTAGTCCTTCTTTTCATTAAACTAGACATACCCAATTCCAGCAAACGTTCCTGATATGCTTTAGCCTCCAGTCCCCTAATCATCTTTGTTGCCCTTCTCTGCACTCTTTCCAGAGTCTCAACATCTTTTTTACATCGTGGTGACCAAAACTGGATGCAGTATTCCAGTGTGGCCTTACAAGGCATTGTAAAGTGGTATTAATACTTCACGTGATCTTGATTCTATCCCTCTGTTAATGCAGCCCAGCACTGTGTTGGCTTTTTCTGGCATCTGCAGCACACTGCTGGCTCATATTTAAGTGATTGTCCACTAGACTCCGAGATCCCTCTCACAGTTACTACTATTGAGCAAGGTACCCCCTATACTATACCCTGTACATTTGGTTTTTCTTGCCTAAATGTAGAACCTTACTTTTTTCACCATTGAATTTCATTTTGTTAGATAGCGCCCAGTGTTCAAGTCTGTCCAGGTCCTTCTGTATCTTAAGCCTGTCTTCTGGAGTGTTGGCTATTCCTGCCAGCTTGGTGTCATCCGCAAATTTGATGAGTTCCCCATCTATCCCCTCGTCCAAATCGTTGATGAAGATGTTGAAGAGCACTGGTCCCAGAACAGAGCCCTGGGGCACCTCACATTGATTGATGTTGTTACTTAATCCTAATCATATTTACATCAAGGGGAACCTCTCACTGATCTGTAAAGAAACATCATCTTTAGAAATACAGATGATTTACTTGTAATCTTATTTACCTGTTACTTTATGTTAGTGTACTAGATTTGTTTGACCATGTGAAACTATTTGGGGTGCTTCCAGATCTTTTTCTTCCTTCCTTCCTTCCTTCCTTCCTTCCTTCCTTCCTTCCTTCCTTCCTTCCTTCCTTCCTTCCTTCCTTCCTTCCTTCCTTCCTTCCTTCCTTCCTTCCTTCCTTCCTCCCTCCCTCCCTCCCTCCCTCCCTCCCAAATTCAGAATATAATTGCAGTACCTACACAAATAGGGCATTTTCCACTTCTAAAATTAATTTTCAAAATTTAAAAATTTAAAACCAATGTTCAGGAAAGATGAAACATTTTCCTGACCCGAGAATTTTAAGCAAAGTTATTAGCAATTTGGGATTTAAATTATTAAACGAAAGTCTTAGTTCCAGCCTAATCTAAAGTTTAAGATGCATAAGAGGCCTTTCTAATGGTTGGAATTTACCAGAGGGTGCAAAAAGTCTTTTCGGATGGTAGTTTCCAGTTCAAAATGATGACACATAAATACATTTATCAAGACAGCTATTCCAGGATTTAATTGATTTGTAGTACAAAGTTGTATGCTAGCACAGCTGGCATTAGTCAACCATGAGTGGTGAAGACAGACTATCTGGGAATCATAAGCTACTCTTTGAATGAACTGTTCTACCCATGATGTCATTCCATGCAACCTGGCATTTCTCTACTTAATGTTTTTAGCACAAGCTCAGGGACTGTTTTGATGGCTGGGTAACTTTCCACTGAGATTTCAAAGTAGTGTCAGAAGCTATAGATATAAGAAATTCATGATATCTCCTTCTTTTTGATGACGGGGCCAATACTGTAGAGTCTACTGCTGCTCCTTTGAAATGGATTGTCTCACCTTTAGTATTCATATATATATATATATATATATATATATATATATATATATATATATATATATATATATATATATATATATATATATAAATAATTTTGTTTGTTTGTTTTGTATCTAAGAAACAAAGGTTCAGTCTTATGCATGCCATTTGAAATTATCTCCCCATCATGTTTAATAGATTATGCTCCTTGGTAAGTATAGATAGAATTGTAGTCTAATATAACTCTTTCTTTGAAGACTGATGATTGACATCCTGGTCATAGTAAGCATATGACCTACTTTAGCAATATAGTAACATGTTATTGTGTAAGAATTGCTTAAGTCTACTTTCCTAATTCAATGATGACATGTCAACATTCAGAAGAGTGAGAATGTTAATGTGTAATAAAACAAAGCATGTTCCACTGTGATTGAGAAATGAAATGTTTTGGCCCCTTATTGGTTTAATTTTAGAACAGTACAGCAAATCCCTGTGTTTAGATATCTTCCTTTCAGCTTTTCAGATATAATACACATCAGAATTCATATAGCGGTCCAGGGGAATTACAAATCTTATTCAAAATAAGAAAAAGAAAATCTAATTGGCTCACTCTAGCTTATACAGGAACTTTTACTTTATCAATGCTGTTTATGTTCTCAACATGGTATGTAGGATCACTATTATTTGAGGTATCAGTGGACCGTATTTATATCCATAGGTGTAAGGTGAAAACCTTTTTTCAGGGAAATCAGCAGCAACCTTTGCTCAATTTTACATTTGAATTTGCTAAATGTTTTTATTTCTTATATAACCCAACTTTTTTTTTAGGAATTCAAGAAAGCTAAGAATGAAATTTCTTTCTATTGGACTCAGCAAAAGTTTTTCAGATGAGATGTGCTGCCTTATCTCTTAAACAGAGACTCATTTAACCAACAATAGGCCATGAAACACAGGGATATTACGTTAAAGACCTTTTCTCCATCTTCCAATTTTCCTAATGGTCACAGTGGACTCATATGATTCAAACTCCTTCTTCTGATTTATCTCCAAAAGTAATTTGTGAAGTAAGGGGGACTATGAGACAGTGAATCACTCAAATCACCCCCTTGAGTTTTCTTGGCTGTGTGTGGACTTAAAGCTGGATTTCCTGCTCCCAGTCCTATGCTTTTACGAGCATACATGCATTAATTATGTCTCTGATATCCCACCCAAACTCTATTTTGAAAAGACATATCTTTAAAAAGGTGCATTATTTAAGAATTCTGTATACTAAAATAAATAGAGGACTTTGTGTTGAAAGTAGAAGATTTAGTTAATAGAGCAAGAGCAATAGGATTGGACTTGATGAGTAGTTGGATGAGAAACTAACTACACGTAGTCCTCACCTCACTACAGTAATTTGAACCAGCAACTCCATCCATAAGTGATTGGATTGTAAAGGATGACATCATGTGACTGCACAAACTCTCAAGGGCAGTTGTGGCATTCCAGTTGCTGCTGTTAGGCAAATCCTGCACAGTTGCAGCATCCCATGGTCACATGATTGCCATTTGCAACCTCCTGCTTCCCCATTGACTTTGTTTGTTGGAAGCTGGCAGTGAAGATTGCAAACAATCTTGCGCCTGTCATAATTGTGACATGCTTGCCTTTAAATTCCATGTTTATTTTAAAGCAAGAACTTTTTCTTTGTAGGACCAATGGATAAACAATTTGAAAAAAACTATGGAAGATTATTTCAGTATATAATTACTATGGTGAGATCACTGAATGCACAGAGATGGATTCTTCCCTGTAGGGAGGAATGGTTGTTAAATGGGTGTCAAATTTTGCTGAAATGAATAAATGGGCTTATTTGATTAAAGAAAAGAAGTAATCTACATTTATTGGTGACTGAAAACCTCTTATGGATTTTTCAGTGTAACAGTGAAGAAATGAATTCGTGGTTTATGGTTTTGTTAATTAAACAGAATAGATTATATCAAAAAGATTAATACGATGTAACTTCAGAGAGAGGGGTTAAACTATATTGCATTTAAAACTGCTGTGAGGAATATCAGAAGCCACTTTTTTATTGCCCTGGGAAATTTTAAAAAAACTGGAGGACAACATGATTGTATAAATGGAGATGTCAAGAGCTGAGATCAATCTGAGGGAGACTTTACTTTGTATGTCCTTAGAATGTTCACATTTACTTGGTTGATGTGTAATATGCAATACAATCTAGAAATAATCAATTTACCTTAAAGACTTTCTTTCTTTCTTTCTTTCTTTCCTTTCTTTCTTTCTTTCTTTCTTTCTTTCTTTCTTTCTTTCTTTCTTTCTTTCTTTCTTTCTTTCTTTCTTTCTTTCTTTCTTTCTTTCTTTCTTTCTTTCTTTCTTTCTTTTTCTTTCTTTCTTTCTTTCTTTCTTTCTTTCTTTCTTTCTTTCTTTCTTTCTTTCTTTCTTTCTTTCTTTCTTTCTCTTTCTTTCTCTGTCTCTCTAGCCTACTTCCTCTCTTGCTCTGTCACTTTCTTAATTTTATCCATGATTTTTAGATATTTCATGTCCTGAGACAAATGACACATACCATCCTCAACTCTTTGAAAGACAGGTAATTTAAAAATGTCTATTATAGCAAGTTATAGAAAATGTCAACACAATTTTCTTAAAATAAAATATTGTTTTAAACAAACAAACAAGCAAACAAATAAATTCCTATAATTACTTCAAAGATCACAATCCTGAGAATCTAGTTAAGCCAAGCTTATCTAACTTATCTAAAAATGCATCGCTATTAGTAAGATTCAAAGAAAATCATTCATAGTATAGCCCTGAGTGTATCTGAAGAAAATCTGCATCTAAACATTTTTCATTGCTATTATGTTAGCTAGTAATTACATTAAAACATAATTTGAGAATAATTTGCAAGTCTTTCCTTGATGGTATATACCTGAAAAAGGCAAGCTTAATTTGCTTTCATATTCAGTAATAACATCAACAGGAATCACTAACACTTATATATAGATTAGTTTAAAAAGAATATGTTTATAGTTTCTAGAATATAAGAAAGCCTATGAAGAGCATCAGACAGATTCCATAATTTAGATAAGAGTTTCTACTAAATTCCATAATAGATTCAAAATATTCTATACTTTTAATAGATTTGGCTGCCTGCTCTAGGCAGCCAAATCTATTAAAAGTATAGAATATTTTGAATCTATTATGGAATTTAGTAGAAACCCTTATCTAAATTATGGAATCTGTGGCTTGGAGTTACTACATCTTGAAAACTGTGATGTTAAGAGCAACTTTGAATTTCTGTTTACTACCACAAAAGCAAATGTTGTCATTTAGCCCCCAGATAGAAAGGCATTATAGAAAGCATGTTTCTAGTTAACTCAAATTATATACTAAACAACCACAAACGACAACTGATAAGCTCTTAACACTGTGTTTCCTCTTGGATGAAGCAAATGTGAACTGCACTATTAGTCATGTAAATAAGGAGTGTGGTAGAGTCATAATGAAGCTAAATAGCCACGTGGCTGTCTGTTTTTATTAACGTAATTAGAAAATGTGTGAGTGATGCATCCCAGCCGTTCAAACATTATGAAGCCAGTTCAATAGATTGTGCAAACATACAATGTTCAGAATTGTTTTCCTTTTAATTAGCTTGTGTACTGTAAAACAAAACTTTTTAAATGACACCCGCATCTTATGTGGTATAGTTCCATGCCATTAGAAGCCTGTTTCTGGTGGCTTTCCAATAGACACAGCACATATCATTTGAAAGCCAAATATAGTAGAGTATAGGCTATTTTCTGTTGATTGATGAAAGATACTATATTTTCTATTGATTGAATCTTTCACAATTAGGGCTCCAGGTGACAACAATAGCCATTTCTTACTTCCTTCTTGCTAACAGTGGATTCAGGGCCACTGTGAGAAATAGAGCTACAGAATGCAGTTTGTTCAGGCATAGGCTGGATTTAGAGATCTGGTTTAGGCATGCTCAGTAGAATGCTTGCCATTTCCCTTGTAAGGCTGATCAGTTTTAAAAAAACGACTTTTTAGAAAGACTGACTTGGAAGATGCACAAATATTGCATAATTAAGAAAAACAAAAATCACAGTTGTATTTGGTGTGTGGAAATAATATTCCTGTAGTTGGAGTAATGAAAACATAGACTCAGATCTCACTGGAAGGAAAGAAATGTATAATAAGTTATGGTTAGAATTGTTTTTTTATGAACTGGATATACAACATGCATCTTCCATCTATACCAGGGGTGTCAAACTGCTGGCCCACGGGCCGGACACGTCACCAGGAAACCGCACCCACCCCATTGCCGGCAATGGGAAAAAAGCTCCGATACGTTGTGCAACATCACATGACATCGCGAGCTTGACATGTCTGATCTATACAAAGGTCTGGGATTTTAGACAATGAAAGCTGCTGTTACATCATTTCTCACCAAGATGGTCAAAATAATGTTTAAAAGGTGGGAATGTAATGCTAAATTTTAATTTAGTTCTCAGCATTGCTGAAGGCACCACTCCACAACACACCAGAAACAGGGCCATAGAAATGAATGAAGCTCCGTCCACGCATGCACGGGATGCAGGCAGTGCCAGAAACCACGCCCCCTTGAGTCCACAGAAAACCCTCTCTCCATGGAACCCATCCCTGGCACCCAAAAGGTTGGGGGCCGCTGACTTAGATAACATACTAATATATTATGTGCAGAACAAAACAGATTTTTAATGATAGTTATGTTAAAATAGAATTTGGGAAATATACTACCTATAGAACATAGGTAATGTAAGAAATCAATTGTTTGCAATATCTTCTACTAAGGACAACCAATGGCTATTTAAAAATCTCTAATCAAGGAAAGTCGTCCACCTTGAAAGTCTGCTTTTCAATGGTCTTCACAATCAGGAAGTTCTTGCTAATTTAATTAAAATCGAATTAAAACCTAATACATTGTCAATAAAATATTTTTGTGTTGTGTTTTACTTGTTGCTTTTTACAACAGCTGATGTTTCCAATCCAATAAGTTTTTTTTACTTATTTTTATAGTTCCAAGATAACAAATACCTTATAAATAAATACTACAAGCCATGAATAAAAGTTCCATCTACTCTATGTTGCCAAATCTTATTTGTATATTTCAATACAAATGATAACTAAGCATCATAATCCTGTAACTTTAACGTTCTATTTAAATGTTCTTTTCATGGGGAAGAACAGTCAATGGATTTATAAGTTGAAAGGAGCTATTAAGTTTTACAGATCCCAAGAGTCTTTCCATTTGTCAAGAAAGGGTTTAAAAAGAAATTTTAGGATTGAATTTCTTACAAAGAATAGGGATGCTGATGGAAAGGCATTTATCGGCCTTTTGTGTGAAACACAACTTTCTCTCTGAGGCCATACTCATTATTCAACACATTCTGTTAGAAAGCTGAGCCTTGAAAATATAAGCTGCTGGTTTTGAAACAATCAGTGGAATATTTTTTCTAATGGATTTCAGGTTGTCTGCTGTACAAACTATTTTTTATCAGTCCATTCAGATATTACTTGTAGGCCAGAGTGAAGCAGCATTGCTTCAATTCATAGAGCTACCTCTACTCCAGAATGGTGTCCTTAATGGTGGTTGCTTCACACTCTAGACAAAAAGTTCTGCTGATCATTGTCTCCAACTGAGGAATCAACACTAGTCATCTTTTTTGCTAATGCTGCTGGAAGTGTATTTTATGCATATGTGCCCAATGGCAAAATATCACTAAATAATACAATACAGGTAGTCCTCAACTTACTACAGTTCATTTAATGACCATTCAAAGTTACAACAGCATTGAAAAATGTGACTTATGACCATTTTTCACAGTTGCAACCTTGGCAGCATCCCCATGAACATGGGATCAAAATTCAGACGCTTGGCAACTGGTTCATATTTATGACCGTTGCTGTGGCCCAAGGTCATGTGATAACCTTTTGTGACCTTCTGACAAGCAAAGTCAGATTCACTTAATAACTGAGTCATTAACTTATCAGTTGCAGGGATTCACTTAACAACTGTGGCAAGAAAGGTCGTAAAGTAGGATAAAACTCACTTAACAAATGTCTCACTTAATAACATAAATTTTGGGCTTAATTGTGGTCAGAAGTCGAGCAAGAACATCCGAGAACTACTTGTAGAGTTATTTTAGGAAACTCATATTTCAGCATCTCTTTTTCACTAGTGATTGCAGCCTAGAAATTAGATAAAATCTTGTATAATAGGGCCATCCTCTCTCTCCCCAACACATTAAATAAACATTACTATCAAGTGACATTCTGTTTCAGAAGCTAGAAGAAAGGAGAGAGGTTGGTGTTTATTCTGTATAGAATAGCTGTCAGGATTGTTAGCATTCCTGCTGCTTTTCCTTTTGTTTCTGGTTCAAAATGGCTCTTGACTTGGCAACAAAGCCAATAGCAGACAGATGCTTCTTCACTGAATGTGGTCAAATCAAGATTGAAAAAGACCACCAGTCATGAGTGCTTCAATGACAATTCCTGTTCTGAATAATGTAATGGACTCTAAGGTCCAAATTACCTTTTACAACCCTGTGATTTTAATATGAAATGATAGCAAAGAAGACAAGATGCCCATCCATTTAGACATCTGACCCTTCACTTGCTAGAAAATCTTGGGAGCACCACTCAGTAGGGGGCAAAATCCCCAGTTTAATGAAGCCGGGCTTAAAGGAAACAGTCCAAGAAGTCTTCCAGCCATTATTTATATTATTCTTTCCATGTTACAGAATGAGTTGAGTGATAATGGCTAGCCTGAGTTTTTAAATAAAAAAGAAACAATAAGAAATGCCAATCATATTAACATTTTCCAAGCTGGAAAGACCACAATTCATTACATATTTTCTTTCCATCCACTTCTTCTCCAAAATCAGTACTACAGATGGGGACTAGCCAAAAACATTAGATATATATATGTGGTATTTTTTGCAGTTCTAGAATAATCTCATCCAAATTCTCTGGATTTGGTAAATCAAGGGTATCCTTGAATTTAATCATATTTGATATTTGTTGAAGATGATTTTACTTTTTGATTTAACTATTTATTTGTTTCTCATATTATAATGAAAACCAAACTCATCATCCTCTTAAAGAATGACTTTAAAGATTTTCATATTATTTTTGGACCATATAGATTTTTCTATCCCCTCAAAATACAGTACAGAGTAGATGTGAAAAAATGTGATATTTTATTCAATTAAGTAAGAACAGCACTGAGATAAAGGCTGCCAGGCTGTGACTGCAGAGCTTTCTTCTATTGATGTTGCTGTTGAACTAGCATTAGGGAGTCCATATTGCCCACTTGAGTATTCTTAGTGGTCTGTCAAATGTATCCACGCCAATAAAGCAATCAACTCAGGTCAACAATTAACATGTATCAGGAATCAGCCTTACAGAGCTGTGCTGATATCCCCCCTCCCATTTCCTAGTTAATTTCATGAAATTTCTTCAAAGATGATAATTTCAGAAATATTTTCAAGTGTGGAGTGTGATACTCTTGCACATATCATTGCTACAATGGGACAAATAAGTGTGTATGAATCATATTTGTTTTAGAATAATGTCTCCAGGGGTCTGCAACATCCCTGGTTTTCCATGCTTCAATTACAACCCCATATAAGACATAAAAATAAAGTCTCCCATAGTTTGTAAATGTGTACTTCTGTATGTGTGCTTTCAGTGAAGTATAGCAAATCAGGGAGCCTGTAGAATTATAGGAAGATGTAAAACAGAATATAATACCATCTAACACCTTGAACTGAGCCCTTTATTAATTATTTTTCTTACAAAAATAAGGAGCCTCTGCCAGCTTTTAGTATAATTATTCCTGTATTGGAACTATGCAAAAAAAAAAAAAGTTTCATTTTAACCTTGATCAAATAAACCAACTTGATATTTCTTCCTTTTTTTCTAATAATCTTAATCTTTAATTCAATCAAATATTGTCATAAGATTTGATTTCTCTTCTTTTCAACTTTATACCGTTGCTCAGAGTTCTTCAATGTTTTAACAAACCTCTTTTGTAGATCCAGCAGAGAAACATTTTTCAGGTCATTCTCTTGTTTTATCATTTGTATAGGTTAACAGTATATTGCTGAACTGAGAACTGCTGTCATTGGATGATATAAAAATACAATAAATAATTAGGGAGTTGAAAAGCCATGAAATTTAGATGCCCTTTATAGCATCTGTAGGAGAAAGGGGAGAGCAACAGAAAGCTTCACTGGACAAGTAGAAATGCACTCAGTTACTAATGGTTGCAGCCTTCAGTTTTATAGTGCTTGACATGAAAAAGAATGTTCTGGGATCATTTATCTTCATGGGTATTCATAAATGTAATACGTGGATTTTAGTAATGTGATCCAGTGCAGCTAATAAAATATTTCCACTCTCTGTCTGTCTCTCCCATCATCTCTAGTTCAGGATGTGATGGAAATATTTTATGTATCCTAACCTCTTGCAGCTCTTCACATGTGTTTCTTTCAGCTGGAGAGTCACACAAGGAAGTTAGCTTGTTTCAGATATAAAGAGAAACTCGAAGTTTACTTTTTTTATATCTAATTAAATGGCTCTTTTTTTCTAAAGGAAATAAGGTTTAATTCCACTCCACTCCCAACATACATTTAGTATTTAGTCTAAAAGTTGTTGGCTTTAGAAGAAATACAGTATTCTAGGAACGTTTGCTGTAAACTTTCAGACATGCTCAGAAAGTTTTCAATAAAAAAAATAAAACCTGTTTCCAGATATAGCATGCAAAGCTATGCAGGGTAGGAATTGCCTAATATCTGGTTAGGAGTCAAATGTCTGTCTGCTACAAGAAGAATTATTGACATCTCCTTGGGGGCAGGAAACAGTTTGTTATCGACCTCCCTGTTTGATCCTTATACAGAGTCGTGGGTTGCTTTCCAGCAGATAAATCTTTATGTGTCCTAACCTAAATCTGCCCTTAACAACTTCTTCTCACTGGGAAGATTTTAAAGAAAAACTTGAAGAGCAGAAGCATATTCCAGATGTCACTTATTGTGTCATATGCATATGCCCCAACCTTGAACTTGGAACTGGATCTTTGATGGGAAAGGGACAGCATTCAACAGACATTCAAACTGCCTTTTGAGAATGGCCTAGCAATGTCTGGGTTGCTTCCATAAAACAGCATCGCTGTTGCTGATCATTGGAGTGAATCACAAACAGATATTATAAAATCTGGTGCTGATGTATCTTTTCAGGGCCAGAATTATTTTAAACAACGTATTATACATGTGTCTTATAACAGTCTAATGTTTGTTTTCTGCAGACTAGTAGTGTTGGTTGCTCTTAAAGAAAGCCTGAAGAAGTGAATCATTTCTGGCTGTCTGATTTTTCACAGAATGAAGTTGTTTACTTTTTAAGAAACCAAAACCAAAACAAATCAACAGTCTCATTATCTTGCTGCACTGGACATTTTCTGTACTTCTAACTGAAGAGTAATGTATTTGTGATGCTCCTCTGACCAAATGCTTTTATTTGGCAGAATAATATTAGGATTATTATTATCCACTATCTAGCTTGGATTTATTGTAGAACAGAAATGAACTGCAGGAAGTTCCAGAAAAGTAAAGCCAAATATAAATATACTTATTTATATATCTTAGGTGAGGAACTAAACATAAATAGCAGCAAGCAACAATTAATGCAGATGGGTCTTAAAATTGAATCCATGGGTGTAATTTTTTGTTTGCTTGAATAACCAAGTTGATGACATGAGGCCTAAGTACTCTCAGGGAGGTTAATGAATATTATTAATTATTAATGTTGTTATTTATGTTATTAGTTAATTATTAATGAATATTATTATCATCACAATATAAAAAGATATTGAGACTCTGGAAAGAGTGCAGAGAAGAGCAACAAGAATGATTAGGGACTGGAGCTTGAAACATATGAAGAACAGTTACACGAATTGAGTATGTCTAGTCCAGGGGTGTCAAACACGCAACGTCCCATGATGTGTCGTGACGTATCATGACTTTTTTGCCATTGCCGGCAATGGGGTGGGTGCGGTTTCGCTATAATGCATCCGGCCCACTGGCTGGCAGTTTGACACCCCTGGTCTAGTCTAATGAAAAGTAGAACTAGGGGAGACATGATAGCAGTGTTCCAATATTTGAGGGGCTCCTACAAAGACGAGGGAGTCAAACTATTTTCCAAAGCACCTGAAGACAAGATAAGAAGCAATGGATGGAAACTAATCAAGGAAGAGAAGCAACCTAGAATTAGGGAGAAATTTCCTAATGGTGACAGCAACCAACCAATGGAATGGTTTGCCTCTAGAACAGTGGTGGTGAACCTATGGCACGCATGCCAGAGGTGGCACTCAGAGCCCTCTCTGTGGGCACTTCTCTGAACTGCTGGTGGCGGGCTGCGGTGCGGCAGTCGAGGGGCTGGCAGGCTGTGGCTGCTGATGGGACAGTGTCGGTCCCCATGCGCTCGTTGGCCTCTGTGTGCGGGGGCCGACGGTGTCAGGCAGCAGCCACCCCGGCCCCTGTCTTGCCTTGCCCTGTGATAATGGCACCCCCACCCTGCCTCACCTTGCCTCGCCTCACCCCGCAGGACGAGCCTCCTGCCCACCACCCCACCTGCCAGAGACCCCCTGGATCTCCCCCAACCCTGCCTGGCCCCCATAGATGTTCCTCCCCACAAGCAACATTGAGGTGACCACGCCCACCTTGGCCACACCCACCCAGTCTGCCATGACCACCACAGCCACACCCACCCAGTGGGCCACGCCCACCTGGCACTCGGCGATAAATAAGTGGGTTTTGGGTTGCAGTTTGGGCACTCGGTCTCTAAAAGGTTCGCCATCACTGCTCTAGAAGTTGTGGGTGCTCCATCATTGGAAGCTTTCAAAAAGAGATTGGATAACCATTTATCTGAAATGGTGTAGGGTCTCTTGCTTAAGCAGGGGCTTGGACTAGAAGACCCCCCCAAGGTCCCTTCCAACTCTATTATTCTATATTCTACGTTCTGTTACCAAGTTATTTATTAATATAATTGAATTGTATGGCTGAAACTGAAATGAAGCAGGAGACTTACTTATTAATTTTTGCCACTGCAGTGATTTCTTCATACCTAATACAGTTTTCAAACAAACAAAACATCACCTCTTTGTCAGACATCACCAGACAGAGTACATGGAAATAAAATAGACTCTATTATTAGTTAAAGTTATACCATCAAAGACATGCTGATGGTGGAACAGATCATGAACTGTTCATATGCAAGTTCCAAGTTAAGAAAAAGATAAAGAAGAAAGCCAACCAATCACAACAGCATGATTACAATATGATTTCAAGGAGAACATCAGAAATTGCTTTGAAGTTCTGAGCCTCATTGACTGAGAATCAGAGGAACTGTGAAATGAATTTACAGAAGTTGTTAGGGATGAATATGAAAAAAGAGGCTGCCAAGGATGAAGGAAAAGAAGAAAGCAAACTGTAGGTCAGAACGAACTGTGGAAATTGCCAAGAAGATAAGAAAAGCCACAGCTTTTCAAAAAAATCTTAGAAAGAACTTAACAAAGATTTTCAGAGAACTGTTAGAAGAGAAAAGAAGCAGTATGACAATATCTGTAAAAGCTACAGAACTCATGGAATACCCACTGTAGTTTGATAAGCAAAAGAAGAAGAATCAGTAAAGATTCTAACCAAGCTACACCTGAAAACAGATTGGAAGAGGTCAATCTACATTCCAAGAGTGTGCAAACTATTATCCTTAATTTCACATACTAGAAAATGTCCTTAATTTCACATGTTAGAAAAATAGCATCCAAGGAACATCCAATGCAGATTAGAGTCCTACATGAAAAAGAAATGTAAAGCCAGCTTTAGAAAAAAAACATGGAACACGAAACATTATTTCTGATGCAATTTGTATAATTGTGAAAGCCAAAGAATACCACAGAAAAGTCAGTTGATGCTTCATTGATTGTGGGAATAATGTCAAGGTTTGGAAAGTGTTTGGAAAAACTGGGAATCCCAGAAAATCTCATTGTCCTTATGAGATACTTATATACAAGTCAGGCAATCACACTACAAATAGAACATGGTAAAACAGACTGGCTCCAGGTTGGCAAAGGACGGAGACAAGGCTGTATATGCTCCCCTTATCTCAGGGGTAGGCAACCCAAAACACTCAAAGAGCCACTTGGACCCGTTTCCCACCGAAAACAAAACACTGGGAGCCATAAATAAATAAATAAACAAACAAACAAACAAATATTATATATTTATTATATATTATAAATAATATATATTATTTTACTTTACTGATTTTAATGTCCACACCTGGGATTCAAATAATGAGCTCTGGGATATATGAAAAAATGGCTTCTTTATTGCTAAGCGTTCGTCAACAAACTGTTGACATCATCAGAGCAAGGGCTGAATAACAAGGGAGCCTGTGCATACACTTATATAACAGTTATAACGGTTACAGTATGGCATGTGCATTTAGTGTGATAATAACACGAGTGAGCGAGCTATATATCAAATGTATCGCAGTAGCGACTTGAGCCTGCTTAACACCCCTAGTTTGGGGGGCTGCAAGGCAAAAGTGATTATAAGTAGAACTGCAGTATAGCAGTCAAAATACCAAGGTGCATTAACCAGACCGGTCTGACCGGAAAACTTCATATATATCGTAAAGGTAAAAAAGGATATATGCAGTGTTATCTTCATTTTAGATGTCAAAAGGGTCTCTCTCTGTGTCTCTGTCTCTCTCTCCTCTCCCTCTCTCTCTCTCTCCCTCCCTCTCTCTCCCTCTCTCCGATCTTCTGCTCACCTGGCAAGCTGGCTTCAAGCTGTTCTCCAACAAGCTCAGGGGTAGGCAACGTTGGCACTTTTATGACTCATGAACTTCAACTCCCAGAATTCCTGAGTCAGCATAGCTGGGCTAGCTAGCTCTCTCCTGCCCTTCCTGCTTCCTGTTTCCTGCTTCCTGCAGAGACGCAGCAAAGGGAGGAGCCCCGCCCAATAAGCTTTTCAGCTCGTCGGAGAACACTGTGAGTCCACTCTTTTTTTTACACACACACACACACACACACACACAGAGAAGGGGGGGAAGCGCAAGTACCTCTCTCTGTCTCTGTCTCTCTCTGCAAATGGCAGAGGAGGCTGGGAGCCACAGGGGAAGGCTCAAAGAGCCACATGCGGCTCCAGAGCCGCAGGTTGCCGACCTGTGCCTTATCTATTCAACTTATTTCCTGAATACATATTAAGGGAAGTTGGAATGGAAGAAGATTATTGGTTTTAAAATTGGAATGAGAAACATCAATTATGTGCAGTGTGTTGATGACACTACCTTAATGTGTAAAAGTAATACGATGCACAAAATATAATTTCAATGTAATAGAGCTGTTTATATGATTTAAACCAATTTGTTGTTTTGTATAATTGAGCTTACATCTAAACATTTTAAAAGCAACTTTTAGTTGCACTTGTAATAGTACAACATCAACCTTTCTAAATAAATGCTTCAATAAACACTATTGTTCACATCAAAAACAAAAGACTGTTTTCAGTCTGAATTTTTTTTTCTTATTTAGCAGACTTTTCATTCTGGCTAAAGGGAGATTAAACTTTTCCATCAAGCATTTTTGTAACATGCTTGGAAATGTTTATGTATGAAGTGTTATGCAAAATATTTCATTAAAAACAACATTGAGGCTGAATCCTTATAAAGATTAATGGCAGTATGCAGAGTTATGAGAATGGGAAGAAAAAGTACTGCAGTTTCCATTAAGCTTTTTTTTGTTTTTATGGTGCTGTGGGAAACTGCAATTATTCCTTTACTGCCATGCTTATTTTTGGAGTGGTACGGGTCATTTTACCTCTAAAATTATAAAGCCCTTCCAGCAAAAATGTACCAATATATAATTTTTTAAAATTCTTGTGGAGAAACTAAGGTAAATATTACCATCTCTATGGGACATTCATCACCAAACCACTTGGGCTATACATTTATATTGTAAAAACTGAAGATCATAAATGCTTGATCTTTATAGGACACAACTGACTACAGCTGTCCAAAATTATTTAAAAGAAACCTTAACCAAAGAGAACTGAAACATCTAAATCTAACTCTAGAATTGTCTAAAATAGTTATCCTCTAAATTTTAATCGTTGATAGCATGCAATATATCACCAATCTTTTCTGAAGGTCTTGAAATATCTTAGTAATAATTTATCATTGGACTGATGTAGCTGAGTAGTAAATGTTGAGTAATGTTGCACTGAAATGGAGAAATCTCAAATTAATAACCACTCAGCATACCTAGTATTTATTATGTCTTTATTATTTATTACAATGACTAATAGCTACCTTTCAAGAGAGTAGTCCTCCCAACCTGACTTACAAGTGAAACAATTATAAATAAAATAAAACAATAAATATTATTTTAAAAGGAGTAGAAAAATAAACCTCTAGAATTTTCTCAAAGGGCAGTTGGTGCAATGGCCCTATTGTGTAACACAGGGATTGGGGAAGAGAAGGAAGAGGATGGTGCATCAGGAGTAGTTGCTGGAGAGAGAATAACTGTGGTTGGTCCAGAATTAGTCATGCTTTGAGTAGACCTATTGTTATCCTAAAACCTATTTTATTTTATTTTATGTCATATTTTATTTTATTATTTTTTCATTTCATGCATTAGATCACGGGTGTCAAACTCGATTGTGTCACATGACATAGTGTGACATATTGTGACATTTTTTGCCTTTGTGGAGCTGGGGTGGGCGTGGCCTGAGTGTGATGCATCTGGCCCGTGAGCCACCAGTTTGACACCTCTGCATTAGATCAATCATGGTATAGAACTGCCCAGTTGACATGTCTTACAAATAAAAAGAGACAAGGTATTCCAAAGGGAAGGTGCAGTGACTACATGTGTATGTTGATCATGACTAATGCTTTAGCTGATTTCAATAAGTTATTCTAAATATTCTCAACTTGTCACTTGTTGCATAAAGAGGAGTCCTACTTTGGCTCGCAAGGAAATCATCCTTGGTAAAAGAAAAAAAATCAGTTTAGGTCTCTCTCCCTGCCCCACTCTGTTACAAGCCATGGAACAATCCAAATATCGAGTATCTTGTATAAGTTATTGTTATTTAACACAGTGCCATTACAATCGATCAAATAATGCACACAGGACTGCAAGAGAGCTCAGCAGATGCAGCTAATCATGTTGCATTTTTAAAATTTAAAATTAAAACCAGACTCAGAATTTTTTTTCCTTTTCCATTTCATACAAATTGGGGAAAGAATGTGGTATTATTTGCTTATACTTAGTTACAAATTATTCAAAGTTTGGTAGAGTCTTCTGTCCAGTACTTTATACTATTTGACTCCCCACTTTTCAATTAAATTCCATGAAGAATCGTTTACTTTTCTTCCCCCCCCAAATGGTGCTATTTACACCGCTAAAAGAGAGTCCTGTTGGAGACTAGGAGATTTAGCAAAGTGACTCGCTCACTCACTCACTCCTAAATCATCACAACCAAATCAAAGCTTCTCATAGGTCAGTGATGGCGAACCTTTTAGAGTGCCCAAACTGCAACCCCAAACCCACTTATGCATCGTCGAGTGCCGGGTGGGTGTGGCCCATTGGCTGGGCATGGCCCATTGGCTGGGCGTGGCTGCGGTGGTAACGGCAGAGTGGGTGGGACTAAAAAGTTCAATCAATCAATTCCAACTTTGCAAGATCTTTTTTTTCCCCGCGAGAAGTTGAAATTGACTGATTGAACCTTTTTTTTTTTGCACACGGTGGCGGAGGCCTAAAGTGAAAAGGTTTTATAAAACCCAGCTGAAGGCCTAGGACTGGGGCGAGGGCGTGCATGCCCACAGAGAGGGCTCTGAGTACCGCCTCTGGCACCCGTGCCATAGGTTTGCCACCACTGTCATAGGTAGTTTAATTCACCTGTCTTTGAGCTGTGATTGTCATCCTGGATATGAATGTAAAGCAAGGAAGCCAATTTCATCTTCATTTTCTCCTCTCTGAAACAACAAAGAATAAGGAAAAGAAATGTCTTCTCTTTAGAATGTGAAGAGATACTGTAAGTTCTGTCCGATACAGAAGCAATGTTCTATCTTCAAAACTCAGCATAACACACTTATTAATTATAATGCAATAACGAAAATAAAAGTATTCAATTTGTCATGGTTCCAAAAATCCAACAGTTGAATCAATGCGCTTATCTCCATTGGCAAATCTCACTTTTTTTTTTTACTTGATTGGTCAAATCTAATTTTCTAGAAAAGCAGTATTGCCTTATGGTGAATCTTACTGAGCACAAGCATACTTGAATGATGGCAAGTTGTTTGAATAAGAAACATCTCAGTTGGAAATCATATAGTCATATAGTCCAACCCAGCTGTGTTTATTTCAGTGCTTGCATATTCAAATAAACACCAACTGTTTATTTGTGCGTATGATCCATATACACATGTGAACATTCAAATAAAGGCTCTCAGAAGTTTGTTGAAAATATGTCAGAGGTAAAAACGGAGCATGTGCAGGTGACTCTAGCTCTAAGCAATTTTGCTGCTTAAATCAGATGCTAATGTTAAATAATCCATCTTGGATGGATGCGACTTTTTAAAAGTAGATTAGATTGATTCAGCCAATGATTCAGCCTTTGAAAAATACAAGTGGATTTAATATGGGAGAACGTACTCTTGGACTTGACTATGAGAAAGAGATTCGGTCATGAAACTCATTGGGTGGCATTAGATCTTTGGTGTAACCATAATATGCAGTACTTGTAAATTATATTGTATAGCTGAGGTTCTCAGAGTTGTGCTTTGCTGACCACTTGAAAAAAAAATGACAGGGTCTTGGCAGATCCTTCAAGAAATTTGGGTTTCATTTTGCTTTTCTCCAAATCAATACATGTAGAAGCAATAAGGTTAAATGCTACAATGTTTTGTGGAACAAGTTATGTGAAAGTAAATGATGAAATTGACATATGTATTTCTGTTTCCAAATAGGCAGTCATATGAAAACCATAAGGCTCTATGCCAAAGTTTGCTTACATGCCCAACATTATGGCAAAGCAATCTTGATCTATGCTATTGAAGATAGTTAGTTAGTTAGTTAGTTAGTTAGTTAGTTAGATAGATAGATAGATAGATAGATAGATAGATAGATAGATAGATAGATAGATAGATAGATAGATAGATAGATAGATAGATAGATAGATGATAGATAGATAGATAGATAGATAGATAGATAGATAGACAGACAGACAGACAGACAAACAGACGACAGATAGACAGACAGATAGACAGATAGACACATATAGACACAGACAGAGAGACAGATAGACAGACAGATAGATAGATAGATCGATAGATCGATAGATATATAGAGATGAGAGATAGAGATGAGAGATATAGATAGATAGATAGATAGATAGATAGATAGATAGATAGATAGATAGATAGATAGATAGATAGATAGATAGATAGATAGATAGATAGATAGATAGATAGATAGATAGATAGATAGATAGATAGATAGATAGATAGATAGATTTTCAAGATATATAACTCTATGGTACTTGGTTAAAAGCACTAGATTTTCAGATATACAAGCTACCTTAATGCTTTGAAAATAAGTTCCATTTTGTAATGGAAAAGGAATAACACTTTTTAAAATCAAAGAAAAGAAGTAGCTTATGGAGAAGAAACATAAGACTTGCTTGTTGTTGCCATTCTTCAGATGATCATTTGAGCCACAAAACTTTATTCTGTGGGAGTCAGGATTTGGGCTCAGAGATTCAGTCCTAGCCACACCACCCTAAGCATGAATGTGGTATGGTTTTAGGGCTGTCCCCTGTAATAGTTCACCTCTTCCTGCATCCAGGCACGATGAAGCTATTTTGAGAGCTCATCTTACCTTGCGAATGTAATTTTTTTCCCCATGAAAGGGAAACTGATCATTCTGAGAGAGAACAACTCTTAATTTATTTATAGCCACATGCCAAAGATCCAGCAACATGCACATGTCTCATGTTTCTGTTTGCATTTTTATTCCTGAGTATTTGGGTGGCTTCTATAAAGATTTTTTAGTAAACACTGAAAGCATTAGTCAATTTCTCCTAATGTGCAATCTCCTAGAATGTTTATTAAATAATAATATTGAATTCTGTGACAGTTTTATTTCTGAGAATGCTGGGGCTTTATTGCAGGGCTGCTGAATAAATACCACATTGTGGAAAACACAGGATTGAAAATCAAGAACGATTAGAAACAGTAGATGTCACTGAATTCTACTACAGGGGCAAAAACTGTCAGCGTGTACCTAACTTTATAATGTTAATAGTAATATATCAAAAGTTGGGTCACAGTGAATTGCTTAATGAAAGAAACAGTATTAAATGATTTTTCCTGCAAAATTGACAAGCTTACTATTCAAACACATCCATTTGAAATCCCTAGCTTAAAAATAGGTCTAAGCAATCTACAACTCACAACTTCTCCTTCTCCTTCTCCTTCTCCTTCTCCTTCTCCTTCTCCTTCTCCTTCTCCTCCTCCTCCTCCCCCTCCTCTTCCCCCTCTCCCTCCCCCTGCTCCTTCTCCTACTCCTACTCCTCCTGTTAGATGCTAATTATTGTGAGAAATGTTTCAGCTAGGCAACTTCTATAAGATTTCATTTGAAATGAAATCTAAAATATGCACCCCGTATTTTAAAATTATTCATAGAATATTTTTATTTCACTCAAGCACATTCTTAATCGATTCTAAAAGAATGAGCCTCAGTTACCAGTGAATCTTAAATTAAAATAAGATTTAAATAAGTTTAAATCAATTTGTTTAATGTCTGTCTTGTTCTGAGCATGCCATTAGTTATTTACAAAGAGATCCATTTACAGGAGACCTTTTATTTTAAAGGTGGATTTATTTATGATGTACAGTTACACATACCACTACAGATAGGATCAACATGTTTTATTTTTGTTTTCAGAAGGAAATAAAATTTGGTATTGTCCAAACTTAAAATTATGTATTTCCCATTAGGGTAGATGAAAGCATTCTGGTAAATGGGTGTTTATGGTTGCCTAGGTCTATTGGATGGCAATTTCTTGAAACGGCAACTCTCACATACAGTATACCCCGTACCACACTCTCAAATTCCACAAATGGCTTGGAAAAATGTAAATTTTCTTTCAGGAACCTTTCTTAACTTATCTTACCATTTGAGTAAACTCGTGAAATCTCAATACAGAGACTTATGAAATACAAAGAAATGCAAAGAATACAAATACAATTTCTATAGCATTAAGCATCTGAGCAGACAGATAAACATACACTAAAATACAATTTTAGTGTATTTAGTGTATTTCTGCTTATCCACGTAAACCACATGTTTGGGCCATGTGGTACAAAGGACCTTTTTGATTGTGGTACAAAGGACCTTTTTGATTGTTAACTCAAATGACCTGTTAGGTCATTGGTCAACCCCATTTTGCAAAGCTTGTGAGATTTGTGAGCCTGATCTCAGTTTCTCCACTTCCAGTTTCTCCTAAGTTGGAAAATCAGTTTTTCATCATTTATATCCAAAACATATTTGTCTTAATGCAACACCTCTATTCCCTTTTGTTGAAGATTTGTGAGTTTCTACATGAGCCATCTGATTATCTACAAATCTTTTTGACCTCAGTAATTCCTAAGTATGTAATTTCTGGTATCTTCAGAAGTAGGTAGATAAAAGATAATATGAACCATTAGTACAGTATAAATCCAATGCTGCTTTCCTGCTTTTTCTTGCAGTTCCTAAATCAAGGCATATCCGGCTCTTATCGTATTCTCATTTTGCTGAAATAGTACATGCTTCATTGTAAATTGTGACATTTGATACTAAAGATTTTAAATACCAGGCTGATATGGTATTTATTCTCAGCCCCAGTGAGATTAAAACATTTGATTGCTTCAGCTCCTAGTGAATCACATCCTGTGTAGTTTCATCCATGAGTGGCAATTCCAGAGAAATATTATCACAACAGCAAACATTCCAGTGATCATGGCATCTAGTCAGCAGCACTTGTTTATGACGAGTTACATAGCTTCAGGCCATTTTATGCTTTTGTCTATGCATGTGTCAGCATGTATATGTGAATAACAGAATAACAGAGTTGGAAGGGACCTTGGAAGTCTTCTAGTCCAACCCCCTGCTCAAGCAGAAGATGCTTACCATTTCAGGCAAATGTCTGTCCAATCTCTTCTTAAAAACCTCACACCCACAACTTCTAGAGGCAAGCTGTTGCACTGATTAATTGTTCTCACTGTCAGGAAATTTCTCCTCAGTTGTAAGTTGCTTCTCTCCTTGATTAGTCTCCATCCATTGCTTCTTGTCCTGCCTTCAGGTGCTTTGGAGAATAGCTTGACTCCCTCTTTCTTGTGGTAGCCCCTCAAATGTTGGGGATAGATATGTCTTATGTAGCGGAGTAGTTATTTGCATCTTCTCAAGTTGGGTTATGAAACATCTGCAAGAAAACCACTAAGCTCAGGGAGGACCAAGAACCCCACAGTTCAACCCTGAGCTACAAATATTCTCTTCTATTGATATCTGACGTGAGTGTGTGCACATATGCAAACATGCCTTTGAGTCAGTTTCGACTCCTGGCAAAGCTTGGATGAATCGCTGCAATTTTCTTGGCAAGATTTCAGAAGTTGTTTGCCATTGCCTCCTCTCTAGGGCTGAGAGGATGTGACTGGCCCAAGATCACCTAACACAGGACTAGAATTCACAATTTCCCAGTTTCTAGCCTAGTGCCTTAACTTTTACACCCAAATGGCTTCCTCAGCCCTGTGAGATGCCACTTTGTTACAGATGGAAACCAGAGCATGCTTCTCACAGGATAGGTAGATGCCATTGAGGAGAGATGGTCCTGTAGGTAGTCCAGGAGCTACCCCAAGGCCTTATGCAGTATTCCATTTGGTTTTCTTTTTCTGATTTATATGGCTATTCATCTCACAAAAGCAGCTCTGGGAGGTGGGCAACAATCAGTAAAAACAACATGTCTATAAAAATGTAAAACCACATTAAAAATGAGAAAATAATATTAAACAATTTAAAATCTACAAACTATGTAGGGAGACTAAAAGATGATTTACAATGAAGCCGTTTAAGATATCCCTGGTTCCCTTAGATTTCCCCCAGGCATAGTGACATACTACTACTTGCATAATTCTGGCTTGATCCAAGCAAAGCAAGGAAAACAAAATAAAATAAAATGAGACTTCATGTGTTTCCCATTCAAAATATGAGACATCACAGGTAGTCCTCAACTTACAACCACAACTGAGCCCAACATTTCTGTTGCTAAGTGAGACATTTGTTAAGTGAATTTTGCCCCATTTTACAACCTTTATTGCCACAGTTGTTAAATGAATCACTGCAGCTGTTTTTTTAACTGAATCTGGCCTCCTCCCCATTGATTTTGCTTGTCAGAAGGTCACAAAAGGTGACCTAGGCTATCTCATGGGATTGTAAATAGGATAACATGGGAAGAACCATATACATTACACTCCTTGGAGCAAAATATAATAGTTTCTGGAAAATATGGAACACTGCAAGCATCATAAATATGAGTCAGTTGCCAAGCGTCTGAATTTTGATCATGTGACCATGGGGATGCCATGATGGTCTTAAATGTGAAAAGTGGTCATAAGTCACTTTTTTAAGTGCCTCTGTAACTTTGAACGGTCACTAACTGTTGTAAGTCAAGGACTATCTGTATTGATTTTCTGCAAGAGGATACAAGATTAGTATTTAAGTAACTGATGTTTTTACAAGAGAAATCAAACTTTGTTTCTGAATACTAAAATCATACATGTGTATAAAGGACTATATCACACATTGACCAGACTCTTTTGCACTAAAATTCCACACTTACCAATTGTGAAATAATCCAATATAGAAAATTTGTATCCTTGAAGAGATTTCCCAAGTGCAATTTGTGTATAGTTTATAGTGTTTGTTATGCATGTTTTATATTCTGGTATTGATTAGAGATCACACTGTGCGCTTCCCTGTTCTCAGATATTTTGTTAGAGAACTAATGGGATACAACTAAAGATGTGGCCTAATTAAATCTTGACATACAATAAATTTAGTTGTTTTCATTTTTTTTAACTGCTGTTTTTTGTCTTCTGAATTCTCTTATGTGTGGGAAATCAGGTTTAAAACTTTACAAAGCAATATATCTCCCTGGATCAGTTGAGTCAATGACTTTCTCTCATGCTAATGCCTAGGCTATCTCATGAGATTGTAAACAGGATAGCATGGGAGGAACCATATACATTGCACTCCTTGGAGCAAAATATAATAGTTTCTTGAAAATATGTTCTAAATAATCTTGCATTTTTTATTTATTTATTTATGATCTGGATTTATAAGGCTGTCCAACAGTGATAATGTGACTCTGGGTGGTGTACAACATGAAAACAAACAGTAAACCAACAAATAAAAAAAACCAAAACCATATACAGGTGTGGCTTAACAATTGTGTTGAATAACAATCTGTTTGCAAATATGACAATAATAAATGGCAATAAAAGGTACATTTTCCAACCAATGAGATCATTTACAACAACATAAGCCTTCAGTGTGAAACTGACTAAGGTCTGATCAGTTTCAGGCAGCATTTGTGAGCTGGCTAGAGGGTTCTAATCAACTAAGTAGGGTCATAGAGTTGAGCTTGTTATCTTGCAATTAGTATTTTTTAGGGATCTGCTGTGCTGCAGAAAAAGGCAGTTGAGGAAGAGATGGCTTGTTTAAGCAGTCTTTCCTCCCTGTAAGGGGGCAAAAAAAGGAAAACAATCAGGTTCAGGCAAAGGACACTGTATGAGAGCACTTTCTTTGGATGAGACAAGAGCAACTACTGATCTTTGCAGCATCTCTCTTTTTCTTAGTCACATGGTTTGCTTAGTCGACTGTGTGGCTTAGCAAGAATTTCTGCATTCCTTAAATGAGGACTAGCTGTAACACTGAAATACGTACAAAAATATTTTTTTTAATCCAAAATATAAAATGACAACCATCACATATTGAACTAAGCCATAAAGTGATTTAATTGAGTTTAGCATATTGTGGGAACCCAGCCATTGTGGTTTACTCTGCAAACATTGTTTAAATGAATCATGGCTTGAACCAAAACAAAATTAAACAAAATTATTTTCTGTGGCCTTTGTTTTTCTCTTGTTCTGTAGCTTGAGAACTACATTGTGGAAAACATGAAGTCAGAAATGGCCCAGCTGCAGCAGAATGCTGTCCAAAATCACACAGCCACCATGCTGGAAATAGGAACCAGCCTTCTCAGCCAGACAGCAGAACAGACAAGAAAACTCACTGATGTTGAAACACAAGTAAGCAGTCACAATTACCTTCACCAGAACATTGACTATGGTAACATAATTTCCTTTCCCTTTCCCTGAATAATCCTTTTTGACTGAAGTAGCCAAGAAGGTGATCAGTTTGACTGTGAGCTACATATATTAGCTTATATAGGGAGGTAGTCAGTTTTTGATTAAAACAAAAACTTTTCGAGTGCATACTGAACAGTAGAAATGTCAAAGTAAATAAAATCCTAATGGTTGTCCATATTAGGTCTATATGAGACATTGAGTCTTTATCCTAGCTGGGCAGACCTCCTTACTTTATATTTTTATAGGACTTCTAAGTCATCCTTGCAGCTAATTCCATGGGTACATTTACACATTGAAGGGTGTTCAATACTTGGCCTGTATTTGCTTGAAGTCAACTGAAAAGCTATTCTCAAACTGATCAAAATTCTTTCCATTTTTAATATGCTAGAAAAGCTAGCATTGACAGGAAAATGTTAGAATCCTTCCTGATAAGGATGAGTGGTTTTCTTGCATTGTTCTGTGGGTTTGGTCAATCTATTTTCAATTGGTCCATAATTCTGCTTAACAGGAAAATGTCTAAACCTAATGGGCAAGTGGGTGGTGGAAGAAATATGTCTTACTTTCCAATGAATCATCTTTTTCAAAGGGCATACTATGCTTTTAAGATAAGAAGCCATCAGAAGTGAACTTATAAATCAGATGGAAAGAAAGGACAGCACAAAAAATACAGTATTCATATATGCACTACTACAATTTTCAATATTCTGCTTTAACGATGAAGAGTCTTTTCTCTGGATCTTGCTAAAGCAATATCCAAAGTCTTGATCAACCAGCATTTGATCACATCAAAATTGGCTTTCAGCTATGGTTTCTTAATAAAATGTGCACTAGAAACATCCCACATATGTGCAAAAATATTTATGAAGTCATAAATTCAAGAAGATTAAGATTATTTTGATGCAGGTTTTTTTTTACATTTTACAAATTCTGTTCTACTGCAGTGTGATAACAACACAAAGAATGGAAGGAACTGAAAGCTGAAGCAAAGATGTAGGATCAGTTCAGAGACATTGATGTGGTCATCCTGTGTCCAGGAATACCTAGGATAAATCATATGGAGGCTACTTAATTGAAGGTCATCTAAATCCTATATTCCAATATAGCCATTATTCATCACCTAAATGAGAGTTGGCTGTAATATCAAAGGAGATAGGTCAATTTTGCTGCTTTTTCAGCTTGTAATTGACTCACTGCTACATAAAAGGCTAAGAAGTCCAGACAACATATGGTTAATTCAAGGACGTGCTGGGAACCCATCAGAAACAGGACTAGTGTCAGAAGGGAAGAGAGAGATAATTCCTTAGTATCAGCATTTCAAATTCTGAAATTCCATTGGTCCAAACTCATTGGACATCCTTTCATTATTGTTTGTCCTTTGATTTTATCTTTCAGTTCACAATTCATAATTCTTTACCATTGTTTTTTACTTACAGATTTGAGCACATGGTATCTAACAGTTGTTTTATTTTAGACTGTCTGCTTTAAACAGATACATTCATATCTGTGATCATTACATAGGCAATTACGCATACCACCAGAGTGTATGAGATGGACACACAAACACAAACACACACACACACACAACACAACCTTGGCAATATCCTTTCCATAATTATTACTTTGATGTATATCAACATATGGAATAACCAAGATCAGTTGAGTCTAGCTAGAGATAGTGTACACATGGTATGACAATAAAGCTTCTTTTGTTTTCCCTTCATATTGGATTAGCTTATAGGTAATGGGTGCAGGAAATCTTTGGAACAAAAAGAACCATAATGAAGAATAGAGTAGATTTACACTGTATTAAAAGGAATCAAGATCTGTCTTGAGTATATTCTATGTCTTATATACTGCCCGGGTAAAGTTGCTAAATCCAACAGTCCCAGTACTCATTCATGGCTTTCTATGGCACTATATGAAGAAAATATTGGACATGTTCAAAACATAAAACTTTGGCTCTATTGCTCTCTTTAAGGTTTTTTAAAGCATGAAGACTGCAAGAGATACTAGTGCCAAGGTGTGAGAGTGAACTCTTTTAAAATCTGGGTCAGTAATCATGCTTTGCAAAGATTGCTTGGAGGTGGGAGATACTTATAATGGATCTTCTGCGTGGAGACTATGTAGGAAGTCTAGTGAGTGGTCAGACAAGGAGATTGGAACTCATTGGTAGCCTCACATTATCCAATTATGCAGCTACTAAGATTATTAGCAGGTTGATTGAAGCCTGGGAAATCCTTGTTAGTATGCTGATATCATATACTTATAGTCAACAACAACCAACAAATTAATAGCCAGCCATCAACACCCCAATCAACCAATAAGAAGTGGGACCATGCATAGAATAGCCCAAGGTCAGCTGAACTTTTACTATTTACATCATTATACATGTGTTCAATACTTGGACAAATTGCTACATTTTAGCTTATAGAAAGAGCTAGGACAAGCTAAATATGAGGCAAGTGCTATCTCAAACTCAATATTCCATTGTCTTGAGCTAGATAATGGAGCTGTTGAATACAAAACTCATCCTTAAATAATACTTAAAGTTGTTGAAAATTGCCTCCCTGTGCAAACCATACTTTTAGAAGGAAAACTGTGGTGGAATGGAGGCAAAAACAGGAGAATCAGTAAATGCTTCCATAAATTCTCAGATATATGACTTCTTCTGCATTGTTCTCTTGTTGTGTGTAGAAAAATGGCCTTTTGTTGTGTCAATTTAACTATTTTTTGTTTCTAGCATCTAGGAATGTTATTTTGTTCAGTGTAGATTGAGAATGGAAACAGTTGACATTAAGGAAATATAGAGAGGAATGCAGACTTTTCTTATGGAGATATACACTATCTAGGATGATGAAAATGCTATAAATAAATAAAGACCAAATATAGCAAAAGAGATACCACGGGATAATGATATATTAGAAATTGCATAGAGCAATATTTGGCTCTATTTGGTTTCTAAGTGGTTTTTTGAAAAGACTGACACAGGCCTCTACAGTGAAGAGTTCTTAAATCAATGACTTGTGCTACTCAAAATACTACTACTGTTGTGTGACAAGGTGTGAGAGTGAACTCTTTTTTAAAATTACATAGGGTCAGTCAACCATGAACCAGAGGACCAAATCATGAAAAAAACTTTGCAATAGATTGCCTTGGAGGTGGGAGAATACTTATAATGGAAATCTACCAGACTACTTACACTGCGTTTGGATTTACTCCTGTTGACTATGTAGGATTTTAGTTTAAATGGCACTATATGAAGAAAATATTGACATGTTCCATCATTTGGCTCTATTGCTCTCAAGTACACACTAAATTGTGCAAGAGTAGTGTCAAGACAAGGTGTGAGAGTGATCTGGGTCAGTGGATCATGCTTTGCATTGGTACCAGAGCCTCCACTATGTATAAGCAGATTGCAAGAGTGAGTGGTCAGACAAGGAGATTACTCATTGGTTCACATTGCAATGAAGAGGCATGCGTCTACTAAGATTATTGGCCAAGCAGGTACAAAGACAGCCAGGGAAATGATTGAAGCCTGGGAAATGGACCCCTTGTTAGTCAACAGGAATGCTGATTTACCACCAGCTTATCATATACTTGGCAGCACAAGGAAACAATAGTCAACAACAACCAACAAATTAATAGCCAGCCATCAACACCCCAATCAACCAATAAGAAGCCACAACCAACTGGGCACCACATAAATACCATGCATAGAATAGCCCAAGGCACACATTCTGGTAAAGAGAAGTTCCCTGAGGATGGGCTCCAGCATGAGTACAAAAGCTCGGAAGACTAAACCTCTGGTCCCGGTGACCGACCCAAATTGCATCCTGCAACATTATCCTGAGACATGAATATTTGCCTTCATTCGGGTATTAAAAGGTTTTCCGTGCAAATTGGACAAAGTTGCAGGTTACGTATAAAGGTATTTACATTACAAGCAAAGACAAATATATCTTACCACATTATAAGGTCCAGATAGAAAGAGCTAGGACAAGCTAAATATGAGGAAATAAAGTGCAGGATATGTTCATACACTTCCAATCACTATATAGTATAACCTTCATTTCTTAAGAAAAGTTAATATTGACTTACTTTGCTACTGCTTTTCATTCATGGGAGGTTGGATAGATATGCTTCGTACTACTAGAACACATGCATTAAGTAACCATTATCATTTTCAGACAAGTAGCCATCATTTATACAATCTTACTTATTTAGGTGGACTCCTCAAAACCCATTTTATCAATGGAGCTGTTGAATACAAAACTCATCCTTAAATAATACTTAAAGTTGATGAAAATTGCCTCCCTGTGCAAACCATACTTTTAGAAGGAAACCTGTGGTGGAATGGAGGCAAAAACAGGAGAATCAGTAAATGCTTCCATAAATTCTCAGATATATGACTTCTTCTGCATTGTTCTCTTGTTGTGTGTAGAAAAATGGTCTTTTGTTGTGTCAATTTAACTATTTTTTGTTTCTAGCATCTAGGAATGTTATTTTGTTCAGTGTAGATTGAGAATGGAAACAGTTGACATTAAGGAAATATAGAGAGGAATGCAGACTTCTCTTATGGAGATATACACTATCTAGGATGATGAAAATGCTATAAATAAATAAAGACCAAATATAGCAAAAGAGATACCACGGGATAATGATATATTAGAAATTGTGTTTATAGAGCAATATTTGGAATCTGGTTTCTTTGGTTTAAAGACTGAATTCAGCCTGGCAGTTTTCTCAGATCTGAAAGTTCAATTTGAAAATGAACACTAAAAATCCGGTACTACTTGCTACTGTTACTCAATAAAATATATCAATGAGGTATCTATATAAAGTGCATTGAATATATTGATCAAGATGATAGTTACGAATCAGATTGCTTTTGATCTGTGTCTATCTTCAGTGAGCTCATTTTAACATTAATCTGTTTTTTCATATTTGTACCAACAACTATTTATTGTGTGGCCTCAATTTATTGCAAGGTTTTTTTGGCTGTTTGCCTTTTTCAGGTTCTTAATCAAACATCCCGGCTTGAAATCCAACTGCTGGAAAATTCCTTATCTACTTACAAGCTGGAGAAACAGTTGCTCCAACAGACCCATGAAATCTTGAAAATCCATGAGAAAAACAGGTGAGGATAAAATGAATGTTATGAACTTATAGTCTTCAATCTCCAAAGTGAGATGTTTGCTCTCCAAGAGAAAACGCTGCATTTCTTCTCCAAGAAGTGTTCCGAATTATTTAATCATATAAATCACATCCAAAAATTTATGCAATATGGTTCTGTGCATAGGCTGCAGGGGTATATCATCCATACATATATATGTCATATGTACATGTCTAGGTTTTGGTCATTCCAAGTCAACCCACGTAAAACATTTCTACCATAATCTCTGAACTCTTTCGTTTCATTCTCCCAACTTTCATCTTCAGGCTGGCATTTGGCTCTATGTCTGCTTCCAACTCCAGGAGACGCTTAGCTGACAAAAACCATTTTGCTCCACTCCAAGAATGACATTCCACACAACATTCTCATAAATCCTGACTTGTATATTCCCATGGCCTTTGAAGAATAAGGCACAATGTGGGGGTACCAGAACTTGGTTTTTGTGATGATTGAATTTGGAAACCCAGCCTTCCCTCAGCAGCTCTGTTTTGTGGTGGATACATACTTTTTGTTTCTCCTTTAACTGTAGGCCTGCCACAGAGTCATTAAGGTGTTAGGGCCCTCCGAAACTCGAAATGACCGTAAGTAATGAATTAATTGAAATTTCATCATCCGAGAAGATGAACTCCATCCAGACAAAATATATTATGTACTCATTATAAGAGGTATATATTCAAAAAGGCACTTTGTTTCTATAAAGATTTATGTGAAGCATCTCCAAAAAGGGTCAAAGTGCCCCATTTCTAAATGAGGGAGCAACATAGTCACAGAATTTTGCTCTGCTTACCTAAAGTAGATACTATTCACCTACAGAACATGCACAACTGCTTTGTGGAGGTGGGGTGACTTACCCCCAAGGAATATTTTCCATACCAAAGCAGAATAAGGTTTCTCTGAAAAGTGAAGCATTTGGGTGGTGATTGTGTAATTCCCAGAGTTTGTGTGAATACACACACACACACACACACGTATTTTTTCTAGGATATACAGTATATACATACATATGCACACACACACACACACACACACATATATATTGTATAGGAATATCTACATGTATATGTCTGTGTGTGCATGTGTGTACATATGTATGTATATACTGTGTATCCTAGAAAAAATATATTCTTGTAAACTGCAAGTTGAAATCACTTAATTGATAATTCTATGGAGATTGCAAGAGAAATATGCTTCTATTTTTATTTACAAGATAGGGAGAACATACAAATCATGATTTTAAATTCGTTGCAGTCCCTTATTCAGGAATGGCCATAGGAAGCATCTACAATTTATTTTGTATAATTAAATGCTGTGTTTGTGTATGTGTGTGTGCATGCAGAACTTCTCCCTAAGGGCATATGAAAGCTCAGGCTGTGAGCACATGACTTATCTCTATATTTGTGATACAGTTTGTGTATACAGTATGTGGGGGTCTAACTCAGGTGAGTGCTTGTGTACTGTCTGTTATATATGTGTCTGTGTTTCTGCTAGCTCAAAGTGCACTTTGAGTGTTCTTTCTTTTAAATATATATATTTTCATTTGAATTCTTCCTCCCTCATGGAGAGATGGGATGGAAAGGACCTACATGCAACTGATCTGACGTTCCCCTGTCACTTTCCATATGCTGGTTGCTGGCATAAGTCACAATTCAGAAGTTTTTCCCACCTCCCTCAGATTGTTTTGGCCTTTTCCTTTTTCTGTCCTTCTTCAGTAAAAGGCAGTTGGCAAGCTCCTGTGCCACATCATAAAGATCTTTTGAAACTTATCTGAACTTGAAAAGTGAATTGCTTCATTCCACTGGGAATGCTGTCGAATAGCCTGAGGCACAAAAGGGATAGAGAGAGCTAACTTCTCCATTTCTGGGCTTGTGGTTTCATGCATTTTAATAATTGAAAGGAGGAAACGCCTGTCTTTGGAGAATGGTAATGAATTATTAAGATAAACAACCAATGATCATAGTGTCCATACATTCCTGATAAATGACAGGGCTAACTTGTGAGCTAGTAGCTTCCTGCTGTTTTGGATTATCTCTCCCACAATCCTCAGTCACTGGCCGTGTCATCTGAGCTTAAGATGGTTGCAGGACACTTGTCTCTCATGGGTAGAGCATGTTGTTAATATCTCAAAATTCTTAGCCAGTGGAGAGAAGTCTAAGTAGCTTCAGCTAACATGGTCAAGATCAAACCAACTCAACCCTGTATACTGCCTCCCTCTCCATTATCTGTGTATCATTTTTCTTTTGATGTATTCTTTTTAATTAGAATGGTTGGAAATTAATAGCATTTTTCTTCCTTTTTTTAAAGTGGTAACCCTTCAAAAGCCATAGTGTAAAACTTACAATATACCTTAGTTAAAAAGTTTAGAACTTTGTTTTTTTTTTTAAAAAAGGCAAGGTCTCCAAATAAGGCAGACAAAAATCTAAGTCTGACCTTCCTCTTTTTTGCCTCACATTTTGAAACACTAGAGATCAAGATCATCACTACATTTAAAAAAAAACAACCTAAAATCTGATTAGGAAGGGATATCCTTCAAATAATTAGGATGAAAGTGTTCTGTTCACACAAGCAGACATTTGAGACGAGGCAGTTCACAACAAAAGATGTCTTTTTATTGGTACACACACTGAACAGAAGCAAGCGAACAATGGCAACAAGTCCTTTTATACTCCCCATGCAAGGGGATGCTCAACCAATGATTGCAGGCTATTCTCCCACCTCGTGCATGCGCACCAGGCTGGAGACAGCCTGTCTGGGTCCCGGGCAGACACGTGGTCTGCCTGGGTCTCTGCAACCGTTCTGGTCTCTGCAACCTTTCTGCAGACTTTCTGAGCCTTGCTGAATGACTCAGCAAGGCCCAGGACACAACACCCCTCCCCTCTAGGCTTAAACAACACTGTCCCCATTGTTTAACAGCACTAGGCCAATATTAGACCGGCAACAGCCAGGCAGTCACCCCTACTCCTGGCAACCTACTTCCCTTAGGGTTCCGTGGAATCCACATTCTTACACGCTTTGAAAACATGGGCCTTGCAGGGACCTCACATATTCTTGTAAATACTTAGGCGGACCCTTAACCCGTTCTGATCTCCGCGGAGCCAGAATAGGTACAGGTGTGATGATAGGTGTGGAAGTTGTGTTAGGTGCCTGGAGTGCCTGCTCCCGGTTTGCACAAAACAAACCAGGACTTTGTCGCCCAGAAAACTCAGGAGTTCCCCCTGACTGCTGACTGGCTGGATCCGCTAAACCCAAACCAGAGTTCCTTGGAGGGGTCAAGTTCCCCGAGTCCCTTGGTGGGGTGGAGTTCCCCAAAAGTCCTTGGGACTCCCCTTGGGAGCAATGTCCCTCGAGCCCAAGGCCAGCAGCAGGAGTGCCCTGAGTAGCCGATTTACGGCCATTTGCCCTAAACCAGGGACCTCTGCCAGAGTCAGGAGCCGCCTCCATGGCAAGACCCCCGGAGTCTATGCCAGAGTCAGGAGCTGCCTCCATGGCAAGACCCCCATCTGGAGCATGTTGATGAGCGCCCTCGTGGAGAGACTGTGGTCCACAATCGTAATTGGGGTCCCCCTCCCCCCCGAGAGCGGAGGCAGGGGAGGAATCGTGGCCAGGAAGCCTCCAGCGCAGTTGGTCAATGTGGCATCGAAGCACACGACCATCCTCTAAGGCCACTTCATAGGACAGTGGCCCAGAGACTTTACAAATTACAGCAGGTACCCAGAGATGCCCATGCCCATAGTTTCTGGTCCAAACCGGGTCACCCACTTGAAGTCTCCTAGGTGCCCGCGGTTGCGACACCTGTGAAGCCACCCGGTCTGGGTGCAGCCTGTCCAGCTTCGTAATAAGTCTGCGACCCCAGCGGAGTTCAGCTGGGCTCTTTCCAGTAGCTGTGCATGGTGTGGTGCGGTGTGTAAGGAGAAAATCAGCTAACCTGTGATGCCAGGGTCCTTGAGTGATTCTCTTTAATGTGTCCTTTGTGGTGCGCACCATGCGTTCAGCCTGACCGTTGGTGGCAGGGTGAAAAGGAGCAGACGTGGCATACTGGATCATGTTGGCTTGCAGGAATGCCTGAAACTCAGAAGAGGTAAATTGGGGACCATTGTCTGATACTAAAACCTCAGGAAGACCATGGGAAGCGAAGATTCCTCTGAGCACCTGGATGGTCCTGGCAGTAGTAGTGGAGGACACAGGAACGACCTCAAGCCACTTGGAATGGCTATCCACAAGGAGGAGGAAGAATTGCCCCTGAAGGGGCCCAGCATAGTCTATATGGACACGTGACCATGGAGTGAGTGTCTCCTCCCACCTATGTACAGGGGCCTGGGGCATTTCTGGCCGTGATTGCTGGCACAATTGGCACCCATGAATCTGGGCCTCGATGTCCTTATCAAGTCCAGGCCACCAAAGATGGCTGCGCGCAAGCGCCTTCATTCTCACTATTCCCGGATGTCCCTCATGAAGAGAGAGCAAGACTCTAGTCCTCAATGAGGCCGGGATGACTACTCTGTTCCCCCACAGGATACACCCCTTGAATGTAGACAATTCATGCTTCCTATACCAGAAGCTTTGGAAGTCTGTACCAGGACATGTGTCAGGCCATCCTGACAACACGCATGTCAGCACGCGTGCAAGCGTGTGATCAGTGGCAGTTTCAGCAGCCACATCCCTATCATTGAGGGGAGATTCAGGTAAGTCCTGAATAGACAGAATATGTACAGCAGGAGCAGGGTCTGCCTCTATTTGTTTAAGAGGTAACCTACTTAGGCCATCAGCATGGCCCATCTCAGTACCTGGTTTGTGAACCAGTGTGTAATCATAAGCTGCTAAGAAAATAGACCATCTCAGCATTCTAGGAGATATAATCTGAGGAGTTTGTTTATTGGTTGTAAACAACCCCAGCAAAGGCTTGTGGTCAGTATAGACCATGAAATGGCGTCCATACAAGAAATCATGAAATTTCTTGATGCCTGAGATTATTGCCAAGGCTTCCCTGTCAATCTGCGCGTAATTACGCTCTGCAGATGAAAGGGTCCTAGAATAGTAGGCCACAGGGACCTGAATTCTATCTTCCTTGAGATGACTTAACACTGCTTCTACCCCATAAGGGGAAACATCACATGCGATGCACACAGGCAAATGCTCATTGAAGTGAGCCAGTACAGCATTGGAGGATAGCAAAGCCTTGACTTCTTTAAAAACCTTCTCATGGACCTTTGTCCATGCCCATGGATCCTGCTTGTCTAAGAGCCGGTGTAGCGGCTCAGCCACAGCAGCCTTGTGGGGGAGAAATGAATGGTAAAAATTAAGGAGGCCCAGAAAAGCCTGAAGTTCCGTTTTTGACTGGGGACTAGGGGCCAGTTGGATGGTCTGGAATTTGGACTCTGTGGGGTGGATGCCTTCTGCATCAATACGAAACCTAGGAATTCGGTGGATGTTACACCTATTTTGCATTTGTCTTGCTGTAGCTTCAGCCCCGCTTGGCGGAAATGCAGCAAGACAGCTCTCAGCCTTTCAGCCAAGTTCCCAGATGACTCTCCTGCAATGAGGACGTCATCAAAGTAGGGGCAAACCCCCGGAATACCCCTGAGCATTCGCTCCATCACCCCTTGAAAGATGCCAGGGGCTACATTGACCCCAAACTGCAGCCTCTTTACTTTGAAAGCCCCTCTGTGAGTGACTATAGTTTGTGCCTCAGCTGCTGCCTCATCAACAGGTAATTGTTGATAAGCCTGAGCTAAGTCAAGCTTGGCAAAAAGTTTTCCTCCTTTAAGTGAAGCCAGAATGTGGCTCACCACCAGCACAGGATATGCGTGTTGCTGCAAGGCTTTATTTAAAGTGCATTTATAGTCCGCACATATTCGGACTTCACCATTTGATTTCAGTGGCGTTACTATGGGGGTTTCCCATGGACTAGAGTCCACAGGTTCCAGAATGCCTTGTTGGAGCAATTTGTCCAACTCAGCATCAATTTTGCTCTTTAGGGCAAAAGGCACCCTCCTTGGCTTGACCCTGATGGGTGTAATGTTTGGATACAATTTTAACATAATGGGAGGCCCCTTGTATGAGCCATGTTCTGGGCTGAATACATCAGCAAACTCCTTACAGACTCCTATAAGGCTGGCTGTTTGCAGATGATTCAGACCAGTCACCTGGATCCCAAGTGTCTCGAACCAATCGAGTCCTATAAGACTCGTTCGATCACTCCCAACAACCACCACATCCAATAATCCATTGAAACCCTTACACTGCACTCTGAGCATGGCCTCCCCCTTCACACTTACTCGCGAGTTCTGAAAATCTGTGAGGATGAGATTGGAGGGCCTGAGTTTGACTCGTGAGCCACTCCGGGAGCAAACCTTGTTAAAGGTGTCTACTGAAATAATGGAAAGAGCGGACCCTGTGTCCAGCTCCATGGCCAGGGGAACTCCCTGCAACTGTACATCAATGCGCAACTTTTTCTTAAGGGGCCGGTGAACCCCTGTCTTAAACACCCCCCTACGGGACACGCAATAACCCACCCTGTTTTGGCTGGGGACCTTGGTACCTTTCAGAGGCAATTCAAGGGACCTGTTCTTTTGACGACCCATGCAGGCTGATGCTATGTGGCCTTGCCTGCCACATGCTCGGCAGACAGCAGAACAAAAACGGCAGTCGGCCCTCCTGTGGCGACCCCCACAGCCGAAACAGTGAAGGGATGCAGGCGGCGGTTCTCTCCGCCGATGGTTGAAGTCTGTCCACCTCTTCTTCCTCGGAGTCTTCTCCAGAGGCCTCACGTGTGGCTTCTTGGTGGACGGGGACTGCCGCTGGATGAATCTTCATAGACTGCAAGGCCTTCACTGTGCCGCCGGCTGCTTCTTCTGCTGCAATTTCTCTTAAGGCATCTTGGAATGTGACATCAGCCTTCGCAAACAGCTTCTGCTGCACCTCGCGGCTTCGCAACCCGCACACAAGTCTATCTCGGAGCCTTTCCTCCAATCTTGAAACGCACATGGTCATGCAGCCTGCCTCAGGGCTGCGACAAAATCTGCAGCTGATTCTCCGGGCCACTGCTCGAACTGGTGCCTCCAAGCTATTACTGATAGCTTGGGCTCGAAATGCTCTCGCAGCATTTTCCTGAGATCGGCATACGCGATCGATTCCAATGGTGCTGGGGTGACAAGATTCTCGGCAATTTCAAAAGTCTCTTGCCCACAGACACACAACAAGGTACCGCTTTCAGGCCGTCTTCCTGGATTTTGTTCACCCCAAAATAGTTTTCAATGCGAGCTGCGTACGAGCTCCAGCGTTCCGGGTGTGAAGTGTCGAATTCACCGAGACGACCCAGCTTGGACATCTTCGTGACCGATGGCCTTGTCAACGTCTCTCGCCGCCAGGAAGGAGAAGGGGTCCTACGAAGCCACCTCCAGTGTATGTGTACTGGCAGGTGGTTGCTCCTTCTGGACGCCACGCTTCTCTTCTCATTCAGGCCTTAGGTGAGTAGGCCTATCTTACTTCTGTAGGCTTCCAAACAGCGCATCCCACCTTCGTCACCAATGTTCTGTTCGCACAAGCAGACATTTGAGACGAGGCAGTTCACAACAAAAGATGTCTTTTTATTGGTACACACACTGAACAGAAGCAAGCGAACAATGGCAACAAGCCATTTTATACTCCCCGTGCAAGGGGATGCTCAACCAATGATTGCAGGCTATTCTCCCACCTCACGCATGCGTGCAAGGCTGGAGACATGTGGTCTGCCCGGGTCTCTGCAACCGTTCTGGTCTCTGCAACCTTTCTGCAGACTTTCTGAGCCTTGCTGAATGACTCAGCAAGGCCCAGGACACAACAGAAAGAATGCTCAGGCAGAAGATATTTGCAGCATGTAAGTATAATGTTCTGCCTCCTTCCTTAACATCTTTCATGTTAAAATATTGTGGAAAATGGGAGACATTATATGCTGGATGTTGTTTAAAAAGTAAACATTCCTACCATTACAAATCTCTGCCATATTTATTATATCAATTTACAGTACATCATAAAACAAGACATTCTGCTGGAAAACTCCACAACGAATAAATTGCCATTTTTAATTAACTTAAGGTTTGATTCGAACAACTTCCCACTCTGTCTTGTTCAGCTTTGGTTTAGCATATGGTATGAACATATTCAATTATGGTTTATTTGATAATCCATGCCTGGATAAACCATGATAATAGGCTGAATGAATCCAGTCATACTATGCCATAAAAATTGAAGGCAAATTATGTGTTTTAAAGATCAATTGGGCATGTTAGACTTATGAACGTCTGCTGTGCAGCTAGATTTGTACATATCAGAAAATATCTAGCCACTACTTGGACGTTTAAACCTGATCTTCCATTTTGGAGGGAATGAAATGAAACAGACCAGAATGGAACAGAACAGAACAGAATATCTTTGATTCATATAGCTAGTTAGTCCAGGATATTCAATGTTAAACAGTATGGTTTTATAAAAAATTGAGTTTAAGTAGAAACTCCTTGCCATATGATTGAATAACAAGATATAAAAATAATGATTTTATTAGTGGTTCATTACATCATGGGCTTGACAACTACACTGGTTTCTGACATGAGCATCTCTCTTTCAGTTTCCATGTGGTTTTTATTTTTCCAATAACATAGGAATCTATATTTCTGTAGAAAGCAGAATATTAAATACTGGTATTAAATCTGTAAGAAGATAAAAAAGCCACATTATAACTGTACAAAAGGGAGATATAACCCCTCTTCCCTCATTATTACTATAACTTTGTGCTATATGTAGTTGATAGCTGTTAATATATTCCTTTAGTAAGATCTTACAATCTGCATCTGTTAAAATGTTCAAAGTATTTATTAGTTTCATTGTAATATTTTTTTAAAAAAATTACATCCACTAACTTTAGCAGATTTGTGGATTCAGTGGTCTCTTTTGCTCTCTCTCTTATACACACCTATATAACACCGAAGGTCTATGATAGTCAATGAACAAACAACATGTGGATGCTATTATATCCCCAGACTCAGTTGAATGACTTGTGTTTAAGGCATTTTGCCACAGAACTGTTCTCCAAAAGAAAAACAATAAGAGGACCCTTGAGATGTATGTGAATAAGTGGAGAGTGAGGGGATCTCAAATTAAATCTTAAATAACACATAGATCTCTGGCTGGTTAGTGTGTGGATATAACATTATTTTTGGCTCACAGATGCAAAAGAGCAGTCAGCAGAGGAGAGATACTTACAACTTTTTAACCAGAACAGGAAGATTTTACTACTTAAATTTCCAACCAGGGCGAAATGGAAAGTTGGCATGGGGAAGGTTCTTATGACCCCAAGTTTTTATGCAGATATTGGGCAACTGCTAGAAATGCATCACCACAGCCAATAGTGAAATCCTGGAGCCATGTTATGAAGGCTCTTTTGTTCTTAGTCACCTGTGTGATCAGGTGACTAGAAATAAAGCTGATGCTTACTGGACTTAAGCCCAAATGCAAGATGAATCTCATAGCACTGATCTTAAAAGTACTATTCATAGAGCTATATTCGTCTCCAACTTTTGTCAAATCTGCCCTGGAGAAGAAGTCCCAGTTTACCCAAGGAGTTTATGAACTTTCCTTCCTAGTCTCCCAGCTGCAATTCCTTTTTCTATACTTGGCTCACTAATGGCTCTCTAACCACAGGAAGAAGGAAGATCTGATCTTTTAAGCTTTTATTCAGTGCATAGGCAAGCGGGGCAGAAAAGAAACATGGATTTATACAGGAAAATGTCTTTTTGGAGAGGAAGAAAAATCGTAGGCATCTATGTATTTGGAAATGAAGTTTCAGCTCATAATTTGCCTATCTCAGCTATTCTTCTACACTAACTAAGTTCTTCTCTCCCAGCAATGTCACAGGTCCCCTACCTCACCTGACATTAGTAGCAAAAACAGACATTGTTCAAAGAGATGTTTACAGGCGCTGTCTCTCTCTCTCTTCCTCTCTCCCTTGCAAACTGCCAGGCAAACTTAAAGAATAAAGTAGATGATAAATTAAGTAGCAATGTTCAGTAAGCAAACAAAATCCCGTAAAGAGTTTCAAGTACGAGTCATGGCTCAATGAAGATGTTTCCAAGAAAGATCAGTGAGGAGACTGGTTCTCTGAATTGGTCAGGAGAAAGAGAGACTGAAAGATTATCCACAAATTCTCTAAAAGTAGCTCCTCACAAGGAGATCAAAGTGCCTTGCCAGAGTTGAGTAGATGACATCTTTGCTCTCAGCAGTGGTGGAAATAAAATCAGGCAAACTCATTTTCTAATAATTATTTTTGAATGTTCAATTTAATCATTTAGTGAATATTAGAGACATTCAAACAGCAAGCTTAATTTGACATCTGGTGAGTTTTACTTTCTTTGGATTTAAGAAATTTTAAATAAAGTCTCAAAAATTTACAAGTTAAATTTAATTACAGAAGCAAGTGTCCCATTAATGGATAACAAGGAAGAAGGAAGTGGATGACGGGAAAAGGAAAATATTGTGTTTCATGATATATGTATAATAATACAATATTTATTTTTGTGCACATTTTTACTGTTATTATTTATTAGATTTATATGGTAATATTTCTCAAAAAATGTGAAATTACTGCTAACAAGAGCTGACACTCTTTAAAAATTATGAATCAGATTAAATCTTTCAGCATTCTATATCATAAGGAAAGAAGGCAAAAGGGTTAAAACAAAATACAATAAAATGTTAGATTGAATTATATGAAGGACTACTTTGAGTTTTATTTTTAAAGGAAGTTCCTCTTTTGAAAATACATAAGCTAGCTTCATGGAAAGAATGCTGGCCGGGTGAAATTTGAAGTTGGTGTCACTTCTAATTTTCTCTTTGGAAGAACTTTTGTATATTTTACTTTGATTTACCTCTTTCAAATCATTTTTCATTTCCATAGTCTCTAAAGACATTATGTACCTCATATAACCTTGCATTTGGAAAGCATTGAGGATGCTATCATTCTTCTGACATTATATAAAGAAACTAAATCGTTTTAGTGAAATCAGGTTTTCTTAAGTTAAAATACCTTCAACCCTTAATACATTGTGTGTGTAGATAAAGAGGAAATATTCTCCAAGGGACTTGGCTATAGTTCTTGTATATGAAGAGAAACGAAATCTTATATCATATGACCATATTTTCCATAGCTTCCACTTTTGCAGTTTCATTTTAAAATTGTCATCTTAATAAAATGTGTGCAGAGGTTGCATTTTGTTTTATTTTTTGCTTTTAATTTTCCATATGGCTATTGCCATTCTAGTCATCTTTATTCTTTGCCTGAATATTAATTTTCAGATGGGAAGTAATCCATATTGCACTACTAAGTGTCAGGTTATGGCCAAAGCAGAACAGCAGAATGGAGCAGACAGTGGAGAATATCCAGAAATAGGTCTGGAGTGTGTGGTTCACTGGGTTTTTGGGTGCTAGGGGTACCAGTGGGGAGGAGGTGGTACAGACACTCTAGTTTCAAATCTTTTTCATTTGAAATTCCCTCCATTTTTTTATGAGGCTCATACAAAAGTTTAATAAGTTTGTTTTGGGACACTTTCGCTTAAAAACAGTTACTAATCTGAGATATTATGAAGTGGAATAAAATCACGAATAGGGTAAGCGAAATATACAGGGATTTTTTTCCCCTTTCTCTTTCAAAACATGATAAACCAGGAATTGTCCACTGAAGGTGGTAGGATAGAGATTTAGAACCAAAGAAAAAACAAGAAGGGTCAAGAATGAAAACAAGTAGGGATCTGTGTTGCTGTATTTGGAAATGTTATGGACTGAAGTATCCTGGACTTATATCTGTTAGTAAAATTCTAGTAGCAACACCTGCCAAAGTTATGTTTTCGTAAGTATTAGGGAAAAATATTTTTAATGCCAGTTATTTTCATTTGTGAACAGCTTAAAGTTGTTTCTCTGCTGTTGCTGAGTTTTAATTATTATGACTCATTAAATTTATATGCCTTATAATTCCCAGTGACTTGGGGGAACTTTATCTCTTTTAGTTATATAGCATGCTGTTGTACTTTTATTTTGTTGAGGTTTGTTTTATTGTTGAGCTGTCCTGGGTACAGTGAATATGAGTGAATCATGATCTACATACACATAATTAAATAATCTTCTGCAATCTGTTTCCTCCTATTTCTCTGTATCTGCATATGTGTGTGTGTTTTGTGTGTAGGAATAGAATAGGTCTTTTGCAAAGCCAGATTTTTTTCCAAGTTTTTTTATTAATTTTCCAATATTACATTTACATATTTGAAAAGTAGCGTGGCGGCTGAGCACAGTAATTCCATTACATTTGAATATCATCAGTACAAATCTCAAAGTATTGCAACAACTAGTTCCCTCTCTTTCCCCCATAATAGCTACTGTCATATTCGAACCAATACATTTCTTATTCTATCAATCAAACAAAAATACCTTTCTAGTATTCATCAATAGTCTTCAGTCTATACATATCTTAATTAATTTGACATTCCATCTTTTAGACAATAACCTAGTAAGTTTTTCTTAACTTTAATTTCCCATTGATATTTAAGTTTAACGTTTAATCTTTTATCATTTCCAGATTTTAAATGATCCCAATTTCTAATTTCTCATGTGTAGATCAAAACCCCAATCTTTTTCAATCTTATTCTAGCTTTTTTTCTCTGCCAGATCATTTTTCGTATCTTTGCTTTTAAATCATCAAAAAGATCTCCTTGTATTATTGTGGCTATTGTTTGATGTCGATAAGAGCGTCCAGTTGATGTTTTCTTAAGAGGACTAGCTGATTTAGCAGGTCCTCTCTTTGTTTTTCCAGTTCGATGCAGTTGTCCTGAAGTATTTATCTTCTCTTTCATCTGTTTTTCTTTTCTATTTTCAAATTCCTTCTGGCTTATAAGAAAAGTCCTTTCCTTGTTCTCTATTATCAGTTTCTTTTTTGTGTTTTCCATTGTCTGTATTTGTTGAGTATCTAAGTCTTCTGTCATAGCATTTGGTTGTTTCACTTTCTCTATAGAATTCTGTATAGATGATTGAAGTCATAATTTGAGTTTGCATATCCAGACTTATACGTAGAGTTTGGATAATCGCTTTTAACATACAAAGAATTTGTTCCTGTGCTTCCTCTGTAGAAGAAATCCATTCCTGTTCTTCTTCCATTGTACTATGTTAAACTAAAAAAAACCTTACAATCAGAAAGTCCACCAAGTAAGGAGCTGAGCTGGGTTTCTTGCAGATGGTGTTTCAAGGTTACTTTATATCTTATCTATTTTCAAAGCTGTCAACAAGTCTCTCTTAAAGAATAACAGGTTACGTCAAAGTTAGTTGGATCTTTTCAGGTTCCCCCCCCCCTCTATTTTAAGGGGAAAAAATCCCAAATCTTCAATAGTAATTAGAGTAAAAATCAGAGAGTAGAAAGTTACAAATCTTATAATCCACCAATTTTAGGAAATAGAACTCCAATTAGGATCCCAGTATTTTTCCAACGTTTTAAACTCCCGAGTGGTTGTTTGCCGCTGTTTCTGGAGGGAGGACTAAAATCCCGCTTCCCTCACCACAGGGGGGAAAGTACTTTAGCAGCTTATGGAGGTAATTAAGTAATTAGGATGTAAGAGAGGCAAACCTCACCCAGCCCTGTCCACGCTGCTTTGAAGTTGCCAGATGGTAATGTGACTTCGGCTGTTAGCAGCCTAGGGACGAGCCATGTTTTTATGGCCGGTCCTTTTGTCCGCCGGTTTGGAGGGAATGCCAGCTCTTACGGGAGAGTTGCTGCTCTCCTGTGATCCAGCAAATGTTCCTCCTTGCTGGTTGCCTCTTCGGGGTGACTTTTGGCCCTTTTCAGGGCCCCCCAGCGATGCAAAACTGAATGGGGGAGAGAGAGCAAGTCTCCCAGCCATCCATGGCGGCCGCGTGACGAACCGGAAGATTTTTGAAGACAGGTCAGCTGTACTGAACCACTCTCCTAGGTTGGGAATATGTCTGGGTGGCATAAGGTTCAGGAAAGCTAAGTTAGACACAAAGAGATCTTGATCCATTCCACATGCATAATCCATATGCATAATCTCCAATCTCTGCTACCTATTCATTCATGCTAAAACAAACATGTGACACTGAAATGTGTTTGTTTCTCCAGTCTATTGGAACACAAGATTCTTGAAATGGAAGAAAGGCATAAAGAGGAACTAGATACACTAAAAGAGGAAAAAGAGAACTTGCAAGTTTTGGTATCTCGTCAAAGCTACATTATCCAAGAACTTGAGAGGCAACTAAGTAAAGCAACAACCAATAACAGCATTATGCAGAAGCAACAACTTGAACTCATGGACACAGTCCACAGCCTGGTCAGCATTTGTTCTAAAGATGGAGGTAAGATGGTATCAGTTTGAAAAATAAACAGGAATAAATTGATTGAATATATTTAGTGCAATGAATGACTTTATTCATTCCAGTATACAATTTCCCAAACTAGTTAATGGAAGAAGAAGGAAGGGACAAAAAAAATATGCCTTCCCCAGTATTTCCATAACTAATACCAATGGGCTGTGAGAGTTGATATTGATTATTGTAGACCAGCAACATTGGGAGTAGGTATATAAGTTCCCCTTCCAGTCTAAGAGCTAAAACATTTTATTTGTTTTCCTTAAGAGTATAAAATCCTTTGATTTGACTACATTAAAGTGATGCATTTTGGAGTGGAAGGAGAGCAAGCCATTGCTAATGGTCTGGACTGAGAAGAGAACATTGGGTATCAGGCGCTAAAACCCAGAAAAATATCGAGATCTTATTAAGCAGATTTATTGTTCCTCATCTATAGACAGAAATCTTGCCAAATTAAAGCAGACTAGTTTGCATTAAAAACATAAACAATGAGAACAATGAGAGAGGAGTAATCTTCTCCCTCTTGCTCTCACGTAAATTATCTAGACTGCCATTGTCTCTTGCTGCTCTGGAATGCACTGCTTTCCTCCTAGAAACCCAGACAATTTTCTATCATATTGGGTGAGGCTTGCTGGTTCTTGAGAACTTTTATCTGTGAATTCTGATAATTTTGAGAGGATTTTTCTTTGCCAGACTTGGGCTGAACATTGAAGTTTGACTCTTGCCATATTGCAGATTGTACAGATCATGTGGTCCTTAAACTTTTGCTCACCTGTATTCTTATTCTGGTAGTCATTTGACAAATCGATCCAGTCTACTCAGACCAGTGTGGGCAATCAGTGGAGGTCCTGATGTTGTTTGAAAGAAAAATGGCAGCAACTGTAGCTAGCCTGGCCCATACCGAAAGATGCTAAGAGTATTTAAAGTGCCTCCATTCCCTAGCCCAGGGGTAGGCAACCTTGGCTCTTTTATGACTCATGGACTTCAACTCCCAGAATTCCTGAGCCAGCATGGCTGGCTCAGGAATTTTGGGAGTTGAAGTCCACGAGTCATAAAAGAGTCAAGGTTGCCTACCCCTGCCCTAGCCTGATAAAAATGCAGATCCCTTTTATTAAAGTGCTGCACCCTTCCAGAGTCAATTGGGTTGTGCCTGTTGGTATCTCCCAGACCTAAACACCACTTTTTGTTTTGTTTTGTATTTTTAAACTGCGGTTAAGTTGAATTTAAAAATATTATCTAATTAGAATTTTAAAATAACATCTTCTATAAACTTGATTATTCTATATTACTATAATGGGTGAAGGAGGAATATATCATTTTGAAGCTGAGAAAATATCCCTCTTATCCTAATTTCCTTCCCAAAAGTATTTGAGGTGAGTCAGCTTCACATCACATATTTATTTGATCAATGATCAGAACAATAAAAGAATTGGACAACAAAATTGCATTACGATAATGTAGCATAGTAAACTTTTTAAACTTTGTGTAAAATTCTAATAACATACTAGAAAACAAAACTCACCATGGGCATAATATTTATTCTTTGTTACAGCAAATCTGTAGTATTTTGTTTAGATACTTTAATAGCTGTGACACCAAATTTAGTTCCATTAAATGTGATGTTAGGCTTAGGCTAATAAGAGGAAAGCAAGATAAAACTTATCTGATTTTCCTGTCTTGTATTACAAGGGAGAGATGACAGTTTTAGGGATACTTTGATAATATGCACAGTGCACAAGACATGTTGGGTGGTTTTTATCAAGTTCGAATTGTGGTGATAGGTTCTTCTGGAAAAAGGAATTTTAGCTAATCTACCACTGAGAACTGCTGTAGGTAAAGCATCATGCCTGACTCTAAAAAAGGATTGCTGCTGAGTATGGGATATAAGTGTGGTTAAAAATCTACATGATTTCCATCTAGGGTATTTTAAATGCTCCTTGATATGATTTAAGCTAAGTTCATTCTATTGTTTAGCATCAAATAATCTGGTTTTGACAATTTGACAGGTTATTTTATATTCTAAAGAGAATAGCAGGTCAAGAGATAGGCCGAAAAGGCATATTTTTTGAGGACTAATAGGTACCAAGAGCTTTGAAACTGATCTGTCAACATTAGAAGGATCAATCCTGCTGGGGAAAAATGGCATTTGAGCCAAAAATTAAATATGAACAGCCATGCCTTTGCCTCTACTTTCAGTAATTTTTCCTACCCAAGGAATGCATTTGATATACATTTTTATCCATCGTATAAACCTGGTTTGGACCATTTCTGGAGTTTCATAATCAGGGAATTGGCCTAAATGTGTTCCCTAAAACATCTGGATTATAAATTTTGCCTGAAATAACTGAAATGCAGCAGGAATATGTTCCTTGTCTTGGGCATGAAAGAAACACTAGATTGTTCCTGAACTCTTCAGGGCTAATTGTTTCATGCAATCTATATGACTTTTCCAAAAACCAATAGCATGTAGGACAATCACTAAATATTTCAAACTTTTAAGTTGTTCTATTTCACTTCCCGAAATAGTCTGCTTATGTTTTTTAAGGTTTTTTTTTAGCAAAAACTACTATTAGTTTCATTTTCTGCTAATTAATTGCTTTTGGTTTTTTTATAAGTGTTGAGGTTGCTCTAAGTCTACTCATATCTCCTTTTGGTGTTCATGTAGTGTTTTTGGACTATATAAGATATATGATCCATTTCTGAAGTCCATAAATGAAGACACAGACTCAAATTTTCCAAGAGTCATTGTTATGTTAATCTAGTTCATATCCAAGTCATGCTTATTAGCTTCCACTGGTGGATGACAAGTTTTGAAATACTATTGGGAATAAATATCATATGATTAGATCTATATCTCTTATTCTTTGCAGACCAAAAATGTTCATTCTATACCATTATTCTACACCAATACTCAGGCTTTTTGTTGACTTTGCTTTGGGGTTTCAGACAATCTGGAATCATATATCAGTCAATAATAAATATGATATCAGGTGGTCAAAAGCATTTAGCAATAATGCAATATGGTTATGGAGAATTGAAATTCTCATATAATTTTGAACAAGGGTGCTCCTGTTGACCACATTTAGCCAATGCACGGTAGGAAGTTATCCAACTTTTTAGCAAGGGAAAGGTTGCACAATTGAAAAAAGAGATGAATAAAGTTTTGTTTATGCTTGGGCCTGCTCAGGGATTTAGCAATAACTATATTATGTTATGACTGAATAATAGGTGGGAAACGGCTACAACATACTTTCTCTTTAAAAATAGTTATAACAATGTGAAACAGATATAACACAAATATAATTTTATAACATGAATATAATTCAGTTCTTACTATATAGCACTGACTTGAGAAAAGATCTTTATAAATAGCTTCATTGAATTTAAATTATCTAATTGACATTCATTGGGTATAAATATGTGTATTACAGAGTAACCCTAGACAAGATATATATGTATGTTTTACAGTGCAGAAAGATTATCATACGGTTTGTAGTAAGATCTTATATTTTAACTTATCAAATATTTTTCAACCCATTATTCTTATTTCAACTTATTTCAGCTTACTTTTCTGTTTTCTCTTCTTGAGTAAGCTGTATCAAATAATGTATATATTTTCCCCAATTTTCATAAGTAGAATACATGTTTTCAGTTGGATAAACATTACCAATTCTTTAACATAAGCTACACAGTAATCTTTGCTGTATTCTATTGCAATGTCTGCTAATATAACATCAATGTCTTGTCTCTTCAACTCAAATAGCTATCACAATTTTAGTGACAGTTAAATAATTTATAAGATATGCTATACCACATCGTTACATACAGCTTAGATGTAGGAGAAGGAAATGTAGAGCTTGGGGGTGGAATTAAGAGAGGAATCAGCTTGGAGTCATTACAATCCCACAAGCATTCCAAGTCCATTGAAATTGAATTTCATTAATTCTTATCTAGTGCCAATTTAGTGTTGACTGCTAGTTGACTAGATTCTTGTGTATAGCAATAAGCAATAAATCAGCTTAATTGGAACTTAATGCATGATCCTGATTGTTCCCACCTGACATTAGACAATTTCATTCCAAGATGTTTCTTAGAATTTAATTGATGAAATGATTCTAAGAAATAATTATAATAATTAGATTTGATCAGCTACATCACTAACCTATATTCAATGGAAAATGGGAATCATCTGCAAAGTAATTAGTAGGATGGCTACTGAGATTATTCAAACACACAAAGAGACCAATTTATAATTATTCAATTTCCAAATTTATCTTCTTCAGATTAATTAAGTTCCATTCAGCATTTAACAATCTCTACATCAGGGGTGTCAAACTGCCGGCCCATGGGCTGGATGCATCATGGCGAAACCACGCCCACCCTATTGCCGGCAATGGAAAAAAAGTCATGATATGTCGCGACACGTCACGTGACGTTGCGAGTTTGACACCCCTGCTCTACATGATAGTTTTGCTCACTTGGTGGTTTTCCAAATATGTTTAGATTACTGATTCCAAAATTACCAGCCAATTTTTCCAACTAAGAATGCAGGAGTTCCAATAAAAATGCATCAGATACACACTGGAGAGAGCTGGTATACTTATGCCCTTCTTTGTTTTTATAGCCCTTCTGATACCCTGCCTCAAACACTCCAAATGGCTATGAAATTAAATGGCTTTGAAACAATTCTGGGCAAAGCATGATGCTGATTATTACACCACTTTGAATGTGTAGTTGGAATTTTCATTTGATTATAGTCTAAGAAAACTACTGTATCATAGGAATGCCTTTTGAACCAGAATCATCTGTAGTGGAAAAAACTGAAACAGTGACCTGTAATTTTGTTTGAAGATTTTATGTCACTCTTGAAAAGCCAGAAGTTCCCAGCTATGTGAAAAGCATTTTGTGAAAATAAACTCAATCCAGAATGCAAATTTTGTGTATAGTGGAGGCTGGGAAGGTGCAGCTTTTGAGAGTTATGCAAAACTTAATGAAGTCAGTAAGAACTGTGCAGCCATTTCTCCTATCCAACCAGTAGTCCATCTGGCCCAGTAGATGCCCACTGGTTCTACAGGGAGGCAGTTTTCCAGGCTTCAGAAATCTTTACCTAGAGAGCCCTAGGATTGAACCTGGGACCATAAGATTACAAAGCACATGCTTTCTCAATGAGATATGTTTTTTTCCTTCCTAAATGTCTAATTAATGACTACAGTACTGTTTTCTATGAAAGGATATTCAGCATGGAGTCTAAGCTAAAGCTGCCTGTTGACCAGCAGACTTTTCCTTGGGAAATGCCTGCTGATGAGTGGCTGGTTAGGGCACAGCTGTGGAGCATTTGGCAAGCTTGCATTGTAGTTCAATCCAGGTGCAGCAGGAGGAAAGAGACTCTTGGCATAGGAAGCCCTTTGACTTGGTTGAAAAAATAAAAAGTGTCTCCATCCTGAAGTAATTACAGGTTGGCATTTTGCCAGCAAAGCAAACATCATTCTTTGTTCACATAGTCATACACACAGAGTGTGAAGTGGAGAGAAAGAAAAAGCATCCTTAAAGAACATCAATCGCTTGCAGCTCCGTTTCAGGGCCAGGTTTGGGGAAGAAAAAGGCACCTGTAAGAAAGCTTTTGTTCCACCACACCATGCTGAGAAACTCATTTGATATAAAGACAAAAGGAACAGTGAGACCTTCATCAATCCTCCTCATCCCCAACTTAATGTAACCCTTCTTCACAGGGCTGTTATTTAAAAAAATATCCTAAGAGGCAAGATTTCTTGATCTAGTTCTATACTGCATTGCAGTCACTGAGAGTTTCAGGTTAATTTAGATTCTTATATAACCTTAAGTGCAGGTTTTGCAAGTACTAGCTGAGTTTGCATAGAATTTTTTTTTTTTATATGCATAAACTATAAAAATCGTTTACAGTAGAAAGTTTGATTCATAATCAGTTAGAAGAAGGAAATAATTGATAAACACGAGTTATGAGTTATATCAATTTCATCATTAGTGTATGTGTTTACTTAGAAGTAAATTCTGCTGAATTAACTGGGATTAATTTTCAAGGTGTAGCTTTTCTGTCCATGTCCCCCATGTGACGACTAATCCAGTATCTTCAGCCTGAGACGATGAGATCCACAGGTGACCTCCCACAGGTTTGGAAGTAGCCCCAGGGTTTCTCCAAAGGTTGACTCCAACCTCTGCCACTGTAAGGTGCAATTTAACAGAAGGTAGAAAATATGAAATACATGTTAAATCATCAGATAAATTGTGTTTAGTGTGCAGCTCATTAACTTTGAAGTATGGCCTCTGGTATTTCACCTGAACGCCTCAAACAATTCTCAACTTAAAAAGTTTGCACACTCCAAGTCTAGTTTAAGTTTAACTATAGCTTTAAGACAATTAACAGGCAAGTCACATTTTTGAGCTGCTCCTGCTTCCATGCCTGTCATTATAGGAATGGAACTGAGAAGTTTCTGTTCAGACTCTGCTGTTGATTTCTGCATCACGTTGCTGTTGATGTCTAGAAGACTGCCAGAAAAGTAAACTGGCTAACCTTGTCGCTGGAAGGAATGCCACGATTGGTTGAAGATTTGCTGTGGGTTATTACTGCAGATGTCAATATCATATTTATTTTCTGTTTTGCAGTTTTGCTAAAGAATGCAAAAAGGGAAGAAGAGAAGCCATTCAGAGACTGCGCAGATGCATACCAAGCTGGTTTTAATAAAAGCGGTGTCTACACAATTTATGTTACTAACATATCGGAACCTAAAAAGGTAAAGAAAAGTATGTGTTTCTTTTTAAATATTTAATCCATTCAAATAGATGTTGGGCAAAATTCAGGCAACTAGACTTGGCCTTTGGTAAACACCACTCTGCTTTTCATTCCTGCTGCTAGAGGAAATATGCAGGAATGACTTTCTCTGTAGTTCCTTTTTTTCCAAAATCATGTCTTGGGAGACCTGGAAAAATTGCAGGGGAAGAACAGGTAGATTGGAACTACATGGAACTTGGATCTCTTGTGGAAACAGACTTGAAGATGATTCAAAAGTCACATGTATGGTTACTACAGTATAGAAAAATGCAGATCATCATCAGTCCTTTAGTGGCTCCCAACAATGGAAGACTGTTTTATTTTTGTTTTTTTAAGATTTGCATTTGGGGAGTTTAAGAGTCAAGACTTAAGAGTTAAGCTACAAACTCCAAAAGATCCTAAAGGCACCCAATTTTTTTCCTTAAACTCCCAAAATGTCATATAAGATGCAGAGTTACAGTCACACAAATACAGAGAAGCTGGGTTAAGAAAATGTAGCTTTTCACCCTGTCTCAAGTTTTGGGAGGTAAATTTGGCCTTGTATTCCATCTATTCATCTTTTTGGCGGCAAAGAATTATCAAAAAAGCCTATCATACAGTATATGTACTTAAGTCCTTGTTTACATTAATCAAATGCTATATTGGAGGGAAAAACCTCCATGTTCAGGATTTGCTATAGGTTTCTGCACATTACAGTTCAGTTATGTACTTTGTTTCCTATACAGAAGAGTTTTCTATGTAAGAAAAAGCAAACAAACCATAAAGTGGACTAAAAGAAACTCTCTGGAGACTAGGATAAAGAATGATTTCTTCCAGACTTATTATTTTTTACTATTCCAGCAATCCAACCAATACTCATTGGATTGGAGTCTTACCATGATGTTAAGTGAAGCATGTAGAACAACCACTCATATAAAAACACTAAAATATTCAGTATAATTTGATCTTCAATAACCAAGACGTTCTCTCCTTTAAAGGACTAGTGCAAACTGCCGTATCAGTTCAGGGAGTCACAATATATCAGAACCCCTTGTGTAGTACTGGTTCAACTTGTTCTCAGAAGGGCTGCTAATTCTTCACAAATGAAATACTTCAAGTCTTGTGTAAAGATGAGCACTGCATCTCATTACTATTCAATAAAATTGTTCCTTTTACAGGTTTCTGGGCATTTTTTTTTTTTTTAAAGAGCACCTAAAACTTCACTTATAGGGAATCAACTTCTTAAAGCTACAATCTCTCTCTCCCCCCCTCAAGTTGGCGGGGAAGTTTGAAAAAAAGCAGAGCTGCTTTAATGAAAACCTGCTTCTTTTGAACATGCAGGCAGTTGTGATGCAGAAATGAAAGGAGCAAGATTTGCATTGCATGATTCCATCCACCATCTTACCAATTTTGATCCTACCCTACACATGTTCCTGGTCCTGTGACTTTCCTTTCACAATGCCTGAAGTCCTTTCTCCAAATCATTTTGTAAGCATGTCCAGTTGAAAGAGTCAATCCATTGTCAAAACACAAAAGGAGAACGATGTGAAATTCTGCCTGTTTCCTTATGTATCTCAATGTGTGTGTTCAGATTTCAACTTCAAAACATGCTAAAAGGTGTTTAATGGCTGACTGCCTTGACCTTGTCTGGGATGTGAGCCAGTTAAGGATATTTGTTGGCTTGAAGTATGGAAAGCTAATATTTATAATCACCCTGCCACTCCCGTTACTGTGGCAGGTGTTGCTATCCAATCCATTGCTATGGAGATGACCAGACCACACAATGAATAATTTAGTGGTGTAAATCTCACTGTCATTGTGCATTTTTTTTCTTTTTTGCAATACCTACATTACTCGAAATGCAAAAACTTTAAACTTATGTAGGAAAGGATTTTTTTAAATTTTTAATTCAAGAAATGTTCTGTACACCTTCTATTCCACAAGTACACAAAATGCAATGCATATTTCCCTTCTTGCACCATTGAAACATATTCGTTTTACACAGAGTATAAAGATTTAATATTTGAAAAAAAATGTTCAAAAGACTGGCCTTTGTGTTCTGTTGAAGCTTGATAATGCACACATTACTTGAAAATGCCTGCTATAAATCCAAGACTAATGAAGCCCCAGGCAGTAGATAAATGTTTGAACTCAAATGCCATGACGGAAAGAAGCCCTGAGCCAAACTATTTTTCTCCTATTGGATTTTCGTCCTTTCTTTCTGAAATAAAGTTCACAGATTTGGAGCAATGTACAATGCCTTTCCTCTAAGACAATCAGCAGTCTTTGGCTGTGTGTGCAAGTATCAAAGACACACAATAGATCAAAGTCATGTAATGGAAACAACCAAGCAACTGTGGTATGAACCATTCATCTTCAGGTGAAAGGCACCAGATGGATTCAGCAAAAGATATAATAGCTTGGTTTGAAGAAAATCATTCAAAGGAACTGGGTAATGGCAACAATTACACTACCAGGAAATGCATAAGTATGGTTCCCTTGTATGATCCTGCATGGGAATAGATAATACTGACTTTTGAGGAATTGATATGAGTTTTCAGATCTATTGTTAGCCCAACAACAGAGTATGGTTTTTCTTTTACATGATCCCAATGAGATCACTCTGGCTCTCATCTAGATTATAAGCATTCAAATGCATGCATCTGAAAGGAGCACTTGCAAATTTAACCTGAACCATTTATTTGGAAAATACACAGCAGAAACTGAAGCTTCGTGGGATAGTGGGGATGTGGAGTGTGTGGAGGTGTTGGCCATGGTAGTGATGGTACTTAGTACCTATTTTTATACATGAATCAATGTAAGAATAGAATAGAGCTGGAAGGGACCATGGAGGTCTTCTGGCCCAGCTTCCTGCTCAAGTAGGAGAGCCTATACCAGGGGTAGGCAACCTTGGCTCTTTTATGACTCGTGGACTTCAACTCCCAGAATTCCTGAGCTAGCCATGCTGGCTCAGGAATTCTGGGAATTGAAGTCCACGAGTCATAAAAGAGCCAAGGTTGCCTACCCCTGGCCTATACCATTTCAGACAAGTGACTGTCTAGCCTCTTCTTAAAAATCTGCAGTGATGGAGCGCCCACAATTTCTGGAGGCAAACTGTTCCACTGGTTAATTATCCTCACTGTCAGGAAGTTTCTCTTTAATTCTAGGTTGCTTCTCTTTTTGATCAGTTTCCAACCATTGTTTCTTGTCCTGCCTTTTGGTGCTTTGGTGAATAATGTAAGCCCCTCTTCTTTGTGGCAGTCTCTCAAATACTGGAATACTGCTATTGTGTCACCCCTATTTCTTCTTTTCTTTAGACCAGCCAAACCCAATTCCTGCTTCAGAAAGTTGCTTCATTTAGAAAGCCGTTCTTCATATGTTTTAGTCTCCAGGCCTTTGATCATCTTAGTTGCTCTTCTCTGAATTTTTTTTCCAGAGTCTCAACATCTTTTTTGTAGTATGGTGGTAAGACCAGGTGTGGTCTTACTAGGGTTTTATAAAGCGGTACTAATACTTCATGTGATCTTGATTCTATGCCTCTGTTTATACAACCCAGGACTGTATTACCTTTTTTGGTTGCTGCTGCACACTGTTGGCTCATATTCAAGTGATCATCCACTAGGACTCCAAGGTCCCTCTCACAGTTACTGTTTTTAAGCCTGTATCTATACTTATACCTTTGATTTTTCTTGCCTAAATGTAAATGTACTCTAATGGATGCAACTTGGTCAGTTTTCTATTTTGGAAGACCTATTGAATAGGTATCATCATGAAGCAAACACTGTTGACAAAACTAGCATTTAATAATTTAATAATCATCTTCTAAGTCAATCTCACTTACTGTAGAATGTTCTTATATTAATACAATTGTGAAATAAATAAAGCATACATAGCATAGCTAGAACCTTGTAATCAAGGAAAGGTTCCAGTTAGAGTACCGATTAAAATGGAAAAAATATGCCACAAATGAAACATAGAAGAGCCACATCAAATCCATGGGATTTAAAACTTATATGTTAGAGACAATCAAATTAGGTTACTGTACAAAACAAATCACATTTATTCTTTTTTTTCCTGTGCATGTTAAACAGTTAAGTATTTTTATTTCTCTGCAAGATTTTTGTGACACTAGAGTTATAAGACCTTAGATGGTTTATAAAAATATAAAATCACAAACTACCATATTATTAAAAGAATAAAAAGATCACATAAATGAAAAATAGTAGTAAACCTAGCCAGTAACACATGGTAATAGCAACTTCCTTATGAATGATAATCCAAAAACTATCCAAAAGGATTGTTTCCTGAATGCTAACAGAAAAATAGACATACTTATATCAGCAGGACAGGTTGAGGTAAATATGGTGAATTTTTGGGTCTTCCCCTGCCTTAGCTTCATGAGGAATAAGGATACACAATGTGGCTTCACATTGTGCGTAGGATGGGTAGATTCTACCTAAAACAGGATGTCTCAAAGATAACTAGGATCCAAGCCATGAAAGACTTTATAATTAATAACCAGATCTTGGAAATGTAATTAAAACATATGGATAATGACTGCAGAAATACAAGGAAAAAACCTTTCAGATAATCTCTCCTTTAGTCACTTATAACAGGGACTGTTGCAATTCACTGCTCTTGAAAATAATTCAGAATGCAGTGACACAGGAGTTCCTGTGGAACAGGAGTTTTTTGGAACAGGAGTTCCAAAAAAAACCCCCCAGTGGTATTGATTTTATGAGTGCTAGTGAAAATCTGAACATAAAGTGACTGGTATTCATTGTTATTCATTGATCTTAGATGCAATAGATTTTAAAACTTTAAACGATTCACAGAATTAACTTATGAATTTTATTACTGCATAAAGCTTGATGGGCTATAATAATTACACAAACTAAGTGCATTATTCTGTTTTATTGAAAGATATAAGCTTGATGTCCGACTTCTTTTTTTAAAGTTGAAAAGTGGGGGACAGGAGTTATACATTAGCATTTTATTTACCTTACTAGTAACTCTCTCTGAGGAATGGCTATTACTGACTGTAGGAAAAGGAGCAGGCTGGCTCAAGACAACTCAGCATAGAGATGTTTATACATTTATGTTCTTATGTCCAGGTTTTTTGCAACATGGAGACTGCAGGAGGAGGCTGGACAGTCATACAACACCGAGAAGATGGGAGCCTAGATTTCCAAAAAAGTTGGAGAGAATACAAAATGGTAAGATGGAGACATTGTTTTATCATTATTCTTAATTTGAAGCAAAGCTGAACACTGTGTCAATAGCTTATACTGGGAACATGGCCATTAAACAATAAACCAGAAGTAACCATGCGGTTCAAGCTTATTATAGCCATCAAGACTCCTTTCTTGATTTGTTTTAATATGAATCATACTTCAGAAAGTTGCTTCATTTAGAAACTTTCTTCCATTCTTCCCCTGTGGATTTAGAGATGTATCTATTGCCTTTGTCCATGGTTTCCATTCTTCTTTTCCAGAGAATGTGTCACACTGAGTAATAACAAAAATGTTAACATTGGTTGAGATCCAAATTCCCCTATGAGAAAATAGAAAACCCTTCCACCCAGGAATTGCAGGCCTTTGTGCTTCACAGGAGGCCTTCTACAGATCTCTTTGTCTCTGTGAGGAATTTTCAGAGGATGTGGGGAAAGGCAGTCATTTCCTTAAAATTTCTTATGAATAACTGACATAAACTTCCATGCCATTTTGATTTCTGGTGAATTGTGAAGTGATAGCTGTACTTTGTGCACAGTTAAAATTGAATAGGGTTAGGACTAAAGAGTAAATTAGATAAATTTATGTGTGATATGGGGAAATTGGAATTCTGTGAGGGATGTATATTTCTCCTAGTAATAATAGTAAGGCAGAACTGATATGTATCTTCTGGAGATGCTACAGGGTGTCACAGCCCAAGAGGATTTCTCAAATTATTTAAGTTCAGGGCAAGGTTTAGGTTCAAAAAAAGAAGAGTTGAGATTCAAACTAGTACCCTGGACAGTTCCAAATGGAATTCAAGGTAGAGACTCATAGCTAGATCACAGCTGGCTTAACTGCAGATGTAAGTTTATTAGAGTTAATGTTTAACAGTAGTTACTACTCCATTTTAGCTGGAGGTTAAAGAGACCACTTTTATTTTAGCAATCTGTATCTCCAACAACATTGGAGAAACCATATTTCTGCCATCAATTCTACACTGAAATTCTCTGGGGGGGTTTTATGTAATCTTATGTAAAATTTGTATAAGTTTTTTATATACTCTCCCAGATCTCTCATGGTATTTCTAGAAAACCTTTCTAACAATATAAGATGGAAATTATTAAGTAGTAAGTAGTAAAAAAATTAGTCTTGTTTCTGCTTTATTTACTGCTTTATCATAGCCTTAACTGCTATTTGAAATCTGAATCCCAGCATAACATTAAAAAGCAATTTAGGCTTAAAAGAAGTTGCATTCTGAAGATGGCAGCTGAAATGTCTCCAATTCAGATGATGGTGACCCAATAGACTTGGTATATGGCAGTTTTATGGGAAAATAAGTGAACTTGGTTGGCGTTTGGGGTAATTCCATATCATGTTTTATTATTCTGAATCTATGGTTTGATCCCTGGATATCGTGAATAATATTACTTCTTTGTGTAATATGGGACAATCAACCAATCATGGCATTCCTTCCAGTGACTAGGTTAGCCAGTTTACTTTTCCTGGCAATCTTCTAGACATCAATAACTACTTGATGCAGAAATCAATAGCATAGTCTGAACAGAAGCTTCTCAGTTCCATTTCTACATGACAGGCATGGAAGCAGAGCAGCTAAAAAATGTGATTGCCTGTTAATTGTCTGGAGCTGCATAGGATCTTAGCCCTGTTATTATCCATGATTTACTCTCCTATCTTGACTTGGGTGTGTATAGCCTGTACACTATGCAGATGTTCCCAAACACAATGCCATCTACTTTTTGGTATATTCTGTTTCTGCCTGTATCTGTGTTGGATTGTCTTCCTCTTCACTATGTTGAAGTGTGGGGTAACTAGCTATTTCTCAATTAGTGAGGATGCAGGTCTTCTGTTAATCCATAATCTGTCATTAGCATTCTAATCACTATGCTATTCAGCCCTCTAGGTATATATATAAAATCTGTCTGACAAATTTTGTCAGGTCTGTTCCTGTGAGGTATTGGATATCCAATCCAAGAAATAGATATGCAGGTAGTCCTCAACTTAGGACCATAACTGAGCCCAGGATTGTGGTTGTAAATCAGTATGGTCATTAAACAGGCCATCATGTGATTTTACAATATATTTTGTGGTTGTTAAGTGAATGTCATGATCATTAAGCAAACCCATTGTTCATAATGGGAGGTTTTTTTCTGGTAACTGGGAAATGCAAGCCAATTGGCTAGTACCCAAAATGTTATTATATTAACATTGGAGGGGGAAAAGCCATCATACTTTGGAATCTGTGTCAAAAGTACCTTTTGTGGAGTCTGTTCTAATTTTGGATGCTCTCGTAAGTCAAGAATTACCTGTATGCATGTCATAGCAGGGGGAAGCCAGTCTTGCTTCATCCCAGAAAGCCTAAGCAGATTGGAGTGATCAGTACTTGGACATGAGACCACCAGGAAAATGGTCTCGACTGGCTAGATTAAAGCATAAAAAACAAAATCCCTGCAAATCAATGGCAAACTGCTTTCACATTGCTGCCAAGAAAATGATATGGATATGTCTCTGTAATTGCCTGTAGCTGAGCTCAAATCAAGTCATTCTCTGTGTTTAACATCATGTAAGCTGAGATGCCTTCTAAAATCCTTCCCAGATGTATATTTGATTGAAGTATCCTAATCCTAGTATTTTTATAACTACATCAGAATAAAAAATAGTTGAGAGCAGTTGCTAATCTGGGACTCTTAGCTCTAATATGAACAAAGTAACTGGTCTCATTATATAGCAGCTGGTGGCACCTAGTCATCTATATCACTCTCAGAATCTAAGCAGGAATCCAATCCAAATAGGATGGAACACCAAGAGAAAATCTTACAGTTTATGCATTTATTAATCTAATTTATATAGCCGCCCATCTCACCCAAGGTAATGCTGGGTGGTGCACAATCATAGATAAAATGTGAGAATATAAAAATAGCAAATACAAATAGAAAAGACCACAATAATAAATATCCTAAAAAACTGGAAATCAAATAATTGAAGGAAATAGAAATGCCCCCCTCAACAATGAAGGCATGTAGGTAGGTCTCAGATTCCATAATTTACATTGGAATTTTTTAAAAAATATACTCCAGAAAAATCATTAGCAATCTGATTCTGTATTGTCTGTCTGTCTGTCTATCTATCATCCATCTATCATCTTTCTCTCTCTTTTTTTTATCACTCTCTTTCATTTATATGGCCGCCCATCTCACATGAAATGACTCTGGGCAGTGTACAACAATTAAATAAATCAACAAATAGATTAAAAATAATTGAAAACAGTCATTATTAATAGCAATAGCACTTAGACTTATATACCACTTCATAGTGATTTACAGTTCTCTCTAAGCCAGGGGTGTCAAACTGGCGGCCTGTGGGCCGGGTGCATCATAGCAAAACTGCGCCTACCCCATTGCTGGCAATGGCAAAAAAGGTACGATATGTCGTGACACGTCATGTGACGTTGCGCGTTTGACACCCCTGCTCCAAGCAGTTTACCAAGTCAGCATATTACCCCCAGCAATCTGAGTTCTCATTTTACTGACTTTGGAAGGATGGAAGGCTGAGTCTACCTTGAGCTGGTCAGAATTGAACTTTTGGCAGTGGGCAGTCTTAACTGCATTCTAACCACTGTGCCACCACTGGTCTTTAAAATATAATCTATCAGGTATAGGAGAGAGTAAATTAAGCACAATGACAGAACCATCTTAGACTATCCCTGGTCCTTGGGGAACTCCAGGCCTTAATATAAAACCAGGTCTTGAGGGACTTATGGAATATTAACATGCCTGTGTAATCACCAGGAATTAGTACTTTTAGCTGGCTTTACCTTCCTCATTCTCAATTCCCCATTTATCATATGAGGGGAGAAGAATCATGCATAACTGTAAAAATTACAGTTTTCATCTAGTTCATGTTTCCTGTCTGGTTTATCTGGAGTCCCAATTGCCATTTTAATGAAGGACTATCTGTATATATGAAGTCCTTTAAGTGTTCAAAGAGCTATGCAATTATTGTGCAGCATTTCTGCTAATACTTACTATATCCATTTCTACTGTTGTTCTAAGTCTGTAAGTTAGTTAGCCAGTTCAATGTAGCAAGTGACATATTTTCAAATGTTGATATTTGCATAGATATATCAGGATGCCCTTTTATACAAAAAACCACCCCCAAATTCATTTCTGAATGAATTAACAAAAGAAAAATTTCAGAAGTAGAAGGCTAGATAAAATATTCCCACTGTTGGCACTCAAATTTGGGAAGATGTTACTTTCCTTCCTGAATTAATTAAATTGTGTGGCTTTTAGGCACTGAGTTTTCATTTAAGGAATGCAGACTTAATTGTTCGGGTCTTATGATCTTTTCTGGAGTTTCATGTAGTTAACAAAGAATTATTGCAACACCCAGAAATAAACCATGTCTCAGAAGACATAAAATGATATTAGAAAAATCTGCTTAAGCAAGCATTTTTAGCTTTACTTAATGTATTTTATTTATTTACCATTTAGCATTTTAGCAGTTAGTATTATTTAATATGAGAACCAGCCTCCTGGCCAGAGTCTTAGCTGCTCCATTATTTGCGATGGGTACCCCACCCAGTAGTTGCACTCTGCTACCCATATGCTTTCAGACAGAAAACTTCAGCTTGCACAATCTCATTTCATTCACTGTGATTACCCACTCTTACTTGCCTTTACACTTTTTTTTAAATAAGAATTTTATTAGTTTTTCTTTTACATACATGTGTTAATTTACACTTTTGTGCCCACCAATTTATCAGGAAACTGAAAGGTTTTTTTTACCATCCTATTTGAAATACTCATGTAGACAAGGCTAGCACAAGGGCAGTATATGGAGATATATGTTCATCTTTCACTCTATGGATAGCTACAAAGAACCAACACTGGATGGAATCAAAGGAAGAGCTGGTCTGATGAAAGCTGGGAAGTACAGAAATTGTTGAATAGACTGTGGATGGGTACAACAAGATCCAGAGACACTCTGAACAAATGGGGCTATCCAGTGGCTTTTGCTCTTTGCGATTGTGGTGACATGCAGAAAACAACACATATGTATACCTGCCCTTGTGTCCTGATCAGTATATACTTGAGGACCTCATGGCAGTGCAAAAGAACACAATTAATGTTGCTATTAACTGTGATGCTTCTGACATGAATAAAAACAATCATCTTCACTCCCATTGATATTAGTGAAAGACCGATAGGAGGAATAGTAATAGTGATAGTAATAGTGATCAGCTGTTTGGAGAGACTGATAATATTCATCAGCCACAAAACATCCTTTTGCTCCATGTTCAGAACTAGAATGAACGGCCTTGATGCAACAGCTGCAGTTTCTAAGATCAGAAACCATAATTCAGAGGCAGGGTAAGAATAGCTGTCACTCTTTTACTTTTTTTTTCAGTTCATGTTGTCCGTTTTTCAATTTGTGATCTTTTTAAATGACATGAAAGAGAGGGGGAGAGGGAAATCTCCTCAATAATTGTAATTTTCCATGCAATTTGCCCAGCATGTATAATCCCAGCAAAGAGTTCTCTGTAATATAATGCAGTTTGGTGTCTTTTCGCCCAGCATGTGATTTTCTGGCTGCTGTTCCCTCATAAAGAGGAGTCCATAGGATATAATAAAAAAAAAAAGTAAAGATGGAGGCCTCAGCATTATATTTGAAGCTCTGACTGTTTTTAGATGTGTCTCACACACTAATGAAATTTAAAAAGAAACAGGCAGAACTTTGATTGGACATTGTGACCATTACCTTATTGTTTTGGACTGTCATACACGCATTCAGTTATTTCCTCCTTATATAATGTGTTTTTTCTTTTGTGCTTTACTGTACCACATATGTTTTCCAGGAGCAAATTGCATCTTAAAAGCTACAGATAAATGGCATGTTCCTTGATTTGTATTTCTGTGTAAATTTATAGAATGTAAAGTGGGCAAAGCTGCATTAAAATGCACACTGAACAAATCCTTTTCAGAAAGGATTTATCAGAAATTTATCAGGATGCTTATATTTCTGATAAATTTACATTTATCAGAAATGTAAGCACTGTAGTTCCTTTCTAGCTACCTCTTACAGGGAACCTAAAGTCACCATGTACATTTGTATTTAATTATTTTATAGTTTGCTTTCTGCTACTGCATTTATAGTTTAATAGCCTTCCTTAGCCCAAGCTTGCTCTGCATAGAGCACATAGTCCTATCTAGAATCATATTCTCTGTCTGTAAATGTTGCTGGATAACATCTGTTTTTGAAATTGTGTTGACATGTGGTTATATATCTTTTGATTGCCTGCCCTTCGGCATTTTAACTGGACCACAGAAATGTGTTTTAAATCACCCCACATGATGGCCTCCCTTAATCAGAAAAGAGAAAAGAGTTGTACTCTGCAAAAAAAAAAAAGGTAGCTGATTAATATGGTTATCCCTTTTCCATTACATTTGGTATAAACTTTGTTGGATGAAATGCAAGGATCAGTTTACTACATTTAACTAGATCCAGGTCACAAGGCATCCCAAATCTGCCTCAAATCTTTATATTCTTGTATAGAAAAAGAACAAATTTGTAGGTGTGTATCATTCTTTATTACTGATGCAGACATTACACTGTCAGAAAAGCTGGGACCTCTAAGAAGTTGATGATTTATGAGGCATTTATCACTGTATTTAAATTCCATCTGACAACAATCCTGTTTCCAAGGTTATCTGCAAGAGGGGTAGGGGGGAGTGTCAAAAAATCAAAATGATGGCTTTAATAGTGTGATCAATGCCCTGCCCCCTTTTCTTTACATAATTATAATTTTTATTAAAACTTTTAAAGAGGAAGATAAAAATTATTGCAAATTAATATGAAGTAAGGAAGAAAAAAGAAATAAGATAAAAGCAAAAAGTGCAAGAAAAAAGGTTGAAGAAAAACAGAAAAGAAAGAATATATATATATTCTTCACAGCAGTTGTATCTACAAATTTATTTTACCTCTCTCTCTAAATTCCTTATCCAGCACCCTAAAAAGTTACATCTCCTATTTAATATATAACAGAAGAAAAAAGTTACTCAGTACATAGGAAGTTATCATGTTAAGGTTAAATAACAGCATATAATATTAATTAAATATGTATGAGTTCAAACTGAGTCTGGGGTTTTGGCTTGTTTGTTTTGTCTGTGTTTTATCTACTTGTTTATCTTGGACCTGCTTAGTTTGGGGAGTGTTACTTTCAAAATGATAAATGTTGCCAAATCTCTGCTTTATATGAATCCTTCTGTTTTTGACTGCTGAAAAACAACAGAACAGAATAACAGAGTTGGAAGGGACCTTGAAAGTCTTCTAGTCCAACCCCCTGCTCAAGCAGGAGATCCTATACCATTTCAGACAAATGACTGTCCAGTCTCTTCTTAGAAGTCTCCAGTGATGGAGCACCCACAACTTCTGAATGCAAGCTGTTCCATGGGTTAATTATTCTCACTGTCAGGAAATTTCTCCTTAGTTCTAGGTTGCTTCTCTCCTTGATTAGTTTCTACCCATAGCTTCTTGTCTTGCCTTTTGGTGCTTTGGAAAATAGGTTGACCCCCACTTCTTTGTGGTAGCCCCTCAAATATTGGAACACTGCTATCATATCAACCCTAGTCCTTCATTTCACTAGACTAGACATACCCAATTTCTGCAACTGTTTGGCCTCCAGCCTCATAATCATCTTTGTTGCTCTTCTTTTCCAGCGAGTGCAGAATCAAAGGAGATTTCACTTGTGGCTTCCTTCTTTGTAGGACTGGCTGTGCAGAGGTGGCAAGGGGTTGGGCTAAGAGTTGGCTGTAAGTTCTTGGAAAACTGACCCTCACACAACTGGGGCAGTAAAAGAATCCAATCAGTCAGTGCTATGTTGCAATGCAGGGTTTTCTAGCTAGCTTGTCTTCTGATGCAAGGAAGATGAAACTATCAGCCAAATTATCTCCTCTATCTTTTCTTCTATTTCTTAAGGAAGTAATGTGCCTGCAAAAGTGAGTTAGGGTTTTTAGTCTATATTGTTTTTATTCTACAAGGCTTTTTATGATTAATATCTGTGTGTGTTTCTATATCATTATTTTGGGCTATTTGATTGTGTGGATATTCTCCTCCTTCCCCTCCTCCTCCTCCTCCTCCTCTATAATTTCTTTATAAAAAATACTTACAGTTGGACTTGTTTGAAATAACTTTTTAAAAGTGGGATATTAATGGTGAATTAAGGAATTAATGCCCCATAATATATCAACTGATTTTTCCCCTCCAAAAAGCAGCTCTATCATTTCCATCTAAAGCTTGAGGGTCCTCTTACATTCTCACAAGATAGGCTTTCCTGAGGTAGGGGTGAGAGGTTAGTACTGACTTATTAGTGGTTTCATTCAATCGTTTTGAAACATATCCATAAGTTATGCTATATCTGGTTTCAATTTCATTTTCTTTTCCATTAAAAACCTCAGCGCTTCCTATGAACATTATCAGATGAGGAAAATGAAGTAAGAGAGAGAACTGTTTAATGATACTAGAGGAATGTGGTTCAAAAAGGATATCCTTACACATTTTGCCATATTTAATAAAACACTTTTGTACCCTTCATAGCATTTTCTTTCCATTGTTAACATCAACTCTGCAAAATGTTAATCCTGACACTGCTGAAATAATGCTGGATTCTTTCTATTGGTGACCCATGTCCCTAATTTCCTTGTTGTTTGGGTTACTTTGATTCTGATTTTGTTAACAAGGAGATGCTTGATTGGCCCTAAACAGTTCCTGCAAAGCAGCTGAATCAAAAAGTAGCCTTTCAGTTTACTATCTGGTTCTTATTTGCTTTAGATTGGAACTTCTATTAAAACAATCATGGTTATGAGATATTATGTGATATTGTGCTAGCAAGACAGCAAGTTTTTTTTTCTTCTGTAATGAAGAAAAGAAATACGGTATATAAATATTAAATTTTCCTATGCTCTAATTCCTAAAAACACGTCCAATGAGATATCTTTCTTCCAAGATGTTTAGCATCTTTAACAGCTTTGTCATTTCAATTCAACAATCAGGCACAAGATATAAGTTGAAATGAAGGATCATATCATCTACCAGACAATTCTTCTGTCATATTTCTAGGTATTTCTGTCATTTATTTTTACATTTTTAAATAACATCCAGATCAAGGAGGTAAGCTGCAATTTGCTTTTCTTAAAATCATTGAGACTTGTTAGTTGTGATTGAATTACATCATTAATGTCTTAGGGACTAAAGCTTGAAAATGCACCCTGAATACGGTATGATATCCTTTAATTATTGGGCAACAAATATATCTTTGAGAAAACATTTAAAAAGAAGATTAGTTAGGAAAAAGAATGTCTCCATCAGTAGCCCTTCTTCCTTCCCCCCCCCCTAACAATTACTTATAATGTCTGTATCTAACCAAGAGAGCAAAGAAAAACATGGTCATTGTCATGATCTTCATCAAATTATCGAAACAGAATTGGCATATATTATAAATCAATAATTTAAGACATCAAGAACATTTTGCACATGTGTTTAGAAGGATTATTACATACTTATGAAAGTTGATTTTCCCAAAAGTGATAGTCAGCGTCTGTCCTGGCATTTCCAATTACTTTTCTGTGGCTGGAATGATAAGTTGTAATACATGTAATAAGAACTAAGCAGATTGAGGATGGCTGTGAACATTTATTGTTGAATGAAAATTTCTATGATGTATGTTGCACAAATATAAGCAAGGATGATGAAACTCACTTCTTCATTTTTTTCCCTAGGGTTTTGGTAGTCCCTCTGGTGAATATTGGCTGGGCAATGAATTCATCTTTGCAATAACCACCAGTCAAAAACATTACTCTCTAAGAATCGAACTAATGGATTGGGAAGGAAGTCGGGCTTATTCACAATATGATAGATTTTACATAGGAAATGAAAAACAGAATTACAGGTGAGTGCAGATGTGATTTTACTTTTATGAGTGCCTTTTTAAATATGCATGTAACTGATCAGAATCATGGAATCCTGGAATCATGAAATTAACTTGAATTTTGCTTTCAGTAGTTGGAGTATGAGATCTTATATGAATCTCCCTAGCCTAATTCAGACTATTCAGTATTGTTTATTCTGATTGTGTCCATGTACATCTGGGTAAATAAATAAGATGCTCATATGGACCTATTGGGAGAATATATCCATTTGTATGCATTCCTTTAACAGCATATTCCCATGTTATGTCTCTAGCTTTCTAATTATATTTCTTAGAGTGCATTTTGAACCATTTTTCTTTGCAATCAGTAAATGTTCTTAGATTACTGAGCGTAAGATACTCTTGTGATATTTTATTTGTATTAATTAAGAAATATGTTTAGAGGTTGTACTATGCTAGAAAGACTAGTAGACTAGATGTCTATGTCTATATTTAGTAAATAAGAAAATAGCAGAGTTGGAAGGGACCTTGGAGGTCTTCTAGTCCACCCCCTGCTCAAGCAGGAAACCCTATACCATTTCAGACAAATGGTTGTCCAATCTTTTCTTAAAAACTTCCAGTATTGTAGCATCCACAACTTCTAGAGGCAAGTTGTTCCACTGAATAATTGTTCTAATTTCTCAGAAATAAAGTTGAAGATCTTTAATATTATACTCCCTTCTCAACTTAAGGTTTTCAATTCTTCTTGGCTTGATTTTAAGTTTAATTTCTCAGTCTGTATTTAACTTTCTATTTGTCTAGTGTTTATTCTTCTCTCTCTCTTCCATCTTCCATCCTATTCCTTTCTCTTTTTCCATTAGTATTTGAAACAATTATTTCCAAAAGATTGGACATACAAGGCTAGCTAGTGAAATATATTTGTCAATGCTCCTGGCATCTTCTTCCCTTCACTACAGCATTTCCAATTATCAAATAAAGGAAGAAATAGAAGAAAGTATCTGATGCAGTCACAGCATCTTCTCAGTTATACAGCAACAGTTACTAATTAAAGGTGTAGGGGAGATGAGGATAGAGTTGGGGATAGCTGTTGTGATTCCAAAAACACCAAGAGCAGTACAAAATGTACAGATTTGGCTTAAGGTTGGACTAAGCTAGCTATTCGAACTTGGCTCAAAGTAATGCACATTTTGCAAACAGCAGGAAAATACTGTTGGGGTGTTTTGATCATGAAAAAACCTCTGTGGTATCACATAAAACCCTGAAGATGAACATTTTCCCAAGATGGAAATAGCAGATTGAGAGCATAAATAAAGGTTACGTTATTATTTTTCATTTAAAGATAGTGATCTAATAAAGATAGTCAGAGTTCTCAGTTCTTATTCTGGCCAAGTTCTGCATCTTATTGGACCACAGAGTTTAATAATCTTTGCATACTGGTTTATATTTTCTTTCAGCCCAGTTTATTATTTAATATAATTTCAAAGTTATGGATGACTTTTAGTGATTAAGAGTAGGTGTTCTACAAACAAAGATAGAAGTACTGCAGCCCTCAATAGCAGACAATATTCCTGGTCTTGTTAAATTTTGTCATGATTAGGAGGAGGCAGGTCCAAGGAAAGATTTATTCACAGTTTAACACTCAAACACCTTATCTAATATAGAGAAGTTTTTAAGTTCTATCACTGCCATCTTGAGTCCAAGCACACGTCTTTGATTTCAAATATTGGCTTTATTCCTTTATTCAATGTATATCACAGCTTGAAGTTAGAAACAAAGATGTGATGGTGACATATGCCTCTTAGTAACACAAGGTGTAATTTTCATGCCAGTTGCAGTTTCGTCTTATGAACGTGGATTTCTATGGGCATCTTATTAGCTACTGTGGGGAAGGAGTGAAAGACTAGATAGGCTTCTGGTCAGACCTAGCATGCTTCTTCATGTATTGTTATGGAAAGTTTTTGCCATTCATCACTGATAATATTGGACTATATGTATAAATGCATTGAGGTACTGTAATGCAATATCATATATTCCTACAAGATCAAATCAGACTCAGGGAAATTTTAGATAATCAGAAGTGCAACTCACTATGATTCCAATCCACACATACCTATCACACTAATTCAGGGTAAGCAACATTATGAATAATACAAAAAATAAAGGAAAAACTAGTGGGTTAAAGTAATTAAGGCACAAGATAAGAAAAATAAATGGAACTATACCTAAATACCTATGTTACACAAACATAGTTGCTCTTCATATATTTTCTAATCCTAGAAACTATTTGTGCTTCTATTATATCCATGTATGACTTCATACCTTGCTCTACACACTTTGAAAGTCTCTGCTGCTTTTCTCATTTATTGAAGTCTACCGAACCACAAATTTCTTTGTTTTCCTCAGCCTCTGAATCTATTCATTCTTCCTTCATATTTTGGTTTTACAATTTACAACTTTTATTCATTATATGACCAGACCACCTCAAGGCATGTCTTTTTACTGGTCACCCACTTTATTATTCAATCCTTATTCAGCACCCATTCTTTCTTGGCTTCCATTTACTATGCAGGTTTCCTAACTTATTTCCATGCTTCTTCCAGAATATTCAGCTCTCATGCAGAAGCATGCACATTTATACAGCTGGTTTTGTTTATTTTGACAAATATTACACCTCATAACATACTCATGATCATTTCCCAAACACCATTTATACATCATAAAATCTCTCTATCCATTTCCTCAATTTTAATTTTTTATCAAAGTATGCAGATTTATATACCTACTCTTCTTTCATCTTTGTATAGCTTGCAATCATTTGGCCCATTTTCTCTCTCAAACCCAATTGCCTTGGTCTTTAATATACTTGTTTTCAGATCCATACATCTTGTTGTATCCCACCATCTAGCATTCATTACAAATTATTTCAGTTTTAGCCACTGCTAAAATTCACTTACTTTCACGTCCATTTCCAATTCACAGCAACTGTCACTACAAACATTCATTATACATTTCAAGATGTAATCTGTGATTTCCACTAGGTTTTTCCATAGATATTGCAGCATCTCTGCTAACATTAAAGTCACTACTGGTGAGACTGACACATTGTATCAAGTATGCCCTAAGTACAACCAAAGTCTAGTCTTAGCTCTTGTTTACAACACAGTCTGTCAGCAGTTCCAAGAAGGTTCCACAGCCATTTGCACTATTCAGGTGACCCCGAGGGCACAGATAAACCTCCAAGTGGCCTCAATAACTCTCAGAAAGAGTACTAATAACTAGACGACTACAAGAAATATAAATCCTTCCATTCTCCACTATTCAGTCAGAACGGAAGAAGCAAAACATCTTCAAGGAAAAAACAAGAAAGTCCAGTTGCCTTTTGAATAAAGCAGCCTTGGGACAATCAAAGTTTAGTTTTATCCCTAGCAAATACACATCTTTCCCTGCAAGTGAGAATCTCTAATCTAAAGACCACACAAGCCAACAAATCAGTGAAGAATATACATATTCAGAATACACACATACTCAGGATGCAATCCTATCCATGTATTTATATATTCAAATAGGTACATAGCAGGAACAGAAAGAGAGGAAATGTCTATGAATGTCTATGAAACCCTTAGCAATATGCAAATTGATGTGTCTTGGGAAGTTGACTTTTAGCCAGTTAGCTCTTTTCATTTTATTAATATACCAATGATGGTTTTCAAGACACTACTATAGGAAATGGTCACTGGCATATGAATAAGACTTCATTCCCCTTGCCAAACATAGAAGGCTACAGAAGATGGTGAATCAAGATCACGTGAAGTATTAATACCACTTTACAATGCCTTGGTAAGGCCACACTTGGAATACTGCATCCAGTTTTGGTCACCACGATGTAAAAAAGACATTGAGACTCTAGAAAGAGTACAGAGAAGAGCAACAAAGATGATTAGGGGACTGGAGGCTAAAGCATATAAGGAACGGTTGCTGGAATTGGGTATATCTAGTTTAATGAAGAGAAGGACGAGGGGGGACATGATAGCAGTGTTCCAATATCTCAGGGGCTGCCACAAAGAAGAGGGAGTCAAGCTATTCTCCAAGGCGCCTGAAGGCAGGACAAGAAGCAACGGATGGAAACTAATCAAGGAGATAAGCAACCTAGAACTAAGGAGAAACTTCCTGACAGTTAGAACAATTAACCAGTGGAACAACCTGCCTCCAGAAGTGGTGAATGCTCCAACACTGGAAGTTTTTAAGAAGAGACTAGACAGCCATTTGTCTGAAATGGTATAGGGTTTCCTGCCTGAGCAGGGGGTTGGACTAGATGACCTCCAAGGTCCCTTCCAACTTTATTATTATTATTATTATTATTACTAAGGACAGAACGTCAATACCCTAGATTAGACTCTATTATTGCCTTATATTTTACCAATGTTTGTTTCTCCTCTTTGAGTTCCATTGGTTTTCAGCTGTTTTATTCTTAATATCTCTCAGGAGGAATGGCCTATTTGTGGCAGTCACCCAGCCAAATGAAAGCTTTTTCCATGATGATGAAATGATTAATTACAATACTGATTCTGCATCCAATTTTCTGTTAACAAAGGCACAAATACAACCAGGGTGCACAGCAAATGTAATTCAAACACCACCATTTCTATCAGGAACAAAAATAGCCATCCAAGCAACTGGTTTCCAAGTTGGTTTGGGCATTTGTTCAAAGAATACTAAAATAGAAGGATGAAAACAAAATAAAACAAAATGAAATAGGGTTGTGGGAGATAGGAAAAAAAAAAATCTTGAGTGCTTTTTTTGCACTGGAGTCTCCTCACTGGATAAAGAACACTGTTCCAACATTTCATTACAATCACTGATGTAAGAATTCAGAGTCTACAAACTAATCCATTGCATCTGAAAAAATATGGAAAATCATCTTTCATACTGTTCTGTAACACCCTATAGAAAGTTTGGACTCAGCCTGGATCACTCCCAACTGGTGACTTCAGAATGTTCTGTTTATTCTCTACGCTGTTTGTATTTCTTTCTCTCTACTACATTTTATTAGTCTAAGAATCTCTGATTTGGTGCAGTAATGCTGAACACATGTACATTAAGAAATATCCTCACTTTTCAAAACCATACAATTATGAAGTATTTTTTTTCTGGGAAGTCAAGATCCCAACTAAAGTATACAAAGTATCCAAGAGCTCACCAAAATGTTTGATAACATATGGCATTTGCTCAATTACATGGGGTGGATATTTGTATTGGATGGATATAGTGTTTTACGTTACTTTCTACACAGGAAATATAGAGTATGGTATGTCTATGAATCTATATAAGTGAAGGCATTTGTGGTATAAAGATTGATACAGTTTTAGATCATAGACAAATACACATTTGTTGTTCCATTGGCCAGACTGAATCCTCAGATAGACTTATCGTGAAATCGAGGAAGAGGGAGAGAAGGATTTGCAATCATACAGATACATTTGTTTCAGGAATGGCTTAAGTTTAATTTTGATTTTTCTTATGTGTTTGTCTCAAAATAGTTTGGCCAAAACAGTTTTTCACATTAAAGATCTCTTTGGCTTAATTGCCCCAGCTAAAATATAAAGTTGTCCATTGATTCTCCAAGCAAAATGCATATGGATCACTTGTAAAAGAGAGTGATTGAGAAAAATATAAGGGAAAATAGGCAGGAAGAAGCAGTTACGCCTATGTGAAGCAACTGCAGTGAGTTTGCATTGCAATGACACAATACTGCTTTCATCACTTTGGCTACAGTGATGGATGCTGAGTATGCTTCAGCATTGTGAATATTATGCAGCCATTCTGAAATTGATCATTACCTGGTTATATTGATATTTCTCTAGTCCAGTACTGTTTAGTCTGATTGAGAATGACTTCTGTGTGGTTTTTTGTGTTTGTGGAAAAGAATGGAGTTTTGTGGACTATTGATCTGGCACTACCGATATCAGTATGGATAACTGATTAATTGCTGCTACCTGCTGCTTAAGATGTTTGGTTATTGAATTTGACATGGTAGCTCTGGGTAGCCCTGTCTCCTCTTTTCTCCTCCAAGGAGAAAAACTTTGATTCTGTTTATAGAGGCAAATAAATCTCTGGACTGCATCTACCTATGAAAGTTTAAGTTCCCTTGCTCAAATTTCTGAGATACATTTTCTTCTGTATGCATTTGTTTTGAAATCCCATTTTTTTGTGTTGAAACAAGTTGATTCATTAAAGCAGTATATCTCCTTTGGAAGAAGATTGAAACTTAAGAGATGTTTTTGGGAGAGGCAATTGTAATTTAACCGACCTAGATTAGATCCTGCAACATTATCCTGGGACATGTATATTTTCCTTCATTCGGAATTTAATCAACTCAGATATTTCCAACAGAATATCCAAATGAGGCTGTTGTGTTCTGAGATCAGAAGAAAATTGTGTCTTTTTTGTTTCATGCTCAGCCCTTGTGTTGATTAAAAGAAATCCACAAAATGGGCAGAATCAAAGCATTCTTTATTCCCCTTTCCCAAAAAATATCTCATCCTTCAATTTAACAGCAGTAACAATTCCTGCCTACCTATTTCTTAATTCTGTTTCAATTGGGAAATCATAATTCTGAACTGCAGGTTTTTATAGGCTTGTTTCCCTGATATCTATGAGAAGAAATAGCATTCTGGACTCAGGCTGAGCCCTTCTGACCCGGTCAGTGTGGCACCATCTAAGAGCCTGGAGTATAAATAGATGACAGTGAGTGAACCTTTCACTCATATCTGGCTCTGTCGCCACAACTGACGCCATGGGAGCAGAAATATGTTTAACAGGCTGTTTGTGTTTTTCTAACAGGGGTCTTAGTGTCACATAATTCATCCTGGCACTTTTTTTAAAAACCCACAATGTCCTTAGAAAGCAGAAGGATTCCAAGGCAATATTTATTTGTTTCAAATAGCTATAAACATTTCCAGGAACAGTACATGACTTGATTGTCCTGCCCTGATTAACTAAATCTTAGAAGTTCACTGCTGGTTAAGGAAATACGATCTTGGATTGAAAAGTGATAAACAATGATAATTAGCATTCCTTATATTTTTAAAAATCATATACGAATATCCTATAGCTTGGTTAGGGTAATCGGATGTGTACCTTACATGTTTTGATGCTCTTTGATAATGTAAGTTATAGTTTGCACAAATCATGGCTTGATTCTGACACTACAGCTAGATCGACACAACCTCTATTTTTCACATGAACGAACATTGCTTTATACAGTATATAATCATGGATGGATACATATAGATGGCATAGGGTCTGATTGCTTGAGGGACTGCTTGCAAAACATCTGAGTTGGCATGTCCCGAATTTCTTACATTAAATAAAATTGTCACTTAGGACCTCATAGGTGATCCTCTCTGTAGCAATGCCTGCCCTCTGGAACAAGCTCCCCCGCCCTCAAGAACAAGATGGCCTTCATTCTGTTGTTGCTTAACTGAAAAGTCCTCTCATCTCTATTATTAATATGTCTTGGGAAAATTGCTTTGGAGTTGGAAAGAATATGTGGTGGGATTCAAATATGTGAACAACCAGTTCTCTGTGTGGATGCCGCTTCCGGCAGTCCATTCTAGGAATGGGCAACAAAAAATTAGCTACCGGTTCTGCCGAAGTGGTGCGAACCAACTGAATCCCACCATTGTATGTGCTGCCTAATTGTTAAATGTTTAATGATAAAATCTGAATCAACATCTAATGAAGCTTGTTCCATCTCTGAATAAAAAAGGAATAAAAACTGGTGGAAGAAAATATTTGCAGCCAGGGTTGAACTGTGGGTTCCTTGGTGCTCCCTGAGCATAGCTGTTTTCTTGCAGATGTTCCATTACAAAACTAGGTCATGTTTACTGTTTAGTGGGACAGTGTGTGTTTTCAAAATGAAACATTCTAAATGTCTTAATTCACAGGGTAATGTGTCATATATAAGTAAGCCATTCCTGTGTGAATTTAGTTATGAATATACTAAAGGGGGCATGATGGCTCAGCAGTTAAAGATACTGAGCTTGTCAGTTGGAAAGCTGATAGCCCAGGTTCAAGACCCAGTGCTGCACAACAGGGTGAATTCCTATTACTTGCCCCAGCTCCTGCCCACCTAGCAGCTTGGAAACATGCAAATGGGAGTAGATAAATAGGTACCCACTTTGGTGGGAAGGTAACACCATTCCATGTGCTTCAGTGTATAGTCATGATGGCCATGTGACCATGGAAATGTCTCCCTTGGCTAAGAAACAGAAATGAGCCCTGCTCCCTAGAATTGGACATGACTGAATAGGGGAAACCTTTACCTATGAATATACTATATGCTGTTAGTTTGGCCATTGCTGCATATTCTCCAATTTTGCTCTCTCTAAAAGAAAGACATAATTATTTTTGCCATTAAGGCTATATTTGGATTTCCTTATTTTATGTATTCAATGCTTACATTCACCATTTCTGATAGAGTATTTCAGATTATCATGATGGAGTGTGTAATAGCTGATTAAAAAAACCCCTAATCTATTAATCAGATCGCATACATCATTGAACTCTGCTTTTGCATAAAGTAGGCAATGAAAATGGCAAAGGAGAATGAACGATAGTCCTGTTTTTCCTTTTGGGATGTTGGCACATACACACAGTAACCCAGTTCTTGAAGTAGGTGCTGTCAAATCTTGAAATGCACAAGTAGCAACAACATGTTTTGTCTGTTTGTCATTTCACATTAAACTCATTTACTTCTCCCTTATACTTCATTCTGCCTGCTGGCAGCCATAATTTCAAAACATTCCATCTGCACTGCAGCCAATTTCTAGAGCATAATTTGAAAGAGGTTATTAAATCATTAACACTAGAGAAATCAAAACCAAAATGTGTGATGGTCCAGAGAGAACTTATTGTAAAGCACATGATCTTCTTAGGATGGAAAATCTCAATAATGTAAACAGGTATAAGAGAAGGTCACAATTTCTTTTAGCAATGCTTTTAAAACCCCGTATACCTATCTTGGTTGTATGTATAAAATATTAATGCATTTATTAGGTTTTAGTTATTTTTAATAATAAAAGGGCTTAATGAATAGTTCATAAAATATTGCAGGCAATTGTTAGATGGAAGGCAAATATAACTTAATATTATGGTAAATAATACTAGGGATGTGTGAACCTTAATAGACAACTTGACTCCAAAGAATTGGGACTAATTCATCTCATAAACAAAATATTTGAATCAGTTTAATGCAAACTGAGTCATATGCTTTTTGGAATCATTCAAAGCCAATTCAGAGACTCACATGGACTTCCTTGATTTTGCAGAGCCTTCAAATATGTAATCTCAGATACAACACAGTTCATTTTAGAAACACAGAGAGGCAGACTTATTTATATGTAACATTAGCAGAATTGCAAAAAGAATTCTCATCTAGATGCTAACATATGTTCCATTTTCTGATAATATCTAAGGGTTTGACTTCCATTTGAAGTTCAAAAATCCTCTGACCTTTTTCTCACTCAAAACTGATGCTGGGGTTTTGATTCTCAATGTTCAATGGAATACAACATCATAAAAATAAAAGCCTCTACTCAGTCCCTTAAGGTCCTCACCCCAATAGATGTGTTTTAAAGTAGGTTTTCAGAACCTGTTGCATACATAGTTGGATTTTTTTTCTCCCATTTTAAGCTGTGATAGAAGTTCTGTTAGCAGAAGAGAAGAATTGGCTTCAAACTATGTATTATTCCACATATATTGCATCAGTGAGAATGATAGCATTTTAGTTTACACTGTGCAAGAAATAGAGATTCATACACATTCTGTATACAAGTAAGAGAACAAAGATGAAATCTACATTTTACATGCTCAGTTGCTACTTCATCCTTGTAGAATATCTACCCATAGAATGAACACTAGCTTCATTCCTCCTAATATTCCAGAAGTTAATGAAGATGAGATCCTTGCATTGTTTGGACTTTGATCAGTTCATGTTTGCTTTAATGTAATTGTATTTATTCTAGATTTGTAAAACTAATTTATACTTATAGTCCTTGTTCTTTGTTACCTAAAATAATGTGAGTCTTGATCTGGCAGGAGAGAAATGGAGTAAATAAATGAATGTGGTACTCATTGGAGAAGCTTGAGTAGCAACGTTAGCCACCTAGAAAATGCCTATAAAGCAGAAGAAAATACCATAAGCAAACATGACTTATTCTTTATAGCAAATGACACTAAGAAGTATAATGCCTCTGCTACTGGAGATAATATATACTGTATATTCTATCCTTTGATAGTAGCTAGCAATACCTTTGGTCTTAATAAATTTATCTCATTTACTTCTAGTAAAAATGTAGTGGCTATAACTATTTATACAAAATCATATTGATGATCTAGTTCAGCTTTGGTCCTGCTGACGTATCAAACCCTCAACCAATGCTTTACTCCATCCATTGCTTTTATTTTCAAGAAATCTCGATCATTTGTCACAGTATTTTGTATTGTATCCTAGCATTCTTCGTTAGCCTCATTATTTTGGTTAGGGGAAGACTAAAATGTGATGTTGGAGATAACATTGATGTTGTATGAAATGGAGACAGAAGTATCACTACTATTGGTTCACAAATTAGATGTAGTAGATGACCAGAAAAAGCACAAGGGAAGGGACAAATACATCATTAGTCATGAATTCCTTTGCACCCACAAGAGTCCTGCCCACCTTGAATTCCTTTGACTCTTACCTACTGGCAATTTGCTTTGGCCATTAGTAGTTCAAATTCTTGTAGAGAGCTTAAGCTTGTAATAAATCTTTGTGCTCATTTGAACTGCTTGGATTTTCTGATTTCCCTGGGACTTGACAGTAGCATTTGTTTTGTGCAAATACAGTTTGTGGGAATATGAAACAATATTCCCACAAAAGGGATGTAAGTATACAATATATAGGAATATATTTGAAGAATAGAAAACAAAATAGATGACCTTTATGGGAATATACATGAACCACTATTAGGCAAAAAGGGCTGAAGTCCAGGCAACAAGATAACATTGGATATTGCTGCAGCAAATGCCTGCTTGATTCACTGGAATTAAGGAGGAGGAATAATACAATCAGCCTTGCACAATTTTGTTGTTACAGCCAAACTCAACAGAACTTTTTTTAGCCCTCCTGTGGAGATGATTTCCTCATCTGCTCTAGCTAGTGGAGCTGACACCAAGCAAAAATTCATCATTTTTAGTGGATTTTACATCCAAATTTTTGAACTTTGGTGTTGGAGAAGACTCCTGAGAATACCATGGGCAACCAAGAAAGCAAATAAATGGATCGTTGAACAAATAAACCCAGAGTTCTCAGTCAAGGCACAATTTATTCTACTTTAGACACATTATGCAAAGACGTAGCTCTCCAAAGAAGGCTGTAATGCTGGGAAAGATAGAAGGAAAGAGAAGAAGAGAATGACCAGCAGCAAGACAGATGGACTCAGTTATATTGGTGATGGGGCTTCACTACTGGAAGAGCTGAAAAACTAGGTTAAAGACAGATCATCATGGAGAAAAATCTATCTATATGATTGCTAAGAGTCAACAACCTCCTGATAACAGAATCAATTAATCAACATCAAGAGTCAGAAGATCTGAAACTGAACAATGCACACACCCAATGTTTCATCCAAAACTCTAAGAATTTCATTCCTATCAATAAAGAATATTTATAGCTCCGGGCAAACTCCATTCCTTACTAGCACTGATGGTATTACCAAGTTTGGGAAATGAAACGTCTACAAGAAAACAACCAAGCTCAGAGAGCACCCATTTTCATTCCTGCTGAATAGGTTTCTTGTTTTAATGGCATTAGGAAAAACAGCCTCCTTCTCCAATCCATTTTTCTTGAGCCTTTTCCCCCCTGCAGCTGCATTAATTTAAATGATTTTCATTAAGAAAGAGAAATACAATAGCCACCATTTCATCAAGTAGTAACTGCAATATAAATCTCACATATTGGTATAGTCTCCTCCTTTCAGAATTTGTATTATGGGGCTTTTCAAAGATACTATTACTTAAAAATATAATGTGCAGCATCTTTCCAAAGGATCTTTTGAAGCTGGTTTATTTAAATAAAAAGAGTGCCAATGTCAACACTGCAATATAAATACAAGATTGAGCATCACAGGCCATTTGCACCCAGTTTTCCATCTTTCCAAGAAATCATCTAAACTTGGTGTCCTTTGCATAAACATCTGATACATGGCCTGCTGACAACATTACACAAAGAATGCAAGCTCAGTTGTATGATGATGATATCAAGTTACATACAACTGACCTACTGCCACAAACACTGATTATCCTACAGTTATGATGATCCTTATGATTATGACCATTCTCACCAATTTGGTCCTAAGAATGGCCAAATTACTTGAGGAAGTTTAACATATCCCAACTTAAAAAACAAACAAACCACTCACTAGCCTTTTATCTAATACCTTCATAGTGGCATATTCTATCCAAATTTGATTAACTGATGTCAAAAAGTCAGGTTCCATTCTTTTATGCTGACATCGGCTTCTGTAAGTCTAGCATGGGTGATGTACTGACGATCTGTGACAGTTTAAAATAAGCTTGGAGATACCATATCTCAAAGTCATTTTTCTCTCAGCACTATTCCATAGGCATTTATTTTCCTCTTTGGGTGGGTGGGGGAAACCAAGATAATTTACCAAAATAAGCCATCAATGTCCAAACCACTAAATCTAGAAAGCTTTAATCTCAATTTAGTTTGTTTATGTTTAATTTAAAATGCATAAAGACAGGCAAAAAACTTTAGAATATATAGCTCCTAAACCTCATTTGTATATTGCCTTAGAAAACAGTATCTAATTGGCACTGCTAACTGTGCCTTATAAAGTTTAGATGTTTTCATAACCAGTATTTTTTCCAAGATATTTTATCTTTAGCCTACATTTGGAATTGCTTTTATCACACAATTAGCTGATTGGCCACATTCTTTCTAACACACACACACACAAATGAGAAACAATGTTTAGCTCTTTAAAAAGACACATGTCAAAATATCATGGATCATGCCCTTAAGCATAAATAGGCAATATGTTATTTTCAGTGCCATCTGACATATTTATCTGAAATGAGAATTATCTAAATAATCTTCTTCTAGAATAAATTGAGTAGAGGACTAAGATCTCACAATTTTTCAGCAAAATCTATTGGAAAACTCTACTATGAAAAGCTATCCTGGAATTGCCATAGAATTAGATATTTTAATCTAATAGACTATCTTGAATGAAAGCAAGCAAAAGAAACTGGTGACCCCCAATGACTACAACTGCTTCTTTATTGCTATATAAAGATGAACTTGTTGTACAGCTAGAGTGTCAAAGCAATAATATCCAATATTGATTAACTGATCAATATCAATATTGGAACGTTGACATAGAGTTTAAGTGCAAATTTTAAGAAGGAAAGAAAAGGTGAACTGGAGATTGTTGATCCATATTCTATATAGGGCACGATGCAAATATCTGTTGTTGTATTTAGAAAAATCCTTTCCTTCAGGAAGCTGATCCAAGATATTTTCACTTACCTGCTAGAAAAGATTCCATCATCCAGGCAGCATCGTTTCTGAGGTTCTGTATTTGTCGTTCTATATCTTTTTCTTACTCTTTTTAATTAACCTGCATTGTTCATATAGCATAATTATTAATAACTGAGTGTTGAGGCCATCTTGCCCTCCACGCTAATTTCACTTGAGGGAAAGGAATCAGAGAAATAAATTCTTAGCAACATGCCAGAGAATCACTTCTCTGGTTCTCGGATTTCTGAAATTTCCTAGGTCTGTTTTCTTGAAGCCCCAATTTTTAAATAACTGTACTTGATAATATCTCCCCTCTCTTAACCTCTTCTCTTTTTCTCTCTTAGGCTGTATCTCAAGGGTCATTCTGGAACAGCAGGGAAACAAAGCAGTCTGATATTACATGGTGCTGACTTTAGTACCAAAGATGCTGACAATGACAATTGTATGTGCAAATGTGCTCTTATGCTAACAGGAGGTAAGCATCCAGTTACGGAATCATACATAATGTTTTGGTGAAATGACAGGGAGGAAGAGAACATGATTACACTATTTCTGAATGATCGTAGATCTTGTTTTTCAAGGGATTTCAGTAAAGTTTTAACATGGAAAATCCCAAGCTTTCTCTGTTACTAAATTTTGTACTCTTGGCTTTCTTTACTCCACGAGTAAAAATACACACTTAAGGGATCAAATGAAATAATCAGCATAATAAACTTGTCTCTTTTTCAGACTAGAAAGTCTGATCACCCAGGGAAACTCAGAATGATGAAAATATATGCAACAGATAACACCAAAATCAGTAGCTGTATAGTTCACACCTCCTAGTGAAAAAGCTGAAAAACATACTGAGGCAGCAAAAAAGAATTTCTCAGTTATACTGAGAATAAGTTTTTTTAAAAATCCAAAAACTTCTTATTTTCAAGGCAAGATAGCTGTTGATAAATTGCAAACAAATTTTGGAATAGCATTAGTTTATCTTTTGGATCCTAAATGTGCAAATGTTCCTGGTTGAGTATTAATTGAGTTTGACTGGATTGTAAAAACTGCGTAGAATAGTATGTATGTTTATATTTTTACCATATGTATTTTTCTATGAGATAGAAATTTAAACACTTCTCAATGATCAGACTTAGAAAGATGTATTGAAATAGCTTGGTCCCATAACCAGTTGTGAATATAACTTAATAAAACAATTCATCTTAGAAATAATTGTATTCTGGACAGTAAAGTTCCTTATCAGACTTTCTGTTGGTCTTGGCAATCCATGTAGACAGCTCATTCATTATAAATTATATTAAAAATATACATGCGTTCTGTAGCTATCTTTGATAGACTGGATGGAATTCTGTAGTTTCTCTGAGAAATGCAGAATATATATGGCAAATAACAGCATGTATGAATGGAGCTGCTGACTAAAATAATCAAGGTTAACAATATTACATATCCACATTGCATTTCTTGTTTAATTTGACATAAAGCAGTTTCTTGTAGGGAAATTAAAACTCCTTTTGACTAAATTCTCATTTCATTTGAAGTTCTGCCTTGCAGTTAGGGATAGAACTTCAAAGTGTTGTGTATTTCTCTCTCTCTCTCTCTCTCTCTCTCTCTCTCTCTCTCTCTCTCTCTCTCTCTCTCTCTCTCTCTCTCTCTCTCTCTCTCTCTCTCTCTCCTCTCTCTCTCTCTCTCTCTCTCTCTCTCACACACACACACACTGTTTGTATGTGTGTGTGAAAAGAGGGGAGCATAAAACATGAATCCTGTAGATATTTCTTTTTCAGAGGTAAGTTAGGGATCTTTAATAGGAAATGTTTCGCATTTATATAGACAAATATTTCCAGAATCCTTTGTGGATTACTTACTTACATTTGAATAGAACCAACGAACATCAACAAGTTATTGATGGGAAAAGATTCATATACATAAAAAGACATCCTATTACTTATTTCCTTGAGTATATAAGTCTACATAGGCATTTATGCAATCATTTCTTGTGACATTCATAAACAGCATCACACTTGGAGCAAGGATATTAAATCTACCACCTCAGCAACATTTTTATGCTTCTTTTACACTAGTATAGAAAATTACAATATACCCCTTGTTTAATAAGAAACAAGGCCATCTATCATGGGGTCTATCCTTCAGAAATACTTTTCTAGTTTGGATATAATACATAACTTCTTTTTTCTTCTTCAAGCAAGAATAACAAAATAAGCAAAATAACCTAGCATAAATCTAAACTATTTGATTGAATCTTATTTTTTAGCTATAGCAGTATTGGCACAATCTGAAATCACAAATTGGTAATTTTTTTTTCTACTTATGAGTAGCTAAACTACTATAATTTATGGTATGAACAAATAAATATTGTTACTAAACTCACTTTAGTAACGTTTGTAAACCAACAAAATTAAAACATGATTTTTTTTAGCTGAATTGTTACAGTATATCCAATCGATTTCACTGCATCATTTATTTATAGCAGGAAATTACATTATTATAAGATAAAATTATATTGTAAGTCAGGAGTGAAACTATATACAGTCAGCAGCAGTTAGTAATTATAATTGTTAATTGTCTCTGGCCATTAAATTTGTAAATTTTTGTTATGGTATATTACTACCCTGTTCTACAAATAGGCCTGAAGGAGAAAAAAAAGTGTATTGTGGTTTTTAATCTGTATTCAGTCATTGTTTATCATATAGTTAAGTATGTACTTCTTTATTTATTTATCAAATTTATATGACCGTCCACCTCTAAAAATGTGATTCAGGGATATATATATATAATATATATATATATACCAGGTGTTGAGTGACTTCCACATAATAAGTAGGGAAGAAGCTAATTTCCATATAATAAAATAATAACATACTAGTGTAGCATAGCGTAGCATAGCTTGGCATAGCATAGCATAGCACAGCACAATATAATAATAAATATATGCAGTATACCAATTTCTTAGCACCTAAAAATCTAATACTAAAACTCTGAGCCAAATCAGGAATAGGTTAGCTACTTAGTGCTAGTTCTAATTTTTGTTCACGTTTTCTCCTAATCTTTTACCTTGTTCACATAAGGGAAAAAAAACTACATCTTCTCAGGAAAGTTACAATTTGAATGGGTGCTGCATTAGATTAAGATAGTATGTGATGGGATTAATCTGTGAAGACTGATTCAAATAATCAAGTCATTACTTGAAATTGCTGTTGACAAGAGACAAACACTCATGTGTGTGAACTGGATCAGAATCAGTCTTCAGATCAGAAATGATAAATGGCCTCCAAGATCTGACAAAAGGAAACCTACTTAATCAAAGTAGTCAGTCATGAGCTCTAAAATCTACAGTCTAGTAGATTGTTCCTACAGGCATAATTTAGGTAGACTGTCATCCCATCCTGTGTTGGAATTTCTAGAGTTTAATTTGACTGGTTAAGAAAAATCTCACAAAATCTTTCATGGTATGACTGATCTTGTAAAGTAGATTAGTAATAGATACTACCTACTAATCCATACTTTTGGCAGTGTAAGTGGATCCAAGAGCTTCTTATGTAGACTTAACTCTGAAAAAGAAACAAACAAACAAGAAAGAGGATTAGTTTTTCTTTCTTGTTCAGCTTTGTCTTAAATTTTTACAAGATTACATTCTTGTTACAGTTAACCATCAGTTGATCTGCTTTCTTTTTCGTTGGTTATTAGCCCCTGTGGTACAATTTTGTTACCAAATATGGATCAACTGCATCAAATTAGCAGAATGCCAGAATATATCTGGCACTAATTCTTCCCCAAAGATTTTGTTATGAAGTGTTACTTTAGGGGTGAAGATGGTCAAAGTTTTGTAAATATGCAAAAGAGGACTAAAATAATAATCCAGTGGATTCAAACAGAAGAGTATGACCCCTAAAGTTATGGATTAATTGTTGTTACTAATATTCCCAGTGTTTAAAAACAATTACTCTTTTCCTCCTGATACTGAAGTAGCCATAGTAGAAATGAATTCAAGGCTTCTTCAATGAATTCGTCCATCATTTCCAAAGACTAGATAGGAAATCCAGAATTTAAAGTTTATATTTTAATTAGAAAAATAACAGTATCTAAGCATTTTAGTTTGGGGGAAAAATGTTATTTGATGGAGTCAAAAAAAATCTGACAGCAGTCTGCTAATGATGTGCAATGAACTTGATTCAGACCACTTTAATTATATCCTGTGTTTGCACAGTAACCTGGCTTTAAAACTTAACAAAATCGGCAGCTAACATCCTTCTCCTTTAGGGGGTCAGAAAATAAAATTCTTCAGCTTTAATGTCACCAATATGAACCTTAAAATTTGGTCTCATAAATAGGATTTTTGAAAGAGTAGCAATAGCAATAGCATTAGACATATATATCGCTTTACAGTGCTATACAGCCCTCTCTAAGTGGTTTATAAAGTCAGCATATTGCCCCCAACAATCTGGATCCTCATTTTACTGACCTCAGAAGGACGGAAGGCTGAGTCAATATTGAGTCGGTCAGGACTGAATTCCTGGCAGTGAGACAAATTAGCCTGTAATACTGTATTCTAACCACTGCACCACCACAACTCAAATGATTAAAATCATGATGTCACAGGTTACCTTTCACCCCACATATTACTTTCTTGTGAAAGTGAGGGATCTGAAAAAAATCCACCAAGGATTTCTGTGTCATTAGATCCATTGAACCAGATTTTGAAACATTTGAATTGAGAAGACTAAAAGAAGTCCATAACCATGCTCTTTCTCTATTTAAAAAAAAATCCTGAGGAAAAAGTCATTTTCTTATGTGGGATGCATCTGAGAAAGAACGTAGGTTTCTAAAAGCTGCATAAGAAAAAAAAGCATAAATGTGTAAAAGAGATAGATTTCATTGGGTAAATTGATATTTTGAAACATCTGACTGAGCAATGTTTTTTTAAAAAATGTTATCAGGAAGAAGCATGCTGGCTTTAAAGGTTTCTAATGGAAATTATATTCAGAACTGTACATTAGAGAGTTGAATGGAAAAGTTTTGATATTAAGGAAAGCTGTGAATGAAAATGATGGATATCAGTTATTTTTAATACCATTCCCACAAACTCCCACCACATACACATACATACACTGGAACATGGCTCTAGAAACACAGACAGTAAATAGATCAGATTTCTGCATTCACAATTGAAGCAAACAGAAAATAGGAGATCTATTGTTTTTTGGGTAGATGGGGTTAAAAACAGGTGTCAAATAACTGTGGAGGAATGGAAAGTTGATTGTCTTTGTAGACTATTACTTAAACCTAAAATGCAAAGCTGATTTTATCTATAGAGAAAGGAAGGAAACCTGTTCAGTGTTATATTTATAATTTTATGCCATCCCACATGTGTTAGCTAATAACACTTCTATAAAGGGGGGGGGCATAAAATTTAATGAGGAGAAAAATAGTATCTTACTGCACTTTCAATTCAACTTATTAATTAGCTTAGATCAGTGATGGCGAACCTTTTAGAGACCAAGTGCCCAAATTGCAACCCAAAACCCACTTATTTATCGCCGGGTGCCAGGTGGGACATGGCCCACTGGGTGGGCGTGGCTGTGGTGGACATGGCAGACTGGGTGAGTGTGGCCAAAGTGGGTGTGGTCACCTCGATGTTGCTTGTGGGGAAGGACACTTGTGGGCAGGGTTGGGGGAGATCCAGGAGGTCTCTGGCAGGTGGGGCAGTGGGCAGGAGGCTCATCCTGCAGGGTGAGGCGAGGCGAGGCAGGGCGGGGATACCATTGCTGCGGGGCAAGGTGAGGCAGGGGCCACGGCATTGCTGCTGCCTGACACCATCGGCCCCCACACACAGAGGCCAGCGAGTGCATGGGGGCCGCTGGTGTCCGTCAGCAGCCACAGCCTGCTGGCTCCTCGACCGGCGTACTCTGGGGCTCCACAGCCCACCGCCAGCAGTTCAGAGAAGCCACCTCTGAGCTGGACAGCTGGCCGACAGCTGAGGAGGCGATGCAGTGGGTCGTGCCTGGGAAAAGGAGAGCATGTGAGGCCAGGAGGGACGGGACAGGGGGGATGGAAACCAACTGTGCTGGGATGCATCTCGCCATGTGGGACCTCGGGCGGCTGGTTGAGGAAGGATGGTTGCCAACTCTGGGGCATGGCATGCGTGCCCACAAAGAGGGCTCTGAGTGCCGCCTCTGGCACCCGTGCCATAGGTTCGCCACCACTGGCTTAGATATTTGGGGGCACTTAATTATGGCTAAATTCAAAAAGCTAAGCAGAGATGGATCTGTTTAGTTCCACATTATTTCAAGGCAAACTACAAGGTCACACAGCTCAAAGGAGACTTTACTTTAAAAAAAAAATTAGATAAGTACTCTGAATCAAGAAAATTATGTTGAAAACTCCATGCATAAATTTATTATCTCATGCTTAGTGCGGTTATTAAACTTATCATGGCAACACCACCAAAACTGAAATTCAAAATTAATCTGGATATCTTCAAAAGGAAATAGTAATATTTATCATCGGAATTTCATACATCTCTAATTTATTCAGAAGAAAGAATGGAGAAAATGGGAATAATGATGAGGTGCCAAAAAAAAAGTACATTTTGGGGCTTTAGTTCAATAATTATTTTAATTTCTATTACACATTCTTAATGACTATTGCAATGCCCTACCTCAAAGTGAGAGGTAAAGGGAAGAAGAAGAAAGGAAGGCTGAATGAACAGAAAGAGAGACTGGGGAGAGAAGAGTAAGACTGAATTGCATGCCTTAAATTCAAAGAGGTTGTCAATGGACATGAGTAGTAAATAATGAAAGCTTTTTGCAGATAGTCTTCAACACAGAACCATTGTTTAGCGACAAGTCAAAGTTACAATGGCACTGAAAAAATGATAACCATCACAACATCCCCACAATCACGTGATCAGAATCTGGGTGCTTGGCAACTAGCATGTATTTACAATGATTGCAGTGTCCCAGGGTCATGTGATTGCCATTGGCAACTGTCCCAGCTAGCTTTTGACAAGCAAAGTCAATAAGGGGAAGCTGGATTCACTTAACAACTGCAGTGATTTGCTTCACAATAATGGCAAAAAAAGGTCATAAAATCGGGTGTGACTCAATTAACTAACTTGCTTAGCAACAGAAACAGCAACCCAATTGTGGTTTGTAAATTGAGGACTACCTGTATAATAGGGGGATTTAAATACTAGAATGCTGAAAATGGAAAGAAAAAGGAGCGTCATTCCGTTATTAATTTGTGAGTTCAAAACGGCTCGACTTTATTTTTTTATTTTCTATAATTACATCAATTCAAATAGAATCTGATAGAATCAGATAGTTTTATGTAAAAACCATAGGACTTCTCCCAATCTCTCAGCATTAGAAGTGAAATAGTAGAGCTTGGAGAGCTAAAAACATTAAAAATGAAAACCAATACTTACTTATGATTTTACCAAGCATGCATATTCCCACAAGGTTCCGCCTTGCCCATTTGAGAATCTAACTAAGCTCTGCTAGTAAAATGATACAGTGATTCCCTACAATCTAATTATTCTAGTTTTGATTGTTTGAATTCATTTCTCTTCAGTGCCATCCACAATGGAGGAGAATCTGGAAATGTTTGTTTCTCAGTGATTTATTTGGCCATGTTTACCTCTTAAAAGTTTGGCTCCAAATATTTAAACAACAACAACCAAAAAAACCTGCCGAGGACAGAATTTGAGCTCAGATGACTGCATATTTTCAAGAAATAAATGGTGTGCCTTTCCAATCCCTTCCATGCTGACAAGCAATCTTTGGGAGAGGAGGACACTTTTTAAGACAATAATCCAGGCAATTTGTCAGTACAGACCAGCTTTTTGCATCTTGGTTCCCTTGACCATAATTGGATGAAGGTGAACTAGAAGGCCATTTCTCTTCTCTTCATCTTAAGGCGGTGTCCTATACATCATGACTTGTGGCATGATGTGGATTTCATCATTTTGACAAAAGCACCAGAATAACAGAGTTGGAAGGGACCTTGGGGGTCTCTGGTCCAACTCCCTGCTCAAGCAACAAACCCTGTATGATTTCAGACAAATGGTGTTCAATCTCTTCTTAAAATCCTCCAGTGTTGCAGTACCCACAGCTTCTGGAGGCAACTCATTCCACTGATTAATTGTTCTAGCTGTCAGAAAATTTCTCCTTAGTTCCAGGTTGGTTCTCTCCTTGATTGATTTCCCTCCATTGTTTCTTGTCCTGCCTTCAGGTGCTTTGGAGAATAGGTTGTGCCCCTCTTCTTTGTGGCAGCCTCTTAGATATTAGAACACTGCTATCATGTCACCACTAGTCCTTCTTTTCATTAAAGTAAACATATCCAATTCCTGCAACCATTCTTCATATGTCTTAGCATTCAATCCCCTAATCATCTTTGTTGCTCTTCTCTGCACTCTTTCTAGAGTGTCAACATATTTTATATTATGGTGACCAAAACTGGATGCAGTGTACCAAGTATGGTCTTATCAAGGCGTTGTAAAGTGGTATTAACACTTCATATGATCTTGATTCTATCCCTCTCTTAATGCAGCCTAGGACTGTGTTGGCTTTTTTGTCAGCTGGCTCATATTTAAGTGATTGTCCACTAGGAGTCCAGATTCTTAAATGTCTAAAATCAGTTATCTGGACTTATTTCCACCAGAAATGCCAAGGACTGAAATTGGATATTTTTTGCATATACTCTTAGAAAATTCACTGTTGATTGAAAAATCCTGGAAATCAGCTTAACAGATGTTGCTCATAATTTTAATAGTTAACACAAACAATAAAAAGGTTCAATGAAATTATCCAATGGGCTATAGCTTGTTCTAGTACCAACATCTCATAAAAAACTGCCCATGCAAAAATGCCTATGAGTGAGAAGTGGTAAAGGAGGGATATCAGCCATTTTGTTTTGGGTCTGCAGGAAAGAAAAAAAATAGAAATAATATTTGTTGTTCTGAAAAGCAAAGAGTAAGAGTAAGATAACAAGAACTTATGCTAAAAAATAGCATGGTGCAAACCCCCCACCTAAGCTAGAAACCTTAAAATGTCCAAAATCCTATTTTTACATGCTTACTTGGGAACTGCAATTATGTTTATTCATTGCATAAGCTCGCATGATGATAATGTTGAAACCATTCAAGGCTTTGCTATACTGTGTATAAGGACAAAATTAGCTCACAGTTAGTTGAATATGAAGAGTGGTGTAGGATAAAAGTATAGTATCTTGCTATCTGAAAATCATATTTCTATATTAATTAAGAAAAGTGGAATTAAGCTTGAATAAAACTAGGAGATAACATTTGTAAGGCCAGATTAAAATTAATCAGGAGCCAATTTGAGACTAAATGCATTTCCTATATTTCCACAGGTAAAGCTAGATGTAAAGCTGGGTTAGGGTTAGAGATTAGGGACCACTTTAATAGTGAGTAGTCCACTTTCTTTACGTTTTAATTATTCATAATATTACTTTAGCATTTGTAATAAAGTTATAATATTACATATAAGCATAGATTGTGATTTTCTTATTTGCTATTATAAAGTATGATAAAAAGCAAATTTGAAAATCCACAGCTATAGTTTATGGCAATAAATTTGCATGCAACTTTTATGCTGAAGTTTAAAATGGCCACAAATGCTGTAACAAATTAGATGTTCAAAAAAAAGGAAGCACTGAAAGTACTCTTCTGATAATATATAGATTCTGCTGGGATTAAATTTGTTTTGTTTTGTTCTTCCAATAGATGCTTAGTCAAGTAAAAGCCAGGAAGAATTCAATATGTCTAATATTGATCTTTTGTTGATACAAATCCACAAAGATCATTAGAACAGGAAGGGTTATATTTACCTGAATTAATTGAATAGGGTAGCCAAAGGATATTTTATGGACTTTTCAGAAAGCAAAAGAAAAAAAACCCACTGCTTTAAACATACAATAGCATTTGTACTATTCTAAACATTCACAGAATTCTTAAATTAAGAGTAGGAGAATGAACCTCAAGTTCACCTAGTTTGTTTTTCATTCAAACATAGTGCTCTCACAAGCTTAATTGGGTCAATTGTATGTTTAGTGTGAGATCTTCAAAATAGCATCACTTAGATTAATATTCCAACTCAAATTTAACTCAGAACAGTTCCTGTTAGATCTGGTGTTAAATTCACTTTATCTAGTCGATAAAGTCTTCTCTCCCCATCTGGATGTCTTATATTCTCCTAATCAGAGAGTTAAATGTCCTTTCAGACAACTATGGTAGAGATAACCTGGAGAAACCATGAAAATTGAAGAACTCTTTTAGGATTCTTTTTCTATGTTTGTTTTAGATACCAAACTCATTATCATACAGGAGCATCTGAAAAAGAGACACAACATATAATTTATCTATGATAATGCTGGCCTTGGCTGTTCCTTTTATTTATATAATTATTTATTTAATTTTCCCACCACCACCACCAATGGGGAAAGGATTTTTTTTAACAAAAACTGAAAGGAAAGAATCACCTTTGTGATGGCTAGTAGTTCTAAAAATAATTGATTCTCTAACATTATGAGCTCTTGGTTTAGAAATATGTAGCTAACCAACGGTGGGAGAATAATTCTGGAAAAGGGACTAACAAATAATATCAAATGGTCAGTTAACTTTTGTGGATATTTAGCTTTAATAATTAGTGGAGAAATTCACCAGCTAGAAATCTAGGCTGAAAATTGGATAGCAAAAATTACCAGATTTATATAGAGCCAGCCTCCTGTAACCTGGTATAGGATCTTATTTAAAGGCTAGAGAGAAGGAGTCAAAATATAGAAGAGCTAATTGGCAGCAAATAGAACTTGTATTTATTGAAATATTTATCCTAGTTCCCCCCCCCCAAGAATAGAATCCATATGCCACATTGTAAAATATATTATAAAATTCCTTTGCTTATAGGAGCAGCTCATATTTAGCTCTAAAAATGGTTTTGTGATTTTCTTTTCTTTTCTTTTGCTTTGGGAAGGTTGTCTACTTCTAAATATCAGCCTCAGTCCTCCAGGCACACAAAAAGAATGGTGTGGTTCTTTTTATCAAGCCTCAAATTATTTTTGCATGTTTGCTTAAAAAAGCTAGAACCCTTACATCATCGCTAGCTTCACTGCTGAGTTATACCATACATTTGCTCATCAGCTTCATATTGCAAACCAAAAAGATAATGGTTAATGAGTCTGTTTTGTTCCTAATGCCTTTAGGTTGGTGGTTTGATGCCTGTGGCCCTTCCAATCTCAATGGGATGTTTTACTCAGCTGGACAACACCATGGAAAAATAAATGGGATCAAATGGCATTACTTCAAAGGTCCAAGTTATTCATTACGGTCCACAACTATGATGATCCGTCCCTTGGACTTTTAAAGAGCCAAGAAGATAGTGGCCTTCTGAAGGACACCTTATGTAATCTTTACAAGCAGAAGGTGGAAACTCCCTGAAAATATTGGATTCAAACATCCCAGTTGTCTTTGGATCTTATTTCACTGGCTGTAGTAATCAAACACAAGTCGCTGGCCAATCCTGGGACAGGTGAAACTGTGGATTATGAATAATATAAAATAGCTTTTTTGGCTATTCAGTGGACAACTTTAAGGTTCAGTTGCCACAAATAAACTGGTATCTTTTAACCAAAGCCTTTTTTGCTGTTTTTTTTTCTTTTTGTTTGCTTTGATCAAGAGAAAATTTAAAAATATAGGACATGCAAACCAAGTGGCCTTTTGAAAAAACAGAAATAAAGTCTAATGGATGGCAGAAGATGTTTGTCTGTCAGGAAAATGGCATCAGATCAATGTAGAAGCACAACTGCTATTTATTTGTAGCCCCTTAAAATGCAACTATGGCCTCTCAACCTGGCATCAGAAAATGTGATTGAGATGGAAAACCTCTCTTTAATACCAGAACAATATGGCATATAGGAGTTATTTCTCATTAAACCCATTGCAAACATGGAATATCCTTCAAAGAGACAATGAATCAAGTTGGACAGAAAAATAAGAGCAACATGGCAAGAACGGTTAGTTGACCTGTTTGGCTAGGCTACAATTTGGCAATCTTGATAATTGGATTCTTCCAAATATTTCAACTATGGTTGATAGCATGATAACAAAAGGAATTATGGATTTTTCTTTCTGACTGCTCCAGCTTTACTTTGCTTCATATGACATTCCAATATAAATGTCACATGAAAAATAAAGAAAAAGAAAAAGCACAGCTCTTTTAAAAAAATGCAAAATCAAGATTATTTGTACATAAATTTATGACATGGATACACAAATACAAAAAATATGAAAAGAGCATAACCATGTATTAACTGGATTTACTTTATCAGTCTTGCTGGTTTGCATGTACACATGTAAATGTTAATAGTAAGTGGCTAGACTTTCACATCTGTTATTCAACCTTCATTTGACAGAGTTCAACAGAAAACTATGAGTTATTTCCTATCCTTTATTTACACCTTTGGACAGTGGCTTGGAAATTAAGGCATACAAGAGAAGAAAGAGATTACAGATATGGATTCAAATACCCAGAATGGAAAGCAGTTATATTAAATTGCTTTAATATAATTTAAATGGGAAAACAAGACTCCTATTTAAAATGAGTAGGATTGAAGTGTAGTTCCCTAGATCATTATCTAGATGGTACACATAATCTTGGCTTCAGAGAGTTCTAAGATTGTGGGTTATTGTGTTTTCTACTTGTTTCCAATACATCCATAATCAAAATTCCATGTGCATTCTAATGAGTGTTGAAACCTAGTTCAGATATTTGGCCAAGGTTACAAGGTCTTTCATTGATATTTCAGCTTCCAATGTACATCTAACATTAGACACAACACCGTATCTGAGGAACGTTGGAAGTTGAATCAAACCATCAACTCATCTCACTTCTATTTTTATGGTTTTAGAAAAGCATAGACTTTGGCAGTAAGCTGTGGTCCATCATTTATATGTATGCTGATCATTTACATATAAACATGATATTACTTATTTTTAACTGTGTTCCATTTTTCTCTTGGGAAGATTATATTAATTTGTTGATTCAGCAATATATACATATGTGCCTTTAAATATTTCCTCAAGATAAAGAGGCTTATGACAAGCAAAATACAGAATGATAATTTAGGACTTTTATGCATTTGGTCTTTTTTACTGAAATTAAATGGGAAATTTTGCACCCAGAATTCTTAAGATTTTATTTTAAGTGTTGGTGCATTGTAAAAAATGATGTGCATTCATGTTACTAAGCGACTTGTATCATTTGAACAGCTAAGTGAAGAACACGTATTGCAGATAAATTCATTGTGTGTGTGTGTGGGGGGGGGAATCTTGAATTCTCCTTGGGAAAGATAAAATTTTCAACCATTTTTCAAAGTCAGGACTTCCCATTATCTGCTGCTCAAAGGGTACAGGGAGAGAATTGCCTCGTAATGTTTTCCCCTGAAATTTAATAGAAACCCAGGAAATCAAGGAGGTCACAGATTGCCAGAGAGATGATTGTACAGGGAAATAGTGGACATTCATATATACACTTCTTAGCCACTGTGTAATAAATAAGAGCAGAAATGTCAAAGTCCGCCCATGAGGATTTAAAAAAAAAACTGTGAAAAAAATTCTGAAGCCTCAAAGCAAAGGAGAACTGGTTGAAAAGAAAACATTCAGGAATATTGAAAAAAAAAACATTTTTTTCAGCCACCATTAATTCAAGCAGATTCAGGTGAAGTGGAGAGAGACTATGGTTGAGTGGTAGAATATATCGACCTGTAGAATTTCTAAATCCTGTCCTTGTATCTCAAGAGCCGTGGTGGTGCAGTGGTTTGAATGCAGTATCACAGGTTAATTCTGCCCACTGCCAACAGTTCGAACCTGACCAGCTCAAGGTTGACTCAGCCTTCCATTCTTCTGAGGTCGGTAAAATGAAGACCCAATATGCTGACTCTGTAAACCACTTAGAGAGGTCTGTAAAACACTATAGGTTTAAGTATAATTTCTATTGCTATGTCTGAAAGTTCATAAAACAATTTAAGTGATACAAGTGCCTACCTGAGCTACCCTTCTATCACAACTGATAATCCTGGACTAGATAGAGAAACTGTATGATCTGGTAACTCATCTTTTTATGCTCCTGACTTTCTGCTATATACAATGAGGTTCTCATTTTCTCAAAACAGTAATTATTCTCTTCTATTATGTACATGACTGATGGCTCTGAAATTAAAACATCATTGGGTTTAACCAATGTATGAGCCCTTTTTAATTATTTTTAATTAATAATTTCTGTTGTATCTAATACAATCGTCTCAGTTTCCTGTTAATCCAGGGAAATCATGTTTCTTCTGTGTATGGAACAAAATCATTCATTTTTAAAACAAAATATGAAAGAACAAGGATGTACCACAGTGTTCTTTGTAATTGGGATAGTTTTCAAGTTAAGTTTATTTATGTATTTGTTTATATTTCAGTGGTTTATATATTCAGTGGTTCCTGCCAACTGTTGCTTTTTCTCTTATTTCAACAATCTTCATTTATGTCCAAAGATTGTGGTGCTTCTCATTAGTGGCATTTTTTTTAAAGTCACCAAATCCAGACTGCTACTGTGTGGACTCAATTGCAAACAGTGGAGGGTTTTTAAAAAAGTCAAACCTACAAGCATATTTACTGTTTATTTATCTCTGTTTGAAGAAATGGGGGACATGATTTCCTATCCTTTATAATAAAATGTTTAAAACATGCTAGATGGTTCTATATTTTGACTTGGTTGGGAAATGCATTTTTGTGGCAGCCCTGCTCTTGAAATTCAACATTTTTAAAAGAAAGCTGAACAATATTTCAAATCACAGAGAGAGGGGATGAAAAGCTATACTCTAAAAACTTGACAAGGGGTTGTGATGATTCAGTGGTTAAAGATGGTGAGCTTGTCAGTGGAAAGCTGACAGCCTGAGTTCAAGACCCAAGTGCTATGTGATAGGGTGAGCTCCTGCCCTTGGCCAGCTCCTGCCCATCTAGCAGTTCAAAAGCATGTATATGCGAGCAGATAAATAGTTACCACTTCTGTAGGAAGGTAAAAGCATTCTGTGTATACTCATGTTGATCACATGACCATGGAAATGCCTTCAGCTAAGAAATGGAGATGAGCATTGCTAGAGCTGGAAACAACCAGACAGGGGAAACCTTTACCATTTCAAACTTTACACAAGGGGAAGTGTTTTCTTTCTCAATAATATACTTTTTCCCCTATTTTCTTTCTTTTTCTTCTGATGTTCCAAATGCTGATCTCATCCAACCGATTATTATATGATTTGGATTTTTATTTCTTGGTTAATCATGCCTGTTCTTCTGGGTCATTTACAAATGAAACTGAATTACTTTTTTCTTCATCCTTAATTACTTTTCATTCTTTAATCATTCATTCACGAAAGTTGGCACTGGCCACCACTCTCAAATGATTTTAATTCTTTCACCTCGAGCCAGCTATTGTTTCCCATAGCTATTAGGGAGAAAGTATTTTAACCATTGCTTTGAAATAGATTTATCCACATTTTTTCAAGGAACTGAAATGCAATTAGACTTCTTCAATGAGCACATTGATGCCAGACTAACTTGTTTTACAAAACCAAAACAAAAGCAGAGGCTGATGAAGCAGTGTGGTTTAACTCCTAACAAAAGTGCTAGATTGCCAGGGCAAAAAAATAAAATAAAAATATCTCATCAAAGTGAACTTTGTGGTGGGTGATGGTGGAATTTATGATATATAAATGGAGTTGATTAGAGCAGATCACTACTATAATTATTCCTCCTCCTCCTCCTCCTCCTCCTCCTCCTCCTCCCAGCTTTCATGCTAGGATACTAAAGGAATGGCCAAGATTTATATCCAGCATAATAACATGAACTGCAAACATTATACCTATCCTACAATTTGGATACACAGTAGCAGCAGTTTATAACCTAAGTTGAAACATTGCAGTAACAGTGTAATATCTCAAAAAGCAAGATTATGCAGCCAACATCTGATGGCAAATTTAAAATTAAACACATTTAAGACTTCATTTAATTTTATTTTATATCCACATTCACAGAATAATAAAAGCCCTTTTCTACCTCCACTCCTATCTGAAATCTCCATCTCACTTAGTTTAATAATATCACCATGTCATCAACTCATCTACTGAAATTGTTGGCTGTATAAAACTTCAGTCAAGGAAAATCCAATTGGAAGAGAGGACACATTTTTAATCCAATAATAATCAAAAATAATAATCCAATGATAACCAGATAATAATAATGTAGCAATGAAATGGAGCAATTGTACAACTACCCAACAATCCAAAGATCAAAATAATAATAATCAGAATAGTATAAATGAGAAATACACCATGATTTTTTTAAAAAAATATTTTTGAAACAAGAGGAATAGAAAATAATAGAATTATAGAGTTGGACAAAATCCATCCAGTTTTCAAACCTTTGCAATGTGCAGAAAACCAATCAAATCATCCATGGGAGAAACTTGTCCAGATTTTCTTGAAAATTCACAGATAATCTAAACCTTCATAGATGAGTTTCAATGAGTTACCATCATGGAATCTTTTGTTATATTTAAATGAAATCTAGGGAGCTGCAGCTTAGAACCATTATTTTTGGTGTAATTATCTATAATCATGGATAATGGTTCTTAAGGGTGACTGTCTTCCCTGTAGCTTTCCTTTATGTATGTAAATATGGCTATGAAGTCTCCCCTAAGTCCTTTTCTCTTCAGAATAAACATCCCATTCTTTAGCCTATACTCACTGGGCATATTCTCAACTCTTTTCACTGGTCTGTCCTGAACCTTCTTTAACTTGCTGATATTCTTCTGGAAATGTAATGTACAGAATTTCATCATATTTATCATATTTACATCATAAAATTATTACACACACACACACACACACACACACACACACACACATATACATATATATATTCGAGAATCTTTCTCAAACTACAGTTCAGTTAAGAACTGTAATTCATAAGTTCAGCTTGTTGTCAGTGACCCCATCCAACTTCTTCCAAGGCACGTGTATAGACAGCAATCTCATTCTATTATCCTGTCTAGACTTCCCAATTTTTCATAACCCATGAATCTGGTGAACAGTTCATTAATCGCATTAGTTTATTAATAAAAAAATTGAATAATACTGAACCCAGGGCAGGATATAGGACCCTACCAGTACCATTCTCTGCTGCAGAACCCTTACTGCTGATTCTCTGAGTCAGGAAGTTGAGATTGCATCAGAATATTTCCACACAACCACAATTTCAAAATGCTGTTTGAAAATTAACAGAATCTTCACTCTTGCTAATTCAGAAGTTCTGAGAACAAGATATGAAAACCACTATGCCAGGGATTCTGCAGCAACAAAATTCCATTCATTTCCACAAGGGAAAGTATAAAAGAAAACCAGGTAGATTAGAATTTTGTAGGTATAGTGTTTGGTTCCCTGCTCAACAGAAGAGGAAAGTTGAACAAAATTTTAACAATTTCATCTCTGGAATTGCTTTGAAGTTACTCCTCCTGGAAATGTGGGGGGTAATGTGAAGCTGCCAAAATAGCAGTCCCCTTTCAAGCCCCACCAAGAAACCTAAATCTCTGAAGGCAGGAAAATGGGCAAACCAAGTTTCCTTCCAGTTGCAACTATTTCAAAGTACCATTGAAACAAATATTAGCTTCACTGCATTTTGATTATACCAACCAGAAATATAATATTCAGCTGTCCAAAACTGCCAGTGTTGTGGGATTGCAGAAAACTAGATCAAATTTAAAATGAGAAGCATCTCATATGGAAGCAGTCACACATTTTGAAAGCTCTCAAATGGTAATACCCAGTGCTTTTTTTGTAAAAAAAAAAAAAAAAAGGTGCCGGAACTCACACAGGTCATACAACCCACCTTGCCTATCCCACAAGGTTCCATCCAAAAAAGGTGCCGGAACTCCGTTCTGAGCGTTCTATGAGAAAAAAAGCCCTGGTAATACCACCCTGAGCTATTTCTCCCAAAGCCAGACTAAGATTATGAATTTAAATCAGACTTTCTTCTTGAAGCCATAGCAGATATCTCTACAAGAAGGGTGAAACTGTCCCACAATTTTCTGTTTTAGTTTATTGACACTGAAGCTAAACTATTTAATCATAAGACATCTACATTTCATTAACTGGAACAATTAATAGCCTCTTGAAACTCTCTACCAGTTGATCGCTAAAGCTGCAATTCAACCTTAAATATGAAAGCCTCTAGTAATTTTATCAGTGGAGAATCTATGTTGGTGTACAAAATGGGAATGAAAGGACTTAACTTCCTATTGGGAATTACCAAACATTGAAATACAAACACTGAAATATTGATTGGTATCAAACTCTAAAATGCATGACACAACCTAGAAGAACAGTTATTTTCTTAAAGATGTTAGTGGTGGTGCCGTACATTAGTGGGGATGCCTCAAGAAATACTCTATATTTCTATCTTGGGTAAGAAACTCATCATTCAGAGAAATTAACCTTAAGAAATATTATTCTTCCATATTTAGATATCAATTCATCCTCCAGAAAGCCTTTCATGTTTAAATTTAGAAGCAGTGTCTTCTCTGGAAGAAATTACAAATCTCTGGTTTCTTTACATTCAGAACAATAACTGAACAATTTATTTTCTTTGGGAAAATGGAACATAATTTCATAATGTATATTTTCTTTGCTTCTTTCAACCTTTAAAAGATATTGGCTTTAGTTCTTGATTCAAGTCCCTTATATGTTGCTGTATGTTTCCTGTCCTGGGAATGTGATTCTTTTAGTGGAACAGCTAAACAAATCTTGATCTTCTCAAAACTGGAGTAGAAATTTCTTCCAATGTTTTAAGAAAACAACAAACATCATTTCAATTGACTTAAAGCTTCTTTGTTTCCTAAAAGAGGGGGAAAAAACACTAAAATCAGGATGTTGGTGCAAGCTGTCAAGAGCAGATTTTCCTAACCTAGAAGTGTGGGAATCAGAATTCTGATCATGCTGGTCCTGAGCATTGAGTTCAACACATTTGGAGGATGCCAAATTTGTTAAACCTGGTCTAGAACTTTATAATCACAGTCACTGGTTAGTTTACAGATGGAACCTGTCCATCACAGTTGTAACTCATGGTGGTCATAAATAGAATCATGGTGGGAGATTCTATGGTTGGTAGGTACATGACCAACCAAATTTTATGACCTTTTTTTAACAGTGGTCGTTAAGCAACACCACAGTTGTTAAGTGAACCAATGCTTTGCTATGGGCCAGTTTTGCCAAAAACTAAAAGTAAATACTGATTTTCAGCAAAACCATTATAAAACATGGTCATGTGACCATGGAATACTGCAAATGGCCATAAATGTGGTTCACTTGTCAAGCCCCTGCAGTGCAGTCACGTGACTGTGATAGTGGGGGCATCAAATACATACACATTTGCTCTAAATCTACATTAGAGATCTATATATAAGAATGAGCTACCATTTGCACAATCTTTGTGAATGCATTGTACCTCTGGTGACACATCTGCATGAATGCTTATCAGAGTTACTTTGACCTAGGTGAATTAGGAAAGAGAAAAATTGTGCCTAGGTGCTCATGATAATGTGCTCCATAAATAAGTCCTCTTGAAATTAAGGTAATTGAATATCATGAATAATGGAATTGTAAAAGAGCACTGTGCAGTTAGCATCTCTCATAAAATGCATGGGGATTTTTCAGTCCAGTTGTTTCACTGTCAGCTGCCACTTACGGTAGGTTAATATTTTACTTATACATTAAGCCAAAGAAGTTTCATAAGAATGATTTGACTTCAGGTGATATTTTTTTCTTATAATTGTTGGAATAATGTCATGTATCAGAGTTTTGTCAGACACCTCAAGAAAGCTGGATAGTTATTTCTGTATATCAGATACATTCCCAACCTGTATCTGGGGAAGAAGAAACCAGAAGATAAAACTGGATATGTCTAGTTTAATGAAAAGAAGAACTAGGGGTGACATGATAGCAGTATTTCAATATCTAAGGAGCTGCCATAAAGAAGGGGGGGAGTCAATTAATCCTCCAAGGCAGTGGTGGCGAACCTATGGCACGGGTGCCAGAGGTGGCACTCAGAGCCCTCTCTGTGGGCACGTGTGCCGTCGCCCCAGTCCTAGGCCTTCAGCTGGGTTTTATAAAACCTTTTCACTTTAGGCCTCCGCCGCCGTGTGCAAAAAAAAAAAGGTTCAATCAGTCAATTTGAACTTCTCACGGGGAAAAAAAAGTTGGAATTGATTGACTTTTTAGTCCCACCCAGTCTTCTGTTACCACCATAGCCATGCCCACCCAATGGGCCATGCCCACCCAATGGGCCACACCCACCCGGCACTCGATGATCCATAAGTGGGTTTGGGGTTGCAGTTTGGGCACTCGGTCTCTAAAAGGTTTGCCATCACTGCTCCAAGGCAACTGAAGGCAGGACAAGAAGCAACGGATGGAAACTAATCAAGGAGAGAAGCAACCTAGAACTAAGGAGAAATTTCCTGAGAGTAAGAACAATTAATTAGTGGAACAACCTGCCTCCAGAAGCTGTGAATGCTCCAACACTGGAAGTTTTTAAGAAGAGACTGGACAACCATTTGTCTGAAATGATATAGGGTTTCCTGCTTGAGCAGGGATTGGACTCTAGAGGACTTCCAAGGTCTCTTCCAACTCTGTTATTCCAACTTTAATTCAAACGAGTGGAAAATTCACCATGATGTTATTCTGTTATTCTGTTAAAAAGAAAAGTTTATCCTCAGTTGGGAAAATACATCTTTTCTTTTCATAACGCAAATCTATGCTAAAAGTCACAATGGAGATCCACAGGTGGATAAGAAAATCATATGTGAGTTCTAGAAAGGAAAACATCACAGTTTATCAGATTGAAGTATATTTTTACCACCAGGCATGAGGATTATGTATATGTGTTTGTCTATTGAACCATCTTTTGGGAATAAATTCACTATTAGCCGCTAGACAAAGAATAAATTCACTATTAGCATCATATGACAAAGAAAAGACTAAAGCCAAATCAGTCAAAGGTTATCTAACAAAGTTATCTTTGATTTTGGAACATCATAGCTCTCATTCCTAATCACATCATCACATGTCATACTTAATAAAGTAGAAAATGCCCCTAATTTTCACTGAAAACTTTTGCAGGAAGAGAAAAGGTTTCAATGAGCTTCATTTGGTTTCTGTTTTATTAACAACATAGCAGGCCATGTCTTAAACATGTTACATATATATCGTGGATACTTTACCAATTGCAATTTACCATGCTGCTGTTAACCCACAAAGCTCTTCATCCTTTGGCATCTGGGAACCTGCAGGATTGTCTCTTCCAACTAGATTCAGACCATCTATTATATCATGCTGAGAGAAAGGGTCCTTGTTTTCTTATGTTTCTGGGATGTCATTGGAGGCAAAGCTAAAAGGCAGTGCAAAGCTAAAATAGCATCACACAATTTTTAGAGAATGGAGTTACCATTGAGATCAGATTGTCCTCCTCCCTGACAGCTTTTGGAAAGTTCTTAAATACTGAACTTTCTACAAGTAATGTCACCTGGACTTCTTGTTATTCTCATTTTTCTCTCCTACTCTGGCTTTGCAATTTGGATTGTATGTTGTTTTAATGCTGTTGCTGTTTTTACTGTGACATTTTAACCCCTGAGAGTTGTGAGATTGTAATCAGATAAAAATGGAATTAAATATACAACCTCCACCCCATAATCGAGGATATAGTCATCATGGTGAATTTTCCACTCGTTTGAATTAAAGTTGCCTTTTGGCTACAAGTTTGGGAAGAGTTATAGAATCTTCTGCCAAGCACAGTGAGGTCATAAATAGTCATGAGCAGGATGTACATTCACTAACACTTCAGATGAGACAGGAGATAAACTACGTTTTACAGAAAATCCAAACCTGAGCTTTTATTTTCTTCGCTAATGTTTCTTTTACTTATTCATTCAATTTATGTTTTGTAGTTCCTCTTGGAGCTCAACCCAAAAAAATACTACCTATTTATCTCTGCATGATTAACTACTTAGACATTGCTTCCTTTAGTCCATTTCTACTGGAATCACCCCTTTATTGTACTGCTGCATCCCAGCAGATTTTATATACAATCCCTTGGGAATTCTCCTCATTAGACTCAATGAATTTACATATGAGAAAGCATTCATGTGATTGCCCATCTCCCTGCTTTCATTTGCATCTGTTCCCAGACCAGTGGCTACCCTGAGAACAGATACCTTTCCCCATTGCACTTATTTGTTGGCTTGCTTTATTGATTTATATAGCTACCCATCTCACAAATATAATTCTGGGAGACTTACAAAATTAAAAAAAAACAAAAATGAGGCAAACAATAACCACAATTTATATATCCTTACCTATAAAGAGTTTATGGAAGCAATCATGGCTTTCCTTTTCCATTGCTTAAACAATTATCCTTAGAAGTAGGTTGGGCTGTGAAATGGTGATTGGACCAAAGTCACCTAGTGAAGCTTCAAAACTGCAGGTGGACTTAAAGTGAAGTCTCTCTGGTCCAGTCAACTCCTATATCACACTAATTCTCCATAGTAGCTCCTTGTGGGAGAAGGAATGAAGTATGTGGGTCAAATTTGAATGATTCATGCTAATATTCTGAGATTTATGGAAGATGAAAATTGTTCAGATATCTCATTAATGTCTTTGTGCTCTATACAATAATAGAAAATATTGGCTTTTCCATTGATAGTGGTCACAACAAGAGAGAATTCTGCTTCACTTTAAGGGAACAAGAGCTGTTCATTGTCTTAATATATATATCAGATCTTGTAGCTGGCTTCTTTGACCTTTTCTCTTTCAACTGTTTCAAACAGAGCTTTGGATTCAGAGGTCACAAGGCTATAGATAACCTTTGCATTCTGCCTGGGACTCCCAACATAATGATCTGCTTTGACAAACAGAGTATCTAGAACATACAGCCATTGCTCCTGCTTTCCTTTCTTTGACAAGTCTCCCAACTGGGCAATCAAAATGAAAATACCAAAAAATAGCAAACAAATAACTGCATTAAAAGGAACCATGTGTTGCTATTGTTGTTTGTTGTTTTACACTCCAATATAATTGTGCTTTTCTTCTTAGGCACAGGAAATTAACAGAGGTTTCTCAGAAGATATGCATTTATGTAAAATGTTGTGCCTGTGTGATGTTTTTCGTGTATTTTATATAAAGGCTTCAAAAAACTCCTTGATTCTCATATTATTTGGGTTTTCCATTCACAAACATTTCTTACACTTCATAATATAAGCTTGTAACTGAGTAAATACACAAATCAATGCATATCAATGAGCTAACATTATCTGGCATGTGGTGGGATTCAAGTTCTAAAACATCTCTGTGGGAGACATTTCATGCTGAATTTCCACCTCTGAGGTATCAGCAGAAGAAAGAAGTGAAATTATATATGGTTGACTGAGCAGCTTTAGATCATTCTTTTTATATTGCTTTTTATAAGATTTCTGGTTAGAGAACAGACTCCGACTCTGAAACAGGAGTAGCATCACAGCCCAGAACATATGATCCATTGAGTTGTATTTGTCTTTACAAGTGGTAAGGAAGTCAGTGTATCTTGAATGTGATTCCAGATTGAAGAGAAGCCAGTCTGAAAAATGAACCCAGCTAGGAAATCTTGCATTACTTTCTGTGATAAAGAATCTACTGCAGTATGATTCCATCTTCTGATTCCCAGCTAACATAAGGAGCCCTAGAGCTTATTTATTTCAGACACCTATAGCCTGTCTTTCTGTATTAAATGGTTTTGAGGAACAATCAAACCTGGATTTTTCCTATTTCTACTTCTATTTATAATGATCAATGGTGGGGGGAAATGGAGTTGAAACAACCATGGCTTAAAACTACTCAAACTTGCTCAGATCTTAGGCTTAGTGCACTATTTGTGCTTATCCTACTCCCCTTTGTTGGCATGGGCAGTGTCTAATCTGATGGAGTCAGGCAGAAAAGTATATTTGCTTTAACCTATCAAAGATGTCAAAACATTGGAAGGGTTATTAAACATATCTAAATTGTAAGGGAGGTTGTTATTGCCCAGCCAATGAATTAAAAGATTAGTGTCATGGATAGGATAAACCTGAGATTCCACTAGGAAATATTGCATTACTTTGTTTATTCCAAAGTGTTTATCTCCAGCAAGTGCTCATATATTATTATCAGAAAAGATTTGAGAACTATTGGAGTCTACATGATCCAGGAGAGGGTTTTTTTTAGCCATTCAAATAAACTAAAACAAATCCTGCTGGATTAAGCCCAATGTCTATATCTTATTTCCCAGCTGGGCAACCAATCTTCTATAACAGCAAGTGTGGAGTCAAAATTTTTATCCACATTTTTATATCCACTTGCTCAGTTTGTATTTCTCTGAGTTATTTGCAAAGCAGATACAAATTGCATGCTGAAATCCATGAATAATGTGTAATTTAGTTAATATGCACAAAAATGTAAACATTGAGAAAAAGTTAATTGAGAAAAAAGTACAATAGAAAGAAAGCATTGTGTTGGATAAATTTCATGGCATAAATTGAACAAATTAGTAAAAGACCATGCAAAAATGCTAACACTTGAAGACATGCTTCCCCCCCCCCTCCTTAGTACCTTCAAGTTAGTGTAGACTTCTGACAACTGCCTGGATCAAGTCCCTGCAGTTTTCTTGACAAGTTTTCAGAACTGGTTTACTCTTGCTTCCTTCCTAGGAATAAGAGAGTATCTCCTTAAAGTTATCCAGTGAGCTTCAGCCTAAGAGAATCTAGATCTCATGGTTCCTACTTGAAGATATGCATACGTACAATGGTTAGGTTATTGGTTTTTTTTATAAATTATCAATTGAGGAGGAAATGAGGCCGAAAGAAATTTGTGACTGAGAAGATGAAATTGAATAAATCTGAATTTAATGAATTCACTCCTCCTTATGAATGACTGGTATCCAATAGCAAACTCTTGCAGTCCCAATTAATAGCTGTTAAATAGTATTTCCCTTGTGCTTGTCAAATGCATCTTGTAAGTACAGTAGTAACCGAAGCTAAATAATAACCACTTCTATAGTAATTCCATTCATTAATGCACTCTATGCAGAATTAAATGATTGCCAATCAATTTTGTTTCACTCTGCTATTCATGAGCATCTGGCAGCAGTGTTGTGGCAGCACCAACTGCTAGTGGATGAACAGATGACCTATTTGTCATGATACAATTAGTGCAACCGCATTAATTTGCTCCAGCATCTCTTAGTCCAGTCTCTCAAGGTCTTTCCCACATACCATTACAGGACAGTAACAGTCAAAAAGGCTGCTTATTCAAGACAGAAACAAGGATTGTTCCTAATGCTGTTAGCAGTCAATAGGATCAAAGGTGGAAATACTTACAGAGCTATAAAACCTCACTCCAGTTGTTCTTAATCCAAGCAAAATTCCCAAGTTCTATTTGGAAATAAGGTCAGGATTGAGTCAGGATTGAACTGGATGGCTTTTTATTACATAATGTTGTCTATGAATTAACATAATCTTTGGAGGATCTCTTACATAACCCTCTAAGACCCATATGGCTCTCTTTAGTGACTGCTTTGGGCTGAATTCCAGGGAAGACTCAGATCAATTCCTCACTGTCTTACCAAACCTAATGGACACCTCTTTTCTGAGAAGGGTCTTCAACATCTAATCTTTATTTTGCTACATCTTCCTGTTGCTGTTCTGTATTTCCTGCCTTTCGTGTCTTTTCTCTTTAATGTTTCTATCATTAATTGCTGTGGCGGATCTGTGAGATATCAATGTCCTAATTCAATGAGTAAGTAACATCTGATTAAGTTAATAAATAAGTAAAGCCAGACAAATTATTCTGAGGTTCCAGGTCAGAAAATTTCACATGTGTATTTCCCCACTCTCTACCAATAAAAATTCTTTTTCCCATCTGCTCAGCAATTTTCTTCAACAATTTAAAACTCAGTGTTTTGGCTCTACATTGATATGTACTGCATGATTGCTTTTATTTTATTTGCAAAAGTGTGCACAGTCAAGATGAGGACCCAACACATCCCTTTTTTTACATGCATTGATTGCCTTTTCCCCCCAGATGTATTTGTCCACAAATATGTTTGTGTGTTTTAAGCTTCCCATCTATTTATTGCCCTGGATTTTCTTTCGTTGAAGCAGTAAATGTATTTAACCCTGCTTAGATTCCCCCCCCCCCAATATCAGCCCAGGATTACTTGGTTACTTGCTATTACAAACCTAATGTCATGGTTCCGATAGATGAGACCAATTAAAGCAGAACTCCGAGGCTTGAGTTTTCCTCTAAGAACATGTTTATTGGTTACAAAGTATTGGCACAGTCAAAAGTGAAACCAAGACTAAAGTTCACTCCCAAAAGTAACAGTTTTACAAAGTTAAACTTCCCATCCCATTACTATGCAATCAACTACTTTTCCAATAAAATAGTTTGGCGGGCTTTCTAACATTAGGTTCAACCCCCCAGCCAAGGGAACAGAAATGACCTTGGTTCCCATGGGACAGAGAATTGTTTAGGCTAGCATAGAACTTCCCATTCCTCCCCCCAATCTTCTGGCAACCAAAAACGAGCAAGATGGCTTCAGTCAGGTTCGTTGAAGAGTTGACACCTACATGAAGAAAATATAGAAACTATGGAAAAGTAATAACTTCCTGAATATTCAAATAATTATTTATTAAAAACAATGTTAATATAATACTGCTTCTGCAAATACTGCTAACAAAAATGATATACATTATTTCCTGAGTCTTTAAAGAAATAGATAGTTTTATTACTTATTCTGTTATTTAAAAGAATATAGTCAACACCTCAGTAAAGTATTTCTAAAATTGATTCATTTTTATAGCAATTCCAACTGTACCCATCCTTCATGCAATACTTCAGTATAATTCAACCTTTTCCATGTTATTGCATAGAATAATCCTCCTTGTGTGTTTTTCAATATATAGTACATATATTTCATATTGATTTTGATCAATTGATATAGCAAAGAGATGTCAGAAAGGTTGATAAATCTTAACTAATACAAAGATTAAAAAATCAAACATAATTCTTATGAATTAATTATTTCATTCCATTGTACTTTATAGCAATGGAGTGGGACTTATGAATATAAAGAAGAAACTCTGTTGCATTGATGATGATTGAGACACACTTGATGCCAATTGGCCAATCACATCTCTTTTCTACCTCAGATGGGTTGTTTCCAACCAAAAGTCCTTGAGTTCATTGACAAATTGAAAAAGTTCATATTGGCAAAGTGTTAGTTTCAGGAAATCTACAATCTTCCTGGGGTTCAATTAAAAGCATGAAAGGGCAAGAGTAAATAAATAAACTATATGTAATTCCAATTCCAGAATCTGATATCTATTTCAGTATTATCTTTAATAATCGAGATGGAGGTTATCAAGTTTCAGATCTTAAATTCCTAAATTTAATCAAAGGTTATATGACTCAATTCTCAATTAAGGCCACACATAATAGGTGGCCTTAAAAGGGATAGGAAGTTCAGGAAATTAAATCCCTGGATGCTTTTATGTGAATCTTATCAACAACTTTATCTATCCAATTGAGGTAAATTCAAACAATAGACTAGAGACTTAAATGAATTCCACTGAAATCAATAAGATTGGCATCTCGGTCAATTTTCTTGGAATGAAATTTTCTTGGCTTATTTCTAAATAGGTAGTTAAGGAATCAAGCTAGAAACTAGAAGACAGTGAGTTCTAGTCCTGCCTTGGGCACAAAGCCAATTGGGTGACCTTGAGCCAGTCAGTTTCTCTCAGCCTTAGAAAGGAAGCAATGACAAATGACTTCTAAAAAAGCTGCAAAAAAACCCTGCAGGGACTTGTCTAGGCAGTCTCTGAGAACTGAACATAACTGAACAGAAGAAGAACAAAGAAGTTTCAGTTACATTCTAAGAAGCGCTGTGCACCCTTACACTGGCTCTCTGAAACACACAGACATACAAACATAGAGAGTCTGGCTCTTCTGTTTGTAATGGGCATATTCTGAAGACCAATGGAAAGATAAATATCAAGGTCGGAAAATGGAAAGAAATACTGTGCATATTTACATTTTTGCCGAATCTTAGATTTAAATCATTTCCAGGAAAAATCTCTTTAGAATCATATTTGAAAACATATTATTCAAAACATAAATATATTGAAACTATTTCTGAAAATAATTCTGTGCACCATGCAGTTCTCTCTCTTTGTTTTTTTTTAGTGAGCATACCTTAGATTATAGAATTCTCTTCCTTGAGGACTGGGTTTAATCCTTTTGAAATTTCTGAATTGCTGCTGACGTATTTATGTTTCACTTGAGTTGAATAGAAGTTAAAGTCTGGTCTCCCTGTTTTGATATGGAATTGTTTTCTGTTGCTCTTGATGTTGAGATATGGATTTGTTTTTAGTAATTTGAACTGCTTTTATTATAGCTATTTTTAATAATGTGGATCATACTTGTCGGGATAGGGTGTCAGCTGCTTTGAGTTCCTTTTATAAAGAAACAACTGGATGTAATGTTTTCAAATGAATGAAGAAATAAAGAATTAATATCATCCAAAATAAATAATTTCAGTAGAATTCAATAGTAGGCAGCCTAAGCGGGTGACTATAATGAACTGTACAGCAATCTTAAGCACAAAGTAATTTTTACTGATGACTCAGATATTTACCAATTTAACATATGAGAGCATATAAAAATAACCCACTATGGATTTCTAAGAGTACATAATTGTGACATCAATTACAATTTAGGCTCAGTTTGTCTCCATCTTTTTTCAGTCAGAAATCCACATCAATCTATCTCCAAATTGCAAAAGTTTTCAAAACTGGGCTTTCATTTAATTGTGAAACCTCAAAATTGAGCAGGAATTTTTGCCCTGGGGAAATCTGCATTGAAAAGAAGAGTTTCCTGACGGGATTCTTCCCAGCATAACCTGAAAACTAAGCTATGGGTTTTCTCTCTACAAAGCAGATCCCCTTGTTGAACAAAAGCCCTTTGCCCTCTGCATGCTATCCAGTAATTTGGGAAAATGATGTGATAATAACACTTTGCCTCCCTGAGACGTCAAAAGCTGTTATAAAGGCCAGTGTGAACATTTGGCAGATGCCGTTTTTCCTGAACTGCTGGGCCTCAGGCTGAAGATGTACAGTTGGTGCATTTCAGTTCTTCCGCATGTGAGGGTCTCTATGAATACCACAAATTAACTTGTGGGGGGAAAAGACTGCAAACTCGCTCTATCCTTGTCCCTTACAATATCCATCTCTTTATTTACAAGAAGATTAGAACTTTTTTTCCCCTTTGTGTTACTTTTCCATTTGGCAACTGTGAATGTCTGAAGAAAATCCCTTGAAGAAAGCACGAAAGGGTGTCCTTATCCTATTCGGAATAACTTCATTCATTTTTCAGTTTAATCTGTTTCAGGTTTGTTTTGTTCTGTTTTGCAGTTTAACATGATTTCTTTTAAAAATAGCTGCAAATAAGTTCAACGAAGAACAGTCCCCTATTTGAGGTATAGGTGAATAAATGAATAAGCCAATGGTTTCTTTCTCTTCAGTTTGAATTTCTTCATTTATATATCAATTTAAGAAAAAGGAATATCAAGGAATATTAAATTATTTGAAATGAATTTCTTTTAATAATCTCTATATATGCAGACATATTTTTTTCCTGATCCACACATTTTGGTAATAATTTCTTCAATGGAATTAAATAAAATTTTCAGCAGGGCAAACCCCAAGTAATATACAGACTATAATGTTTAAAATATAAAAGTTTGATCATTCCTACCAACATACAATTGGAATGAAATTTTTCCTGTCTCCAACATCACTTTTGTTTCCCTTTCTTGATTCTGGGCTTTGGCAAAGACATTTATTTAATGAAAACAGAAAGAAATCTGCTCTCTAATGTTAAAGAATTGATTAAAGAGATGTCTTTTTTATTAATTGTGGAAATGACTTTACATTCTAAAAATCATATGATGGAGCAATGTGTTTCTGTATATTCTAATTTTAATAATAAATTGGATTAATTTTTTATTGATATTATTTAATATTTTCCTTAGTTTCTTTGCTGCTTATCCTTAACTTATTTTTAATCACTGCAATGTATGTAATTTTAACTGTACTATTATTAATATACTTTATGCTATCTTACAGCAATATAAGACTGCAATACTGCAGTAAAATTTCTCATGCTTTTGAACCTTGATCGTTCCTTTTAATGCTCATTCTTCAAACCTTCGTCATTTTTTAAAAAAAGATTATAAATTGCTATCTATTTTTTCCAATGGATTAAAAGTAGCATCTGCTTTTGACCTGATGAAATCAATATTTCCTATCATTAAACTATCATTAAACATTGTTTTGCAGCAGAGTTGGTAGTGAATAAAAAGCAAAAGAACCAGCATAGTTTATATTTCCCCCCTCAAATATTTATTGTTTCTATTTAGCTTTTCTGTACTTTTCAGCTCAAGGAGAGATGTATAACTATGATTATTTGTATCCTTATTCAGAGATCTTTTCCACAAAGGAATAACATTCTCATCATTTTTCCTGTATTTTTTCAACTTGAACTGGTATGTCTATTTTGTCTTCCTTTTTAATGAAAATGCATACCATATATTTGGCTCCCTTTTTACCTGGATTATTATTCTCTGAGGACCACATAAAAGAATCAAAACATTTGCAACAAGAAATGTGGGATTATCTGGTTTTAGAAATGAAGGAAGCACTGAGCGTTTACTAGTCTATCTATGCAGGAGCCTTCTACTTGCATTACTTTCTAATTTTAGGCAAACTTCTTCAGGGAGAGAGAATCCACAGTGCTAAGTCTCTAACTATTAAGAAAATGTTAAGTTGAAATCTATTTTCTTCATATATTCAGCCTTGATTGATTGATTTGGTTTATGTGCCTCCCATCTCATCTAGAGATTACTATTAATAGTAATAGATTATTATTAATAGCAATATCAGAAGTATTCCATTTTCTATGTGATAATTCTGTTTTTTAAGACAGCTATTTATTATACCTTTTCTTAATTACACAGTAATTTGAACAAAAGTGGTCAATGTAGGATACTGCACCTCTACTCTCTTTTTCAGGAAGTATCTAATACTTAATGAGTCCTTAGAATCATAGGCGATTCAATCTGAACATACTTTCCTGTAGTGAAATATATTTTTAAATCACAAAGAAGAGGTCCCGATTTCCTTCTGACAAGAATACTTTTCAGGTATTTGAAGAGTGCTGTCATATTTTCAGATAGCCAATTAGGCTAGCAACTGGGAGATCATGAGTTCTAGTCCTGAATTGGACATGAGGCTGGTGGATTGATTTTGAGCCAGTCACTCACTCTCAGCCCTAGGAGGAAGCCAATTGCAAACCACTTCCGAACATCTTGTCAGGAAAACTGCAGGGATTTGTCCAGACAATTGCCAGAAACCAACACTGACTGGAAGGCGTCTTCTTCTTCTTCTTCTTCTTCTTCTTCTTCTTCTTCTTCTTCTTCTTCTTCTTCTTCTTCTTCTTCTTCTTCTTCTTCTTCTTCTTCTTCTTCTTCTTCTTCTTCTTCTTCTTCTTCTTCTCCTTCTTCTTCTTCTTCTTCTTCTTCTTCTTCTTCTTCTTCTTCTTCTTCTTCTTCTTCTTCTTCTTCTTCTTCTTCCTTTTCTTCTTCTTCTTCTTCTTCTTCTTCTTCTTCTTCTTCTTCTTCTTCTTCTTCTTCTTCTTCTTCTTCTTCTTCTTCTTCTTCTTCTTCCTCTTCTTCTTCTTCTTCTTTCTTCTTCTTCCTCTTCTTCTTCTTCTTCTTTCTTCTTCTTCTTCTTCTTCTTCTTCTTCTTCTTCTTCTTCTTCTTCTTCTTCTTCTTCTTCTTCTTCTTCTTCTTCTTCTTCTTCTTCTTCTTCTTCTTCTTCTTCTTCTTCTTCTTCCTCCCCACCAAACTATCCCATCTATATGTCATTTATAGCATGGTAAGCATCTTTTTATCCATCATTATTAATTAAAATCATGGAAGAGGAGCCAGAACTGATGGCAGCCAAAGTGGTATCTTTCTCCACCTCGATGCAAAACTCTTGCTAAATAATCTTTAAATATGATTTTTAATTGTTATAGATCAGTCTATGATCTGCTCTAGAATCTTCCCAGGTATTGATGTCAGACTGGCTAGTTTATAAATTACGGGGTCTTTCTCCCCCCCCACACACACACTTTTTTTAAAAAAAAAGTTAGGGGCATTTGTTCTCCTTCAATCAACTAGCACTTCATCAATTATCCAGGATTTCCTAGATAATCCATAAAGATTTGGTCAGACCATCAATTGCTTCTTTGAGTGCTCAACAATGCAATTAATCTGGCATTGGATATTTAAATTTATTCTGTAAAGAGTTCTTTCCTGACTATATTCCTATCAGGCTTCAAACCTGCCCTTTCATCCTCTTCTTCACAATTTCTGGGAGAAGGAAATGCTTTTTTGCTGGAAGAGATTATACCAAAATAGAAGTGGAAGAGCTCTTCTTTTGGCTATCTGATCGTGTTTTGTTGTCATAACTTGGCAGCTGTTATGGTGATCTTTTCCCTTTTAATTTCAACGTATCTAACTAAGCCCATTTCTTATTTTTATCATTTTTTTACTAATTGCAGTTTGTTCTGACTTCTCACTTCTTAACAGCATGTAGTCTTCTTTGATACCTGATTCTCTTTCCATTTCCATTTGATTGTTTTTTCCTTTGGCTTGCAAATGTTCCTTAAGCTTTCATGGTTAGTTCCTCCAGTGCTTCTACTATTTATAATGCCTCATCAACATCCTCTCTGCTGATTAGTACCAAGTCAAAGACAGGGTCTTACACATTTTCCCACTCTCTGAAGAAGAAAGTTGTCAGCAAGACAGATCAGGAATTTTCTAGAATAACCATGCTTGTCTGAATGTCTCCCAATAGATTTGGGGGAAATTAAAGTCTCCCATTGCTCTGACTTCATGTCTATTTGAAAGATCTTTAATTTGCTTTTGGAAGATATAATCCATATCTTTCTTGTCTGGGAAGGCATTAGTAAAATCCAATAGTTTGTTTTTATCAGTTCCTCCATTTATTTCAATCCAGATGCTCTTTACAACATTGCCAAGTCCATCATTTAGATTTTCAAGAGAAATGGATATTTTTAAAGGGCAACTCCCCCTCTCTTTTTATTGCTTCAGTTTATTTTTGAACAACTTGTAGACTTCAACTGTATAATCACTCTCACATTGTATCTTCATTATATCTATTAAATCACATTTACCTTAATGTATTGAGTCATCGTCTGCTGAACACTATTGGATAAACAATGAACACCATAAAGCTAATGTTCTTCTTGGTTTTTGACTGAATGATTTAATAAGTTCTACTTAAGCAATACTCCTATCTCTTCCAATAGTGCACATGTTCTTATCTGAGATCCTCACTTCAGGGTTTTTATTTTTACTCCCAGTTTAAAGACTTCCTAATCTAAATTGCCATGCTTTGGCGAAATGTAATTTTGTCAGTCCTTGGGAAGTATAGCCCATTGTCTAGATCATTCTTTCTCAACCTCAGCAATTTTAAGATGTCGACTTCAACTCCCAAGATTCTACAATCAGCATGCTATTTAGGGAATTGTAGGAATTGTCACATATCTTAAAATTACATCATAATATTTTGTTTCAGTTACTGGAACTGATTTTTTTCATGGCACAGAACACCTTTCCAAACCCACTATTTCTTCTTGCTCTATCCAATTCTTAATATTTTTTTTAAAAGCCCAAACCAAGAATTTGCTTTGTAGATTTTCTCCCTACACTGAATGTCATATTGTATGTAATAATTCCTATAACCAGTGCTTTTTTTGTAAAAAAAAAAAAAAAGGTGCCGGAACTCACACATGTCATACAACCCACTTTGCCTACCCTATAAGGTTCCATCCAAAAAAGGTGCCGGAACTCCGTTCTGAGCGTTCTATGAGAAAAAAAGCCCTGCCTATAACAAATAGTACCTGTAGTGTTTCATTCTCTTCAAACAGGCCTGATTTAAACTTTTTTTTAAAAAAAAATGGCATAGTTAGATCTAACATGTGACTTTAAACAATTCACCTTTCCTTTGTCCCCCAAATCTCCTAAACTGTGAATTTATTCTATTTATTGGTTGATATTTCAGACTCAGCTGGAAGCAATGAAATGTGTCAGCAATGTGTTACTTTTCATTCCTTACCATCCAAACATAATTCTAACTAGATCAACATCTGCATCTGACAGAGAAAAGACAGAATAAGAGAGAGAAATGGAAGTAAGGAGGGAAAAACAGAAAAATTACTACATTTAAAACCTTCCAGCACAGAAAAGGCCAGGTTTTGTCTTATGAACCTTATGAAATGTAATGAAATAATGAAATGAAATGATGAAAGCTGTCATCCTGCCAAGGCTAGCATTAAGAAGATTCTTCATAGTAGTGTCTAAACTTGCCAATTTGCTATAAAAGGCCTCTTGGCACCCCAGATAATTCAGTGATCGGGGGCAGCAAAAGCACAGATCTGAAATACCCAAAAGAAAGTGAAAAGTTTATTTTATATAGACATTTATATATAGAGAAAAATGGAGGTAGGGAAGGAGGGAGACTTTCTATATTAATTTAGTCAAACTCTTATTTGTTTGGCTGTTATTGTGCTATATTTTTCCATCATTGCTGTAAAAGAGATATAATGAAGATATCAAAAACCTTTCTTCCTTTCCTTTCCTTCTCTCCTTTCCTCTCCTCTCCTCTCCCCTCCCCTCCCCTCCCCTCCCCTTCCCTTCTTTTAAATTTATATTTAATTTTTTTTTCTATTCTGTTCAGTCATTCCAATTCTTGGAGACTGCCAGGAAAGGTTCCTGCAGTTTTCTTGGGAAGTTTTTTCCCCAGAAGTGGTTTACCATTGCCTCCTTCTTAGGGCTAGAAGAGAAAGTGACTGGCCCAAGGTCACCCAGTTTTGTGCACAAGACAGGTCTAGAACTCACAGTCTTCCATCTCCCAATTTGTAGCTTGATGCCTTAACCACTACATCAAACTGCAAAACATTCACACATTAATTTCTCGCAGCACCACAAAATAAAAAAATCCAAAGATCTCCAAAGGTCCAGCAAAAGATCAGCCAAGAAAATTGGGCTGAACTGAACATTGTAAGATGTCTTCATTTCCCATCCAAAATGAGGAATTAAAACTTGTACTACTACTTTAGAATATGTCTCATGTTGATTATATAAAACAACCTCCCCCAACAATGGTCTTCATAGCTATGGCTATGGGCCACAACTCTGGACATCACCAGAATCATGACAGAAGAGACACAATCTGTAACCACTTCTTTCAGTGAATTATATACCATTTTTTTTTTATTTTAGTAAACTTTTCGCCAAGAGTCATAGAAAATATCTCCTATATCTGACATGTAGAAATATACAATAAAGCCTAGGTGATATAGAAGTATTGATTTTTTAATGGCATTCCAACAAAGAAACATCAGGAGAACCTGTGGAAAGAGTTTGGAAGAAAGTTTGGATCAGCATCTACAAGCATTGATCTGTCACCCATTCACATGTTGTCAACAAGAAAATATTTCCAAATTGTTCAGAATGTAAAATGAAGGTAATTCTTAAGCCCATGCTCAGAATGCTGAGAATTGAACTGAGCTCCTAGATTTGTTGGTGGACAACCACAACTGAGCTCATTATATAGTATATCAGACCTTATTTATTGTTGTTGGATTTTTATCGCAGTTTCTTGGTATTGGTATGGAAGTGATTTGCCACTGCTTTCTTCTCAATGCTCCATCCTAATATTAACCTGGCTTGATCCTTTCTTGCTTTCAGGCCCAGTCAACTTGTGCCTCCTACTGCCACTTATTAAGAAACCTATGAATTAACATGTATTAAACATACTTGAATGTATACATAAAATGAATTATTTCAGAGCTTTTAAGTGAACTATCCTTGTGTTGTTTTTCCTTACTATAAATTTCCTTCCTTACTTTCGGATTGGTTTCTAATGAGAAAACTGTATAATTTTTAAAAATGCATATAAAATAAATATTATTGTTTAATAATAATGTTAGTGTAATGTTATCACCATAACCAGTCAAAATCTTTTTAATATAAGCAAATATACAAACAAATTTTATAACAGGCAATAATTCTTTAAAAAAAAAAAGAAGAAAAAACATTGCTTCCAGATTGTAGTATGTCACTAATGGATTCATTTACACTGGATAATAGTAAAATGTTTCTAGTTCAGTAATCTATAAACCTTCACCAACTGCATTGCACTGTTGATTTCAGTGTGTGGGAAAAGACCCAAAGTGACTAAGGAACTACACACAATGGACAGATTCATGACATATAACAAATTAAGGAACACAGTACACCAGCTTTTAAATTCTTGGTTCAGATAAAAAGTGAAAACAGTGTAATGATAACTAGAGATATAAGTAGGCTTGAGTATACTTTAGCACAACTGCTAACTGAAAAGGGGAAGTTATCAAATATTTTCAGTATATTGATGACAGAGAAAAACCGTGGAAGATTAATCTAGAAGATAATGGGAGAGGCACAGAATATGAATATATATTATCAAAGAGCAACTTATATTGATTATTATAACATGCTTCTCACACCCACACGGACACTTTTTTTGTGTTCAGAAATTATAATAGGTAACACTTATCAATCTGATTCTTTCGGATGCACTAATAAAGTAATTCTCAGAATTTTCAATCTGCATGTCATAATCACTCAGATTTCAGAGAGTTGTAGTTGTAATACATCTAGATACATTAGTTGTGGAAAGCTGAAGTGGGAATTCATTTTGTAATATAAAAAATACTTATCCAAGACTCTACCAGTTTCCATAGTCCTTCTGGGCAGTATTCGAGTCTATTTGTTCTCTTTAGAACCTGCTGTGCTTCCAAATCCAATTCAAAATAAATCATTACAGTTCTAAATGTTCTGGAAGGAGAGAAGTTAAAATTCCTTAAAGGAAGCTTCATCTGGATGGCTCTCAAACATTTACACTGTTCTAAATCCCACCACATTTGTTTGGTAGACTTGAAAGACACTCTCTCTTCTGTCATGGCATCCAGACTTGGCTATACTCTGTCCAAGGCACAAGGTTGACCCCATTGAAACATTTCTTATTTTTTATGTCCTCGATCATGTAATTTGAAAGTTATTCTTTCTGTTCTCCTTCTCTTTTAGCTTTTGTTGGATTCCAACTGCTGAACTTTTATTTTCTGAGATGAAACATGCCCTTTGCCCATTATCAATGGTTCCTCCTAGATAGTTGTTTCTCTTTAAGCTTTTACAGGTAGTCCTCAACTTACAACAGTTCGTTTAGTGCGCTTTCAAAGTTGCAATGGCTGAAAAAGGTGACCTATGACCATTTTTCACAACTACAACCATTGCAGCATCCTGATGGTCATGTGATCAAAATTCAGATGCTCGGCAACTGACTCATTTTTATGATGGTTGCAGCATCATGGGGTCATGTGATTCCCTTTAGTGATCTTCTAACAAGCAAAGTCAATAGAAAACCAGATTCACTTAACAACTGTCTTACTAACTTAACAACTGCAGTAATTCACTTAACAATTGTGGCAAGAAAGGTCATAAAATGGGGCAAAACTCACTTAACAAATTTTCCACTTAGCAACAGAAGTTTTGGGCTCAATTTTGGTCATAAGTCGAGGACTACCTGTATACTATTTCTGCTGGATGCCAGTTGCCAAACTTTTATTTTCTACTTTCTGCTGTTTTTTTACCTCTTGGGGGTCCTTGTGATTGAGTGGTAAAATCAATAATATAATATCAGTGACAGTTGTGTATGTTATGCATTGAAAGCAAATTTGTAGGGCAAACTCTACCATTTCAGTCCAATAACTGTATTATTTCAGACTCAATGTTACTATTACATATAAAAAGGTAAACATGCAGAGATATTTTAAATAAATGTTTAACACTGAATGTGTGATGTATTATTTATTGCTGTACCAAAACTTTTGAGTCACCTTTTTAACCATTCAAATAAGACAGGCAAAACAAAAAGGAAAACAATGAATGCAGTGGTGGGATTCAACAAGTTCGCAATACTTCGGCAGAACCGGTAGCTAATTTTTTGTTGCCCAGGCCCAGAATGGACTTCTGGAAGTGGCATCCACACAGAGAACCAGTTGTTCACATATTTGAAACCCACCACTGAATGAATGGGAACAAATTGGAATGAAAAGTTCTACCTGGAACACCCATGTGATCATAAAATATTGTGCAGTTATATGGGCATTCCATAAATATTGTCAGAAAACTTTGAGAAGAAAGTTATTGAAGGAAATGCATATTAAAAGCAAATACAAGTGGTAAAATTTAGAACTAAGGAGAAATTTCCTGATAGTTAGAACAATTAATTGGTGGAACAACTTGCCTCCAGAAGTTGCAGGTGCTCCAATACTGGAGGTTTTTAAGAAGAGATTTGACAATCATTTGTCTGAAATGGTATAGAGTTTCCTGCTTGAGCAGGGGTTGGACTCCAAGGTCCCTCCCCTCTCTGTTATTCTGGTAGAAATTGGGCCAAGCCCATCCAGTAGCTGAATGGAATTTGAAGATGGGCATCTTCAATCTTGGTCCCAAATTTCTAATGCAATTCTTTTATTTTCCAAGTGTGAACAAGAGTTCTCAGATTATTTTCTTGAAATAATTAAAAAGTGAACTGTATATCTGGGACTGTATGAAACTTTGTGCTACATTAAGTGATCTATGAAATTGTATAAAAAACACCAGGACACTGGACAGTAATGGATTTGTTTCTACAAAACAAAGTGTATAGAAAGCTGTCTGAAGTGTAAGAAGATGTGGGGAACAATGGTAATGAACAAAATTATTAAGATAATACTGTGCAAAAAAATACAAATGAGTCATTTGGTGACAGAATGGACAAAAAGTTATAGCGTCTTGGAATAAGAATAGCTCTCAAGCAATCATGTACACATAGCTGTTTCTTTATAAAGTATGGTTTATTAAAAACAGAAAAGCAACAAGTCCATTTATCTGGTTTGAATTATTTTGAATAGGTTTGTAACGTGTTATTATTCCTTTTTTAAATGAACATTTGCTGCCCCTCACACACAAACTGATCTTGGAATAAAAGAGGTTAAAGAAAACTTGTTTATATTAGGTCACAGAATTCCTTGGAGTGTTTGGTTGCCCTTAGAATAATAAGAACAAGTCTTACAGAAAATATAAATGTGTGACTTCTTTAAACTGAAGAAGGGGATCAGTCTTCAGTTTTAAAGCTCATTTAAAGAATGCCGGATTATTAAAATAACTGTTATTATGCCCTTTGCAATATGTTTTGCAGAATTCAGGAGCCTGAAACTCTACATAGCATATGGACCAATATTATGCAATGTTTCCTTTTGTAAGTTTTGAAAAAATATTTTAAAAAATCATCAGCTCTATTCAAAACACATGGCTATTTCATACATATACATGCACAAGTGTACATATCATTGGTCTTGTGAACTATAAAATCTGGGACCTCTCTATCCAATGTACCTGAGAGAATCCAATTGTAGCTGCTGATATAGTTCATTATTTCCAATCCTGGATAGTTATAAACAGAATTTGATGACTTAAATTTGCTTTGACTTCCATAATTTTTAAAGCTACAGCAGGCTAAGAGGTACCGTATAGCCGTATATCAATAGGTAACACATTTACTGAGTTCTAACATGAGGGATATAGAAATATGTCTGAAATGGGGAAAATACTTTAACAATACTTGCTTAGTTTGATCAAGGAGAGAACCATCCTAGAACGAAGGAGAAATTTCCTGACAGAACAATTAATCAGTGGAACGATTTGACTCCAGATGTTGAGGATGCTCCAACACTGGGAGTTTGTAAGAAGAGATCGGACAACCATTTGTCTGAAATGGTCTAGGTCAGTCTGCGGACCCCTGGGAGACCACAATGTCATCACAAAGGGTCCATGAAGGCTCAAAGAAATTTTATGATTTAAATCTTAAGTCTTGGGGGTCTTTGGCCAGAGTCTATGCCGACAAAAGGTATTTAAAGGGGTCCATGGGGAAGAAAAGGTTGAGAACCACTGGTATAGAGTTTCCTGCTTCACCAGGGTGTTGGACTAGAAGACCTTCTAGGTCCCTTCCAACTGTGTTATTCTGTTATTCAAATCCTCTAATCTGCCAAGATAACGGCTAATCTAATACTTTCTTCTCAGAAATCTAGACAAATACTTAATCAGATTATTTAATATGATGTAAGGAGTTACAATAGGTTAGCTTGTACATATATAATGATTTTAACAGCTGTCTCTAGCTCTACTCTTTTTGAGAAAGCTAGTTTGAATTAAGATAGTTTGCCGTCTTATGCAAACATTGGTTCCATTAGAGTAGGGCCGAAGCCATCTTCTGCCATTTAGACTGTTAGGCTGGCTGAAATGGGATGGCCTGCTATCTGTAGAAATATCAAAAAGAGAAGGGCAATGTTATTCTTCAACCAGTATAGGAACTACAAGTTTCAAAATTTCAATATCTCTTTCTAGATATCAATCTTTCCCCATCCTTCATCTCATTAGGATCTGAATTTCCATTCTGACCTCCTTAGGCATGTATCCTGTTCCTATTATCCACTTAATGGCATACTTAAGAGTAGCATACTATCCCACTGTCTTGGACAAAAGTCACTATTTGAGAATAAATATGTATGGAGATTCTCAGTCATCCAGGTCATGTTGTCCCACAGGTGCTTTTTAAAAAGACAACCAGACTTTCTTTGTTTTGCTTGAAAATGTTTCACTTCTCATCCAAGAAGCTTCTTCAGTTCTGACTGAACGATGGAGAATGGAAGGATTTATATTCCTTGTAGTCATCTGGTCATTAGCACTCTTTCTGAGAGTTGTTGAGGCCACTTGGAGGTTGTGTCCTCAGGGTCACCTAAATAGTGCAAATGGGTGTGGAACCTTCTTTGAACTGCTAAAAGGACTGTGTTGTAAGAATGCAGAATATCACCTTGCTCACTTTCCCCAGAATATTCCATGAGTCATTGCTCTTATCCCATTCTGAGAGATTGGCTGGGATCTTTGATCCCTGTAAGCAAGTAACTTCAGATGGCTGCTCAACTAGTAAGCATTTGGAGATGTGTTTTATGCTTCCGAGTCATATTGCTGGCCTTGGTAATGGGGATAATTCCCCCCCACAAACACACACTCATTAATTCTCCAGGACTTTTATTGAAGAAAACAGGTATGGAACTAGTTAACTTTGGTGCTTCCAAAACTCAGCTGGCCATGTAGAATTGGTTTAATGCCGTGCAAGGGTCAATCTCTTTGATCTTCATTTAACAATCCGTTGACTCCTAAATGTATGAATGTGTTAATGAATGAATAAACTTGGTAGTTCATACTTCTGTGTGACCCAGATGGCCCGAACAGAACAATAGTGCAGAAAAAGAAATCAGAGGGACATACCATGGGCATTTGTAAAGGAGGGAACATGAGGAGGGCATAACACAGTGAGTGTTGTAATGCAAAATCACCTCCTCCCGCCCCCTATTTTATAGGTGTGTCAGTCTGTATGTGTGTGGGTTCTGACAAAAACCATCCTATTCTGCTAATGTTTCTAGTCACTTCATTTGTGTGAAAAACAAAATCACCAGGCCTCCTTATCTAATAAGGTTTCAAAAATGCTATTTCATAATTCCCAGTCAAATAGTTTAGCTTCCAGTGTTTCAATATGTTCTTCATTGTGAAAGACAGAATTATGAAACAAAAGGGCTATTTGCCAAGAAAAGACACATAATATTATTGTTGGAAAATTACTGCAGGTAGTCTCCAGGTTTTGCATCCAGCACATTCCCAGTCCATTCCCATACCAGATCAGAACATGCACAGACACCACTCAGTTCAGTTAGTCATCAGATATTTTGGATCTAATTCTCACTAACAGGGATGAAATGATAGAAGGTGTTGAAGCCACAGGAACCTTGGGAGGAAGTGATCATGCAATATTGGAATTCAACATTATGGAAGCACAAGCAATAGAACACAGTCAAACTAGAGTCTTGGACTTTAAGAGAGCTAATTTCAATAAACTTAGAGAGGGTTTGGGAAGGATTCCATGGATGAGAATCCTCAAGGGGAAAACAACTCAAGAAGCTTGGGAAATTTGAAAAGTGAGATAATAAAAGCCCAGTCTAGCACAATACCACAAAGAGGAAAATTACAGCTCTCAAAAAAGAAACCAGCATGGCTGCATAAAGAACTCTCTGATATTGAAAGATAAAAGGGACAAGTATAGAAAGTGGAAAGAGGGGCACATAACTAAGACAGAATATCAGCAAATAGCCCGAGCCTGCAAAGATGAAGTGAGGAAAGCTAAGGCTCATAATGAACTAAGGCTTGCGACCAAAGTCAAAAATAACAAAAAAGCTTCTTTCAACATGTAAAAAAACAAGAAAAAAGTGAAGGAAATGATTGGTCCACTAGTGGGTGAAAGTGGCAAAAAGGTGACAAGCAACAGGGAGAAAGCAGAACTATTTAACTCATTTTTTGCATCTGTCTTTACACAAAGGGAAAAAACACCAACACCTACCAAAAATAGTGCATAAAAAAACAGAATAGAATGCAAGTTAAGATAGGCAAGAAAACGGTAAGTGAGCACCTGTCCAGCCTAGACGAGTTCAAATCACCAGGACCAGATGGATTACACCCCAGGGTTCTCAAGGAACTGGCAGATGTGATCTCAGAACCATTGAACTATATTTTTCAAAGATCCTGGAGCACTGGGGAATTACGGAGGACTGGAAAAGAGCTGATGTAGTTTCCCATCTTCAAAAAAGGGAAAAAAATGGACCCAGGAAATTACAGACCTATCAGCCTGACCTCAATACCTGGGAAGATTCTGAAAAGATAATCAAACAACGAATCAGCGAACACCTAGAGGCAAACAAAATCACTACTAAAAGCCAACATGGGTTTGTCAAAAACAGATCATGCCAGACAAACCTTATTGCATTCTTTGACCAAGTGACAAAATTAGTGGATCAGAGGAAATGCTGTGGATATAATTTACTTGGACTTCAGTAAGGCATTTGATAAAGTAATCACAACCACTACTTGATAAATAGAAAAATGTGGGTTAGACAGCATCACCACCAGATGGATTCGTAGCTGGTGCTGACGCCGTACTCAGCGTGTGGTCCTCAATGGAACCGCATCTACATGGAGGAAGTGTGCAGTGGGGGCCCCAGGGCTCTGTTCTGGGGCCAGTGCTCTTCAACATCTTCATCAACGATTTGGACGAGGGGATAGATGGGGAACTCATCAAATTTGCGGATGACACCAAGCTGGCAGGAATAGCCAACACTCCAGAAGACAGGCTTAAGATACAGGAGGACCTGGACAGACTTGAACATTGGGCGCTATCTAACAAAATGAAATTCAATGGTGAAAAAAGTAAGTTTCTACATTTAGGCAAGAAAAAACAAATGTACAGGTATAGTATAGGGGTACCCTTGCTCAATAGTAGGGATCTCGGAGTCCTAGTGGACAATCACTTAAAATATGAGCCAACAGTGTGCTGCAGCTGCCAAAAAAGCCAACACAGTGCTGGGCTGCATTAACAGAGGGATAGAATCAAGATCACGTGAAGTATTAATACCACTTTACAATGCCTTGGTAAGGCCACACTTGGAATACTGCATCCTTTTTGGTCACCACGATGTAAAAAGATGTTGAGACTCTAGAAAGAGTGCAGAGAAGGCAACAAAGATGATTAGGGGACTGGAGGCTAAAGCATATCAGGAACATTTGCTGGAATTGGGTATGTCTAGTTTAATGAAAAGAAGGACTAGGGGTGACATGATAGCAGTATTCCAATATCTCAGGGGTTGCCCACAAAGAAGAGGGAGTCAAGCTATTCTCCAAGGCGCCTGAGGGCAGGACAAGAAGTAATGGATGGAAAATAGTCAAGGAAAGAAGCAACCTGGAACTGAGGAGAAACTTCCTGACAGTTAGAACAATTAACCAGTGGAACAACCTGCCTCCAGAAGCGGTGAATGCTCCAACACTGGAAGTTTTTAAGAAGAGACTGGACAGCCATTTGTCTGAAATGGTATAGGGTTTCCTGCCTGAGCAGGGGGTTGGACTCGATGACCTCCAAGGTCCCTTCCAACTTTATTATTATTATTATATGACTTGATATGTATTTACCAAATACCAACAAACAGCTAAAGAGTTAACTGTCAAAAGCAGACTAAAAGACAGGCAAAAAACTGGGAGAAAGAGAGACAGGCAACAATATACATTACCTACTGAATATCCTAAAATGTGCCAGAGACACTGAAAACAATAATTAATTATCATTGTGAAGCAGGGATCAAGTGTGGCTTGGTGTGAACAAAAATACGGAGCCCATGTTCTCTCTCTTTAAATGACACGTTTATTCAGCTGAACAAAGGTCACTTTTACTTAATTACATAATAGGAAGTCAACACACACTAGATAAGGTGTAGAAGTTGTAAAAATACTCATGCATTCTGTGATCACATACTCAACCCATAGGCTTGTGGTTTCCTATAGAACTTTCCACAGGCCCAAAGGCCAGTTAGGGCCCAAACTTTTATTCTGTCATTTTAACATAAGAATCCTTTGACCAATTATCAGAATCCTGATCAACAATCATAACAATCCATAAGGGAATTATTTTTGGTTCTTCCAGTTTAATTCTTTTATATACTGTACATGACAGGCAGAAGAATAGAGTTGGAAATTAGGACATCGGGTGACCCTTCTATTCCATCCTAGAAAAAAAAACAAATTGGTGGTTGGAATTGATATATCCAGCCATTTTAATATTGGGAATTGCTTAATAATATATGTTCTTATCTCAGATATACACATATACACACTCCAGTACTCAATAAGTTTCTTGATGAAAGCAAAGACACGTTTCACGATGCATCTTATTTTTCTTCTGTGAATGATGATGACGATGACTAAGATGAAGCTTCTTTCAGCATACAGTGCTTCCAAGTGTTTCTGAGTAAATCAGATAATGTCATCTTAACATTATTCATGGATGTCTCAGTGTTAAGTGATTTGTTCTTCAGCAGAAGAAGTTTATTGGGGGAAGCACCTACAATTTGCTTCAGGCAAAAGTGCAGGTGAAAGGACAGGCACAAACACATCACCTCCATGTCTGTATGGATCATTTGCAGGCCCCATTCTGTTCCATACAGATTTACTGAAAAGTGGAAGGATCCTAAAATGCAGGTTAATTTCAAGCAGATGTTTTTTTCTTTCCACACTCTCTCCTTCTTCCCACAGAGCAGCATGGACATTCCTCTTTCTGAGTGTTTCAAAGAGTTGCGATCCAACTTTGGCATACAAGCAATGGTTTTATGAAACAATCTTGTCAGCATAAAAACAGGCCTTTAAATAGTAGTAACTGTTCCTTAGTGAACAAACACTTATGCCACATGCTAGTTACAGAGGTTTAAAAATCTGTTTCTCATGAGGATTAATTTGATAAGGTTCTGCTGGTTGTTAGGTTTTTTTTTAAAGTAGCCTTTATCTAAATAATGATTTCCAGTGCTTGCTTATCACAGTTTCACTCTAATATTTCCTCATGACCTTTTTACCTTTTCTAACTTTCGTTTTAATTTAGCCATACCTGTCAAAAAGAGAAAAAAAATACTGTGTCATTTCCCCTCTTAAATGTAAACTTTTTTTTTCTTATTTTATCTCTAGCATCTTAGTGAAGAGCCTATTTTTATGCAAAGTTTCAAATCCATGGTTCCATTTATTTATTTACTTCCAAATCTAAATGAAACTAACTGATTGGCAAATCAATACAACCAAGGTCAGATTCCAGTCAAAACTAAAGTCAGACTAAATATTTTGTCCTGTTTGCATTTTTAAGCACTTTGTTCATTTTTATGCTACAAAACAAAAACTAATATTTTAAAAATTACAGAATAAGAATAACAAGGAATCCATGAAATCAACAAAATTGAATTGAAAGAAATATAAACAAATGAAAAAGAATAAGAATTGGGAGTGTACATAAGTACATGGCCTTAAGGAGAAATTCAAACGTCTTCAACATCCATATTCAATATTTCTAATGAGAATTGCATTTCTGCAGATAATCAAATAGGAAAACCATTAATCAATATAATTTATAGCAACCGCACCTAAGTAAATGTATCCCTCATTGAAATTTTTTGTTTCAATATCTATTTTCTATCCTGAACAATTTCCCACACTTACAAATACTAAATACAGTACACAAATGTTCCAATAAAGAATGGAATCTAATTATCAGTGTTTTGTGATGGAGTTTTTGATAATATTCGTGTTTGTGTACTATTAATAGCATTTGCACAGCATTCAGGAATTCAATGTTCATTAAGAGAAATAATTATTAGCATATAGGGAAGTTTACAGTAATTTAAGCTCTTTATTTTTCTTTTCTTTTATTCTGACTCAGATATGTAGAGTAAATGAAAACACATATTGCCAAATATTAAGCGCTTTCTTGGATACATTACTACTTAAATTAAATAAATCAATAAAAAGTACTTATGTACTTGTGATATGTAATTATTACTGTTTGGGGAGGAAATGTTAGACAAAGTCTGGGAAATACTCCCAAGACTTTTGAAGGGGCTGTTTGGCCTTACAATTACACTATATGTATCCTTTTCATGCAGAATTGAAACAGTAGGGTGATTATTCCTCCTCCTCCTCCTCCTCCTCCTCCTCCTCCTCCTCCCTCCTTTCTTCTCTTTCTTTTTCTCTTCTTCTTCTTCTTCTTCTTCTTCTTCTTTCTTCTTCTTCTTCTTCTTCTTCTTCTTCTTCTTCTTCTTTTTCTTCTTCTTTCTTCCTTCTTCCTCCTCTTCCCTCTCTTCCTCTTCCTCCTCCTCCTCCTCTTCCTCTTCATCCTCCTCCTCCTCCTCCTCCTTTGGAAACCTGTACAGAACTGTTCTTTTCATATATAAAAGGTAAAGCTTTCCCCTCTCCAGTTGTGTCCGACTCTAGGGGGTGCTGCTCATCTCTGTTTCTTAGCTGAGGGAGCCAGTGTTGTCTGAAGACAATTTCTGTAGTCAAGTGGCCTGTGTGACTATACACCGAGGCACACAGAATGCTGTTACCTTCCCACTGAAGTGGTATCTATTTATCTACTCACATTTGCATGCTTTCGAACTGCTAGGTGGGCAGGAGGGTGGGCAAGAATGGGAGTTCATCCCATCATGCGATGCTCAGGTCTCGAACCTGGGTTGTCAGCTTTCCAGCTGATAAGCTCAGGGTCCTTAACCATTGAGTCATCGCACACACCCCTTTTTCATATATACAAAGATCTAATCAAGGTGTTGTAATGGTAATGGGGGCCCACAACTTTCCCCCTTAGCTTTCTGAAGGCTCAAACACATTGTCTCATAATATGTTGATGTCATCAGAAGTGGTGGAGTTTGACACTTTTATCTTCACAGTTTAAGGATAGGAATGAAATTAGGTGTTTGAGAGACAGACTGCTCCTATCCTGATCCTTAATCCACACCACATCTGAAAATCTGCCATGTTCAGGAAGGCCACTGGAAGTAGACTGAGCAATTTAAGGAAAGCGATAAGAACAGTTCACTGTCCTGCTTCTATTCCAAATCATAATTTTGACTCAAAAGCAATCAATCAAAATCCTAATGCTGTAATTTTGCCACCAAAATTGAACAGCAAAATTTCAGGATACTGTGGTACATCCAATCTGTCAATGTGGTTTGCTAATCCCTGCCCTAAATGTACATATGCAATTCCTATATAGGAAAACAAATAGAAATAAACACACATACACTTCTTTGTCTAATTCATATGAATTAATTAAGTACAGTTTTATCACTGATCACCAAGTTTTTAAACCAACTGGGAAGTGTTATACTGACTAAGCATTATACTCCTAGTTGAAATCTGTCCTTTTGTTGAAAACAATTGCTGATTGATTTTTTTAAAAAAAATAAACCTCATGGCCTGCTTAACAGTGCAATTCAGTTGAAGGTCGGTGTGCTTAGAAATTAAAAGGAGGATTTTGTATCCTTTTCATCTATTGCACAATTGTTATATAAAGTTCATTCTCTGTAGGCCTATTTGGCATGTCTAAGTTAGAAAAGAACGATGGTACTCTGAGGAGAGTCAATAGCATTTCTTGTCCTCTGAGGGCAAGTTTTCATTCTTGCAAGTAAAACTACACAGACTCTGTTGTTTTGCATCTCTTTTGCAGAGTTAGAAAATCACCCTACATAGCATTAACATTTTAAGGCACAGTAGGAATAGAATAGAATAGAATAGAATAGAATAGAATAGAATAGAATAGAATAGAATGAGACCTTAAAGGTCTTCTAGTCCAGCCCCCTGCTCAAGCAGGAGAACGAAGACTATACTCCGTTCTGGGCGTTCTATGAGAAAAAAAGCCCTGCTAGTAACTGAACAGGGAACCTTCTACCTTTAGGAGCATTCAAACCATATGAACTTCAGTTATTTGACTATTAGTATTGGAAAAAAATCAAATTAATATACAATAAAATCAAAAAGGGTATTTTATCATTCTGAAGAAGTTTTGATTGAGAAATCATTTGGTTTTGCACTGAGCTCCTTGTTGACTTTTTATGATTCATGTAAACACATTGTTGACTGTTGCTATAAGTTATTAAACAAGTACATTTTTATGAACCACTATTTCAACCCATACTTGTATCAAGATTTCTGGATTGAGTTAGGAATGGAAAACCTATGGCTTTCCAGTTGTTATTGTAATATAGCTGCCAGAATTTTGCCCTCCTGGCCAAACTGACTGCTAGAACTTGTACTTCAGCAACAGCTGGAAGACTGCAAATTCTTTCAGGATCCAAAAAGAATATGCTTTTGCTTTTCTGCCTATAATATTTTTTAAAGAATGAAAGTTCACAGATCAGCAGGACTGCCTGTTTTGTTAACCTTATCACTATCAGACTTTGGAAGTGAGCCACATCTCTAAGTAGTTCCTTCTTGGAGTCTTTAGATTAGATTTATTAGCAAATGTTTCTATTAGGAAAGCAAAAGTCTACCACCATTGTAGAATCAAAGACAAACAACAAAGAACAAAGCAGAAAAAAATCACTTTGTTTATTTGAAATCTTAAAAAGTGTGGCATGACCCAGCTTTGAAAAATTGGTTGATGAAGCATGCCTCCAGAAATAAAATTGAACCAAGAAAAAGCTTACTTTGGGGCTGAAAATAATTCCTCATTCATTCTATTTTTCTATTGATACTTTGAGGGTTTCACCTTTTCAAGCATCTAAAATTCTGCTTTAACAAAGAAAATTGCTCTAATTATCATCTTTACTTGAGAGGAAGACAACTCTAAATTAAGATGACCTCCCTCCCACATAAAAATAAAAACCAGACAAAAAGAAGCTCATTTATCTCAGTTGCATATTGTTAACAAAATCTAATATGATCTTCTTCTTTTAAAGTTATATTATTGGAGGGGAAAGATTTAGCTTTCTTTTTATAACAGTGTGGTAATTCTAAGATGGAAAAATATTCAGGTTCAATTTGCCCTTGTTTCAGTATTATTGCGATTGTTTATAAAAATAATATTAAGTTAATAATATGTTATGAAATGTTAATAATATTAAGAGAAGAGTCTTTGGGTATAGGTAATTGTATAGATACATTAAGTATTTTTTCACTATGTGTATTAATGAGATGGTGTAGGGAATACAAAGCCCTCTTGTGTCTGTAACCTTTAAAGTGGGCAAAATGATGAATCATAGGACAAACCTTTTTCAACCAAGATACCTCAAACAGGGCAACTTACAAAATGCATCCAAAATCCAGGATCTATAACTCCCATGGAATTGAAATTTGTCAAATGTTATGAAACATAACAATACGCATAAAACATTTAATGACATAATACAAAATGTCATTAAAAAAATCTGTGGTCAGTTCCTCATGTTTGAACTGTGATACACAGTTCAGCATGGGCTACTTTCAAAGAAGATACATCTTTGAATATCTCCCTGAAGTTTTCCAGTACATTAGAAGGTCTGTCATTGTTGAAGGCACTGAGGAATCTGATAAAAAAAATATCTCTGAAACACTGTTCCAACAGGTGATGGGTTATCTAGTGCCGTACAAAAACTTACCATTTCTCAGTTTTCTTCCACTTTGAAAAATTCAAGTTCTTTTTCTACTTTTCATCCTTCTCCCCTGCCTCCTCCGCTTCCTTTTGCTTGTCCTCTCTTTCTCCTCCTCTATCTCCCCTTCCCTTCTTCCTGATTTTCATTGTCATTCCCAGTCTATCCTTTTATGTGTTTAAGAATTCAGAGTTATTTCAGTGCTGCTTTTCAGTAGTCTACCCTTGAAATGGCGATGAGTGCCGCCTCCTATAGTTGGCAATAACTAGCCGAGTAAAATCCACAGGGACTCCTTTCCTTCCTTTCCTACCCTGGAAACAATGGAGCATGCTATTGCCAAAACTGATCCCACATTTGGCATCCCATCATTCCAAAGTCTCCCTGCCTGACAATACTGCTCAGTCTGAAAAAGTCCTAGGGAGGAGTTAAAATCATAGGATCATAGAGTTGGAAGCTAGCTCGGACATCATCTACTCTTCTTCTCTTCCCAGTGCTAAAGCTTCTGCTAACAGTTTCTCCGTTGTGGCCTTTATAACAAAGCACCATGTCTTCCACTGAGATTTAAGTGAGGTATGAGAAACCAGAGAAAATGTAGACAGTTGGAGAGCAGATTGCATCATGAAAAAACAAATATTCACACACCACCTGTCTTCCTTATTACTAAGTAAGTTCAGAAAGCCCACACTCTGTTCTTGAGAATTTCATTGAAACGCCCTTTTCCGGGAAAAAGAATCAACAATTTATTTTGCATCAGAGTGATTAAGAATTTGTAGGAGGGGGGTAGGGAAGATAATCCTCCCTCCTGGTAAGATAGAAAAGACATCACGTCCTGAAAGAATTGAGATGTATGGTAATTTGTGCAGTCATGAAGATTTTTATATAACTTCATAAACATAGAATTTTAGGATAACAACAGGACTTCTAAACTAGCAGCTGGTTCTGTGCAGGAATTTGACAACTACTGTATATCATTACCAACTATGACATCTTTGAGGGATGGCCATTCAGCCAAAAGTACTTCTTGAGTCCTTGCAGGCAGCATGTTGGGAAAGAAACATTCTGTATCAAACTTTTCCATCCCATGAATTCTTTTTATTTCAAGCTTTCCTTTACCTATTTGTGCTAGATCTAAATGAAACTGGATATAGTTTAGTTCTCTCTTCTTGAAGATGATCCTGTAGAAATGTGAAGAGAAAAATCACTGTATTTAGAAGGATGATTATCAATTTATTGTTCATTATTTGAATAATAAATATTTTTCTTTTTGATCTCAGACAGCCATGAGCCTGGGAGGGGATAGCATGTGATCGGAGAAGTGAGGCTGAAATTTCTTTCCTTCATTCTTGCTAACTATTGGGATATTGGAGAAATTTATAGGGTGCTATCTTAGTTTGCTATTGAAAATCCTTAAAAACTTGCTTTGCTAATTTGCTACAATATAGTTTTCATTGGACCAGGATCTTCAAAGAAAGGCTAGGAATCATAGGCAGTCTGCAGGTCATGAGTAGTTAAATTTGTTCTGCAAAGGTGTATGCAAAAGCTGTATGCAAAATGTATGTTAAAAACCCAGAAACCCAGCCCTTTTATTTTATTTATTAGATTTTTATTCCACCTTTACTACTTCATAAGTATCTCAAAGCAGCAAAAATATATAAAACTACTTCCTCATATTTTTCCCACAATAACAGCTCATCTATGAGATGAGTTGGGTTCAGGTATGACTGGTCCAGGGTAACCAGGTCAACTTTCATGTCAAAGGCAGGATTAGAATTCACATATTCCTGATTTCTGGGCTGGCACCTTAACTACTACAGCAAACCAATATCACATTTAAGCACATTTAAGGAATACAAATATGTGCAATTTCTTTAGAGCTGCTCTACTCTTCCTTTTCTGGGTTGTTTTGGATTTTCAAAAATGTTTTTAAGAAGAAGAGAATTGCTTTTACAATTTGCTTCTTCACATCTGGATATAAAGGGTTTCAGTTGCCATGCTGTGGTCCACAGAATTATTCCAGGAATAATCTCAGAGGATTCTTTTCACTGATAATTATTTCACAACTTCCATAAGTGGAAACAGTGCAAGGCAAAATGGAAATTGATGTTTCTCTCAGCCAATATACTTGGCAAGACAATAAAGATATGGAGAAGAAGGCTTCCCTTTGTTTTCCTTCTTCTCTGTCTTAGCATTTCTCCATGCTGAAGTTAAAGAGATGTCTAGAGCAAGCTAGATAGAGAGCAATTCCTGCAAACATATCCAATCCCTGCTACCCGACTACCAAACCATGAAATATATTTGTATGAACTGGCTGAATGAGATGTATTTTAACTGGGAAAAAATATAAGTAATGTATAAATAAATATAAGGATATAAGTAAAATAAACGTTTCGCTAACTTTGCTGATTCGTTTTTATTTTCTTACTGGGGAAATCTTGTTCCATTTCACTGTTTTGGAAGAGTTTTCTTTTCCATTGGAATCAAACTCTTTGATATCGTTTGTTCCGTGATTCTTTCTCCATCTGAGTCTCTTTCTTTCTATTTTGGCATCTTACCCACTGCCAAAAGAATGGTCAAGAGGACATGATATAGCCAAATTTAACCAACATCAGAACATCAGATCACATCCACAGACAAGCTTACTGTACCTGTAGTTCAATGGTTGGAGAAGATGTTGAACAAGACACATGTGACATAAATGAGTTGTGAATGACAATGTACGACTCTAAAGTTCTGGAAATTTATTTATTTATATTTCATATTTTCTAAATTGACCCTCTCCCTCAAAGTCAGGCTCTATCAATGTTGACCTAAATAAATAAGTAGTGATATAATTGGTATGAATTGATATGAATTCATGATACAATGCAAAAGAAGATTCCATAAATTAAAAATGAGAATTGTGGTATTGGGAAAAGTTCAGTGTTTCTGAATGGACTATTCAGATTGTTGATACATTTCATTTCATAAAAAAATATAGGTTAAAAAAAATGCTAAGTTGAGAATTATGGAAACTGGAATCTAAAGCAGTTTGTCTGGAAGGAACTGATAATGTCATTAAGTCTAAATTTAAATGCCAATTACCATGTTTGCATTTGCAAGTGAAATAGGAACAAAATTCTATTTAACTTTTGAACTATAGCAACCAATCAATGAGACCGAATTGCATAAATCAGCAGTCCATATTAGGCCACTTCTTACATGAAGGAAATTGTTGAATGTGTGCATCTAACAGCTACTTACATTACCTAGTCACGAAATAAAGTATTGTGGCAGCATGTTCTGCTTTTAACATCCTCTCCCTGTTATTCTCTAGGATTTTTTGTAAATTTGTTTTTTTTAAAATATATATATATATGATATGATCTTTATAAAGCCATGAACATTAAGCAAGATAAAATTCCTGTTTTGGAGTATAAACAAGATTAATTCCAAACTAAGAACAATATGAAGAAGAAACATCAAGGCAAATTAATGTGCCTAAATACACTTCACCTACCGACTACTCCGTTTTATAGAAAGCAGATAACAATAATAGTCACAAGTATATCACCATTATAAATTATGCTAGTTCCTCTTTAATTGGCTCTGAAATAAACCTTATATATATGGACCAATAGGAGAATTTAAGACAAGCATTAAGCATTCTTGATATTAAATATGGGAAATGAAACCCAATGGCTACATCCCAAACAGTAGAAGGCAAATGTCTAAAGTTCAATCAGCTTTGGGGGTGAGGGAGAGTTGGGCAAGCACATTGGAAAAAACAGAGTAGTGAGATTACATTTGATGTATTTCATTATTTCTGGATTGAGTAACCTTCTCGGCAGGCATTTAGCTGACAAGTTGCTGAGAAAGACACTGCAACTGATTAATGATAAATGCAATGTCCTTGCACAGTGGGAAAGATCAAGAAATGTGCTTTAATGTCTCCCCCTGGTGAAAGGAGTCTGTTTCATCTTCCCATTGATAAGGCAGTAGCAGTAATGCAAAATTTTACTGCCTCCCATCTGCTCTATAGCACTGTAATTCATTTTGGCTGGAGTGACATGATGAGCACAGTCAAAAACCAGCAAAAAGCAATCTATTTTGTGGCAGGAGCTTAATTGTTTGTTTCAGCTTTGAAGTACTAATCTTAACAGAAGAACAGAATTGGAAAGGACCTTGGAGGTCTTTTAGTCCAACCCCCTGTTCTAACAGGGGACCCTATACCATTTCAGACAAAGGGCTGTCCAGTCTGTTTTTAAAAGCCTCTAGTGATGTGCTACCCCCATCTTCTGAAGGCAAGCTGTTCCATTGGTTTATTGTTCTCACTGTCAGGAAATTTCTCCTTAATTCTAGGTTACTTCTCTCCTTGATTCTCTAAGATTCTGTCTTGGGCAACCTAACCATACCACAGGAATCATCTGGAAAAACCATCTAAATAGAAAAGTTTCATCATGTGGCATTTTTTCATAGGATTTCGGGGACATTTTTGCTCTAAACCAGGGGTGTCAAACTGCCGGCCCGCGGACCGGACGCGTCATCCAGAAGCCACGCCCACCCCATTGCCGGCAATGGCAAAACCGTCCAGATACGTTGCGCGACATCACGTGACATCGCGAGTTTGACATGTCTGCTCTAAACCATCAGTTACATTGGGAAACATTTCTGAAGAAAATATTTTAGAAGATAATTGATGGATGAATGAAAGGCTATGTATATCAATCAATGTTCTCTGCATTATTTTCCCACAGAAAGCCTGTCCCAAGAAAATCCCCCATCATCCCTCACCTAATTCAACATCAGGATTTCCTGCCTGAGCAGGGGTTGACTAGATGACCTCCAAGATCCTTCCAACATTATTATTATTATTATTATTATTATTATTATTATTATTATTATTATTATTATTATTATTATTATTATTATTATTATTATTATTATTATTATTATTATTATTATTATTATTATTACTACTACTACTACTACTACTACTACTACTACTACTACTACTACTACTACTACTAAGGAAGTGTTATATTACTGGCCACAAAGTTCTATGAACATGTACTGAGTATATAAACCCATGCTTACTATTCACAAAGAAGGTAGATAAAAAAAATTGCTTTTGAAGCCCAGATATAACTGAGAGAACTTTCAGACTTCAGTCAAGAAACAGCTTGAAAGAACCAAAGTCAGTCCAGTAAAGGATCTTGTACTTCAAGTTTTATCTGTTTAGTGTATTCACTTCTGAAGACAATGGAAAAAATCTAGCAGTAATGCATTTTTAACAGGAATCCATCATCTCACTTAGCTTCTTTTTCTTCCACAGAGGAGATATTTCAGTGGTGAGAAAAAAGTTCCAAGCAAACAAGGAAATATTATTCTCCTGGGGAGAAATTAGATATATTGTTTTTAGAAATATGCAATAAAATAAGGTTTGGTTCAAATCCTGCTGGAGAAAGTAAATGATTTCATTTTGACATTCCAGACACAATTTGAAAGTCCACCAAATTTTAGTCAATAAGATCAGGAGTGTTTCTCTCCCCCACACACTTTTGGGGGGGGGCAAGAGATGTCTTATAGTATGGCAGAACATGTAAGTTTTTGGTAGGTAAATTTCAAAAATTGAGAAAATTCCAGGATATGGATTAACGAAGTAAATGAGGTCAATATGTTTGAGGTCCTTGTGTCACCTGCTCCCTTGACATCCTTTTATAAATTCTTTCCAATTACTTTGTAAAAGTATTATGGTAAATAATAAGAAGAGAAAACCTCTGATAAAATTTTGCTTTATCAATTATTAACATATTTTGCCTATTAGAAATAACAGGAATTCTATCTGAAATCTGCTATTGATTAAAAAATAAATAAAAACAACTTTCTAAATGACAAAAGGAAAAAAAGGGAGAGGGTATTTGTCTCTATTTCTTTCCCCATTTAAGCTATTTGAAATCAGTGGGTTGGAAGGGATTTTAAAGGTCTTCTAGTCTTGTCCAGTGCAGGAATCCTCATACCCACAAAGAGAGAGGTCTGTCCAATTTTTTTTAAAATGTCCAGTGATATGGCATCCACAACTCCAGAAAGAAGGCTGTTGTTAGACCTTAGAAGTTAATGTGATTGTATCTATTGGTGGGCCCTGTTGTATTTTTATACTGTTTGTGACATTTTTGTCATTCTTGTTGCTTTAATTCAGACTGCTTTAGGACTTTAACTGTTTTTATTGTTGCACTGTTTGTGTGTGTGTGTGTGTGTGTGTGTGTATTTGGTAACATGTCCAGAGTCTTCTGGAGTGGACAGCCAAGCCTAGTCAAACTAATTCAATTCAATTCACTTCATAGCTCCTGAAATCAGGAAATTTCACCTTATTTCAAATTTGAATCCCAATTTGTTAAGTTTCTACCTCTTGGTTCTTTTCCTGTCCTTGGATGCTACAAAGAACAAACCACATCCTCTTTCCTAAGACAGCCCTTCATGTGTTAGAAGACTGATACTATGTCTTCCCTTAGTTTTCCCTTCTTTAGATTAAAAATACACCGTTCCTTTAATCAGTCTTCATCGGATTTAATCACAAAGACCCTCATCATTTTATGTTGATCTTCTCTGTACTCTTTTCAGTTCCTGATCATCATTATTGTAATTTGGCAGGCAAAACTTGAGACAGAGTAAAGCACAGAACAGAATGATCACTTCCTGTGATTTCAATATTACAACTTTGTTGATGAGCCCAAGATTGTATTGGCCACTGCAGCATATTGCTGGCTCGTATTTTCTATCAAAACACTCAGATACTTCTCATGAGTACTACTGTCAATTTAGGTACTGCCTAGCCTGTACCTGAGTACCCAGTTTTTCCTATCATGATTTTATGGGTTTTCTTTCCCATATTTATTATTTTTATAAATAACTCAAGGCAGTAACATACCCAATACTCCTTCCTCCTTCTAACAACTCTTTTCCCCACAACTACTATGTGAAACTGCCTGGCTCAAAAATTACCCAGCCAGCTTTCATGCCTAAAGTGGGACTAGGACCAAGAATCCAAGTGCAGTATCTTATACTTATCTTATATGGCCTAGGTTCTCCTGCTTGAGCATGGGGCTGGACTAGAAGACCTCCAAGGTCCATTCTATTCTATTCTATTCTATTCTATTCTATTCTATTCTATTCTATTCTATTCTATTCTATTCTATTCTATTCTATTCTATTCTATTCCTGTGATAGACAAATCTTATATTTATTACCACTGAACGGCATTTTGTTGGGTAAGATGCAATACTGAAGTCTCTTGAACTGAGGTGTTAGCTATTCCTCCTGTAATAAAAATAACATATAATCAAGGAATGCATTAAATCATATTGTAAGAAAGGGAGATTAATGTGAGTTTCTAACTCTGAAGAATAGAAACAAGAAACCATAAATTGTTTGATATAGTGTATTCTAATGCCAATCTCCATATCTAAAAAAATATAATCAATATTTCCTAATTCTGTTGGCATTTATATAGCAGTGCCTGTGTACAGAACATCACCTGGGAATATCCATGCAAGTGCAGAACACTTTGTATTAGTATTGTTATATTAGTATTAGTGTGAAAAATTCTCTCATAGATAGATGACGCGCACTTATCTTGAATTATTGAGGGGGTCATGGAAGAACATTCTTCCTAAAAGCTTCTATATGGCCATCTCTCACCTTGAAACTAGGACATATAAAAACTTTGCAGACTGCCTACTTTCTAGGCTCGCAGGATGGAATAATTCCACTCTGTTCTGCATTGATGAGATCCATCTCCACTGTTATGCTTAACTGTAGGCACTAAATTATAATAAGCATTTGAATAAAGTGCAACAAGTTCAGAAAAGAGTAACAGGGATAAGAGAAAGCTGGAAGTTAGGCTTTACAAGGAGATTCTGAGGGAACAATTAATCAGTGGAACAACCTGCCTCCAGAAGCTGTGAATGCTCCAACACTGGAAGTTTTTAAGAAGAGACTGGACAGCCATTTGTCTGAAATAGTATAGGGTTTCCTGCTTGAACAGGGGGTTGGACTAGATGACCTCCAAGCTCCCTTCCAACTTTTTATTATTATTATTATTATTATTATTATTATTATTATTATTATTATTATTATTATTATTATTATTATTATTATTATTATTATTATTATTATTATTATTATTATTATTATTATTATTGAGTGCATTTAGCTTTTGAAAGATAATTGAGGGGGGATTATGTAGATTTATTCAAGCAGAGATTGGATAGCCTTGGGGATGACTTCATCTGAATGGATTTCATGGCCTAAACTTATTATCGTTTGTTCATTCATTTGTTCATTCATTCATTCAATTTCTATAACTACTTTTCTCAGCTAAGTGACTCTGGGAGGGTTACAATTTTATAACTATAAAATAGTTGAAACAATTTAAAACAATAAAACAATAAAAATATCCAAAGAATACATACAACAGCTGAGGTAGTCAATACGTTGTCCTAAAGCCAAGAAATGGGACCCTTAACATATTCTGAGCCCCAGGCCTTGGCACACAGCCAGGTTTTTAAAATCTTATCAAAGCCAACAGGGTTGAGACTATTCTAATTTCTAAGGAAAGAATATTCCACAAAGTAGGGGCTAACAGCAGAGGAGGCCCGATTTCTAATTCCTACCAGTTGACATTCTTTGTCTGAAAGGATCTGCCACATACCCAATCTGCTAGATTGAATTGGACAGATAGAAAAGAGGGTCCCTCAGGTAACCCTGTCTCAAGCCATGTAGGGCTATAAAGGTGACAACCAGCACTTTGAATTGTACTGGAAACACATAGGAAGCCTGTGCAGCTCATGGAGTACTGGTGTTATATATGCTGTATATCTGGAACCATTTATTACCCATTCTGCACCAACTGAAGTTACCAAATGCTCTTTAAGAGCAGCTCCATATGGAGCCCATTGCAGTAATCTAAGCAAGAGGTTATGAGAACGTGGGTGATGGTGAGCATAGATGGTAAGCATAAGTGGCCATGCCTCTCATTTTATGATTTCAAGGCTATCCTTGCTGAAGGTAGCAAAGGCAGAACTATGGCACCTTAACAGAAAGCTGTGTGGCTACTACAAGGAGATGCCCATTAAGGAGAGCTAACTGTCACTTGAGACCAGCTTTACTCAAAGAGGCACCCAAAAGCATCTTATGCTGCTGGCAGTCTCCATAATGTTCAAGCCAGAATCTACTCACCAGCCTGAACAGATGAAACCCACTCTTCTCCATAGCAACTTTGATATGGGAATCAGCCATTTTCCTCACAGCTTGAACTTGCTTTGCTGGTTGAAATTGCTGTTCTTTGTAAATAAATTGTGTGTACTTTGTTTCTCTCTGTTTTTGTGAAATGTAAAAGTTACAGAAAATAAGACCATCTCTGGACTAGGGAGAGGTCTAAATATAGTGCTCTGTGGTGATTCAGTTCCTCTGCTGGTGCCCTTTTTCAGTCTTGGCCTGGAGATGCTGGCAATCCTCCAAGTTCTAAAATAAACATGAAAAGGGCAGTCCAAATGCATGAAATTAGAAGAAATTACTGAGAAGAGGGTGTCCTTGTTAGAAAGATGAATAGATTAGGAGGACTCAGGTGAAAATATTGCAAATTACCAGGAATTTGTTTTTCAAATCATGAAATTGAGAAATCAAATCCACCTTGTCAGTTTGTGCTTATCGAACAACAGTCCATAATTGCCAGTTAACCTGTTCCTCATTTTCTTCTCTTGCTTCTATTTCCATACTGAAATTTAGATGCATTTTTTTCTGGGGCAGTTAATAAATTACACACTTATTCATTTGTATTCCACCAATCCCATAAAGTGGACTGTAATCTATAAAAGGCTATGTGATGCCACTCTTTACCTTAAATAATGTTTTGCAGGAAAGCTTTAACCTGAAAGCAGAATAAGGAAAATGCCAGATTATCCATTTTATATGCATATAAGATATTGTGTTATATTTTTACCATGAAGTTGATTTCTCTGAGATTTTTTTTTTTTTACAGTGTTCCAAACATGTCTCAGGTTTTCAAGAAACTAAAAACTGAAAGGTAGGTGAGGGAAGGGGCTTGAAAAAGAAAAGAAGAAATTTTCTGAAAGACCTATTCCTGCTAAGGGCAAAGAGGAATGTTGTTTCATAACTTTGCCTCACCTTATCATAAGGGACTGAAAAGTATCTCTTCCTTTTCAAGCCAAAAGTAAATGATGTCTGATCAGATATGGGTGGTCCACTTTAACTTGGGGGCTGCAAGATCGGTTCCTGCTGTTCCAGGGCTTTTATGCTATTAAATGCACTCTACATGTATACATACATATACTCCTAATGTGTGTGGTGTGTGTGCGTGTGTGTGTGTGTAGAGAGAGGGAGGGAGGGAGGGAGAAAGAGAGACAGACAGACATATACACAAACTACTCTGTTGTCTATAGTCTTGGCCAAGCAAAACAACTTTCTAAGACACTTTTGGGTTATTCTCACTGACCCTGCTTTCCCACTCAAGTGATCTTTTTATTGTATCTTAAGTAATGAAAATCAGTCTAATCACAAGAAGAGAAATTTGAACTTCTGGCCATAATCATTGATCGTTGGTGTTGGGGAGCCCCAATCAGTTTTCATGAGTGCAAATCTCAATGACGCCAAAGGAGTCCTAATTAAATTACTTCATGTTATCACCCTGTCCTTTCTGGTATGTAAATTAGAAAGGTGTCCTTCCTTCCACCTTCCAAATCAGAAAGTCAAAGCAGCCTCTGATAGTGAAACCAAATATGATTTTATTGTAGCTTTTCTCCGAAGTGAATAGCGATAGAGATAATAGAGATGGAGATGGAGATATCCCTGTCTTCAGATCAGATTGACTCCTAGCAAGAGCATGGAGAAGTCTTTGCAGTTTTCTGAGCAAGAATTTCAGAAGTGGTTTTTCAATATCTTCTTTGGGCTGAGAGAGAGTAAAGGTCAAACTTAGGATTTCTTTTTCTTCAATTTGGGGAAGGATTTTGAAGGTGTAGTTTTGGTTTTTTTGAAGTTGGCTAGCATTTTCACTGGAGAGCATCAGGAGATCCTAGGTTTATAAGTGAGACAGGGAATTTTTTTTAAAAAATCCAGAAGTAGGCAGTAGCCAACCACTTGTTAATTGTTGCTGAGATATCCAGTTGACATGGTCACTAGTTTGACTTGAGCTATTTTTTGCTTTTTATTTTAGGAGTTACACTACTGTTTTTTATGTTCTGTAGCATCAGAGTAATATATATATGTGTATCTATGTATGTATATGTATGTGTGTCTCTGCATCAACATTGACTCCTGACGTCTGGCTGGACTAATCCCTGAAATTTTCTTGGCAAGATTTAAGAATTTTGAAAATTGTCCTGCAGTTTCCTTGGTAAGTTTGCCCTTGCCTTCTTCCCAGTAAGATTAATTATGTTTATTCCATGGAAATAAAGACATTTCTGTTTTGATGCAAACCATTCTTGCTTCCAAAAGAGGTGAACTGGAAGGAAGAAATACCAGAGCGGTAAATCAGACAGAGATCAGCCAGCAGCATCCTTTATATTCAATGATTTTTCATGCATGGATTATGCCATTCATTAATCCGGAATGTTGTTTGCAAATGACTGATTTGGAAGTATGTAGTATTCAGATTAAAACTAATTTCAATTCCCTGAGTTATTAGGCTGTAACAATAGCATTGGCAGATAACATCTGAAGTTTTTATCATATCTGGGATTTGTCTCTTGAAGTTTTGCAAAAATGCAAAAAGTGTTTAAGGAAATATGAATTCCAAAGCAACTATTTGAATTGAACAAGCTTTGTGAAGAGAAAGAAAGAAAGAAAGAAAGAAAGAAAGAAAGAAAGAAAGAAAGAAAGAAAGAAAGAAAGAAAGAAGGAAGGAAGGAAGGAAGGAAGGAAGGAAGGAAGGAAGGAAGGAAGGAAGGAAGGAAGGAAGGAAGGAAGGAAGGAAGGAAGGAAGGAAAGAGAGAAGGAAAGAAGGAAGGGGAAGGGAAGGAAACAGAAAAAGAACAACACCATCAATCACACCTTTTCCCATTTCCAACCACAAAAGACCATCTTCATGCATAAAGAATCAAGAATTTAAGCTTACTGATTCCATTGGGGGGCGGAAATTGAAGTACTTTGTCTAAAGTATTTCCTCCTAGAAAATCTAAAACAAATCTCCCATTTAAAAGAAAAAAATACCTGGGACCCGGAGTTGGGGCATTGCAAGAGAGCTTTTCTTTTCAGCTAAACACATTGAACTCAACATTGCCAAGAGAGATTCAAAAGAAATTCTCATGCACCCTGAGAATAATATAGAAAACAGAAGCTTATTTCACAGGGGAAGAAAACTTGTAGAGAAATTGAAGCACAGCATTAAGTCTATGCTTCCATACCAAAGTGATCAACTAATGTTTCTAAGGTTATGATTTGAAAAATTGTGCAATTTTTGTATCTTTTCTCCCTTAATAATTTTCTGCAGAAAAAGTAGATGAAAAACAAAACTAAGGATATCGGAAGATTTATAATTAATAGGGACTGACTTCAAATCTCTTAAAATCCGATGAATTAGACAGAATGATTACATTATAAAAGTTTTCTCTGGAACTCACCAAAGAACTGTCTTCACTTCCTATCCAAACCTTCTCCTTTCACTATTCCCCCTCAACCTTCTTGTGATTTCATTCTGTATAAATTGCAACTGCTGAATGCATTTATATACCTTGCAAAGGTGGAAAGTTGTCAGACACCTAAGAAACCCAGATGCTTTCATTGGCATCTTTCTTTGTTTCTTCGTGTTATTATGATATTCTGTTTATGATTCTTGAAAAACTAAGTAGCAAGGAATGACTAGCCTGTTTAATAAAGAGAGATCATCAACAGATGCATTAAATACAATGGGATTATAATTAGCAGCAGAAGGACTGTTATGTAGCTAATATTCGAACAGTTTATATAAAACCTTGGGGAGTATTTGTTGAGAACATTGCCTTTTCCCCAGATCAGTGCCATTTTGACAAATTTCCTGTAAGAGGAGTAAACTTATGAAAGACTTGTTTTTAAAAAAAGAAAAGAAAAAAGATAAAGTACATTAAACATACTATTTTCCCCAAGGGGGCTTTCATTTCTGTAATCTTTCAAACATTGTCTTTCTATTCTGATTAATGCAACACATCAAAACAATGACAAACCATCCGATGGGTTATTTCCCATGGAGAAAAGAATGTTTCCAAGAATGCCTTGCTGGACTAGATTTTTTTTTTCCCAGTTATGTTATTTATAATAGAAGCAAACAGGTCAAATCTGCAAAGGATCACTTTTTCATCCTATGGATTTGTTTTCTTGCAGTTCACTTGAATATATCATGATTTAGATAATATCCTTTGAATATTAAAAAAATGTGTAGTGTTTGACAATGTAATGCTGATACAATCAATGCTGGATTATCATATTTTTTTTAAAGTCAAAACCAGTCTTGATTTATCGTTTGCATGCTCTCTTTTTCCCTGTCTGCTTGTATTATCTTCACCATCTAATTTAGGCACATTTTAGGCACACTTTTTAAAAATAAAGAGATGAGGTCTTCTTGAGAAGATTCCTGCCAACCAGAGACCATATAAGCATAGAGGAAGCATCTCAGCCTCATTCACATACTTAGAATAAGCTGTATAACAGTCCTGGTTATGACAGAATCCTAACCAGGATGCAAGATGGTTAGTATCAGTATAGAGAGTTAAAATTGGTCATAAAGGCAAATATTCTTAAAATAACCCTTCTTGAAGATTTTCAAATGGGAACAAGTTGTTCATTTGTTACAGATAAATAGTGGATTCTGGTACTAAGGAGATGTTGGACTCAGATGGTGTAACTATCTCTTCCAGATAATTACTTCTACAATTCATGCAGGGAATGGAGAAATGAAATCTACTCTCAAACCTTTTATATTCAATTACAATCCTATAATTAAATCAAAATTAATCATAATTTAAGATAGTGAAATATTTCAGGGCTTTTTTCCCCCCAATTCTCTGAATGGCAAAAAGTTAAAAAAAAAATATTACATCCATTTTCTTACTTTTCTTAAGAAAACACAGGAAGTTATTTCTCTGCAGTATGTAAAGGTAAACTGAATTCATGAGAAGTCCATGCTAAATTATATCCTATTGTCCTTCAAATCAGACTTGTAATTATATTTTATTATTTGCAATTATGGTAATAAATTGACAAGTGTTTGCAAGCATTTATCCCAACTGGTCTTTGTTACCAGTTTTACTCAGCCATGTTTAAAAGTCTTCTTTATCCAAGTGCATTCCAATCAGGGCACAAAGCTTTGATATGTGACTTTATTAAAAACACAAACCAGAAAGACAGATCTGAAGGTATTTGACTGCTGAAAGATAAATGGGTTTATGATTTATTGTTGACATGACAATCTAGTCAGGAATCCAAAATCACATTGACTCAACTCAGGTTGGGTAGTGGGTGGGCCTCTTACAAAACAATCTTCATGGCTCAAACTCCCTGACCCAAGTAATTGTTTCACCATGACAAAGTGAAGAATTATTTCATAAATATTGAAGGCTGAAATGCCATCACAATATAACATACCTCAGAGCAAATGTGCTTATATTGAAGAAGTGTTTGACAATAATAGATTCTGTGAAGGATATTGATTGCTATTTAACTAGTACATATGCACAAACACACACGCATACACACATACAGAGAGAGAGAGAGAGAGAGAGAGAGAGAGAGAAAGACTCCAATTAATTGGAATAATCTATATTTCTAACCTTTTAGGTAGCATAGGAGAAAGGTACTATAAACTGAGTTCAGTGAATCCTGAATTTTGCAGGACAACAGTTGTCCCAGAGAGTTGCAAAAATAGCAACTGAATCTTCAGATGAACACAATCACTGCAGCATAGGCTTTCTCAAATAAAAGGCATTGTATGGAAATAAGACAAGATGAAAACCACCTCAAGGCTTTTTATTACTGGAGGCAAAGAACATAATGAAAGATGATGTCCACAGTGTTAATCTAGCTGGGAGCTCTGTTAATTTGTGTGACTATATAGGACTGGCCTTCAAATCAGGAAAATGTTTTAGGCCACTACTTAGTATCTGCTGCCTGAAGCATCTTCATTCTGTTTAATGCAGTGCTGACTTTGTACCTATAGATCTTTCTTTACATATGACAAAACACAGCTTCCAAAACTTATCTAAAGGTGTGGTGTTTTTTGTTTTTGTTTTAGTTGAGCTGTGCTGAAATTCTATGGAGGAATTACTAGCATATTCACAGGAATTGAAGCAGGAAACAAAACATAGGAGAGAAAGTGGAATAGAAAAAATGGGAACTCGGTTTTTTTAAAATGTATTTGTTAAATGTTTTAAAATTATTTTTAAACGTATAGACATTTGTGCAATGAAAAGTTTTGGCTTGGCCAAATTTGTCTGAGTGCCTAATTTGGCTTAGTCAAATTAGTCTGGGTTCCAAAATGAAGCAAAATTGGATCTGGTTAATATATGGATGGGCAAACTCAGAGAACACCAGAGTAGTTATAAAAATGTTTTGTAGAAGCTAGTCATGGAACCCATTTCTATATTGTTATTAAAAAAATACTACATGCCCATGAAATCACCAGGAATCAGACTGTACTTGAAGGAGAGTTTAATCTTTATCTTTCTTCTTAGTTTTTACCATTTAAAAAGTGTTTGCTTTATTTAATTGGAATAAATAATAAAATATCAAAAATGACAGGAACACTAAAAGCTGCAAATACACAACTTGGATACTTGAAAGTTTGGTTTAAGTAAGGTAAATAGCAAACTATAACTCTAAATTTAATTGATTACTATCAATTTTGACTCATAGCAACCACATTATTACATTTTCTCCAAGATGATCTAACCTGTTCTTTCAAATCTCCCAACAGTATCTCCATCACCACTGTGACTGAGTCCTGTAACTGAGTCCATCCACTTGTTGATGGTTATCCACTTCTTTTCTTTCCTTCCACCCTTCCTAGCACTAGAGCCTTTATCAGAGAGGTGGGTTTTTGCATAATGTGTCCAAAGTAGGATAATTTGAGTCTGGTCATAGTGACACAAGTGAAAACTCTGGTTTGATTTTCCCAAAGGTCCTTTTTCAAAAGGCACTTCTTCTAAACTGAAGAAGCAAAATGTCTTCAAGCAAAAACAAAGGAAGTCCAGTTGCCTTTTGAAAAAGCATCTTTGGAACAACCATGACCTGGAAGACTGAGAAACTCCATAGACATCTGGTTTCATTTGTTTGATCTTCCATTGGCTTGTTTATTTGCCTGTCCATAGTATTCTCCAACTCCAAAGTTAAAAGATGTCAATATTCTTTCTATCTTGCTTCTTCTGAATCCAAAATGTTAAACATAATTTAATCAAAATCATTCATCAAAAGGTTTAATCAAAAAGCTTCTGTAAAAAAAACCAAGATGGAATAGTTTTGGAAGTCTGACATATTCTGTTCTTCCTCCATAACAAGCTAAACCAGCCATTCCAGAAATAGTTGGCAGTTTGCTGAGGATCAAACTTCCAGACAAGATGTGCTTCATAATACTCTGAACATCATGATCCAGAAGTAGAACACCTCAAGCCATTTTTTTAAAAATCAAATTTACTTCCAGAAGCATCACTTTGGCCTGGAAGAACCAGATCACCTTGGTACAGAAGAATAGAATGTTCCATCTCCAGAGAGGGAACATTTCCATCTACATAATCAAAAGTAAATCCAACTGTAATGAAAAACAATGAAAGTAATCCAAACTGTTCCTAAATGTGCTTCCCTAATTCTGTTCTGAATCAGTCTGAGAAAAATGGGATCTTTAGCCAATATAACTATTTAAGCCATTTAGGGCTACGGGAAACTATCATGCTATGATAAGATAATGGACATACAGTAATTTTAAAATACCTTTAAAAATACTAGTGTTTCAGGTCTTGCCAAAATATTTTTCAATCATCAAATGCAACAATTGGAGAGCATTTCAACACCAGGTCAAAATCATAAAAGTGTATTTCTCTGAGTATTTTCTTCTTCAGGAAAAAATTCTACTTAGGTAAAGTAGAATTTACCATAGGTATAAGAGAATGTGTCAAAGGCATTACTTCAAGCAAACGCCAGTTGGAAATCAATATTAATGAATAATCTGCTTTAACAAAAAATCTGGTGAACTTGCCCACAAATATTAATTGAAATTAACAATTCTCTTTCTGGTGAGCATTATCACACAGAGAGATTGACTTCTTTTGTACCTAAGTGAATCAGAACATGGATTCAGACTGAAACCCAGGAGAATGGACTCTATACACATCTGGACTCCTACTTCCACAGAACACACAAGTTGAATTTGTAGGTAAGCAGACATGAGCTGAAAGCCCCCAACTGATTATCTATTTCTTTTTTTTTTTCTTTGTTTCCCATGCATTCTGAATAGTTTTGATGTGGTATGGCATATCCCTTTATAGACCGGCTTATTCTTTTCTTTTCTTTTCTTTTCTTTTCTTTGCAAGCTGTGGTCCCATGTGGTGGTAGCAGTTGTCTATCATTCTCATAATTTTGTTTTTTAAAAGACAACTCAGCTTGAACAATTCCATACAACAGATGCCAAGTCTCACTTTTATCTCATCAAGGTATATTAAACTTACTGAGTCACAGGCCAGATATGCCTTAGGGCTTCCTCAGCTTTTATTCAACACTGCTGAAGGTTCATCTCAATACAATTGTGGGCATCTTCCCTGTAGCTAAAAGGTTGCATATTTTTCATTCATTTATGTCATCATTGAAGGCCATAAAGAACAACACAGTGATACCACACAGTGATACACTGACCTCACCAGAGAGGATGGAGGCAAATGGGAAGTTTGGGATTTATTTAAGCAAAATATCTTAAGACAATTACATGTCAGTCCCCTCTTCTAATTCAATTTACACTGTGTAATCCTTAAATCGTGGATATTGTATTGCTGGGCTCATTGTGCAATAAGACCCTGTTTCCCCATAATTTGGTGAAGGTGGAAGGAGCAAACGTGCCATGCATAACCAGGCCTAATTGGGATGGGGATGGGGATGTAATCCATTATATCAGGGGTTCCCAACCCCCAGTCTGTGGACCAGTACTGGGACACGGCATGCCAGCAACTGGGCTGCACAAACAAGGAAAGCCCCACCCACAAGATGCAAGCAGCACACAAAACCACGCTCCCTCCAGTCCACAGAAAAACCTCTCTCCATGGAACCGGTTCCTGGTTCCCAAAAGGTTGGAGACCTCTGCATTATATGATATGCCTACCAATGATTTTACATGAGACCTTGGTTATGAACATAGACCTTGATCTGCAGTTAAATAAGTATGTAGATCTGAAGTTGAGCTATATATATAAGTTGCTGATTCTGCTGCTCACCAGTTTTTCCATCTGAGTTTCTAGATCTGATTAAGTTGCTGAGGCAGATTTCAATTCTGAGTGTAGTATCTGAATTGGCTCAGGAATTCAGGATCTCAGTGGCAAACAGAGAGTTGCCCAAATTGATAACTGGCCCAGTGCATATACTTGCTGAATTTAGTCTTTCCTTTGGAACGTTTGACTTGTAATCTGAATGTGGTGAGCTTTGTTATGTTAGATCATTTCCTGGTCAATATATTTACTCATGACCACTATCATCTTCTACAAGAGATGGGGTAGAAATTAAAATTGTTTGTCCCAGATAAAGACCTAATTAGTTTTTGAACAGGTACTTGGGAATTTGCTCAACCATAGTTTCGTCTACTATAAGTCTTCTCAATCTTTAAAACTCAAAGATGTTGGGACAAAACAAGTAAAAGTGAATTCTAAAGTAACTGAACAGTAACTAAAGTTACTAGACTACCACAAGGTGATCAACTTGGGATTCCTTTGTAAGACCATCCAAAAACTTCAGTTGATGCAGATGGTGGTCTGACAGTGCTTCAGCAGTGTGACATCTGCAGTCCATTGCAAGTGCTGAATTGATTGTCAATGTGTTTCTGAGCATGAACATTCAAACTATTCATTTTTATAATGAAGCACTGTATAGTTTGGGACCGTGTGATCTGTCAAACTGTCTTCTCATAATAGAATCTGCCTTGTTTGTGCAATCAGCTCTGGGGGGAGAATGATTCAAATTCCCTCTCCCTATAGGCATCCCTTTTTAAAAGGAGCTCTATCTCTTTGGAAGAGCTTACTTCCCATCCCCTGCCCCCACTGGCCAAGGCTGGAATGCCCCTCCCATTTCTAAAAGTAAGCATTTGTGACTTAACTTTGCTTCAATTTCTTTCAGTTGTATTTTATTTTATTTATTGCTATTTTTATTTTAAGTGAGCCTCCTAGAATCTGTTGAATTGGGGCAGAATATAAATTATGGAATAAATAAAACAGGAGTGAAAAACTGCCGATTTCTTTCTTTCTCCTGGAGAAATCATCCATCCAAATTTGGTGGAAAATTTTCAAAGACCACTTATTCTTCACTCTAATTTGAACCTAATGCTTAATCATAGCAATTTATATGGCATAGAAGATATACAGGGGTTTTGGGGTTTCCCCTTTTGCTTGAATGGAAAAGGCTATTTATCCCCAAAAGAGATATTGCAAAAATATGATTATTGTCAAAGAAAGAGTTGGGAGAAATTCAGCATGAGTATGTTATTTATTTATTTATTTATTTATTTATTTATTTATTTATTTATTTATTTATTTATTTATTTATTTATTTATTTATTTATTTATTTATTTATTTATTTATTTATTAGTTAGTTAGTTTATTTGTTTGTTTGTTTGTTTATTTATTAAATATATATGCACCTACAGTATATCACTCTGCAAAGTGATTCTGGGTGGCTTACTTAACCATTTTGCCTACTGTTTTTGTTCTCTAAATTGCTTCTTGTGCTGAGATCCATTAAGGCATATCAGTCTGAGTTTATGTCTGCTCCATATTCTCAATATTGCATATAATGATTCTCAAGATTTGCATTAACCTTAACTTTATCATACAACATAAAACCAGGCCATATAAATCAGGATATCACAACAGCATCCATTGACCACTTTTCTCCTGGACAAGAAATGGTCTGACCCAGCTGAAGGTGATGGTTCTGTAGCTTGAAGAATTCTTGCAGTTAAAGTTTATATGATAAAAATCCATTTTGCACAATGTTATTCTTGAGGCCTTCATTTTAAAATGTTATTCTTATTTTCAGAGCATTTCTAAAAAAGATATTTATGGTTCAATCTGATGTGGTAAGGAATCGATATTACCCTGGGGTACACGTACAAGTTCATATAAAAACATGGATTATTCTTTGAATAAATGGTGATGATTGCTTGTGTCCCTTATTTCATTTCCAGCTGTGTTTTACTGATTTCTTAAATTCCATTGAAATGAGGAATTGGAAATATGTGATCAAAGTAGGAAAAACATATCTGAATGGCACTTGCCTCCATTTCTAATCTAACAAAAGGCAGATGCTCACAATTTAGGTAGAAGGAAATTTAATATAATAAAGTGGAAGCACTAGTTAACCTTTCAAAGGCAAAATGAAGGAATCATTTATAAGAAAAGAGGAATATAATTACCAATAAAGCAGAATATGTTTAACAGAGTTGAAATGAGGAGTAGCACTGATGATGTTGCCTAGTTTGAGTAATGAAACATCTGCAAGAAAACAATCAAACTCAGAGAGCACCAATGAACCCTTAGAAATATAATTTTCTATATTTAATCCAGAGTTATAGATAAATAGCAACATTTACTACCATGGGTAGTACAGGAGATCTGACAAAGTCCCTTGAATATATAGATATCAATGATTCAATGATAATGAAGAACAATATCAAGTTGATGACTACCAAAAATACAGTGAGGAACAACTTTTGATCATTCTACCCATTCTATTCTATCTGAGCATACAGGCAGGATGGAAATTTGAACAATCACAGCAACACAAAATGTTGTACTTTGTATCTTTATTTTGCTGTTTTTAAAATGTGTGCATTTACGTAAACTTACACAGCTTATATAATATATATAATTTCCAAAGAGAAACAAAACATTTAATACATTTTGTAAATATAATGAATCCATAAAAATAACCAGGCTATATTTTTTCTGACTTTTCTGTGCTAAGCTGAAAGCTTGTATTTTTCATTGCAGTGTGTAAATATACAAGGGGGAATAAGTGAGATTTTGGAAGTGAAAATGTTGATCGCCCAGAGGAAAGTATTCAGATAGAATTAAACCAGCAAAGTAGAATTCTGCACTGGCCATTAATATCAAACTTGTTTTACGTTTCTCATTTTCAGTTTTTATTCAGTTTGGATAATTAATTCTGACATACTCCAAAGTCCCCTACCAGAAAACAGTAGTTTATGTGTATCCAACAGTAATAGTCTAAACATATTTACTTAGAAATCTCTTCTTCTGCTTCTAAATAAGCATGTTTAAAACTGAGTAACAAGATTGTTCAGTTACAAATCATATCTTGTGTCACTTGGGTGCTGGTATTTACCCCAAGCTTAGTGTCAGTGTTATTATGATTACACAAAGAGCCAAACCCTGTTCTAGATCTGACTGTGTTGATCAAAAGCAAATGAATGTGAAATCTTGAAAATTGGTTTAGAATTTATATTGCCAAGTACATCAAGCCCCAAGCAGTATGTTATTGGAATACATATACTGTAAACATATCAATTGTTGACGAATAAAAGCATCCACTATTATGGGAATTGTTATTATCTACTAATAATGATGTATGTGTGTTATTTGTATAGAAGTCCTCAACATTCTTGAACTCATACGTATTTAAATACATTAATTTTTAAAATATTTTTAGTACAGATGTACATAATTTACTACATGGCAAGCTATGGTATGCAATTGAACGTGCTCCTCAAGAGGATAATTCAAAGATGCCTCTGCAGACAATAATAATTGCATGTTTGTGAGGAACAATTTGAGCTCAATATTCCTTATGGAATGCCACTGCCAGCTTTTTCCATGCCGGCAAGCTATTCAACTGCATCATGTAGTCGCTCATGTGGGCCAAACAGATTATCATTAGCTTCATGGTGACAAATATGATTTATCTCAGATTTTAGAAAAGCATGGCAAGTTCGTTAGAAAAGATGCCAATTACAGATCTGGCTGCAACAGTGGAATTATAAAAGTGGAAAAAAGGATCAACAGCACAAAACATTCTCTCAGGCCCAGAGAGGAATTTTAAAGCACTACTGTTATCAGGAAAAGAAGATTTTTATTTTTTATCTGTGGTCTTATACACATGACACTGCCAACAAACTATGTCTCTTTGGATTCTGCAGGATTTGGTCAACATAACTGATTGTAAGATTGCAACTGGAATCTAGAACATGAGAATACAGACAAACATAACAAAATATGAGAGGTAACCATCCATATTTCTGGTTTTCCTAGTAGTTTCTTTCTATTTCATTAGCTGCGATGGTGACAGCTTTGCAATTATTATTAGTTTGGTTTTTTTGCACAGTCAGCCAGATGTTTAGACTGGACTAGGCAATTTATCCACCTATCAAGTCCTTCTGAAGAACCTGGGATATTATATTTAATTAATTAATATATTTTTTTAAATAATAAAAATATTCAGTTTCTTGAAAAAGAAGTTGCTTTTCAATTCTGGTTTGAAGGAAAAGAGTATTTCACTGACATTTTTAGATGAAGTGATCTTGCACTGTGTAGTTCTGAGTGGTCAAGGAACATGTGTGGATGTTTTGCATTTCATTGTTCAAATGAAGTTTTCTCTAGAAATTGGTACCATCTATTAAGTTTAAAAAGGTACAGGTTTCCCTTGTCCAATTGTGTCTGATTCTAGGGAGCAGTGCTCATCTCCTTTTCCTAGGCGAGGGAACCAGTGTTGTCTGAAAACACTTCCATGGTTAGGTGGCTGGCATGACTGAGGCACATGGAAGGCTGTTATTTTCCCACTGAAAATAACACTGTTATTTTCCCACCTTTTTATCTACTTGCATTTGGATGCTTTCAGATTGCTAGGTTGGCAGGAGCTGAGGCAAGAATGGGAACTTACCCCATCACACAAGGCTTGGGTCTAGAACTGCCAACAAGCAGATGTGTTCTGGTCAACAAGCACAGTGTCTTAACCTCTAGGCCACCATACCCCTCTATTAAGTTTAGTTCCTTAAATATTTTGAATTTATTACATAGAGATAGAGATAGAGATAGAGATAGAGATAGAGATAGAGATAGATAGAGATAGAGATAGAGATAGAGATAGAGATAGAGATAGAGATAGAGATGATAGAGAGATAGAGATAGAGATAGAGATAGAGATAGAGATAGAGATAGAGATAGAGATAGAGATAGATAGAGATAGAGATAGAGCTAGAGATAGAGATATTAGAGATAGAGATAGAGAGAGACGAATTAGAATGATAGAGATAGAGATAGAGATAGAGATAGAGATGATAGAGATAGAGATAGAGATAGAGATAGAGATAGAGATAGAGATAGAGATAGAGATAGAGATAGAGATAGATAGAGATAGAGATAGAGATAGAGATAGAGATAGAGATAGAGATAGAGATAGAGATAGAGATAGAGATAGAGATAGAGATAGAGATAGAGATAGAGATAGAGATAGATAGACAGAGATAGAGATAGATAGAGATAGATAGAGATAGACAGACAGACATACAGACAGACAGACAGACAGACAGACAGACATACAGACAGACAGACATAGCAGCATCCACAAAGGAGGCTTAAAGTCAACCTCCTTGTGGTTTGGCAGCACAATCAAAACCCTACTTTGAATGTGTAAATGTTGTATGTACAACAGAGCAGGGATTCAGTCATACTGCTGTGACTTTTTAAATGCACCTCAGGAAAACTGCTGGTAAATTGAAAGATAGTAAGATGGATGGAGGGATGGAACTGATTCACTTCAAAAGTATCAATGATATACTTATGGGATTTTTGAGAAAAATCAAGATGTGTTATTGCTAAAATTAAAGAATTCCCTTAGAACATACATGTGGGAAATAATTTAAATTCCACTGAACAATTAAAAAGACTGATGGTATGCAGCTTCCACAAGACTCAATTGCATATATTGTATGTATATGCATATATATTGTATAATTATATATGTTGTATACATATTGTATATTTAATCCTGGACTTAAATTATCAATTAGCGAAAGAAAAAGTCATCTATTTTTGAGAGTATTGCCATGCCAATGAATGATTTGTTGATGGGGGGGTAGTAAATCATTTCATACATTTATCTCTCTTCCTCCTCAAACACATATAAATCATTCATATCAAATGTTTGTTGACTCTAGTTCTGATTTGACTAAGGAGTAATCATCAGATATATTTTTTTTAAAGAATATTGACCAAGGCCAATCAAACAGTCTGTATATGAAGCCGTATCTCTTGGATGCTGATCATTTTCTTGGCTTGCTTTTGAAAAAACGAACAGAGAGGAACAGACAGATTGTCTTCAGAAATATTACAAGGGTGAATAGAAAAGGGAGAGATTAGGGCAACAGAGAGCATCTCATTATAGACATGAAGAATTATTGACAGGTTAGAGCAAAATCTCTAATCTTTTGCAGATAGTTTATCTTTTACTCACAGATATTATTCATTTCTTTCCTGAGGCATATCCGTGTGTACTGGCAGCGATGGCTTTTTATATGTAAATGGAGATGAAATGTTTACTTTTCATGTTCAAACCAAAGAAAATTCAGGGCACCCGATCAAGTCTAGTCAAGAGCCAGCTTTGCTTAAGGCTTAACATAAGCCGAAATTTGATTGTTTGCCCTGATTGGTCTATTTTTCTGACCTGATAGTTTCAGATAGTAATACAGGTGGAAATATGTCTTTTCAACAGTTTGTGGCATAGTTATATTAAAAACCTGAACCTGTGTATAGATTGATGTGGCACATTTGCTGCTTCTGAACATTGGGGTGAAAGCAGATGGTTTCAAAATATAGTTCTTGCACCAGTGAAATCTTAATTAATAAGTTTTTTTCTACTGCTGCTGTGATTGTTTTCTACTTTCCTTAGACTTTTTTCACCCTCCATCCTAAAGTGAACTGAATGCAAGTCATCCACAATCACTTAATCTGCCTGCTGATAATTCCCTACTACACAACCAGTTAGGTTTGCTAAAAATGCTTTTAGTTGTATTGGTTTCTACTAAGTGGAGATATGGGAGGGAAGGGAAATGAAGCTGTACATGTGATGATGTCATCACATCAATGACCCAAGTACATAATTTCCATCAAGTGCAAGATGATGCCATGACACACAATATATTTTGATCTCATCCAGGCTTCTCCTGAAAGTGTATTTAATTGCAAATGAAACTGATGTAAAATAAAAACATTTCACAAACTTCAGTGATACGGATGATATGAGCGGTGTGGTAACCCAGGAGTCAAGATGTTCACCTCCCACTCAGATGTTTGAGAGTTCAATCCTAGGTACTGGCAGATGTTTCTCTCTCAAGGCACAAAGAGAAAATGTCTGCTGTGAACTCCATGTGACATCAGGAAGATCCCCAACTCTACCCCAATTAAGGGATTACATGGTTGTAAAAGGAGGGGTTTTTTTTTAGTGATACTGATGATCTTAACTAAATGGGAACAATAAGTTTTGATAAAAATTTGATAATTTGAGCTTTTGTAAAAATATAAATGTTCCAAAAAGTTAGACCAGCGCCCCCCAATCTTTTGGGCATCAGGTCAAGGTTTTTCTGTGGACCAGAAGGGGTGTGGTTTCGCATGCTGCTTGCATCCCATGGATGGCGCATTGCTTGTTTGCACAGCCTGGTTTCTGGCATGCTGCCGACTGCTGCTGGTCCATAGACCAGGGGTTGGGGACTCCTGAGCTAGACTACCTACATTAACCTTTTCCAAAATGGTATTTTACAAATATATTGGATCTGCCATTCCTAGACCTTTGAGCTAGCCATGGCCAGTTTGCTGAGAGTTTTCATTTATTTATTTTTAAAAAGGAAAATATTTATTGACCATATTTCTATAATGGTGTCTTCACATACATTCCTGGCATTTTAGAACATGTATAATCATGAAATCAGTTAAAATAATGCCTTAAAAATAAAAGAACAACAAGCAATCTCCCTAGCTATTGGAACACATCCACATTATAAACTATATTTAAGATTATAAATTAAAATCTTTGTCAAACAGTTCTGTTTTACTGCTTTCTTGAAAACCATTTGGGAGAATGGGAAAGGAAAGATCGAAAGAAATTGCAAAAAAAATCCCTGCCTGCCTCTCCCTCCCCTTCCCTTATAAAAACCCTTCCCTTCCCTTTTTTTGCCATAAAGATGGTTTTTAAAAAGGGTTTTGCTAAAGAGGAAATGTGATTATCATAGAAAAATGAGGAAAAATAAAAAAGAAATGTAGAGGTTTTTCTCTAGTGGCCTCACCATTTAATGTATGTAATTATATATCATAAGAAAGCTTCAATTCAACTAGGCTCTAGGCAGAAATCTCCATGATGTTCAGATTCCATCACTTCCACAATTTTAAAATTTAGGGAAATGATAAAGATGCAGCTCCCTTGATTGGCTTTGAGGCCTGAGTCATCAGGAAAGGTATGCTGTTTTAAAATATGTCCAATTTAATTTATTGCTTCTATAATAATAATAATAATAATAATAATAATAATAATAATAATAATAATAATAATAATAATAATAATAATAATAATAATAATAATAATAATAATAATAATAATAATAATAATAATAATAATAATAATAATAATAATAATAATAATAATAATAATAATAATAATGTTGGAAGGGACCTTGGAGGTCATCTTGTCCAACCCCCTCCTCAGGCAGGAAACCTTATACCATTTCAAACAAATGGCTGTCCAGTCTCTTCTTAAAACCTTCCAGTGTTGGAGCTTTCACAGCTTCTGGAGGCAGGTTGTTCCACTGGTTAATTGTTCTAACTGTCAGAAAATTTCTCCTTAGTTCTAGATTGCTTCTCTCTTTGGTTAGTTTCCATCCGTTGCTTCTTGTCCTGCCTTCAGGTGCTTTGGAGAATAGCTTGACTCCCTCTTCTTTGTGGCAACCCCTGAGATATTGGAACACTGCTATCATATCATCCCTAGTCCTTTTCTTCATTAAACTAGACATACCCAATTCCAGCAACCGTTCTTTATATGTTTTAGCCTCCAGTCCCCTGATCATCTTTGTTGCTCTATAGTAAGGTAAAGGTAAAGGTTTCTCTGTCAGTCATGTCCGACTCTTGGGCTTGGTGCTCAACTCTGAGCCAGTGTTGTCTAAAAACAATTTCCATGATCATGTGACCAGCATGATTATATGCCAAAGGCACAAGGAATCCTGTTTCCTGCCCACCGAAGTGGTACCTATTAATCTACTTGCATTTGCATGCTTTTGAGCTGCTAAGTGGGCAGGAGCTGGGGGAAATAACGGGAGCTCACCCCTTTGCAGAGTGCTTGGGCCTCAAACCCGGGCTATCAACTCTCCAGCTGACAAGCTCAACATCTTTAATCACAGAGCCATAGCGCCCCTATAGTAATTTATGGCATTTAGGACCTTTTAGGTGATTGTATGCAGATTATGAATCTAGGCAATTTATAAATAGCATAAATAAAATAAAACTTGTCCTATTTTCTGGTAAAATAATATCATGTCTGCTCATAGAAAATTCAACCATACACTGCAAGTAAAAGTATTTCTTTCAGTTGGTCCTGAATCTGTTTAGTTTCACTGACTTCTTTCTAACATTCTGAGAATAGGAGGAAAATGTATAATCCTTCCATTTTATAGGGGCTTTGTATGAATTTTTATACTTCTATCGGGTCTCCCTGCACCCTGATTTGTTCTACAGTAAGCTGAAGAACCCAATGTCTGCTGTCTTTGAAATTAATGCTGTGTTTTCAAATTGGAAGCTAAGTTGGGACCATGGCAATCAATTCATTCTGAAAAATAATGGAAAAGAGCTTTTAATCAGAATTGCAATGCTATACATTATCAAGGCCTTGCAGATTACTGTTTTAATACGGAAAGTATATTTTATCGACTAAATATGCTTCTAGTCTACCCAAGCAGCTGTCCTGTGATGGATTATTTCCTCTCCTTGTTTAAATTAGTTTGTATATGCATTAATAAATGTAGAGCAGAAATCCTCTCACAAGATTGTGTAAACATTACATTTACCTTTGTTCTTTCCTGCCTCCTTTTTCTTATCATTGCCAACGTTATTCCTATGCCATAGAACTAAATGTTTTGTCATCTGTGTATGAGACACTTCATTATATATATATATATTTGTTTACTACTGAATGTATACCATGCCTTTCTGGTCATTCCAACACTGAAAGCTGCTCACAAACTTTGATACTGTTCAGTAAGCATAAGTTTGCCAAGAAATGTGTACAGCCATGTGGGAGAGGTTTATTTTTCCTTCACCAATCAGTCTTCTATCATACAAACCAGATCAGCACATTCATTCTGGGCTAGATCTAAATAGTAGGTAATTCTTTCTTAGATAGCCAAGAAAACAAACAAATGGATCGTTGGATAAATCAGAATTGATTTGGTGAAGGAGTTCTCACCTAGGCACAAATGACCAGGCTTAAATTATCATACTTCAAATACATTGCGTATATAGCTGTCTGGAGAAAAATCTAAGAAGGCTTTCTCCTTTCTAGGCATGGTGGAAGGAAGAAAAGGGGACAACTGGTAGGAAGGTAGAAGGACTCAATGACAGAGGTGATCTTGGGTAATGTTGGAAGATATGAAAAACCAGATTGGGGACACATCATATGGGAAATAAATCTACCTTTGCGGTCACAGAGAGCAAACACCAACTTGATGGCACATAATGAAATTATAATCAATCATTTATTCAAGGTCTTCTCTCCTTTTTGGCTGGAATATGTGCCCAGTATTTTCCTAGTTATACTGTGTATAGGCACCCAGTGATATAAAATACTTCATTTAGTGTCCTGAACTTTCTAAATATTTTATTTTTATAAGTTGCACAATTTTAGTAAAACATAAAATCTTAGCCTATCTTCAAAAGAGCAGGATGCCAGGCAGCTAAACAACAGAAATTAACAGATATTTTTAGGTACTCTAAAAGATAATAATGGTCTACAAATTTGAAAGCTGCAGTGCATTTCTCAACCATAAGCAAGGAATCATTAATTTTTCTTTAAAGTTATTTTGAAGTCTAGATGACAGCATCCATTCATACCCTTCTCCTTGGCACAGCATTTTGCTATAAATTCTATGCAGCAAAATTGCCAAGGGAGGAAACTATTCCTTTTTAAATAGTCCAATAAAATCACCGTATCTTCTCTTTTGGATCACTTGCAACAGAAACAGATATAATCATTAAAGAAAAGAAGGCTGACATTTAAGCTTTGAACCATAAGGCGCTATATATTGGTTTATTACTGTAATAATATTTCAATGTATAAACTGTCACTCGTGATTAAACTGTTAAGTTCAGTGCAACTCCAGTTGGTTTATTGTAAAACTGGGCCATATTTTTCCTCTGGAAACAGTTACAGACATTTATAGATTCGGCTTAACTTTCTCTTTGAATCTGTGATGGATAATAAAGGTTTGGGAAGATACCAAAATTGTGTTTATTTATGCAATCTAGCGGTTATTCACATGAGTGTCATTCCTTTCATCCTATAAAAATGGTGATTCATTTTGTATTTCCTAATTTTATATCTATCTCTCTATCTCTCTATCTATCTCTATCTCTCTCTATCATTTATCTCTATCTATCTATCTATCTATCTATCTATCTATCTATCTATCTATCTATCTATCTATCTATCTATTTCTTTCTTTCTTTCTTTCTATCTATCTATCTATCTATCATCTATCTCTATCTATCTATCTATCTATCTATCAATCTATCTATCTATCTCTTTCTATCTCTCTATCTCTCTATCTATCTCTATCTCTCTCTATCATTTATCTCTATCTATCTATCTATCTATCTATCTATCTATCTATCTATCTATCTATCTATCTATCTATCTATCTATCTATCTATCTATCTATCTATCCATCCATCTATCTATCTATCTATCTATCATCATATGCAATATTCTGTGAAACAACCTTCATTTTTTTAGAAAGGGTATATTTTATTCTTGTTATGGGATACAAAACTTTGTCTATGTGCTGCCTGCTTTAAACCTTTAAAATATAATGCAGTATAAGAGCCATGGTGGCGCAGTGGTTATAATGTAGTACTGAAGGCTAACTCACTGCTCACTCCAGGAGTTCGACTGTGAGCGGCTCAAGGTTGACTCAGCCATCTATCCTTCCAAGGTCAGTAAAATGAGGACCCAGATTGTTGGGGGCAATATGCTAACATTGTAAACTACTTAGAGAGGGCTATAAAGCACTATGAAGCAGTATATAAGCCTAAGTGCTATTGCTATTGCTATTCCCACCCTGAATAACCACTGTGTAAACGGATCCAAAAATAAGCAGATTGCAGAGGAATCTGGAGCTGAAGTGCGGGATGGAATGAAGACATTGCTAGCTTGGAATAGCTAAGGGTCTGGAAATAGTGGGAAACAGATCTTCCCTAAACCTGCAATGTCCAGATACTTGTTTATCTAGTAGTATCTCTAGAGAGAACATTAGTCTGGCAAGATTCCAGTCAATAAGTGAATAGCAATAAACATACCATTCTGATCAACCACCAGTATCATGCTGGTTCATTGCACATGACATAATGTTACAGAACAATGACAATTCTATTCTTAACATCACTAAAATCTTCCTGGAAATGATTTGTTGACCATGGGATCATAATCAGGAGTCAACTAATCATGTACACCCTAATGTAATGGTGGTGGCAAGCACTCATTTCAGGGCTTTGGATGTGAAGATACAAAAGATATTTTAAGATGTGCTCCTGATTTCACCTTCTTAAAGCAGCTATGTGTTTTCTCAGAATAATGTGGTCACCATGTTAGCTGCAATGTGATCTTGGTAAAAGACTTTATTTGATGCAGTTGAAGAAGAGTGGTAAAAATGCTCTGAAGGACCAACAGTATGCATCCTTAACTAATTATTCCCAGTGGGAATGATAATAAGCTTCTTCCTCATAGTTTCTTGTGATTTCATCTCAAGAAGTATATTGCCAATAGAAAATGAAAAGAGAAACTTTATCCTGGCCACAGACAGCACTGGCCTCAAGAAGTTAAAGGCTGCCAAGATTGTTTCACTGAAGGTAAATGGATGATGTAATTTCCATCATCTCCATGGTTCAAACTGCTTCAACAAAGTTCTACTTTGCTTTGTGATGGTCTGCAAGCTACAACATTGCACCATGTATGAACTCAACATAAATTTAGCTTGTAATCTCTCCTATCTATCTATCTATCTATCTATCTATCTATCTATCTATCTATCTATCTATCTATCTATCTATCTATCTATCTATCTATCTATCTATCTATCTATCTATCTATCTATCTATCTATCTATCTATCTATCTATCTATCTATCCATCCATCTATCTCCATCTATCTATCTTCTCCATCCATCCATCCATCCATGCCTCTATCATTATCTATGAAACATTTATCTATCTATCTATCTATCTATCTATCTATCTATCTATCTATCTATCTATCTATCTATCTATCTATCTATCTATCTATCTATCTATCTATCTATCTATCTATCTATCTATCATCCATCTATCTATTTCTATAACTGTTCAGCTCAACCAAGTGACTCTGGACAGTTTACATTGTTTACATAGTTTCAAAGGTTGACATGAAGCTGCCTAAACATTCCTGGATTGAAAGTATTTACTATGTCATAATATTAAGAACAAATGAATATGGCATACTTTAGAAAGAAGCTGTTTCCTTCTGACTGCACTTTTTTTCTTGAAACAGAAGGCTTTTTGCAGTGGAAATAAATACTTTAACAACTATTTTGTGGCAATAGCCACAAATTCTTCCTAATTTCCTCCTGAAAGGTTCCTCCTGTAACCTTTTTTGATGCAAAGAACTCAGTTCCTTAATTTCTCTTTGATGAATGACTTGTGTCTCTATCAAGTATTTTTATAGGTGCGAAAGCTCAGTGCAACAATCACATGTCCCAAATTGTTTGGTTACATTCAATAAAATGTCCCCCATCCTTTGTCTTTCTGTTCACCATTCCAGCCAGTTTATTGTTTTCCAAAATACTTTAGTTACAGCAAAGAGACTTCTGGCTCCCGGGACTGATTTTCTTTTATATTAGGACTTCGGGATTCATTATCTATACTCATTCAAGTGCAAAATACTGGTTTTGGAAGAGAGAACATTTTAGAATTAAGAAGCAGGAATGTGGCTTGGTTACCTACATTTTCTTCTGGAATCAGAACTGAGTCATAGCTCTTTTGCTAACACAATCAACAAATAATAAAATATTGCTTCATCTACAGTGTTACATTTCTCCTACAGAGAGAATTTGATTTCAACTTTTATTTCAGTGAGGAAGAGAAAACCTTGTAGGTAGTGGAGTATTTCTGCATTAATTTAGCTTAGGTGGTATGGGTGAATGTCCTATATTTTATTATGCTAAAATCTCTCCGGTGATCTGCAGCCTCCCTACTTCCCAGATTTTCATTAATCTCAAGAAAAAGGGTTAATAATGGCATTCTCCCATTAAACCTTTTCAGGGTGTTGGAAAAAAAGAACAGAAACCACTACCAGTAGCATCCAGTACTACAACTAACACCACCATTAAAATATCTGAAAGACAAATTCCAGGAAAAGAAGAGTAAGATAAAAAAACAGAAGTCCGTTTATTAGAGGAGACACTGACAGACTATCTCTGGCACAGCTTTAATTTCACCTGCACCCCTTCCAACACAATTCTCTTGGTACATACAACCCCTGCAAAATGAACATTCAGTAACTATTGAGGATGCTCAAGCCTCAGTGGACAATTTTGGGAAGAGAGTTTCTCCAGTAAGTTACTTTAAACCAAACCAGAGTTACTTTAAGAATTCTAATATTTCTCTTGTTTCACAGTGGACTCAGAAGAACTTGATTAGCATTACTAAGTTTGTTATCGAGAGTGATCATAAAGTGATGTCATAAAGTATTTCACCTGGACTGAGTTGTGGATTGTTCCAGCCAGGCTCAAATAAGACACTGAATACAGGAATAATCTGGATAGCACATCCCTAAAATTCATGAAGAAAATCTTTCTATGTGGTGGTTAGGGATGAAAAATGTCTTGATGGCACGTAATCAATCAAATCCTTAAATAAAAACATTCTCCACAGTTAGTTGAACAACATTTTTATGTCACTCCAATCACAACATCATTTGTGAATTATATATCCTATCCACATGTATTAGGTTTGAGATTCACAGCCAAATATATTAAGGAAAGATCTCTATTGCTTTCTGAAAATGACTTGGTGGTGATGACAGATTATTTTGAAGGTCAATAAAGAAAGTCTAGTTCAATGAATCAGCTCAATAGTTTCTTCTGTGGCTTACAGGAGCCATTCCTGTAGTACCTCTATTATACTCTTGTTGAGCACTTTCACTGGAAGCTATTATGTTGCCTTGCCATGAAATTCATAATGCTTACTCTAGTACTCCAAGTAGTTTCGTTCTTTGATGTTTTCCTAAGGTGTTTATCTAAATCCTATAGGAACATATGGAACATTTATGCAGCAGAAGTCAATGTATCATTTGGAAAAACGGCCAACTGTTCAGTTTGACTAAAAAACAAAACCAACCTCATTTCAGACTGTTTTGAGGCCATTGTAGAAACTTATCATAAAAGATCAACTTGGGAGATTATCACCAAATATACAAAAGAAAAACAAGAATGTAGCAAATATATTTATTCATTCTGATTACAAATGCCTTGAAATTAAACAGTTTCTCAGTTCCTGATCTTCTGTGATTCTAAAAAAAACACCCTTCTATAATTCTAAAAAAAAATAGAGAACTATTTAATGATACCACTTGTAATATAATTCATAGTGTTTGGATGTTTTTAATCTTTCCCCAGCCCTCTTCTTAACATATGCTTATTTCTTAACTGGAAAACAAAAAAGTTTTGAAGCTTTTTTTAAGGTGAAAGAAATACTCAGAAAACTTTAGATGGCTTATGACAGCTTTTCTGGGTCAATATTTGTGTGTGTGTATATATTTTGTCTTCCATTTGACAAATCTCAGTCTAGCAGTGTCCACCCTTCTTGGCATTCTACACTTCAATTACATCCCAGAGAAAATATAATGAGATAACTCCTTCCTTTGAGCTATTTTGATCAGAACATCAAGATAGCCAAAGACCCTGAAACATAGCATAAATATGTTTGTTTGAAATAAAAATATACATCACATTCTTGGTCATTTTGCAATTGAAAGGCAAGCTGAAAAAACTCCAGAAAAATTCTAAGTATGGCTATAATGAAATATGTATTTTTTGGTCCCTATGAGACAATTGGAAAACATATTTTGGCACAGCAAAATAAACAACATTACACATAGCACAGATTTAAATGACATCCTAGTGCCTTCAGTTGTGTTCAACTATAGCTACCTTTAAAAATTCCAAATCTTTATATCAATGTTGTGTCTTTCTGATATTCTGATCTTAAACTTTCATCAGATCCAGTGACAGTGACAATGGCAATGGCAATACTTTGTGAGACTTATAGTTGGAAATGTTTGAAGGAAGTCAGCTTATATATACATGAATTAAATTGAAATCAGTTATTTCTTTAAATAAAAAATAAGAATCACAATATAAAACTTATGCTCATAGGAAAGCCTAATTTAATTATTTAATTTAATTATTCTATTAGTGCTTGCAGGAAACATGAAAGGTAGCAAAATCCAGGGGAGGCATTTTCCACATCATAATCTGGTGAACCAGAAGCTGTTTTGTGTCTCTCTTTAAGTGCTGATACACCACATTTCTTTAGATATTATCTAAAGCAGGGGTGTCAAACTGCCGGCCCGTGGGCCGGATGCATCATAGCGAAACTGCGCCCACCCCATTGCTGGCAATGGCAAAAAAGTCACAATACATAACGACACGTCACGTGTCATTGTGAGTTTGACACCCCTGATCTAAAGTCAACCATATTAAGTATGAATCAGACTTGCTCTCCTCCCAACTTTCTTTTTAAGATAAGAGTAGCCAAATTTGAACATTTTTTCCATTTCTCTACACTTTTATGGTCATAAGAAAGCAAGAAAAATAAATGTCATGGCTGCTGTATCTGAACTAAAAAAACCCTCTAAATTGTCCTCAGCCAGTCATGGGAATTCTGGGAGTTGAAGTTCACAAGTCTTAAAGTTGCCAAGGTTGGACACCCTTGCTCTAAATAGTGATCAGGTGGCAGAAAAGGGAGATTTCTGTATTTTTCTGTTGCCATCTTGTGATTGCCAAATTTTTAAAGCTGTGATCTAGTAGATTTTAATTAAGTTCCAGTGTAGAATAGGTGAGAAGACCTGGAACAGGGTAAGCACTGAAGTTCAAAGTAAACTGGAAAATAGGTAAATACAGTGTGGCTACAGTGACCCTGAAAAATCAAATTAGCATGTATGTGTTTCTTTCTACCATGTCATATAATGCCAACTATCCCAATCCACATATCTAGTAGCACCTTACACTGTGACACTGAAATATCTCACTTCATAATTTTTACAATAAAATGTGATAATTATCCACAAAAAATGTTGAGCAACCCTAACCCCAGCCCTAACCCACATAGGGTTACACAAATATTATTCTGGATTTGAAGTCAGAAAGCATAGAAGTATTAAGTTCCATAGAAGAACTTCTCAGGATTGCTAGGTGTATTTGGGAGTCAGACATTGCTCCCAAGTTCATCTTTTAAGCTTTTAGTTCCTGATGAACAGTGTGGACTCTGTTTCAGCAAGCTTCTATTGTTTTAATTGCTGATCCTTCTATATTCAGAGATTATTCTTTTTGCCTACTGACTGAACTTCCTCATCTGATATTTGGCTCCTTTGACTGTGACTCCTGGATCAATTCTCCACACTACTTTTTCTCTAAGTAACTAAACACTATGTATCTCTGCTTTTTTCATGAAGTCCATGCTAGAGACACAACACTGCTGATCTCTGGCTTTCCTTGACTGTATTTTTACCTTTCAAAGATATCTCTTGGCTGCAGAAAGTCCCTTTCACCAACCTCCTGTTTACTAGAGCCCTTCTCCTGTAAGCACAAACATCTATAGATGGAGGCCACCTACAATTGGCTCAAGGATAAAAAAAAAAGAAAGAAAAGATTTAATCATACATTCTAATGAATACCATAATATTCCAGAAATACAGAGAAGAGGATGATACTGCCTTCAGTTATATATGAAAAGTCATTTTCGTAAGACTAATAAAAGTACATCTATGACATGACCACTGATAAATTATTGGAAGATCCTTAGTGTATAATAAGCTACATTAGATAAGATAAGATTTGATAAGATAAGATAACCTTTATTGTCATTTTTATATTGTGGGCACAACGGCACACATCAAAAATGAAATTTAGTTGCAATTCAGTAGTTTCAGTACTTTCACATGAAAGTAACCAGAGGCAATTCAATAAATAATAGATCCTTTCCTGACTATCTTTTATTAATTCACAACTCTGCTAACTGGCCAATTTTTCTTGTACCTTCAACCAAACCCTAATCCAGGAAGATCTGCATCATAGTAAAGCTGAAATGAATGAAATAAGAGCAGAATTTTTCCAGTTCAGGCAAGAAGAAACTCAGTGCAACATACTGAGACTCTGCATGCTTTAGAAGACAGAAGGATTTTGACAGACTTGAACACTGGGCCCTGTCCAACAAAATGAATGTCAGTGGTGAGAAAAGTAAGATTTTACGCTTAGGCAAGAAAACCCAAATGCACAGGTATAGCATAGGTGGTAAGATAAGATAAGATAAGATAAGATAAGATAAGATAAGATAAGATAAGATAAGATAAGATAAGATAAGATAAGATAAGATAAGATAAGATAAGATAAGATAATCTTTATTGTCATTTTTATATTGTGGGCACAACGGCACACATCAAAAATGAAATTTAGTTGCCCGCTCTCAAAGTGAAACACATACATGACACACACCTAAACATACTATGAACAACATATATGTAGACCCACATCCCTACATATACATTACAAATAAATATTAAATACTGTCCATCTTGAATATATAATGCAAGGAGGAAGCTTGAGAGTTCGCAAGGTTAATACTGTATGGAATGAAACTATGGCTGAATCTGGATGTTCTGCTACGGATACCACAAAGCCTCCTCCCAGAAGGTAACAAGGAAAACAGGTCGTGAAGAGGATGTGTAGTGTCCCAGATAATCTTATGGACCCTGCTCAAGCAACACTTCTGTGCTATGTCCTGGATGGGAGGGAGGGAACTGCCAATGATCTTTTCAGCCATTCTCACCACTCTCTGCACCGTCTTCCTGTCTGAAGCAGTGATGCCTCCAAACCAGACTGTGATGCTGTATGACAGGATGCTCTCGATTGTCCCCCTGCAGAAAGTGGTCAGGACAGGGGAAGGAAGATGTGCTTTTCTCATGTGGCACAGAAAATGCAGGTGCTGCTGTGCCCGCTTCACCAGTTTCTCACTGTTGAGCGACCAAGTCAGCCTACTCGTTAGCTGCACACCCCGGAATTTGATGCTGGTAACCATCTCCACAGGTGAATCATTAATGCACAGAGAAGTGTGGTTGTGCCTGCCTTTTCTGAAATCAACAATGATCTCTTTGGTTTTTCCGGTATTTAAAACTAGGCTGTTTTCCTTACACCAGTTCACCAACCCCTCAACCTCCTTGCAGTAAGCTTCCACCTTGTCATCCTGAATAAGGCCCACTACTGTTGTATCATCTGCGAACTTCACAATATGGTTGGTGGCAAACCTAGCACAACACTCATGGGTCAACAGGGTGAACAGCAGTGGACTTAAGACGCAGCCCTGAGGAGAACCTGTGCTCAAGAAAATGGTATTAGAGGTATTTGGTCCAACTCGCACATATTGAGGCCTGTTGGTAAGAAAATCAAGAATCCAGTTGCACAAAGGAGTGTTTAAGCCTAAAAGGCCCAGTTTGTCTACTAGATGCTGGGGAATGATTGTGTTAAACGCCGAACTGAAGTCGACAAACAGCAAACGCACATGAGTATTTCTTTCCTCTAAGTGCTTCAGGCTCAGATGGAGAACGGAGAGGAAAGAAATACTCATGTGCGTTTGCTGTTTGTCGACTTCAGTTTGGCGTTTAACACAATCATTCCCCAGCATCTGGTACTGGAATCAATGGCAGTAATTGTGAGAGGGATCTAGATGTCCTAGTGGACTACCACTTAAATATGACCCAGAAGTGTGCTGCAGCTGCCAAAAAAGGCCAATGCAGTCCCAGGCTGCATCAACAGAGAGATAGCATCGAGTCAACAAGAAGAGATAGTATCCCTTTACACTGTGCTAATAAGATTCTTGAAAGTGTGCAGAGAGAAGCAACAAAGGGATAATGGATCTGGAGACTAAATTGTACGGTGAATAGTTGAGGGAGCTAGGTATGTCTAGCCTATCAAAAGAAGGATGGAGGGGGACATAATAGCTATTTTTCAGTATTTGAGGGACTGTCACAAGAAGAGGGGATTGACATTCTTTAGGGAACTAGAGGGCAGGACAAGAAGTAACATGTGGAAGCTTGTCAAATAGAGATCCAACCTAAAAATAAGGATATGTTTTTCTGGCAGTGAGAGCAATTAATCAATGGAATAGCTTGCCTCCTAGAGTTGTGGGTGCTCCATTACTGGAGGTTTTCAGAAATAGACTGGACAACCATTTGACTGGGATGGTATAAGAATGATATTCTAGATTCTATATTGCTGCAGACCTGTAGGCTATAATCTCCAATCCAATATTCCAGAATTAAAGGGAGATGCTGATTGTCCCCTATGGGGGAAAAAGACCTTCTGCTATAGATTATATAGGGCTTTCTTTCCTATCCTTCCAATAACTTAATAATAGAAACACTCAACCATATCTATTATTCATTTTTTTAGAATAATAGATTCTAAATCTATTAGACTACATCCTATGTCATCAGTCCAGAGTAAACCCTTTTTGTATAATTACCCCATTATCAAATATCTTATGTTCTCTTATGTTTTATCATTTTTTTCAGTTCTTTGAATTCTTACATTATTCAAATTTGCTTTCAAATAGTAGGCCTTTGGGGGCTCTTTTTACCCCTTTCCTTGCTTTGTATCAAGATGTACAAAACTCTGCATTCCTATTCCCCCCCCCACACACACACACACAAACATATATATTATTATTATTATGGTTCATCGCATAGTCATCCAGATGTTCAGACTGGATTTGGCATTTTTGTCTACCTATCAAGTCCTTTCCAAGGACCTGGGAAAGGCAGATGTGGATGTTTGATGGTGTTACAGATACTGTCACAGGATGTAAGCTGTTTTGAGTAAAGCCACCTTTTGCAATTGACTGATGGTGAATTTGTCAATGCTGATGGTGCTCAAATGGTATTCCAGTTGCTTTGGGATTGCACCCAAGGTGCCTAATACTATTGGTATACCTTTGCTTTCTTTTGCCACAGTCATTCTATTTCTGTTTGCAGGTCTGTGTATTTTGTTATCGTCTCCAGTTCTTTCTCTTCTATTTTGTCATCTCCAGGTACTGCCACATCCACTATCCAGACTTTTATTATTATTATTATTCAATACTTTAGCCATCTTAATCTGCTACAAAAATACAGTTGCTTGAGAGTTGTAACAGATCCCAGATGGATCCAGCAAATTCTGAAACACCATTATATATAGAAATGTTATAAAACATACAATCTATCTCCTGTGAAATGGCACAGATTCAATTTAATTTAATTGTAGGACAAATGTATAAGTCAACTATGCTTATCCAAGCTGGCATGTTGCCCAACATTAATATAAAAATGGCAGAATTTCATTGGAACCTTATGAAATAACTGAGAAAGTTCAGTTCTTTTCCCGGCCAGAACATTAAGAATGCAAAAATAATGATCAGATTATATTTTCTTGATTTTTTTCCATTTCCTAATTTATCCTATGAGAAGGAAGCTTTTGCTACAGCTTATAATTATTTAGCTCATAAGTAGCTCATTTAATTGAATGTGGGCAGGAAGATTCATCAGAACTAGTAAACAATATAGAATAATAGAGTTGGAAGGGATCTTGAAGCCTTCTAGTCCAACCCCCTGCTCAAGCAGGAGACCCTATACCATTTCAGACAAGTGGCTGTCCAGACTCATAATTCATAAGACTTGGATAATTTAATAACAACAACAACAACAACAACAACAACAACAATAATAATAATAATAATAATAATAATAATAATAATAATAATAATAATAATAATAATAATAATAATAATAATAATAATAATAATAACAACTGTACGCGAAAAGCCACACTGAACTTGAATCAATACTCAACGCAGTCCAACTATTTAGCAGCAACATCAGAATGAACTTTAGACTTGGAAAATGTGCTATACTATCCATGCAACGAGGAAAAATGGCAAAAATAGAAGGAATAGAACTGGGAAATGGAAGTATTGTGAAAGCACTAGCAAAGGATGACGGTTACAAATACCTAGGCATATTGGAAGCAGATAACATCTTGAATGGAAAAGTCAAAGAGTCAACGCAAAAGGAATACATCAGGAGAGTCCACAAAATTTTAAAATCGAAGCTGAATGCTGGAAACATAATTAAAGCCATTAATACATGGGCAGTCCCAGTGATACACTACCCAGCTGGAATTATCAACTGGACTTTGGCTGAACTGGAAAACCTAGACCGGAAAACGTGTAAACTTTTGAATATGCACCATGCTGTACATCCATGAAGTGACATCGACAGGTTGTACCTGCCAAGAAAAATAGGGGGCAGAGGACTATTGCAAATCCACCAAACTGTAGAAGAAGAAAAACGAAGTTTGAATGACTATGTGAATCAAAGTACAGAAAAACTGCTGCAGGCTGTGAAAACAGAGAGCACTATAAAAATAACAGAAACAAAGGCAGAATATAAGGAATAATGGCTGGATGACAGATTAAATAGATGGAAAACCAAAGCTTTGCATGGACAGCATTTAAAAAACATTGAAGGAAAATGTGATAACAACTTGACATGAGCATGGCTTAAGATGGGAACCATCAAGAAAGAAACGGAAGGCTTAATACTGGCTGCTCAAGAACAAGCATTACAAACTAATGCCATGAAAGCGAAGATACAAAAATCCACTGACAATCCAAATTGCCGACTTTGCAATGACAAAGTTGAAACTGTTTCACACCTAATCTGTGAGTGCAGCAAAATCGCACAAACTGATTACAAATCTAGATATGACCGAGTTGCTAAATTAATCCACTGGGCATTGTGTAAAAAATACGACTTGCCTGTGTCCAAAAAGTCATGGGAACACAGGGTGGAAAAAGTTGTTGAGAATGAGAGGGTGAAGATCTTGTGGGACTTTCGAATACAGACAGATCGCCATTTGGAACACAATACGCCGGATATCGCAGTTGTAGAAAACCGAAGCGTACAGCTGTTTGATATTGCTGTACCAGGAGATGCCAGAGTCGAAGAAAAAGAACTGGAAAAAATTATGAAATATCGCGACCTGGCCATTGAAACTGCGCGATTATGGATGAAACGTGTAACAGTGGTACCCATTGTCATCGGGGCACTGGGAACTATGTCCCAAAACTTTGCAAAATACATCAAGAAACTGCAACTTCCTGCAATAACTCCAGCAATGTTACAAAAAACTGTGCTACTTGGAACATCTTATATTTTAAGAAGGTACCTGGTTGACACCTAGGATGCTGGTAGCAACCCATGTCAACCATCAGCGCCAGCCAATTTGAATGTTCAATTGACTGAGGTTCATGTTTAATGAATAAAAGATAACAACAACAACAACACAACAAACAACAACAACAACAACAACAACAACAACAACAATAATAATAATAATAATAATAATAATAATAATAATAATAATAATAATAATAATAATAATAATAATAATAATAATAATAATAATAATAATAATAATAATAATAATAATAATAATAATAATAATAATGTTGGAAGGGACCTTGGAGGTCATCTAGTCCAATCCCCTGCTCAGGCAGGAAACCCTATACCATTTTGGACAAATGACTGTCTAGTCTCTTCTTGAAAACTTCCAGTGTTGGACCATTCACCGCTTCTGGAAGCAGGTTGTTCCACTGGTTAATTGTTCTAACTGTCAGGAAGTTTCTCCTTAGTTCTAGGTTGCTTCTCTCCTTGATTAGTTTCCATCCGTTGCTTCTTGTCCTGCCTTCAGGTGCTTTGGAAAATAGTTTGACTCCCTCTTCTTTGTGGCAGCCCCTGAGATATTGGAACACTGCTATCATGTCCCCCCTCGTCCTTCTCTTCATTAAACTAGACATAGCCAATTCCAGCAGTCGTTCCTTATATGCTTTAGCCTTCAGTCCCCTAATCATCTTTGTTGCTCTTCTCTGTACTCTTTCTAGAGTCTCAACATCTTTTTTACATCGGTGACCAAAACTGGATGCAGTATTCCAAGTGTGGCCTTACCAAGGCATTGTAAAGTGGTATTAATACTTCACGTGATCTTGATTCTATCCCTCTGTTAATGCAGCCTAGCACTGTGTTGGCCTTTTTGGCAGCTGCAGCACACTGCTGGCTCATATTTAAGTGATTGTCCACTAGGACTCTGAGATCCCTCTCACAGTTACTACTATTGAGCAAGGTACCCCCTATACTATACCTGTACATTTGGTTTTTCTTGCCTAAATGTAGAGCCTTACTTTTTTCACCATTGAATTTCATTTTGTTAGATAGTGCCCAGTGTTCAAGTCTGTCCAGATCCTCCTGTATCTTAAGCCTGTCTTCTGGAGTGTTGGCTATTCCTGCCAGCTTGGTGTCGTCTGCAAATTTGATGAGTTCCCCATCTATCCCCTCATCCAAATTGTTGATGAAGATGTTGAAGAGCACTGGGCCCAGATCAGAGCCCTGGGGCACCACACTACACACTTCCCTCCATGTAGATGTGGTTCCATTGAGGACCACATGCTGAGTACTGCTGGTCAGCCAGCTGCAGATCCATCTGGTGGTGATGCTGTCTAACCCACATTTTTCTATCTTATCAAATAGTAGGTTGTGATCTACTTTATCAAATGCCTTACTGAAGTCCAAGTAAATTATATCCACAGCATTCCTCTGATCCACTAATTTTGTCACTTGGTCAAAGGATGCAATAAGATTTGTCTGGCATGATCTGTTTTTGACAAACCCATGCACTAACCATCAACTTTCCTTCTTAAAAGAAAGTTTATAATAACAGCCTACCTTTACTATTTGTGCATGCCCCAAATATTTGATTGAATTCTGACCTGTGACTAAATTCAGATAGAATGCTGTTGTTATTTTATTCACTATTTATTCATTCGTTCATTCATTCATTGTCAGTCAGCCAGTCAGTTTGCATGGCTGCCTAGCCAACAAGTGACTTTGAGCAGTGAATAGTCTTAAAATAATTAGGTGCAATTTCAATCAAAAATGCAAAAGTACACAGCAGCTAAAGAAAATATAACAATTGACAGTCACTAGCACAGTGGAGAGATAGGACAATTCACATTTTTGGTGCAGCCTAAGGCCAGGACCCAAAACCAGCACATTGGGGCCTTACCAAAGGCCAGTGTGGTCAGGCTCATCCTGATCTCCAGAGCTTTTAAACTAGATTGCCTTTTATATGATCATATATATTGGTAATACAATTACGGTATAATGCATTCTTAAACATTTTTTTAGATAGCTTTTCCACAGAAAATGATTCTGTGACTTAAATGCTACAGAGGTGTTAATGGCACTATAAACTTACCAGGAATCTTTGCTAATGCATCTTATTGACATTGATCGCTCAGCCTCGTTTTATTTCTCTTTGCCAATGCTGGGAAGCTGCTGCTAAATATCATGTAGCAGTAATATTGTTTTGTTGCTGTTTAATTTTGTAGCAACTATTTTTGGAGCATTTCACAAGAACATACAATGTATATCCAATATGAATGATAAACATAGTACAAATACTCACTTTTCTAAACTTTCAGGACATAGAATGGGAACAGAGTAAAAATGATTCAACCAAACAAGGGAGTTTAAATAATAATATAACAGAATAACAGAGTTGGAAGGGATCTTGGAGGCCTTCTAGTCCAACCCCCTGCTCAAGCAAGAGAGCTTGGATAAATGGCTGCCCAATCTCTTCTTAAAATTTTTTATTGTTCTTCTCTGCATTCTTTCTAGAGTCTCAACATTTATTTTTTATTTATTTGTGTGGACCAAAACTGGATGCAATATTCCAAATGTGGTCTTACCAAGGCATTATAAAGCAGTACTAACAGCTCACATGATCTTGATTCTATCCCTTTGTTAATGCATCCTAGAATTGCATTGACTTTTTTGGCAACTGCAGCATTCTGCTGACTCATATTTAAGTGGTTGTCCATTAGAACTCCTAGATCCCTCTCACAATTACTGCTATTGATCCAAGTACCACCTATTCTATACCGGTGCATTTGGTTTTTCTTGCCTAAGTGTAAAATCTTACTTTCCTCACCATTGAATTTAATGTTGTTAGATCGCGCCCAATGTTCAAGTCTGTCAAAATCCTTCTCGATCCTGAGCCTATCTTCTGGAGTGTTGGCTTTTCCCACCAGCTTGGTGTCATCTGCAAATTTGATGGGTTCCACTTTTATCCCCTCATCTAAATCATTTATGAAGATATTGAAGAGTACTGGGCCTAAAACAGAACCTTGAGGTACCCCACTGCAGAGATTTCTGACTCTCTTGGCATTTTGAAAGGCTGGGAAGATCTGGATTCCCCCCCCCAGGCACTAGGATCAGGATATTATTGGAACCCAATATGTATTTTCTTTCATTATGTGGAGCTTGGTTATTTTAATATTATTATTTATCAAACTGTTGTTCTCTTGTGGGTTGGTTGCTGGTCATCAAGATTTGTATATTTTGGTTGGGCAACTGGAATGAGAAAGAGACAGGGAGAGAGAAAGAAAGAAACAATATACCTGGCGCTCCAGCCATATGCACAGAGTCTCCAAAAATTCTTCATGAAGTTTGTATAGTTGCTATCCTGAGATACACAATGTTTGCTTGTATCTGCCTCAGCGTATTAGGTACAGAACATAGTTACATGAAACAGGATCTTATTTCTCATAATATCCAGCTCTGGAACATGCTGTTCTCTGCCTAATAATGCACTCCCCATAATTTGTTCATTGTTACCTTCCATTCTCTTCCCATTAGAATTCTACTAATGTCCTTCTTAGGCTTGCTTTAAAAACTACTTTGTCTCTACTTTCTGCATTACTCTTGATTACCTTTTCCTTTGTTTGTTGTTGTTGTTAGTTGCGAAGTCGTGTCCAACCCATCGCGACCCCATGGACAACGTTCCTCCAAGCCTTCCTGTCCTCTACCATCTTCTGGAGTCCATTTAAGCTCACGCCTACTGCTTCAGTGACTCCATCCAGCCACCTCATTCTCTGTCGTCCCCTTCTTCTATTGCCCTCAATCTTTCCCAGCATTAGGCTCTTCTCCAGTGAGTCCTTCCTTCTCATTAGGTGGCCAAAGTACTTGAGTTTCAACTTCAGTATCTGGCCTTCTAAGGCGCAGTCAGGGTTGATCTCCTCTAGAACTGACCGGTTTGATCGCCTTGCAGTCCAAGGAACTCACAGGAGTCTTCTCCAGCACCATAGTTCAAAGGCCTCAATTCTTTTGCGTTCAGCCTTTCTTATGGTCCAACTTTCACAGCCATACATTGCAACTGGGAAAACCATGGCCTTGACTATACGTACTTTTGTTGGCAGGGTGATGTCTCTGCTTTTTAGTATGCTGTCTAAATTTGCCATAGCTTTCCTCCCCAGGAGCAAGCGTCTTTTAATTTCTTGGCTGCAGTCCCCATCTGTGGTGATCTTAGAGCCCAGGAAGATAAAATCCGTCACTACCTCCATTTCTTCCCCATCTATTTGCCAGGAATTGAGAGGGCCGGATGCCATGATTTTGGTTTTCTTAATGTTGAGTTTCAAGCCAACTTTTGCACTCTCCTTCTTCACCCGCATCAAGAGGCTCTTTAGTTCCTCTTCACTTTCTGCCATTAGAGTGGTATCATCTGCATATCTTAGGTTGTTGATATTTCTCCCGGCAATCTTAATTCCAACTTTTGATTCATCTAGCCCTGCCTTTCTCATAATGTGCTCTGCATATAAGTTAAATAGGCAGGGCGACAGAATACAGCCTTGCCGGACTCCTTTCCCAATTTTGAACCAATCAGTGGTTCCGTGTCCAGTTCTCACTGTTGCTTCTTGACCCGCATATAGGTTTCTCAAGAGACAAATAAGATAGTCTGGTACTCCCATCTCTTTAAGAACTTGCCACAATTTGTTGTGATCCACACAATCAAAGGCTTTAGCATAGTCAATGAAGCAGAAGTAGATGTTTTTCTGGAACTCCCTAGCTTTCTCCATGATCCAGCGTATGTTGGCAATTTGATCTCTAGTTCCTCTGCCTCTTCGAAATCCTGCCTGTACTTCTGGAAGTTCTCGATCCACATACTGCTGGAGTCTAGCTTGTAGGATTTTAAGCATAACTTTACTTGCATGTGAAATGAGTGCAATGGTGTGATAGTTTGAACATTCTTTGGCATTGCCTTTCTTTGGAATTGGAATGTAAACTGACCTTTTCCAATCCTGTGGCCACTGTTGAGTTTTCCAAATTTGCTGGCAAATTGAGTGTAGCACTTTTACTGCATCGTCTTTTAAGATTTTGAATAGCTCAGCTGGAATACTGTCACCTCCACTAGCTTTGTTGTTGCTCAGCTTTCCTAAGGCCCATTTCACTTCACATTCTAGGATGTCTGGCTCGAGGTCAGTGACCACCCCATCGTGGTTATCAGGGATGCTAAGCTCGTTCTTGTATAGTTCTTCTGTGTAATTTTGCCACCTCTTCTTAATCTCTTCTGCCTCTTTAGGTCCCTGCCATTTTGGTCCTTTATCATGCCCATCTTTGCATGAAACGTTCCCTTCATATCTCCAATTTTCTTGAAGAGATCTCTGGTTCTCCCTATTCTATTGTTTCTGTTCTATTTCTTTGCACTGTTCATTTAAGAAGGCATTCTTATCTCTTCTAGCTATTCTCTGGAATTCTGCATTCAATTGGGTGTATCTTTCTCTTTCTCCCTTGCCTTTTGCTTCCCTTCTTTCCTCAGCTATTTGCAAAGCTTCCTCAGACAGCCATTTTGCTTTCTTGCATTTCTTTTTCTTTGGGATGGTTTTAGTTGCTACCTCTTGTACAATGTTGCGAACCTCCGTCCATAGTTCTTCAGGCACTCTGTCTATCAGATCTAATTCCTTAAATCTATTTGTCACCTCTACTGTATATTCATCAGGGATATGATTTAGTTCATACTTGAGTGGCCTAATGTTTTTCCCTACTTTCTTCAATTTAAGCCTAAATTTTGCAACGAGAAGCTCATGATCTGAGCCACAGTCAGCTCCTGGTCTTGTTTTTACTGACTGTATAGAGCTTCTCCATCTTTGGCTGCAGAGCACATAGTCAATCTGATTTCTGTGTTGACCGTCTGGTGATGTCCATGTGTAGAGGCGTCTCTTGGGTTGTTGGAAAAGAGTGTTTGCTATGACCATCGTATTCTCTTGACAAAATTCTATCAGCCTGTGCCCTGCTTCATTTTGTACTCCAAGGCCAAACTTGCCTGTTATTCCATTTATCTTTTGGCTTCCTACTTTAGCATTCCAATCCCCCATGATGATAAGGACATCATTTTTTGGTGTTGATTCTATAAGGTGCTGTAGGGCTTCATAGAACCGGTCAATTTCATCCTCTTCAGCACCAGTGGTTGGGGCATAGACTTGGATTACTGTGATATTGAATGGCTTGCCTTGGATTCGCACTGAGATCATTCTGTCATTTTGGGGATTGTATCCCAGTATTGCTTTTCCTACTCTTTTATTGACTATGAAGGCTACTCCATTTCTTCTGACGGATTCTTGCCCGCAGTAGTATACCTGATGGACCTCTGAATTAAATTCACCCATTCCTGTCCATTTTAGTTCGCTGATTCCTAAGATGTCGATGTTCAGTCTTGTCATCTCTTGTTTGACCACGTCCAGTTTGCCTTGATTCATGGATCTTACGTTCCAGGTTCCTATGGAGAAAAAATCTTTACAGCATCGGACTTTCCTTTCACCACCAGATGCATCCACAGCTGAGCGTCCTTTCGGCTTTGGCCCAGTCGCTTCACTCTTTCTGGCGCTACTAGTACTAGCCCTCTGCTCTTCCCCAGTAGCATATTGGACACCTTCCGACCTGAGGGGCTCATCTTCCAGCGTCATATCTTTTTGCCTTTTAGTACTGTCCATGGGGTTTTCATGGCAAAGATACTGGAGTGGGTTGCCATTTCCTTCTCCCCTTTGTTTAGGGGAACAGTAATGGTATTCTTTGCAATCTTCAGCCACAAGACCAGTTTTTACACACATATTAACCAACTACATAATCACTGCATAAGCAAATCATATCTATGTTTTCATATTTATTTTTCGTATTTATTTTTTATTTTTTTATAAGACCACACGGAATACTGCATCTAGTTTTGATGGCCACAATGTAAAAAAAGATGTTGTACACAGAAGAGCGACAAAGATGATTAGGGGACTGGAGGCTAAAACATATAAAGAATGGTTGCTGGAATTGGGTAGGACTAGGAGTGACATGATAGCAGTGTTCCAATATCTCACGGGTTGCCACAAAGAAAGAGGAGTCAACCTATTCTCCAAAGCACCTAAAGGCAGGATAAGTAGTAATGGATGGAAACTAATAAAGAAGAGAAGCAACCTAGAACTAAGGAGAAATTTTCTGACAGTTAGAACAATTAATCAGTGGAACAACCTGCCTCTAGAAGCTGTGAATGCTCCAACACTGGAAGTTTTTAAGAAGAGACTGGACAACCATTTGTTTCAGCTGGGGGTTGGATTAGAAGACCTCCAAGGTCCCTGTTATTCTGTTGTACTTCTCCAGTTACACAGTTGAGTCAGGTAGCCTTACCATGTTTCAATTTTCTCACAGTATTTCTCACTTTCTCCTTTAATCATTTTCCCCCTTTGAGCACCATCATTTATAACCGTTCCCATCAGGATATATGGAAAAAGTATGTTTAAATAGCTGATATAAGAAAGTAGGAACTGTTGCAAATAAATAAATTACAAAAGTTTAGAATAAAAATTCTGGGACAAAAAACAACAATAAATCAAAAATGTGATCTGGAAAAACTCTCAGCTGCTATAGATTGGGTGCAAATTAAGGCAGTCTCAGGCACTTTTAAGATAGGAAAAGACGCTTGGTTTCAAAGCTCTGTCTGCATGTGCTATTAGCTAGTGAATCAAGATCTTTGTGGGGGACTTTGATGTAGCTGATTTTAGTCAGTGATCTTTATTAATATCTTGATATTAATTATTGGAAAGTGGACCAATGATTTTTTTTCTCATGCCTCCATTTACATTTCAATCATAGATTCAGAAAACTGAGATTTAAGCTAATGATCAGTATTTTCTATTAATATTTGTTAAAGTTGTATTTCCCTATCTTGATCACATTCCCCCTCCCAAACTCATCCACATTTGTTATTTTATCACTATTCACTGGAATGTTCTCAAACTGACTTGTTATCAGTTTATACTGTTCTACTTTAACATTTGTGCATATCAATCTACCTTATACCAAGTCTAATTTTTGACATATATTTTAGCTTTTTCATAATTATGCATTTCATCAGTTGAATATCATCAAACCACCTTCTTCCAGATCTATTATGTCATTCCCTTTTTATCTAACTAGATAAATAGAAACACTATAACCTAAACGTAAATGAAGTCCTATATACTGTTTCCTTATGTCCTTTCTTTCCCCTTTAATCATTCTCACGGAATCCTATTTTTTTTTCCTTCACTGATGTCATAAACATATATTAATTCTAAAGCATCTAGTCAACCAATGGGAAGAAAAAGATAAACAGGCTAGCTGACGGATGGGATACTTATTTGGTTGGAATGGAGCTATATAGTTAGTAGACAAGTGGGTTAGCTAGCCAGCTCTTTGAAGTTCATCTTGGAGCCTCTGAAATGTCTGGTGAGACTAGGACCAAAGGAACAGAAAATTGTCCAGTTATACGCTCACAGCAGCAGAGGCCACAGAGATGCCGTAATGAAAGGGCACAACATGCAGAGGAATTGCGGAGGCGTAGACCCAAGAAAAATGAGGGAGACCCAGATATTGTAAAATCACCCAGTGACCATAAGGAATACAGGTAATTATAGGCTGACAGTAGGAATGGACGAGAAACTTGTTTTCTTCAAGAGCAGCACCAGCATCATTATTATTGTTGCCTTCCAAGGACCACTGCACATGTGACTAGTATCACTTTGGAGTGAGTGGGACTGAAAGTTTCAGTAATTGTTACTGTTAATAATTGTTCATTGTGCAGTTAGCCAAATGTTCAGACTGGATTTGGCATTTTATCCACCTATCAAGTTCTTCCCAAGGACCTGGGATAGGTATATGTGGATGTTTTATGGTGTTAGAGGTATTGTCATGCCATCAGTCTGGTGTTGGTTCTTCGACACCACATAAATAGATTGTCTTCAGGATTTCTTTTAATTGGAAAATGTTTTTTAAACAATAAGAAATAGATATAAGACTGATAATTAAAGTAATAATAATTTCCTTGACCAATTTGTCTGTAGACTGATACAGAATAATTAATATGGACTATCTCTTCATCCACTTTTGTAGCCCTGGTATGAAAAATAAGAAAGCCAGAAGGGATTGACTTAATTTTCTATTGTTCTTTAAGGCAAAGTGCTTAAAAGAGTATGAATGAAAGAGCCTGCTTCTTTTGGAAAGAAATTCTGGAATACAAGACATTTTGTCTGGCAAAACTCGCCACTCAAAAGATATTTATTCACAACATCCAGTTCAACACCCATCTTCTCTGTACAGGCCTGAAAAATGAGTATTGTGTGAGCCCCTTGATATAACAGAGTTTTTACTAATTCACCATAATATATATTTCAAAATACTTTGCAGGGGTTATGAGAATAGCTGCCAAGAGAAATGCCTGTTTATACTGCACATACACATACAACACACCTCTGTCATTATTTTTACAGGCACATCAAATTAAAAAATGGCATGAATGTGCTGTTGATTTCTGACTGGACAATTGATGATTGCACTTCTTCTGATGAATCAGACACTGAACTAGAAGATCTCCTAATATCTTCTGGAACAGATGAGGAAGACGTTCTTGCTACAAAAATTCAGGAAATTGAGAGAAATGATAGGAATATCAAGGAATCTGAGGATGGATCTCTGGATGGTGAAGTTGGAAGTGAAGGAAGTTATGATTTTGGTAGTGATGGTATTGTTGAAGGTGATCGTGAAGTGAGGGAAGACCATGATGACCCTGAAATATATGAAGAATTAGTGAAACAAGAAGATGAAAATAAGATGGGCAGTACAGAAAAGCAGGTATGTTATAAAATAACTTAGCTACTTGTTAATCGGCAAGGTGTAGTATTACATAAAATAGACAAGTAATGCTGAGTTTAACAAACATTAAAATTTAGAACATTATTGAAAAAGTAACTGGTTATTACACTCATAGCTGCCATAATGTCCCCATGGTCACATGGTCAAGATTCAGGTGCTTTACAACCAGAAGCCATTTTATGATTGTCGCAGTGTCCTGCAATCACAAGATATCTATCTGGGTGCTTCACAGCTGACGTCTGACAAGCAGAGTCAATGGAGAAGCCAGCAGTGAAACTGCAGATCTTGGTCATGTAATATATCACTTAATGACTGTGGGGAAAAGTGACATTGTAAGTCCAGCACAGTCACTTTATGTCTCACTTAATGAACTTAGCAATGGAGTTGCCAGTCCTCATTATGGTCATTAAGCAAGGACTATCTGTAAACCCATTTCCACATCAGGATCAGCACTATTGTTGAGACAGTAGCTTGAATTAATTGTGTTATGGCACATCGAGGGATGTGTTATTTCTTAGCCAGTAGGTAGACCCCGTTTGTGTCAAAGTTAACACATTCTGAACACCAAGGGTCCACATGGCAGTGATGTTATGTCGACTCTTAAAAAGTGACTATTTGCTGCTTGCTCAGACAAGTGTAAAAGAAATATATGTGTTAAGTCCTGGATAAACTTAATACATCTATTTTTTATAACTGAATTTTTTGAAAAGAATCAAGGTTCTGGGTGGGGGAATTCTGATGCTTTGATGACTTCAAAAATGGCTTTGGAGAGTACAACTGCAACCCATGGGCCAGAGGTCGAAATACTCCTGTCAAAATGAATAAAATGATAATGAGCATTCTTAAGGTACAACTTTTGTCTGAAATATTTTTTTTAAAAAACAGCTAAGATATTATTTTACTACAGAGCAAGAAGAAAATGGGATTATTTGAAGCAGCCTAAATTGCAGGATCTGAAGACCTTATTTTGTTGTGTATATTACTCAAGTTTGCCTGCAAGGAAAATTTAAGAGTGAAACATAATAACAGCACCTGTGTCTGCTGGCTTTCTTAGGGACAGGCTTGCAGTTGGGAATGGAACAGAATTTTGACAGAAGTAGGATTCCTTTCATACTGGAAAAACGCTGTATACTTTGGTTTTGTCTTGTAATGACTTCTCACTGTTTCTCCTTTATATTTTGATTGCAGGCTGCAGCCGCCCTTGCTGTTGGTGTTGGGAGTTTTTGTGATCCTGATGATTTACCTGGATTAGCTCATTTTTTGGAGCATAGTATGTAAAACCTAAAGCCTAATCTACCAAACGATTAACAAAGAGACAGAAAGAAAGCTGTTCTATCTCTTGCTGTGGAATGTGCAGCTTTCTATATGTTGACATCCTCAGTACTATTTAAATATTTTCTTTTACAGGCCTAAAGCTGTTCTTAGTTTTCTTTTAAAATCAATCAAACTGTGCTTTAAAAAAAAGTAATGGGGAGCAATAAAAAATAAACAAGGCAGATAAATCAATACCTTTCCATAAGTCTACTTACATTCATAAGTCCCAAAGGTGCTTTTTCAAGAGGCAACTGGACTTCCTTTGTTTTTCCTTGAAGACGTTTTGCTTCTCATCCAAGAAGCTTCTTCAGAACTTCAGAAACAGATGTTTCTTGGATGAGAAGTGAAATGCCTTCAAGGAAAAACAAGAAAGTCCAGTTGCCTCTTGAAAAAGCACCTTTGGGACAACCGTGACCCGAATGATTGAGAATCGCCATAGACATTTACATTCGTAAGATGTTCCAGAGAAAGGGACAAAGGCAAAACTGGATGTGAAAGTGAAGTACTTCCCAAATCCCAACCTAGTTGAACTATTGGTAGTGGATAAGTATGAGAATCTGTCCCTCTTTTAAATGTTCCAACAGTGGCCAAGAATAACACAACACTATGGGAAATTGATATTGTGGTGCTCCTTGAGCTTGGATACTGCAGATGTTAAGGCACATAGAGATAAACAACATTTGCACACTATTCGAAACAGACAATAAAGAAGCTAAAAAGGATTTTAAAAAACACCTCTTTGCCAACAATCAACACCCAGATAAACAGGAACTAAACTAGTCAAACAATTAAGCAGTAAACAGTAAGCTAATCAAGGAACTACCAAGGAGAAAACAACACCCCCACCAACACTGACAGAGCAAGTTACTGTACATAAACAGAGGGCTAACCCCAACTCCCTTCTAGAACTGAAGATGTTACCTAATCAGGTAATGAAATATCTGCAAGAAACCAACTAAGCTCAGAGAGCAGCAAGGACTCCACAGTTCAACCCGGAACTACATACATTATCTTCTATTGGAAATTGATACTGTTAGAAACTGAAAACCACGTGAACACTTTCCGATATACAGTAGCCAGTGCCATAAGTTAGCCAGTGGCATGAGGCACAGACAGGTAGGAGGTCCAAAAGAGTCTGAAGAATATCAGCTGTTCAGACCTGGTTAATCCCATTTCAGTGTGATCATTACAGCCACATAGGTATATAGCCACTAGTTCACCTATCGAGCAGAGCCTTTTCAGGAACTACCCCATTGTTCTGGAATCACTTTCTATTTTTTTAATCTGGCACATTTAACTGCTGCAGCCCTAATGAAGCATTTCTCCCCCCTCCCCCTTTGGAGATAGAGCCATTGACATGAGTGATAATATACTGAAATCCTTGCCTGCATCTGATCACAGCCAATTATCTGACTGCTTTCTTCTAGTGGTATTTATGGGTAGCCAGAAATATCCAGATGAAAATGGATTTGATACATTCTTAAAGAAGCATGGAGGGTCAGACAATGCCTCAACAGACACAGAACGAACTGTTTTCCAGTTTGATATCCAAAAGAAATATTTTAAAGAAGCTCTTGACAGGTAACTTAGGAGTACAAAACAAGCTAAAAGACTAAGAGATCCGTCAGTAGAATGACTGGGTAGTTATAGCAATTTGAAGAGGACAATCACTCTATATCTTATATATACTAGATCAGTGCTTCCCAGACTTTTCCTTCATTACCTCAAATTGCTTATTAGAAAATCTTATCAGACTTTGAGGACTGCTTGTAAGTCCCTTCCTTCAGCACAGTCATAACTTCAAATTGTCACTGAATGAAATTCATAACTTGAGGATTATTTGTGTTATAAAAAGAAATTATCATTGGTGATGTGATTTTCATCTTAATAGATTTTTTTTTGTAGATTTTTGAATATATTTTAGAATACATGGACATCTTTAAGTCAATTTAGATATCCCTGTTGGGATATTTTGTGATATTGGGTTAGTGTGTTTGTGTGTGATTACCCAGGGGAAAAAAACTTTTACCCAAGTTTGGGTAATTTATCCAAGTTTGGGAAGCACTGTTCTAAATTAACCATAAATATTCATAAATATCATTTATTGCAGATCATCAAGCAGTAATTAATTTGTGTGCTCTACTTAAGAATTGCGTCACCAGAGGTCTTGCAGTTGTTACTGAGTCCAGATCCCATTATTCTTTACTTTTGGCCATGTAGATTTTTATTGCTGGAAGAAATTTTTGCAAAATTTGAAAAATTCCTTCTAATTGAAAGAAATCTCAAAAGTAGAACAGAACAGACCTCAAAGATTAATTGGCTTATTAGGGCTCCAATTATCATGTTCTAGTGCCATAGGTAAATTGCCCCTTGTGCATAATTCTAATTTATTGAAAGCATGATGGATAGCAGAAAGACCATTTTGATTTCTAAAGCTCTGAGGGATAAAATCATAATATGCATTAGAGGTGAGCCAAACAGTTAGCATTTTGAATTCAAACATTATTTAGAGCTTAAATAGTGGCTATAAGCCCAAAGCAGCTTGTTCTAACCATAGTGAAGTGTACAAGCCAGCCTAATACTGTTTCAAACGCAAAATAATTCTGTTCTGAGCTTGAAATATTTCTATAAAGTTCCAAATCCTTTTAGAAACCTTCTAGTTAAGCTAGGCAGCAGTTTTAGCTCAGCATTAATCATTGGAGCTTTAAATGTTTCAAATATGAATGTAATTCTTGCATGCATTTAAATACACGTTCTGTTTAGTCCTTTCCTGGTGGCAGGTTTAGCTTAGTCTTAGCCTAGCTTTTTGCTTTTGCTAGTTTTTATGTTATCTTTAAGTCAGCTTCAGTTCTCAAATTCTCTTTATTTTTATGAAGCTCAGAAGATGTTACTGGGGGTTTGGGAGGGGTCAAGGGAAGTCAAACCCTCTGTAACTGAAAGACCAGTTGACTGATCTTTCTAATCTGAAAAAAGATCCTAAAATATCTTGATTATAGGATCTCTAATTATATGTGATTAGAGATCCTATAATCAAGATCTTTTAAGATCTTTTAGGATCTTGAAATTTGGGAAGTCATGGAAAATCCAAGCTGCCAGAGACATAATTCTACAATAAAATAAAGTTTTTGTGTGTGAGTATATGTTTGTGTATTCCCTCTAAGTAAAATAAAATAAAAGAAACCTATACCTTGCCTAGGTGTAATAAAAAAAATGAAATCAAATAAATGAAAAACCATTTTTCATCAAAATGAATGCTTGGTTTAAAAAATCAAGTTTTGTTTTGCCATAACATTAGTTCATAAGCATATTTATGGAAACAGATCATTATTATTCCATACATTTCAAGGCTTAATAGCAAACACCTGTATTTCTCTTCTACTTTATTTATAGATGGGCACAGTTCTTCATTCATCCTCTGATGATTAAAGATGCTATTGACCGTGAAGTTGAAGCTGTGGATAGTGGTAAAACTAATGGATGGGTTGTTCACTGCTTATAGTTTTTCAGTTCTTAGATGGTGGGAAACTATCTCACCTCATTTTTTGACACATTCGTGTTTGTGAAATTTGGATGGCCTGTCTCACAACCATTTTATAAAAAAATATATATTTTCAATTCAAAGGTTTAAGCACATTTAAAACCTTTAAAATCAGTTGCATTACATGTACTTTGCACTGGATTGCGGACAATACCTTTTAGGAGTTCTATTCTCCAAACATCCTAATCTGGACAAATAACTGCAATCCTGATGGTATCTTGCAGGAAATATGTTGAATTCAGTGGAGATTAATGCAGCGTAAATGTTCATACAGTACTGACAATCAGTTTAGTGTGATGGTTAAGACACCAGACTAGAAACCAGGAGGATATGAGTTCTGTTCAGGCCTTAGGCACAAAGCGAGCTGGGGGACCTTGGGCCAGTCACTCTCTTTCAACCCTAGGAAAAAGGCAGTAGCAAATCACATCTTGCCAAGAAAGCTGCAGGGACTTATCCATTTAGTCGCCCAAAGTCATCAATACTGACTTGACGGGACCAAAAAACAAGGGGGGGGGGAAGCATTATTCTGTGTGTTCTTAGGACGACACAAGCTTGGTTGTTAAACTACAACATTACACAACTTATTGAAACTTCCTTTATCTCAGTTTAAGATCTAAGACCAAATGATTTTTTTAAAAAAAAACCTATCCTGGTAGAAGTTATTGTCTCTAAATCCTCTGCCTTCACCTGTGAAACAGAAAGGAAAGCAACCTCTATTTTATATTATTACTTTATGTTATTGCTACCGGTAAATAAACTTCCTGGAAGATAAAGCCCTTTGACCAAATGAAGATATGTAGCTAGGTATGCACAGGATTAAGAAGGAAGGTAGCAAAGAACAAAGGAAGATGTGAACCAGCATAAACTCTGGTGGCCTTATCCGGGACCTCATGATGAAACTGGCCACTTTTTATTTTTCAACCTGCAGTTCTGGATGATCATTCCTTGGCCTATGGAATTCTAGATTTGGGTCTTGGGCTCCAGTTTTTGATACACCCTTATAGCAGTGGAAAATGCTAAGGCACAGAAATAAATGCTGATAAGGAGATACCCCAAAGGAAGCTTATTGTATGTTTCCATCAGAAGAAGAACCAGTGTAATCAAGGACTTCTTTTTCTTCCCACCAATATGTATGTCATGGTTATATGGTAATTTGCGCCTTGAAAGAGAACATCTATTTATCCTATTTTAATTGAGATTCTGGCTCTGTTACGATTGATAAATAGGCAGAGCTGCTAGGAATACTCATTCTCCAAAGTACTAGTAATCCCTGATGGAGCCCATGATATTTCTGCAACAAAACCACAAATCCAATGCATGTGTCAAACGAGTATGACACTTTTCATTGCTGCTTCATGTATGTGTGCATTATGCTCTTTGCCTTGTCCAAATGATCATATCACTGGAATTCTTTTCTTAAGTTCTTATGCCTAATGTGTACTTTAAAATAAACAGAATATCAGATTGCAAAACCCTCTGATGCTAACAGAAGAGAACTCCTGCTTGGAAGTCTCGCAAAACCAGGACATCCTATGAGAAAATTCTTTTGGGGTAAGTCAAGTATACTGAGATACAAGCAGATGGGCTTTAATGGAGCTTGTATTTGATGGTAAAGTATTTTCTTTACTTTCAAAAGTTGTGGATATGCTACTCTTCAAACAAGCTTCATGACAGAGGCTTTGTATGCCTCAATGATCTTGTGTCCTTCAAGATATGGTTAAGTCTGATGTGGTTTATGCTAGTCTTGTAGAAACATGTATACTTCTTAATCCAAATAGATTATCTCTACATTAATCAGGTCAATATATTCATCTTACATTAATTCACAGAAGGTAAGCCTACTTTTAGCCCTCTTTTAGTTTTTGAGTCATTTAGCTTTTGAATAAGGAGCAACCCATATATATGAAGTGCTGGACTTAAGATATAGTTTTGCCTCTGACTCCTATAGGCTTAGAAAGATGCCAATCCCCAAAGTTATGATAAATCTTGAAGTATTAATTAGCATCAAGAAAAATTGATTGTAGATAAGATAGAGATAGATAGGATAACCTTTATTGTCATTTTTGTTACTGTGGGCACAACAGCACACATCAAAAATGAAATTTAGTTGCCTGATTGTCTAGAATAATTCTAGGTTTATTGTATCATGATGTGACAAACTCAGCTATTGTTCTTAAAGCATATTTCCTACCTTTATTTGTAAAACCTGGCTAATTGTGGCTTCTTCAAATAATCATGATTAGCAAATTGTTTAACTTTATATTTGGCTCCAGTCATAGAGTAGTCAAGGTATTTAATTACAGGTTTTTAAAAGTGTTTGCTTGACATTCAATTGTCATCTGGTCTAAGTTAAAATAATGGAAGAAAAGGCCATGCTGTAGTTTCATGATGCAATACATCCTCTTTTTGCAGAAGTCACCAAGTTCAATCCCAGCATCTGCATGCCTGAAACTAGGCTAAAAGCCTCTATCATTAAGTGTAGGATAAAATCAACCAATTGTTTGATTTTGGAACACTTTCCTATAGTAATTTTATTAAAAATTACAGTTAAAAAGATAAAAACTAATAAAAACAAAAAAAGAAGAAAAAGAAAAAAATAGTGCAGGAAAGAAAAAAGAAAGAAAATAAGAAAAAAATTCAAAATGAGAATATAGCAAAGAAAAAGAAAACAACACATACACACACACACACACACACACATATAAATGACTTCCCCCTTTATCATAAGTATAAACAATTTTGGTGACTTATTACTTTCTTTTAAGTACAACAATATCCCATCTCTTATCTATAAACAAATCATTAAAGCTTTGTCAGTCCTCATCAGCAAAAGTCCATTAAGGATTACCAAAGATAACAACAAATCTATTTTAATCTTAATCAAGTAAACCAATATTACTTTCCTTCCTTTTACTTCTAACAATCTTGACCTTTAGTCCATTCAAATAATGTTCTAGAAAGTAATTTTTTTTTTGTCCATTTTCACAAAGTTCCTCAAAACTTTAAGAAGTCTTTTTTTATAAATCCAATATAGGAAAATTATTCAAATCATTTTTTGGCTTATTATGTGTACATCACTTTTAATTAATAAGTCATCAGCTGGTTTCATTTGTATATCCAGCATAGCATTTCTAAACTAATATTTAGTTGGTCTTATTGGGCTATTTTAAGTTAAACAAAATCTGCTTTGTTGCAGAGAAAACATGTAGAACTAAAGTGCAAGACTGTAGGGAAATTGATACTAATGTTAGTAAGAAAATCTCTTTTTCACAAATTATATAGGTAATGCAGAGACACTGAAATATGCACCAAAAAAGAAAGGAACTGATACCTATGCAAGACTGAGGGATTTCAGAAAACGATACTACTCAGCTCACTACATGAATCTTGTTGTCCAGTCTAGAGGTAGAAATTACCCATAATTATGATATAGATAGATGGATGGATGGATGGATGGATGGATGGATGGATGGATGGATGGATGGATGGATGGATGGATGGATAGATAGATAGATAGATAGATAGATAGATAGATAGATAGATAGATAGATAGATAGATAGATAGATAGATAGATAGATAGATAGATAGATAGATAGATAGATAGATAGATAGATAGATATGTATGAAAGTGTATTCAGTTGTGTAATTGATGGAGTTTGTTAGAGTTTCATGAAAAATCTGCCATTAAAATAACACAGGGGAGGAGTAGAATCTGTTGGTTTGCTGGTACAATTGCACAACTTACACCATTGTGTTAATGGTATATGTAAGTCCAGTCCTAAAGCCACCAATCTAAGAATGGTGGGTTCTTATGGGCACTGACATATATAACTGTGCTTGAGACTCACTCAAATTAAAATAATAATCAAGAGATCAGAATGACCTCATAAGATCACCAAGCCCCTTAAAACCTACAAATGGCAAAAACCTTGAGAAGTAAGTTTGCTCGTTTTTTCATAGGATCTTACAACATGTTGCTATTCTTTCACTTGATCTCAAGGAAAGGTTGGCAAAATCATTCCAATCTTTCCAGATTTCAATCATATGGATCCAGGAACTAGGCCATTATGAGACTGCATAGCCATTTAGGAATAGCCAAGATCTCAATGATCCTAAATTTACCATCATTTTTGGATGCATCCTTGGCAGCATTCCTTGAGGTACTGTATAGCTAGGTTACTTTTACAAGAAAAACAACAGTTTTAGTTTATTACATAAACTGTTGTAGATTGTGTTTGCAATCAATTTCATGACATAACAATCCCCCAGAACTTAAGTGACAAAATATTTGCTAATTTTTAAGGTGTGACAAGATATGCCCATGAGACTGCTAGGCTTTTGTTGATACTTAAATGGGATCATAAGGTGGGAATGGTAAGTGTGTTAAGTACATTCTAAAACTAAATTAACTAAAAGTGACTATTAAGTATTGAGGGTTAGTTTTAGCCCAAACTAGTGTTTTTTGGGGGGACACGTTAATTCCTCCAGTTCACCTAATTATACATGTATCTTGTGAACCATTTATCTGATAATGAACTGTCCCTACAATTGTTTATGAGCGTCACTGAACTATGGAAGGATCTTACACTAAAAGGACCCTCTTAGGCTTTCTACCACAGAAGTTGTTTTGGTTTTTACCTCCATGGGTAATGACCACATAAAGAGGCAAAACAGGGCAAAAAACAGGGAGAAATGAATAATGTCCTTGAAATCCTGTGCTTCCTATGGAGAAAAAAAAGGCAGGAATTAATGGGGTTAAGTGATAGCCTCCCAGTCTTCTCTGTGGCAGCTGGGAGAATGAAAAAAATATGTCCTTTGGTTGACTAAGCTACATGCCTACCTTCCTAGCTGGACCAGACAGAAAACACAACCAGATGAGGTAATTCTACTTTGTTGTAGGGCTACATTAACATAATTTTGTGTGCCTGAAAGTACAAATCTCCTACCATTTCTTTTTGTAGCTTCATACATTAGGGAGGATCCTTTCTGAGTTTCTTTCTGTGCCTGTTATGAAGCTCAGACCTCTCCCCTTGCCCCCCCTTATCTTATCATTCCCTAGGCAGTCTCTTTTCCCTCTGTCTCCCAAGTTCAGTCCCACCTACCATTACACTACAGCACAATAAGATTAGTGAACTAGTTGGGAGAATCACTGGGTAGTTGATTCTGTGTAAATGCGTCCTTAATACAGCAGATATATTTTTTTGCATTTAGTAAGGAGTGACTTTTAAGCACACTTGATGGAGGGTGTAGGACATCTCAACTGGCATGGACAACTACCAGTAGATTATTTAGCATCATTGCCCACAACATGGTGCTTTGCACGAAGAATTAAATGTGAAATTTTAATTGCAATATTCTTCAGGCCAATTTGAAGAAAGATTTAGGGGTTTATCAGTGCTAGGAACGACTACAGGAGAGATTTATCTGTTAAAGGTCTCCCACTCCCATTCTTACCCTTAGCCTTTTATTTAAAAATTGCATTGCTGAAATCTGGCTAGTATGCATATTTTTTTTAATCCTTGCTGCAAAAAAAAAAAAAAAAAAGAGTCCCAGTGTCAAAAGATTCTGGTTCCGGTCAATAATAGCACTTTCAAAAGTTGAAAGGGAGAATATTGGATACTTCTTTTGTGGATTCATAGTTAAGCTATAGAAAATCCCATCTTTGATTCAATGCACAATTGCCATTTGAAGACTTTGATACATACATAGAAATTTGATACATGCCTACAGTACATAGTTCATTTTTTTATAGCAGAATTGTCTTTTCCCTCTTATTCTCTATATTTTCTACATTTTATGATACTTTTCCTTTTTTAAATATTCTTCTGATTAGAAACCCTGGATACTTTGCAAAAATGGGTGACGGACATTTTCTCACACATCCCAGATAAGTGAGTTTATCTTTTTCTTTTTCTTTTTCCTGGAAGAGCTAAGTGTTCTGTATACGCCATATGTTCCATTAGAAGTAGCAATGTGAAAGAATATACTCTATTAATGTTATTCTTAATCTTAAAATTTCTAATTCACCCAATAACTGAAGTATTCTGATTAAACTATAAAACTTCTAAAACCATAACTATATATTCCAGAAATATAACTATAAGATGCTTCTTCTGTTTTAAAAAGATGGATGGTATGGGAATATAAATAAAGCTAATCTAATCCTAATCAATAAGAAATTTTCTATTTTATAAAGTTTCAAGCCAAAGGGGAAAAGAAACAAAAGTGATAAGGGGAAAAAAATTAAACATTTGAGATTTGTAAATAAATTATGGAAGGGGCGTGGTGGTTCAGCTGGAAAGCTGATACTTGAGTTCAAGACCTGCACACCACATAACGGGATGAGCTCCTGTTCCTTGTGCCAGCTCCTGCCACCTAAAAGTTCAAAAGCATGCAAATGCAACCAGATTAACAGGTACCACTTCAGTGGGAAGGCAACATAGTTCTGTATGCCTTTGGTGTACAGCCATGTTGACCACATGACCACGGAAAATGTCTTTGGACAATGTTGGCTCCCTTGGCCAAGAAATGGAGATGAACAACACCCCCTAGAGTTGGACATGACTGGACAGGGAAATCTTTACCTTTAGAGGTAAAGGTTTAGGGTTTCTTTAAAGTTTGCCTTTAATTGTGTAGCGGGGCTGTCTGAAAGTGTCTGCAGAAGCCTGGCTGGGGAGAGAGAGATTGGGACAGCTGCTGCTGGTTTTGGGTGCGGCAGGTGTGGACGAGGAAAAAATATATAAAAGGAAGGAAGGAAAGGTGTGGGGGGGTTGGTTGTTGCAGTTCGTCAGGTGAAGACAAAGAGGGGTTGGAGGTTTTAAGCTGATCCCTTCTGGTGAAGGAGGGGGAAAAGGAGAGAGTGAGAGAGAGTGAGTGGGTGGAATTTTATTGCTTTCTTTCGCAAGGGAGATATCCCAAGCGGAGGCAAGAGAGAGTGTGTGGAGAAAGAAAGTTGCTGGGGCTGTTAACCTCAGATTTTAATAATAAAGGATAAGGGGGGGAGGGGTTTGACACTGGCCTGTCGGAGACTGCAAGAAGCCACAGGAGAGGACGAGAGGCTGCTTGTTGCTGTGAAGACTGAAGGCCATTTGAACTGTGACTATTGCTGCTTGTGCCAGTTTTAGACATTGCGGGGAGTTGCCCTGAGGGGGGCGAGCCATTACTGCAGCAAGCTGACTGCTTTTGTTCGTGTTTTACTACTGCCTGGAGCCAGGGGTTTTCCCCCTCCCCACTTGTTTCCAAAAAGGTCGCTGAGGAATCATTGACTGTTGCTTCTATGACAGCCTGGGGCTGCTAGACACCATCACAGCATTGACTATTGGGGCTAGGGGCTGGTCATCTTTGTTCCTGGAAGCCCCTCCCTGAAGACAAGAGCCTGCCATCTCCTCACTTTGTGTGAGCCTCTGTTGGAAGAGACACTTTACTAACACCTAGAGAGCACAGCTGCAGAGCTTGACTAAGGGGAACGGGGCTGGGGTGGACCCTGGGCTTTAGCGGCCTCTGAGGAGGTAACGCTACAATTGTCAGTATTAGGTTTACTTATTTGCTCATCTTAAAACATATAAATCTTTTTATATGAATGTGTGTTTGAGGTTTGTGCAAACAGAAGTGCAGTCAATAGTTGGAACTTAATACCAAAAAACTTGCACAAACCAATTTTTAACCATTAATTCCATTTTGAAAATGGATCGATTTGATAATTTAAATTTATTTAAAAAACTAAGTTGATTCAATTAGAATGTTCAGATCACAACTGCATGGTTTGTTTAATATTTCTGAATTCATTTGGAAAAACAGTTTTGTTTATATGCAAAAGTATCCAAAATTATCAAAATCAATTTGGAGACATCTGAGTCTCCAAACTAACCTTCCAATTCAATTTCAAAAATCCATTCAATTCAGAGTTTTGAATTGAATTTCTGACCTGAATACTAATCAGTTAATGCATGTTAGGAATCAAACAGTAATATATTAATTAACTAATACATTATACTATTTGTTTGGTTCCCAAAGAAAACCAAACCAAACCAAAATATGGTAAAAGTATTCATTGGCAGGCAGAGGACTCTTCATCTTCCAGTATTCACTAGCTAAACTATGAAATGAAGTCTAAAAAATGCATTTTTAGCGGAAATGGGACAAACAAATCTACTGCTTCTTTTCTGCCACAATCTTCTCTCAGCTGTGGGCTCATTTATGACTTTTTATAAACTCAGTAATATTCTTCTTTCTAGTTCCCTCAAAAGGAACAAAATGAAATTCATTTAAAACTAAAGAAAGCAATATCAACTCTCAGTCAAAAACATAAATCTGTCAGAGGCCTAGAGAAGCAAAACCCTATTGCTTATCTAAAAATCATCCCTGGATCTGCTCCAGGAAAAAGTTGCAGAGTTGTAAAACCACAACCAAAACACACACTCTTTGTTAGATCACAGCTGACCATTCCTCTATTAATGTCAAGGAACTCTGAGGATGGGTACAGTTGGATGTGAGGAGTCAGTCTTTCTGAAAAACTCTTCCCCAATAATTTAGAGAACTTTACAGAGCTTGAAAAAAACTATTTTGCAGTCTAAAGATTGGAGGTTGGGGATATGTGGCATAGGGGGAATCTAACATTGCTGTAAGGAGTAGATCTATACATAAGTGCATGCCCTCATTCTCTAAATTTTTAGGTAAACAACACTATACTCAACTAAGAAAATGCATAGGAAATAGTAAGCGGGTAAAACAAAAAATAGGAGATAACAAAAAGAAATATAGCTGAAACTTAACAGTAGAGAATATTTGTAGCTCATTGTTATACTGTAGGGTTCTTGGTGCTCTCTGAGCTTGGTTATTTTCTTGCAGACATTTCATTACTCAACTATGTAACGTCACCAGTGTTAGAAACAAACAATACCCTAATCAAGGAGCTACCAAGAAGACTCTCACCAACACTGAGAGGGCAAGCCACTTATATATAAACAGAGCAAACCCCACTCCCTTCTGGCGCTGATGTTAGCTTTTCCTCTGATCCCATTCACTCTTCATATATTTATATGTCTTTATACTAATCAACCATTCTTGCACTGAATCCACATTCAACACTGGGCAACCGCCTTGCCCCAATGGGCCCAACGCATCCCACTTATTCCAGTGGAATGAGCCTACTTCAGATTCTATCAGCTAAAGAATTTTGGCTGGTGGGGTGCAGGAGAAGAGCCTTATTTTCTGTGGCCCCCTCTCCTCTGGAATATTCTCCCATCAGAAGTGAGATCTGCCTGCTGCTTGGCCTGGTTTGGGATGGCAGAGGGATAGAGAAGATAGTCACCTCCAGGCTGCCCATCATCATGGTTCTTAACTTTTAATCTTTTAATTCTAATTTTATTTGTGTTTTAAGCACATTTTAACTTTTTATTATATTTTAAGCTTCCCAGAGTCATTGCATTAGTCAGATGGGTGGAATAGAAATTTAATAAATAAATAAACAAACAAATAAATAAATACCCATTCCTCCTTATCTCTCCTTTTTGTATTTTGATCACCCACATCACACTGATCTGTAAGTGTCCCACCGCATTCAACTTCACTGTTTCTCTTGACACATCCCGCTTTCAATTTCATGTTAAAATGGGCAGAGGGATGCTTATACCCATCAATTTTCTTTCCTTATTTGACATAGAACCCATATACTACCTTTCTACTAACATTTGCACATCTTGACATTTCTCCACTCTTTTCTCCATATAAATAAACTTTTTACCATGTTACCTGAAACCTTTGCCCCTTTTTGTTGTTGTTGTTCCTATAATTTCTATTTGCAAATTTGGGCTTCTTTTACTATCCAAAATAGAGAAAAAAACATTAAATTGCTCAGATCTGAATACATTAACTTAAAAATTAACATAGTTTTTAAGTAATGCCTGAAAATTGCCATATAACCACTAAACATCAATGGCCCATTTGGGGAACCTCAGAGAACCCAGAAATAGATCTGGAAATTATTTAATTAAAAAAAATGCTGCCCATCTCGTTTTGAAGCTGATCTGAGCAGTTTACAGCATGAAAGACTGCATGTGATTCAGCCTTGGTTTACATGTTTAACAAAGCTCCAGTTATGTGCTTCAAAAAAGCAAACATGAGAAATTACAATGGGAATAATTTCAAAGTGCTGTCCAAGAGTAGCCCCCTTGCAGATCATGTTTAAACTTCATGCTGATTAAGTACAGAAAACTTTCTGGGGAAACACATCATTGTATAGTTGAAAAAAAAGAAACATTTGATAGGAGAGGCTAGCAAAGCAGTCCTATTCCCACAGGCTCTTGCATATGGGGTTGGGACTCCTGGATTTTTGCCAAATATAATATCCAGATGTTAGGGCAACAAGTTCCATTCTGAATTAGCTAACAAAGCTGATGTCGGCTGATATTCAGTAAGTTTTCCCAGTAAAAGTAGGTCTTGCCACAGTAGATATAAATCGGACTAGACACCAAAACTCGGCAGTAGACTCAAAGATAAATCTCTAAAAGAATGGCAGTATCCTAACTCAGTTATGGGGTCATAGAGGTCTTATATTAAGAGACTTTTTGATTTTCTACAGTGCCAGGGTTTGTATATGAACACCAGAAAGGTGAGATGGCAGTAGAATTTAAACTTTAAGCCTTAAATACAATGTTCCTGATTGTTTGTTTTTAAGTGGGCTGCCCAGACCGGATTTTGGTCACCTGATGAACCCTTTTGATACACCGGAATTTCACAAGGTTTACAAAAGTAAGTAGATGTGATTCTGATTTTTTTTAAGTTGGGGAATCTGGATGGAAATTGTGCATCAAAATATCATTTTCTAGGGTAGTGTAACGAGGTGTTTCTTAAGAAGTATGCACTTAGGACCATTTCTAACTTCCCAACTTTGAGGAACCCAAAAGAGCTTAAATTTGTAGGGTTCATTTTTATTGATGTTTATCATATTAAACATTAAAATTGAATGTTCAAAATATTCACAGAATATTGATTGAATCATGTAGGAATAACACTATTAAACCCATTGGATATTAACATAAATAAATTGTGGTTTATGAAAAATTCATATACTTTTAACAAAAAATAATAATGGGGAGAGTGTCATTGCTTTAAAATTTTGCTAAATTTTCCATATCTGGCAAATAATTTTGATTTTGCAGACCCTTGAGAGGTTCTTGGGAGACCCCAGTAGGTCCTTGGACCACACTTTAAGGAATACTGGCCTAAGAGATAGGAGAATAAAGATCTGAATAAGAATTTCTCATTTTGCCTTAGCTGTGATGTTACTATGTCAATTTAGGCTAATCTTTCTTCAGCCTGGTTCCTGCCACATGTGTGGGGACATCACTTCTTAGACTCCCCAGCTAGCAGTTTCCAGAAACAAATCCTGGGAATTGCACTCATAGCTTATCAGGTGTTGAAAGATACGTCATAGACAAGTCATCGCCTTCCACCTATGACTATCTTCTATTCCAAATACTGAGATCATAGCATAAATGCTCCATATAAGTTTTTTTTTAAAAGATTAATAAACAGCTGGCCACTATATAGTATATATTTGTACTCTTAAAATGTAGCATTAAACACGAAGATATGCACCTTTAAATTTACTGGATACATTGAGTTTTTGATTAACATGTTGGGATTTACAATATCAAAAGGTGACAGGCCCAGGTTAAAACATTAAGTGATGCCACAACAAAAGCTAACTGTAATTTAACAGGCTAATTACACTATTTACTTTTGGCTGAATCCTACATTTTCTTTTCTTACATCTGTTTTCCATTTACCCTATTGGAAGATTCATCTATGTTCTAATACTATTTCAAATATGATGTGGGCTTTCTGTTCATACAATCATACCATTCTCATAATAGTTTCTTTCACATATCTCCTTTTACTGCATTTCCTTTTTTACCCAATATATAGTATTTACACAATCAAAAATTGTTCTGTTTCATATTCAGAACCATTCATCACCCTTGTAGCTGTCACTAGTCATGATGTAAGTTTAGATTCCTTTCCTGTGTGTTTTCATTGCTTAAACTTTTGTGTAAGCCATCATTCAAAACAGATTTTTATTCAAAGCAAATGCTTAGAAATCTATTAATTCTATGATCTCCAAATAAGCCAATCACTTTGTTTATACTCTATTCCCTAATTCCTATCTATCCATTCTGCCATTTGGCAGAATAACTTTTTCCTCTGGATCACATTTATTCAGAACTTTCCTAATGATGATTCATTCTTTTTCACCATTCAGTACAGGTAGTCCTCGACTTATGACCTTAATTGAGCCCCAAATTTCTGTTGTTAAGTGACTTTTGCTCCATTTTATGACTTTTCTTTCCCCAGTTGTTAAGTGAATTACTGCAGTGGTTAAGTTAGTAATACAGTTATTAGATGAATCTGGTTTTCCCATTGACTTTGCTTGTCAGAAAGTCACAAAAAGTGATCACATGACCCCAGGACACCGCAACCGTCATAAATATGAGTCGGTTGCCCAGTGTCTGAATTTTTATCACGTGACCATGAGGATGCTGCTATGGTCGTAAGTGTGAAAATGGTCATAAGTCACTTTTGTCAATGCTGTTGTAACTTTGAATGGTCACTAAATGAACTGTTGTAAGTCAAGAACCATCTGTAGGGCACAACATGCCCAACAATATTACCCAAACTCATATCTATTCAGGTAATACTAGTTCTACTTTCTGACTTGCAGTTTCTTCTTCTTCTTCTCCTTCTGCCATATCCGTTATCGGACGTTGGCAATCATGTTGGCGATCCTGTTTTTATCAGCAGCCGCATGAAAAAGTGCTGCTGAGTTTTGTCCAAACCAGTCCCTTAGATTTTGAAGCCATGATGTTCTTCTTCTGCCTGTTTAATCTTTTATTTATAATTAAACCTATAGAACTGAAGGAGCTTCTTGGATGAGAAGCAAAACTTCTTCAAGGAAAAACAAAGTCCAGTTGCCTTTTGAAAAAGCACCTTTGGGACAGCCATGAACCTGGATGATTAAGAATCTCCATAAACAATACGTTACTTCTCTGCATGTATTAAAGTCTGCCATACAAGACCAAAGCATCAATTACAATCTTTCCTTTTTCTCTTTTTATAGTCACATAGCATATTTATTTTTATCTTTAATTCCTTTCTTCATTTGTATTCTTTCCTTTTCTTACATTCCAAGTCACAGCTTATTTCTTTGTTTGTTTATAATTTGATTCATAATGTTGCCCCAACTCAAAACCAATTATGGGCAGTGTACAGTTAAAAACAGTATCTAAACGTGCAGTGTCAATGAAAAAAAAGACATTGTGTAATAAGGGAAAACACATATCACAGCCAAAATAAACAATATATATATAATGGATCCCAGTGGTTAGTGGAAAAGTTAACTTTTTAAATAATGTTTAAAGGCCTGAAGAGTTGGGACAATCCAAATCTTAGAGTCGGTATATTAATGGGCAGGCCTTGTGATAAAAAAGGCATGCATCCTGGCATCCATCAGATGGCATAGCTTAATGGATGAAATATGAAGCATGTTCCTCTGTTAAATAATACAGGATGGGTAGAAATAATAAGAGAGATGCAGTGCTTGAGATAGCCCAACTCTATGCCATAAAGGATTTTATAACTGATAACTAGCATTTTGTATTGCACCAGGAAACCAAGTGGTAACCAGAACAGCTTACAAAGCAAAGATGTGTTACAGTACATGGGTCTACAAAGTTCACCTTCTGTGCATCACAAATAACAATTTGGGGGTAACTTTTCAAGTCACTCCGGAAGCTACACTCAGAGTTTGGAGACCATGTGTATCTCTTGGACTTAGGTTATACTGTAGATACCCTGGTTTAGGGGAAGTGAGACATATTGCTGTTATTTTACAAAGGAATACATTGTGATGATGGTACTTTTTAGAAGAACTTGAAATATTTAGTTACGTGATTTATATTTTATCCTATCTCCTGTAGTATTTATAGCCATTTGAAAACAGAGATGAATCCTGCCTTAAGCAAACTAGAAAAAGAAAAAAGGCAGGTGTGAAGGGGGGAAAATGAAACAAATTATTCAAGTTCAGTAGTCAACCAAAATGTTATACCCTCTTTAGATCAAGTCTTTGGTGCATGGCCAATAAATAAATCAAGGATGTACAACTTCAATAGTTAATAGAGCAAATCAAATTCCTTGGAGGTCCTCATTGTCTAACAAATATAAGGCTTGGTCTTCACCTTGTCATAATGTTCTTCTTAGGAAGTAAGAGGTCTCCAAAGACCCTTGATGCCCTAGTCACCATTTCTTTCCCCCACAGCCTTTCCTATTCTTCTTACCCAATTTTACAAATTTTGAATATATGATATTAACCTCTTTATCCTGTTTCAGTTATTCCAGTGAAAGAAATACATTCTTTGAACATCTCTTGGGCTCTTCCCACACAGGAAAAGAATTACAAGTAAGGAGTGGAATTTAGACAATCTTCCATTTATATATTACAAGGAGTCAGATCTGCATCCATCACATAATTAAGACTATTATTTTCTATTGTCTTGAGTCCTTCTATTCCCCGACCTGCGTATACAAAGCAATAATGAATAGCTGAGTTCAGTTCTTTATTAGTCACCGACCAATGTAAAATGAGCAGGATTTAAGGACGCATGGTCCCAGTGAAATGAATATCCAGTTCATTTTAAATGCAATGAATAAATAACAGATAAATAAACTCCAAATCAAGTCATTAATCAACTGTCTCTGAAGGGCAATTATATGCATTGGGAAACATGGTTTGGGAAAGGGCAAGAGAATAAGTGGAGATATCATAAGATATTAAGAAAGTCTTTTGTAAAAATGAGCAGCCCTACTTAATTCCTGCAAGGAGAACTGACAGATGCCTCCTGCTTTTGATTAGAACACCCCATGAATATGAGCTCCTTTTCCATATTATTGTATGAACTAATAGTTTCATTAGTCTCTATAAATTAAGTGTCTCTTAAGTCAAGTGCAAATCCTGTTGACTTATATGAACATGTCCATATTCTTTATTCAGAAATTATACAGATGTAATTGTCATTGCCTTCTTATCTGAAGGCCTTTGTTTCATGATACTTCTGATGTTTAACATGACTTCTTGTTTCTAAACAGTCTTTATTCCTAATGCATTGGGACAAATGAGTAGATGCAGTTGCATCATTCAAGGCTTTGAATAAATCTAATGTGAAGGGAGAGGGGATAGTTTTGTTCACATTTGGAATCACATCCACTCTGGAATGAGGTCAAGGATGACCTATGGCATTTGTGCATCAGAGTGAGCTTTGTGGATTAAGAACCACATATTGTTTCTGAATGGTATCCCACAGGCCACGCTCTGAGTCTAGAGAGTAGGACAGCCATTTATTTCAATGTAAGAGTATATTTAAATTTAATCAGCATTTAAATAATTTTTAAAAATTCATATGATGCAAGCCACTTCTGCATTGCTGCCAAGGATATTTTCTCTGTAGTCATCTCAAAGAAGCCTTTACACGGGACTACTCCACATGTAGAGCCAGTTTGGTACTGTGGTTAAGGCACCAGGCTAAAAACCTGGAGATCATGCGTTCTAGTCCAACCTCAGGCATGAAACCAGCTGGGTGACCTTCAGCCACTCACTCCCTCTCTCAGGTCTATGAAGGAGGCAATGGCAAACCACGTCTGAAATCTTAAACATTCCCCAGGTATTTAATAATGGTCTCCTTCAGATTAAAAATAACCATTTGCTGGCAACATTAGAAAACTTCTAAAGAGCTGAAGCTTTCAAACACTATGTTTCTATGCCCACAGTCCAGATGCCTCTGAAGTACGGTAGAACCTTCACAATGTCCTCTTGGCATTGTCAATGGCTCTGGGAGGGGCACAAAATTGCGGTGGAACAACAGAACATTGTTATTACCACATGATTACCTAAAACATTTCCAAACAGGCATCTATCTGATAAACGAGACCATCATATTCTCCTTATATACTTTATCTATAAAAGTCCAATAATCAAACCTAACCTCCTGACTTTTACTTTTTATTACTGATAACTTTGAATGTGTCTACAAGTAGTACTTGTAGACACACAACCATTCATTTATTGACCAAAGTTACCACGGCATTGGAAAAAAGTTATTTATGACCATTTTTCACACTTACAACTGTGGCAGCATCCCCATGGTCACATGATCAAAATTTGGGCCCTTGGCAACTGGCATGAATTTATGACAGTTGCACTGTCCCAGGGCCATGTGATCATCATTTGTAACCTTCCCAGGCAGCTTCGGACAAGCAAATTCAACGAAGGAAGTCAGATTCACTTAGCAACTGTATGCTTCACTTAACAACTGCAGCAATTTGCTTGACAACTGTGGCAAAAGTGTCATAAAATGGGGCACAACTCACTTAACAACTGCCTTACTTAGCAATGGAAATTTTGGGCTCGATTGTGGTTGTAAGTTGAGGACTATCTGTATTTTATTTTACTTTTGAATTGTAATAAATGACACCGCTATTAATCTTAGTGTTAATCCTCCCTAACACAGCATTGATTAACAGAACAGACTAGAATTTTAGCCTTTTCCATCCACTTGACTTCCGGGTGAATTTCCAATCTGAAATAATGCAGTATTTTCTGAATATACAGACAAGTAATACAGTTTTTTAAAAAATAATAATAAAAGAAACATCTATGCTTCTAATCAAGCTGTTTTAAAATAAGTTCATGTTTAATGTTTTCCCCAAAACTTTTAGGGTGAAGCCACTGCATTATATCTCTTGGCTGATAGGACATGAAGGTAGTGGAAGTGTGCTCTCCATTCTTAGAAAGAAGTAAGTCTAAAGTTTTTTATTATTATTATTGCATTACAATTCTCAGCCTAATTTGAAAGCCCACTGCAAGAGATCAGAATTCTACAAAAAAAAACCTCTAGCTACTTCATCTACACTTTGTCATTTAAGAGGGGGGGAAATTGTCCCAAAGTAAAACAGTTATGGGTGTCAAAGATGGAGACCATGTTTCTAACCCTAATCCTAACCCTAACTCTGACCCTTCTGCAGTTATCAAGCAATGCTTCTTGAAAATGTATTACTTTTTAGTTGATTAGAAAGACTGCATACTGATTAAACAATTTGTTAAATGTACATGCATATTACCAAACGCTTAATATAAGTATCTTTTTTAGAATATTAAAGGCCATGCAATATTGTTTATAATATTTATATTTTTGAAAACCTACTTTGCAAGAGCCCATTTTTAGAACTATAACCAGATTAAATGTTTAGTTAATGTTTGCTGTTTACAGTTCTAATATTTATTTATTTACTTACTTTAATCATGCCTTTGCTTTTATAATAGGTTTTGGGCTCTTGCCTTATATGGAGGAAATGGTGAGACAGGATTTGAACAAAACTCTACCTATTCCATCTTCAGCATTTCAGTGACTTTGACAGATGAAGGCCTTAAATATTTCTATGAGGTCAATTGCTATTATTATTACTATTATTATTCCAATATACAGTATACTATTGTATTGTAAATTCCACAAAGTCCAATGACAACTTGAAAAGGGAATAGAAGATTAGTATTTCTTTTCTTTATGCAACAGGTTAGATTCCAAATGTTTGCAATGCTCTGTCATTTTCAGGAATAGAATGCATTTAATAGAAATATATAAATGGTTTAGTGTTGGACAGTGCTACAGAGGATGAACCAAGGAGTGAAGATTCATCTTTTGTGACAGGTTAGATGTTTGGGAATCATTGAGTAAGATTATTTTTACAGTGTTTGCTGGAGATTTAGAGATATTTGTCAGTAATGAAGGAGAGGAAATGGACAATTCTTCTGAAATCAGTTCTGGGTAATAGATCCTCCATAGCACACTATATATCTTCATCAATAGTCTATATACTTATGATCTGCTGGAGCCATAAATTAATTCATGAAAATTCCATGAGGTTGCAGGCAATAATCCTGCAGAAAAAATATTTTTCTTTTCCAATTTTGGAATTAATCCACGGTTGGGCATATCATCAAAGCAAACAAGGACTTTGGGGGGCTACCATACTAAAAAGGATCTAACATCTCAGATAAAAGATTCTTAATCTGTGTGTGCTATGGATCAATGGAGAAGATAATTTCTGACTGAGAATGCCATAACACAGGATATCAGAAATTGTCAGAAGGTGGGGCTAAAGAAACAAAACAATACTTTTTTTTGGTTTGTCTGGAGGATTATTTGTGAATGGTTTATTAATTGTGAATGCTGCCTTTCTTTGTAGTCAAATGCAGCTCAAAAATAACTGAATCCATTTCTTTATCTTCAGGTTATTCATCTTATATTTCAGTATTTTAAGATGTTGCAAAAAAATGGACCAGAAAAAAGGTATATTTTATATATATATATAAAAAGAAGAATGTTTTGACTTTGTTAGTCATTTCTCATTTTGTATTTAATATATTTTCAGGACATATTGTAACTGATGCTGTAAATAACAAAGAGTTTAAGAATACCATACATATTAAATATATTAATCTTCAAATCAAAATCAACATATACAATATATGCAGTAACAGTGTTTGAAATGTGCAGTATAATCTCTTTGACAGCAGTAATAAACAATGCTATGTAAATAACTGTATAAGGTTTCATATTAACATAGAATAGACCTCTAAAAGGCATTCCTTCCAACAAAAGTGAATTTTTATTTGATAAGTGTTAGTCGTGTTTATGGAGATTCTCAGTCATCCAGGTCATGGTTGTCCCAAAGATGCTTTTTCAAAAGGCAGCTGGACTTTGTTTTTTTACCTGAAGACATTTCACTTCTCCTCCAATTAGCTTCTTCAGTTCAACTGAAGCAAAGCAAAATGTCTTCAAGGAAAAACAAAGTCCAGTTGCCATTTGAAAAAGCACCTTTGGGATAGGTGTTAGTCATTTGTTCAGAACCATAATATATGTTTCTGTTTCTCATACCCTAAAAAGTGACAGATAGGAAGAATACATGTAGTCCTCAACTCACCACCATTCATCTAGTAACATCATTTGATGTTACAAAGACATTGAAAAAAATGATTTATAACTGGTCCTAGCACGTACGACTGTCATAGAGAAGCAACCTAGAACTAAGGAGAAATTTCCTGACAGTTAGAACAATTAATCAGTGGAACAAGTTGCCTCCAGAAGCTGTGAATGCTCCAACACTGGAAGTTTTTAAGAAGAGACTGGACAGCCATTTGTCTGAAATGGTATAGTGTTTCCTGCCTGAGCAGGGGGTTGAACTAGATGACCTCCAAGGTCCCTTCCAACTTTATTATTATTATTATAACATCCCCCCAGTCAAATGATCAAAATTCAGTGCTTGGCAACCAACATGCATTTACAACAATGGCAGCATCCTGGGGTCATGTGATCGCCATTTGCGCTCTTCCCTGCTGGCTTCTGAGAGGAAAGTCACACAGGGGAAGCTGGACTCACTTAATTACTCTGTAATTAACTTAACAACTGCAGTGATTCCTTAACCACCCTGGTTAAAAAAGGTCATAAAATCAGGCATGACTCACTCAACAACTGCCTTGCTTAGCAATGGAAATTCTGGTCCCAATTGTGGTCATAAAATGAGGACTACCTGTATTTAAAACAAGTAGGATCATCGATATGTCATGGTTCTGATATGCGTTCTGTTAGAACTTAGCTCCCCAAACCAACTACTATATTATCTGGGACTGGGAACTGTGGGGAACATTTCATAGTGCTCAAAATTTGGGCATCTTTTTGGCTTCTGGTTCATATATCTAGCTAAATATAATTATAGCAAATCTTAGTATGTAAAATACAAGAGCTGTTTGTGAATCCCAATTTGGTAATTCAAAGAATATGCAGATATAATAATAATTATAACAACAACAACAACAACAACAATAATAATAATAATAGTTGGAAGGGACCTTGGAGGTCTTTTAGTCCAACCCCCTACTCAGGCAGGAAACCCTATAGCATTTCAGACAAATGGCTGTCCAGTCTCTTAAAAATGTCCAGTGTTGGAGCATTCAGAACTTCTGGAGGCAGGTTGTTCATCTGATTAATGGAATAATTAATTATGATTTATTTGAAGAGCTCATAACTTTGGAGAATCCATGACTCAGTCTTAACATGTGAGGCTTGTACAGGCAATCAATTAAACATTCATTGGTCAAGGCTAGAGTCTGCCATGATAACCGCTCTTTCTTTCCCTCATGCATATTCAGTGCACCCAGAATGAAGATGTTTTTATTCTGTAGTCATGAAGAGCAGGTTTTAATTTTTGTTTATTAAAAACTCACACTTCCTATATAATTTTCCATCGTCTGCTAATTCAAAGGTATGAATAATAGTGTAGTCCCAGTCTGTATATAGGTAGTCCTTGAGTTACAGCCATTCATTTAGTGACTGTTCAAATTTATAATGGCACTGAAAAAAATGACTTATGACTGTTTTTCACACTTACGACCATTCGGACACTTGGCAACTGGTTCATATTTATGACAATTGCAGTGTCCCAGGATCATGTGATTCCCTTTGGTGACCTTCTGACTAGCAAAGTCAATGGGGAAGCCAGATTCACTTAACAACCGTGTTAGTATCTTAACAACTGCAGTGATTCTTTTAACAATGGTGGCAAGAAATTCACTTAACAACTGTCTCACTTAGCAATAGAAATTTTGGGTTCAATTGTGGGCATAAGTCGAGGACTATCTGTATCTTTCTGATGTGTAGATTTAAGGCCCAAGAATAGTGCAAATATTGTTGAGAATGTTAGAGATTGTAGTCCAAATATTTCAAGGATACCTAGATGGTTTGAGAGCTGTTCCATATGATAATGGTCACAACTTTTTCTTTTACAGAATATGGGAAGAGATTCAGAAGATTGAAGCTAATGAATTTTGTTTCCAGGAACAGGTATTTCCAAAATGCCGGCAGTAACACTGGAAATATTGGCACATTATTTTAGAAAATGGAATTCAAATGAATCTAACTCTTGTGAATTGTGCTGTGTTTCAAGACTAGGTTTTAAGAAACTCTAATCTTTATTAGACTTTATTATTTCTTCATTGTGATTTCCATATCTCCAGAGTGACCCAATTGAGTTTGTAGAAAATATTTGTGAAAATATGCACATCCTTGAAAAGGAAGACCTACTAACAGGAGATCAACTACTGATTGAATATAATGCTGAAGTAAGTGGAGCCCAAATGTGTCTGAAAAAAAGAAGTGAAATGAAAATATTTCTATACACTTCCTGATCCAAAATGCAATGAAGCTTCTTTAAAGTGTAGGTCTAGGGGCAATAGTGAGATTTTCTTTTCTGTTGTGTAGGCAATACAACAAGGTTCCTAACCAATTAGCCTGTGAGTTTCAATGGGTTGATAATATCCCATCCTCCATCCCCCATAATAATTCTTATGTCATGGCATTAAAAAAAAGTCAGCTTAAGAACAAAGAGGTAACTTTTATGAAAAATTATGAAAAATTGACTAACAGAGAATGAATTGATTTATTCTTTTATCTTTTATATTTGCAGATCATTGCTGATGCCCTTAATCATCTCACTCCTGAAAAAGTAAACATCTTTCTCTTATCTCCTTCCCACGAGGGACAATGCACCAAAAAAGAAAAGTGGTTTGGGACACAATACTGTGTGTTAGGTAAAGTGGCCATTTGTATTATTACTGGTTTGTAAAAATCTGCTTCAAAACATCTCAGACCAAAAATGTCATTAATGGTGCAAAATGTTGCATTAACTTCCATATGAATTGTTTAGTTACAAGGATTTCTCTTTAGAATTCAGAATTCAGGGTTTTCATTTTATTCATATGACATGGAGCGTGGTAGCTCTTGCTGTCTTGTGGCATTGGCCATGCCGACTATGTCCTCTCTCAGTTTGCAAACATTCATATGTGGACACAGTTTCTGTGGTGTTAAGCAGATAACAGTAGACAATATCATAAATCAGAGTCTGTGCAAAGAGAGCTTATCGGAATAAGTCCGTTTGAAGTTTAAGCAGCAAGAGAGCGATCCAAATACGATCCATAAGCCAGGGTGCTGAGTCAATCCAAGAGTCAAGGGTTCAAGAGTAAGTAAACACAGGAACAAAAGTCACAAATTATGATTAAACCATGAACTCAGATGAAACGAAGATGCAGTAAAAGTTAGAGATTGGGGAAACATAAAATTGATAGTTTCCTTCTTTTCCTGTGGTGTTTCTGGTATTAAAAGATTCTAGCTGTCCTCCAGAGGATGGGGAGGATTGAATGCATGATTTAGAAGGCTTATAGAATTAAAATTAAGAAAATTAGAGCTCACTTGAGCCTAGCTTAAGCTAGATTCCCGGCATCACTGAATCTAAGGCTAATACTTATCTTGAAGTATTCTCTACTAAGGCATTCATTATGAATTGTGTTACATTCACAGACATTGACCCATATTGGAGCAACTTGTGGAACACTGATTTCCCTCTGAATCCAGATTTACATCTGCCACAAGAAAATAAATATATAGGTTAGTACTAGAACCAAACAGTCCTGTTCAATTTAAAAGTGTTCTTATTATTGCACTGGGTTAAACCATTAACCCACTAAGGTACACATTGGTAGCACTAATATTTTGGGGGGAGCAAGGACTATAAATATAATAAATAACAAATAACAAATAATAGACTTGGATACATAAGCCAAGATTTTCTTTTTCTTCCCTTAGTGCTACCCCCTCTAGGTTTATGGGACAAGGATTTTTTCAAGTTTTTTTCAACTAATCTAAGCCTCAGGTTTTAATGTTTTTGCCTGAAAATGCTAGGAAATTATGCCTGAATTTTGGCAATTGTAATCAAAACTTTAGAAAGTAGCTATAGAGATTTATATGTCCAGAGATTCATACAAAGTTTATGAAGATCTTATGAAGCAATGTAGCAGGCAGACCAAGTCCATGAATAAATATCTTCAGTATATTAATAAATGTCTTCAGTATAGAAATTTGCCACTTTTATCTCCTATTTTAGCCACAGATTTCTCTGTGAAAGAAGCAAGTATCCATGCTCCAGAATATCCTACCAAAATAATAAACACACAGGAAGGGTGTCTATGGTACAAGGAAGACAATAAATTTGGTGTGCCCAAAGGTAAATTGTATAAATACAACTGAATCATACATCTTAGATTACATCTATGGAGAAGATATCTTGTCAAGGTATTAATGTTCTTTAACTGCTCAAAGCAATCAGCACTTTGGAGAGCTCTTTGTCATGGAAAATCTCTTCTCATTGAATCCCTTGGGGAAACAGACATGAAAAGAGCTTAGGATAAATGCTTAACAAGAAGGTGATTTAAAGAAAATCTACTCAAAAAATTGACATATTTAAAGTGCATTCACTAAAGTCCAGAAACAACCCTTTTGCCCAATTGAAATTAAAACCTTCTGTTAATCATTGCTAACTCATTGATTAGTGTTTACTACTGGGGGCAACGTTGGGCATAGGGAAAGTTGTTTATGTGTCTTTGTCTTCCTTTCTCTGTGTCTTTCCCTCTACCCCTGTCACATACACGCACACACATTGATATGATGATGATGATGATGATGATGATGATGCAACCAATTTTGGTCTCCACACTATCAAAAAATGTTGAGACTCTAGAAAAAGGGCAGAGAAGAGCAAAAACAAAGATGATTAGGGGGCTGGAGGCTAAAACAGATGAAGAACGGTTACAGGAACTGTGCATGGCTAGTCTAGTGAAGACAAGGACCAGGGGAGACATGATAGCAGTGTTCCAATATTTGAGGGGCTGTCACAAAGAAGAGGGGGTCAACCTATTTTCCAAAGCACCTGAAGGCCAGACAAGGAATAATGGATGGAAACTGATCAAGGAGAGATTCAACCTAGAAATAAGGAGAAATTTCCTGGCAGTGAAAACATTCAACCAATGGAACAGACTGCCTTCAGATGTTGTTGGTGCTTCATCACTGGAGGCTTTCAAGAAGAGACTGGGCTGGCACCTGTCAGAAATGGTGTAGTGACTCCTGCTTGGGCAAGGGGTTGGACTAGATGACCTACTAGGTCCTTTCCAACTCTGCTATTCTAATTCTAATTCTAATCATCATCATCTTGGGAATGAGGATCTTCAAGCATGGTCACCTCTAAAAGTAATGGTTTCAGAAAGAACACAATTGTGATGTTGGATCTAACTGAACAACCCTCAACCGGTGTAGGAGAGATTTCAGTGACTCTTTAAAAATATAGATGTATGTATATAAACAGTATGATTTTGATATTCTTACCGGTTTTCCAATTTATTCATTTTTCTCCAGGATTTATCTGTTTCTACCTGGTATCACCAATAATATTACAGTCTGCATTGAAGTAAGCATTTAATTGATTGGTTGCATTAGTTTTTTAAAAAAAATAATAAGAGATTTCACTGTTGCTGTTAGGCTGCAAGAATACATATACAGCCTTGTATGAAGTGATTTAGATTCACTTTGATTAAGCAAAGTCCTTGAACCAGAATTGTGTGGTTAGAAGGCTCCTTGCAGCTCTACCTTAGTACTAGTCTACGTTTTCTAGAGTAGATGGATTCAGGACTGAATACAGTGTTCACCAAAGATTTGACAGCTGAAGATGTTTCAGCACATGGAAAGGGAGCTTCAGGCTGCATGGCTTTGGGATTGTCCTCAGCACTTTCCAAAGTTCCCTACTCAGGAAGGACCTTTACCAAGCAATCAGGAAAAGATCCCACATTTTCTAGCTCCAATGCACACTTTGTGATTCACTGTGTGCTGATCTGGAAGAACCTCAGCAAGTATTAAGATTACCACTTTAGGCACAAAGATCCTATGGCATTTGCCAAAGTCATCCATCCTGAAAGCCCTTTGACCAGTGGTGGGATTCAAATATGTGAACAACCGGTTCTCTGTGTGGATGCCACTTCCGGAAGTCCATCCTGGGCCTGGGCAACAAAACATTAGCTACCGGTTCTGCCGAAGTGGTGCGAACCGGCTGAATCCCACCACTGCCTTTGACCAATGCTGCAAAAGAAGGTTGAGAAAAGTTTTGAACTGCAGAACTTACCAAAGACTCCTCTCAGTTTTCTTTCATAGTCTTTTTTTTTCTGAAGAGGTTTAAAGGGGTTCATTTGAATGTTTGTTGAAGTGAAGCCACCACTCCAAATTCATAAAGGTAAGGATAATTGTTTCTATATCTTAAATTCACTCAGTACACAGTATTTTTGAGAGAGGAAAAGCTCATAAATGTAAACATGTCTGTAATTTTTGGAAATGGCTGGATTATCTGTTATTGCAGCTTAACTCTCCCAAACAGATTGTGTCGAAGGGAAATTAACCCATGGAAATGACAATCTATAATTTTAGTCTCAGAACAGCCACTTTTCTGTTTCTCCTGTAAAACATGAAGACATGACAACTCTGCCACTTCAGCTTATGTTAATTCACTTCATTTTTTTCCCCTCACCTAGCACGGTGCTTTTTGATACTTTTGTAAGCATCCTCAGCCATAACCTTGCTGAACCAGCATATGAAGCCGATGTTGCGCAGCTGGAATATAAAGTGATGGCTAAAGAGCATGGCTTGGCCATTCGAGTAAAAGGCTTTAACCACAAGCTACCTGTGAGTGATCCTTACTTCTTCATAATGTACTTCCATTCCAGTGACTGTAAAGAAAAAAAAAGAAAAAAAAGATCATCACCAGAACAACTTAACTGAAATGAAAGGATAACACATGGAAGAATTCAGGCAGTCCTCGACTTATGACCAATTGTATACAGTGGTCTCAGAACAGGTGCATTATGGCCCATAATGTACTTCCAGCTATTGTAAAATGTTGCTTCCCCTCCTCTTTGATCTCATGACTAGATTTTGAGTGCCTTTACAACCGGTTGTAGCATTCTGAGGTCATGGGAACACGATTTGTGACATTTTTTGCCCACTTTTGGAAGAATATGTTTACTTAATGACCATACCATTTGCTTAATGATCATGTGATTCTCTTAATGACCACCATGAAAAATGTCAAAAAACAGGTCTGATCAGATTGATGCCTCAATTTATTATTGCAACTACTTACAACCAGGTTTCCAATTATAATCATGAATTAAGGACTACCTGCTGTTACTATGTACTTAATCTTTGGTGAAAGACTTCATAAATCAGTGCCATAAGATGGTGTACATCAGTGTTTCTCAACCTTGTCACCTTTAAGACAGATGGACTTCAACTCCCAGAATTCCCCAGCCAGGATGGGGAGTTGAAATCCACCCGTCTTAAAGGTGCTGAGGTTGAAAAACACTGGTGTACACTAAATCAAATTTTGATACTTTGGTTTGTTGTCTGGCTACAAATAACTATTTCTCCATCCTCTTATCTGGGATTATCTAGCTAGAAATTGGGTTATTTGACTTCTCTAAATCCCATGTGTATGAATTATATACTGCAATCCTCAAATGAGCTATAAAGAACCAGAAGAAAGACATTACTCTTGAGATTTCCCCCCCTGATTTATGTAATGTTTATTGATCTATATAAATATCATTATATTTGTGTCCTTACACCATTATAGACCAAAACGAGACAATCATTTTTTGTACCTTGTCAGTCTCAAGGCTTACACAGGATAGAGGAAAGAATTTATAATGTCGCCAAGAATGGCAGATGGAAATGTTTAACTCAGTAATTTTATTTATTTAATAAATTAATGGATTGATTTGAATGTTTCCCTTTTAAGGATGGGTTGAATTATTTTATTCTTCACTTCAAGGGGCAAATTTAGGTTTCTGAAAGTTCGTGAGGCATATTGAAGGTTTACAAAACATGGCCTTTCTAATATTTGAAGGCTGATAGTATGACTACATTTAACCTTCTCTATTCCAGTTCCTTTAATTCAACATCAGAGATGTTTTGGGTCCTTCAGTATCCAATATATAGATTGGTATGCTTGTGCTTTGTATATTACATTGGACTAGGAGTTGTGAGATGCTTAATGTGGCACCTTTTAGTGTTTTATTTCATAAATTGCTGCTCTACTTCTTTCTAGTTGCTGTTTCATTTGATAATCAATAATTTATCTGACTTGAAGATCACACCTTCAAATTTCCAGATAATAACAGAGCAGTTGAAAAGGTCATACTTTAATTATCTCATCAAAACAGATACACTGGCCAAGTGAGTATTTTTAAGTTTTAACTTCATGGAAATAATGACTGTGTTGGAGCTTAATTGTGTAAATTAAAACAACAACTACAATAAAACAAAACAAAACAAATAACAACAAAACTAGTTTCAAGCCTATGAGTTTAAAGATGTGTGATAGTGGTTGAATCCATAGACTAGGGGTCCCCAACCCCTGGGCAGCAGCCCATTCAAAATTGGGCCACGTGAGCGATGGGCAAGTGTGTGTGCAAATCTCCACTCTCATAAGCAGAGGGCGCTTGTGCTTGTGCATGAAGCTCCACTCATGTGAGTGGACAGCGCTCACATGCAAAGCTCCATTTGTCAGCACTCTCCATTCTCCACTCATGTGAGTGGAGCATTGTGCACAAGCGCAAGTATCCTCCACGCACGCAAGTGGAGCTTCACATCAAGTGCCCTCCACTCGCACACCAAACTCCATTCGTACCAGTAGGGGGTGTGTGAGACCACACTCGCACCAATGGAGCTGTGCGTGTGTTTGTGTGCCTGCCATTTACACAAACCCCTGCGCAGGTCCGGGCCACCAAGGTAGAAAGATTGGGGACTGCTGCTGTAGAAGATATGTGCAATCTATAACTTTCCCCAGGGTAGAAGAAACATTTGGCCTTGAATTAATAAAAGCAAATATATACTTCAAAAAATAGAATCAAGGCAACTAATGTGAATAGTAACTGATCAAAAACTAAATTTAATTTGATTTGTTTAATTAAAAGTATATTCAGTCGATTATTAATGCATGACCTCTTGTATATTTAATAATTGTTTGTCACATCAAAGCTGTCACAAATTGGTGATAAATTTTGGAGAGGTTCTGAATAACCTTACTCAAGGTTTCAGAGCATGGAAGTAAGATCTCATATTATGCACCATCTGCTATAGAAATGCATTATCTCTTGCACTGTAGCCCTGTAACAATGACACCCATATAGTTAAGTATTCTACTTGATCCTCTTATGACTAAGTGGCTGTCCACATAGAGAGGTTCCTGATGTTAGGTGGTGGGACACTGGGAGAAGAGTTGAACTAAGTATGCAATCTTGCCCCAATATTTATTTGAATGACATGTGAATGGAGTTAGATTATTATCATGCTTTCAGTATTGAAAAAAACTAAGATTCCAGAATTAATACATGTTTACTGATATCTCTTCATTTTGGGATTTCCAGAGATATACGGCTAACAATATTGGAACATGGCAGATGGTCATTAATAGAGAAATATCAAACTTTGATTAATGGTATTTCTATAGAATCTCTGACAAAATTTGTTGGTGCTTTCAAATCAAACCTGTGGGTAGAAGGACTTGTCCAAGGAAACTTTACAAAAAATGTGAGTAGGAAATCCACTTAGATATGGGGTGGTGAAGATCATTAGCTGGTACCAAGTATTATAACTCCCTAATTTTTATGCCCTTTTACATTCTATATGTTTTACTAGATATTTATGAAATGATAATAAATAATAATAAATATTTTATCATAATAAACCCCATCTTTATTTATAACTTGTATTTTATTGTTTTATTTTGCTTTATTATCAATCCTGATGGACTCAAGGTTGACTCAGCCTTCCATCATTCATTTTACCATTGGTAAAAAGAGGACCCAAATTGTTGGGGGGCGATATGCTGATTGTGTAAACTGCTCAGAGAGGGCTGTATATAAGTCTAAGTGCTATTGTTAATTAATGTGATTTTATATATTTATACATATATTTATAGTTTCATTTTAATGTTGTAAGCTGCCCAGAGTCACCTTGTGGTGAGATGGTCAGCAAACAAAGTTAATAGATAAATAAAAATAATGAAATCAATAAATATTATAGACTATATTTCCTAGATAGCTTTATTACTTTACTGACATTTTAACATTGTTTCATATTGTTGCTGTTTGCTATGTGATATCACGTGGACATTGTATATCAATACAAACAATTTTTAAATAAAGATTCTGAGATGAAATTTGCTTTCAAAGAGGGTAAAATTTTAACTATTCTGTGAATTGAACTTGTGTTGAACAGCGGTTCTGGTGGTGTGAAGACCAAATTATTTTGGCAGTACTATAGAAATAGTTTGCTATTGCATTTTTCTACTAAGAACCCTTTCTTATCAAGCCTACAGCCTTGGAATTCCATGATGGTCTTTGATGCAAAATATTGTTGACTATTGGGACAAAATTACTTTGCCTAGTTTTTTTCAAATGTGTTACCTTTCACAATTTATCTCTTAGGAGTCAAAGGAGTTTATGAATTATATCTCTGGGTAAGTACTGTGATTTGATTCTCACTACTGAATAAAAGACACAATTTTTTTCAAGAACTACATGGTAGTTAGTGTTATTTTCACAACACTAAACCATAATTTGCATTGGAAATTTAATTCTTTATAATTACCAGCCTTTTTAGTATGCATTTAGTACAGTTGTGTTCTGTTATTTATTTATTTATTAGACTTGTGTGCTGCCCATCATGCTTGCATTTGTTTAAGAACACCTGTGTTTAATTCTCTATATTTTAAAAAATATTTTCTACCAATGTTATCTTAATTACCAAAAAAAACTTTGAAATTCCAGATTTTTTTCCAAACTATAAATATTCTCAAGCATTATTTGATGTTTGCTTGCATTCATTTAGCTAAACTTGCTTATTCAAAATTCCAGCATAATTTTCATAGTAATTGTGAAGCCATCTATTGTTTCCATGAGCTTATACTATATACCAGCAAAGTAGATTCTCCATCACCATAGCAGGGAGCTTTGCTGAATGTGCAGCATAAGCCCTCATCAACTTCTGGACTCCATTTATTAGACAGAAGGATGGTGCAGTCGTCCCATTCTAATATTTGGAAGCAAGGAGACCTCATTTTGTAGAACTTCAAAGGGCATTGTAAAAAAATGTTTTACATAAAGCATACCTTTGATTATGACCTTTGTCAGACGACATAGCAATGCAGCTGTAGGGCAGGGTGGTTTGAAGACTGATATGGGCTAAGAGACAGGACCCAACAGAGCAGATGGAGGAAAATTGGTCTGTTCTACCAACGGAGCTGAAACCTCAGGTTGCATATAGAAAACCCCTAAGGACCATCTCAGTCCATAAGAGTGACAGCAGGTCAAAAGCCAGACTACTGAAAGATGCAGAAGCATGAAACTGCAGAAAAATGCAGTCTTTCTTCCTTGGGAATAGAAACTTAAGAATTAGAACTGCTGCCGAATAAACCAGATTTGTGAAATTCTAAATAACAATTTCAGACTAAATGCTGTAGCTTGCCATTAGAAAATGACCCACTGGTAGAAATGTATATATTTTGTGTTCTCCTCTGTTAGAACTTTGCCCTGTTTCTGCAATTACTTGGAGTCAAACAGGTTTGTATTTTTCTGCTGCTTTGACTGAATTTTGGACCTACAATGCATCTTACTTACTTCTGCCTCATTCCTTGGTTGCATTTTCAAAGGAAAGCTGAGCAAATTTTTGTTTACCTGCCAATGTGCTGATTTTTTGACAGGAAAGAGATGCTTTCAAAGACCTGCAAACTCCTATACCAATAAAGGAAAATATTTGTAGATGAAGGTTGAAATGAGAGTTCCCTTGGTGCTCTCTGAGCTTGGTTGTTTACTTGCAGATGTTTCATTACCCAAACTAGGTAACTAGTGCGTTGATGATTTATCTAGTTTGGGTAATGAAACATCTGCAAAAAAACACAACCAAGCACAGAGAGCACGAAGGACCCCTTATCCTTTTGAGGATGCTGTGATAAAATGAGATATCAAAAAGCATAATCAGGGAGTTGGATTGCTTTTTTAAAGGGAGATTTTAGTATGTAGAATAATTTTTCCATATAAGCTGCTTTGTTACTTTTTTTTTTTTTTTGGTCTCTTTCCTTCTCCAGAAAATTGCAGTTCCATCCTCTAATACACCCATGTCCTATTCAGTTTCGAGTGACAGAGTTGCCTAATACTCACATCCTATGTAAAGTGAAATCTCTTCACATTGGGGATGCAAACACTGATGTCACAGTCTATTACCAGGTGAATTTTAACTCAGGATTTGAAATGGATGTTAAGCTGTATAATTACTTATATCAATTTATTGTGATTGTTAAGCTATTTTATCACATGACAATTTTTAAAAGTGACACTTGTACCTTTTTATTTTTGTCTTTTAGTCATAAATAAAAATTATGGTATATGTAAATAATACAGTCATATAATAATTTATCCTATGATTCTATATTAAAGTTTATATGTTTTTAAGGAGAAAATTATTAGCATCATAATAGTTACCTTTTTACTGATTCCTTCTACTTACCCCACATTTCTTAGTCTATTACTAGAATAATTTACAACTGGAAACCCCTTATAGACTTTTTATATGAGGCAAGAAAAAAAACGATTACTGTATGATTCATGGGTATGATGATTTAAAAAATGGATAGTACAAAAAAGTGAGCTTATTTATAATCATAAAGAGATAATTTTGTAATTGTACTTATATTTGCTGCAAAGGAAATTGGAAGCTTTTATTTCAGGGGTGTCAAACTCACAACGTCACATGACGTGTCGCAACGTATCGTGACTTTTTTGCCATTGCCGGCATTGGGGTGAGCGAGGTTTCGCTATGATGCATCTGGCCCATGGGCTGGCAGTTTGACACCCCTGTTCTATTTCTTTTCAACCTTAAAATGGCACTTTTTAAGGAAATGAATTTTTTGAATGAGTGATTGTCAAATAGAGCAAGGAGAGGGTGTCAAAAAAACCCCCATGATGGTGATAGAAACCAGTAGTAATAGATTAGATTGATTACCAGAAGTAATCAAGACCTCATATCTTTTTTTTACATGTATTGTCTGCAAAAGATGGGTTTTTGGTCAAATATTTATGGCCACCAGTGTAACTTTCTTCACCTGCCCCATGGATGTCTCTTGACATTACTGTTGTCAAACACTGGCAGTCTTTTTATCCCAATCCCTTCCTTCAAATGGGCAATTTGAGCATTGCATGCAAAAAAAAAAAAGTTTAACCAAGCTGATTGGTGACTTTGATGATCCAGAGACCTCAGTTCCTTAGGAAAACTTAGGGCAAGAACATATTAAAGGCATTCTTATGGTATATTTTCTTTTTTATATAGGTTTTATTAATTTTTAAAAATTACAATCTTTAGAGCTTAGTAAACAACATGTTGTCTGGGTTCACATATTTAACATTAGCTTCTTCAATATAAATCTATTCAGTACTGCACAATCCAGTATTTTTTCCTTGATCTTCCTTTCTTCCCCATATTTTTTCCCTTTCCCCCTCATTAAACAACGCAAAACCAGAAATCTTCTTATGGTATATTTTCATTACATTTTGAAATATATGCCACATACCTAGATAAATCATTAACCTACTATCACCTATTTTTTTAGACTGGAGCTAAGAAATTAAAAGACTATACACTCACAGAACTGCTTGTGGTAAGTTCTAATGCCTGTAACTTTAAAACCTAATGCCCGTGTTTGTTCTGCTTCCTTCTTACTCCCTGTCCTGATGTGCATAATTTTTAATTTATAGGCTGAAGAACTATTGCATTTTTTCAACTGCTTTGTAAGCTGTTTCACCACCTCTTAGTTGTAATTAAAAATTATACTTCTCCTCCTCCTCCTCCTCCTTATATCTCTAATTCTAAACATTATAAAAGCAAATCCATTAGTCTATAGTGAAATAAAATCAGGAATTTGATAGCACTTTTTCCTATTATCAATTTTTTTTTAAATGAACAACATACAGTACCATGAGCTGAAGTTCACTTCATCAAATGCAGCAGTAGCTTATCCCTTTTAATAAAAAATTTTAACAAAAATTTTAATAAAGAAATTGTCAGATTCCTCATGTAATTCGAGATACGTTTCAGAAGAAAGCCACAATTGTAAAGCTTTCAACAACATCTCCCCTTTTTAAAGGAAAAAAAAAAGAATCATGTATAATTTTATAAAAGTATGAGTTAAGCAAACTACGGTATTTAACTTCTAAATCTGTGGAATTTCAGATGCACATGGAGGAGCCATGTTTTGATTTCCTGAGGACCAAGAATACACTGGGGTGAGTTTTCCACTTCTGGTCTTGTCTGATCATAGACCGTAGTTTTTATATCTATAGGATTGTTTCCTCTCTCTAAGACTTAGACTTATATACCACTTCACAGTTTACAGAGACAGCATATTGCCCCCTTTTATATTAAACAGAAATATTAAATTTCCGTATTTTTGTGAGATTTTTCACTCTCAGATAATACCTTTGGAAGCAAAAAAAATAGAAGGAAGGAAGGAAGGAAGGAAGGAAGGAAGGAAGGAAGGAAGGAAGGAAGGAAGGAAAACTTTTTTATAAAATTAGTGGGAAAACCCCAAAATAATAGTTATTAATTAGGAAACACAATGTGAAAAATCTAATTATTCCCTTCCTAAACTGTAATCTAGCCATGTTTACTCTAAAGTAGGTTCATCTGAAATCACTGCTTTTAAACATCAAATAAGTCTGTAAGATCATTGTTTCTCAATCTTGTCAGCTTGAAGCCTTGTTGGCTGGGGAAGTCCACCCGTCTTAAAGCTGCCAAAGTTGAAAAACCCTGCTATAGAATATTCCTACTCCCACTTTTGAAAAAGCAGATGAAAAAATGCCATAACTTTGGCTTTGGGCTTCCCACTATTCCATCTGTGAATTAGGTCCTTAATGAACAAATTCATGACCCTGGATATTAGACCAGAATAAGCAATACCTATCCAAAGGTCTTCTAATCTGGTACCTTTTAGATGTTTGATGTTGCAGCTCAGCATGGATGATCTAACATTGGAGAAAGGATCCAGGGACAGCTAGACTTAACCCTGCTGATAGAATGGGCCATCACTGTCTCTTTCCTCTCCCTTGAAGTCTAGGAGATGGAAAGGCTTTGATTAAATCACTAGTTCAAAGCTGTAACTCTAGTAAACCACTGAGTGTTGGCTTCCATGAAGTTTCAACAAGCATATGGAAGAATGGGTTTAAAAGGAAAGCTAATGTATATTAATACACTCTAATTAATAGTTTGCATAAAATGACTTCTGACTCTGGAATATTGTTCTGTTCATTTGCTTTAGTTACCATGTCTACCCTGCTACAAGAAATACTTCTGGGATCTTGGGTTTTTCTGTTACCGTAACAACACAAGCAACCAAATATAAGTACGTCTCTCTTTTTTTCATATCAAGTAAATGTTATATTACTGTTTCCATCCTATAACTCTATGAGTTCTGGAAATGTTAATGGCTAATCGTTCTTGAAAAACTCTGACATGTTTAAAACTGCTAATTCTCCATTACAAATGTTTCTGCTGCTTTCTTTTAAAGCTGAGGGGTTTAATGTATTTGCTGAGATACATTTCCAAAACAAGCCTACCTACTTAAATGGCCTGACCTATAAGAGATAGGAATGCCAATCGAATTTATGGCCCAGATCCAGGTACATTAAAAAGAAAGTTACCAATTCATAGCAGCCACTAAATTAAACTCCACAGCATACCTTCACTGAATTTTAGCTGGATTGGGATTTTTCTAAAAATGAAAATTGACTTTAGCTTAACATAATCTCATACAGTCCTATACTTCATAAATTACTTTGGAATATACATGTCAGGCTTAATTTTTTTTTACATCATCAATTTAGAAGATCTGGAGGTAGCATGTTTCCATGTTATCTACATGAAAACCAAGAATATTGCAGGGAACATTATTTTGAATTAGGTAGAAGGCAATTCTTTCTGAGAAAATTCATTACTAATATCATTCTCTTCTTTAAATAAAGATCTTTATTTGTGCATAAATGTGTATGCATACGCACACACAAACACACACACACACAGAGAAAGAGAGGTGTCCTTTTAAGGACAACACAAGGTTTTTAAAAATAAATATTTCATGAAAGAGAATTGAACATTTGCCAGAAAGACAAAGATACGATTATTGTTTAGAAATGTGCTAAACTGCAGCTTTAGACACGCTGCTTTTCAATATGCAAATTATATTCTATTAAGAACATAAGAATTGCCAAGGACTCTCTTAAAACTTGTCAAGAAGAGACAAGCAAATAATTATTGGCTTCTCAGCTGGATATTATTTTCTAAAAGTAAACTATTTTTTCCCTATTTTTAGTCTGGATACATAAGCAACACAAAAGGAAAAAAAGAATACAGCTAGTCTCAATTTATAACAATTCATTTAGTGACCGTTCAAAGTTACAATGGCACTGAAAAAAAGTGACTTATAACAATTTTTCACATTGTCGACTGTTGCAGAATCCCTATGGTCATGTGATCAAAATCTTAGCAACAGATTCATATTTATGATGGTGGCAGTATCCAGGGATCATGGGATCACCTTTTGTGATCTCCTGACAAGCAAAGACAATAGGGAAACCAGATTCACTTAACAGGCTGTGTTACTAACTTAACAACTGCTGTGATTCACTTAACAAGTGTGGCAAGAAAGGTTGTAAGATGGGGGGAAATTAACTTAACAAATGTCTCACTTCGCAACATAAATTTTGGGCTCAATTATGGTCATAATTTGAGGACTAACTGTATTTTGGTGGAAAATAAAGGATGGTCTAACCAGTTTAGTAGAGATGGTCATGTTCCCTGCCCTCTCAACAGATGGAAGGAATAATTTCACTGGTGAAAATTGCTGAAATCTAATCTTCGTTTGACTCTGATCAATGTCTGATGCCCATTATGGCTTACTTCCTATAATACAATTGGTCCACATAAATTCAAATCAATCTATTGCTTGGGTTCCAATTTATTCCAGATTCACTACTGTGTAAGTTTATTGGTTAAGGATGAGGGGAAAAAATCTAGCTTTTAGCATCTCATGATTAAGGGGACAAATATTTGCTGGCAGTCTATAGATCCTTGATCATCTCTGATTTACATGAAAGGCAGCTTGTTCAGCCTCCACTAAAATCCATAGCTGAACCTAGACAAGACTAAATACTGCACAGGTGGCAGTAAGTACCTTTCAAGATCATATTACCTCTTTTAATTTTTTTTTTAGTTCCGAATATGTTGACAAAAAAATAGAAGAATTCTTTGCACACTTTGAGAAAAAACTCCAGAATTTGTCTGAAGAAGAATTTCTTGCTCAGGTATAGATTATATAAATGTATGATTTAGATCACAGAAAGGTAACCTTATGATCACCAGATATTTGTAGTTCAAATCTCATTAATCTTAGTTTACTTAATGGCAAAACAACTGGAGGATGTCAAGTTACTTGTCCCCAATTTAAATAGCACATTATTTTCAAGCAATTTGTAGCAGTCACCCTGGGTTGTCATAAGAGCTGTCTAATCTGTACCAATTAATGAGTTAAATTTAATCCCAAGCAGATCTTGTCCATAGGTATTGGTTGACTTTCTTATTCTGATATTGACGCAATGTCCTAGAGAAGATTCATGACAATGGGGCCACTCTAGAAACACTCCTATCTGCTTAGTTGTTCTTACCCCTGCTTTGAGTGGCAATTGAGAAAGAAGGAATATACGTATTCTGTTTTTAACTTCACTAGGCCACCCAGAGTCATTTTTGAAGCTGGGTAGTCTAGCAATTGGCTAAATAAATATTTCCTTTTGCAAACTGTAAGGAATAGTATGTTTCACAGGTCTCTGCTCTAATCAAGCTTAAGCGCACAGATGACTCCCATCTTGGAGAAGAAGTAGACAGAAATTGGAATGAAGTGATTACTCAACAATATGTCTTTGACAGACTTGCCCGAGAGGTAATAAATGGAAAGGATTACTAGTTTCATTCTTTCAAAATTTGTAAAGCTTTATGTAGGCAAAATATGCATGCAGGCATGCATACTTTCACATACACTTTTTATAATTAAACCATAAAGGCAATCTGGTTCATAATCAGCAAAAATGGAAAATTGAGACATTTTGTTCTGCTGGTCTGAAGGGACAGAATTGGAGTTTAAGTGGTTCCCGACAAATGGTGAAAGCATGGTTAAAATGGAAAGATAGGAGATCTAGGCTTCTTAAAATCATGTTCTGTGAGAAAAATAAATACACAACTCATCACAAGTGTCAACGAACAGCTTGTTTTCCACATGAATATTATCTCATTGTAGGTCATGTGTGAGACAGCAGCAACTGAAGCCTTCAAAATCTTAAAAAGTGGTTAATGGGAAAAAGTCTTAAATGCAGCCTTCACTGCTGTATCTTTTTTTAGTCAGGATTAGTGAAAATAAACATTGAGTCTGCCTTTCTACTCTTAACCAGAAGAGTCTCTTCTGATCCATTATACTTCTAATCCTCGCATGTTTCTTTTTTCCTCTTTTTGTTATATGTCAAAACTATGCATTTATGAGAGCCAATTCTCAGTCCCCAGGGTATTGCAAATATATAATTGTTGCAAAGCAGGGATCTCAAAAGACAATTCCTCTACCAGGAATGTGTGTCTGCAGTATAGTTTGCTTATTCAGATTATAGGTTTTTACTTGGAAGTGTCCCTTAATGGGCATACTGAGGACTTCAACTCCAAGGTGAAGCATAACATACAATAAAGAAGAGATTTATTGTAGTATTCAAAATGTGACAAAATAGCATAATAGCAGTTTTTGGTTCTGATAAAATGTTATTAAGTAACTTAAGCTTCCATCCTTCTTCTTCTATGAAATTACAAATAAGAAACATGACATTCTCAGGCATTTGGCATTCAGGATCTGACTTTACCCAAGCTTTTTAATTTCACTAGATATACATGACACTGTTTTGGACATCTTTGCCCCTCAACATCAGACAAAGCTTGATCAGTTTCCATTTTTCAATCCAAAGAAAAATGAGAGCTTCTTTTTAACCAAACAAAGAAGGAAGGAAGGAAGGAAGGAAGGAAGGAAGGAAGGAAGGAAGGAAGGAAGGAAGGAAGGAAGGAAGGAAGGAAGGAAGGAAGGAAGGAAGGAAGGAAGGAAGGAAGGAAGGAATGGCAAAGAAAAAGATAGCAAAAAAATGGAAAGAAAGAAACTTCAGAGAGGCATACCATCATTTGGCCAACAGACAGATTCATCTATTAATTATTATATAACAAAGTGTATATATTGAATCTTTCAATTAAGGAAAGGCTTATATTTCTTTCTAGGTCTATATTTTTGTTGTCTTGTAAATTTACTACTGTATACTGCCGGGAATCACTGAGTTGGGCAGCCATACAAATTTTCTTAAATAAAATAACAAGAGTTCATTATGAGTAAGTGGCAGCAAGAACGCTGCAATTATTTCTGACCATAATGCTTGAAATCAGTGATGGGATTCAGCTGATTCGCACTAGTTCGGTAGAACCGGTAGCTAATTTTTTGTTGCCCAGGCCCAGAATGGACTTCCAGAAGCAGCATCCACACAGAGAACCAGTTCTTCATATGTTTGAATCCCACCACTGCCTGAAATATATCTGCAAGATGTAAAGGTTGAATTTTCAACAAAGTTAGAATGTCCTCAGAGATTTGAAACTTGCATACAGGAAAGAAACTAGTATAGAATAATATACAATACAGCTATATACTGCCTTGGTAAGACCACACTTGGAATACTGCACCCAATTCTAGTCCCAATAGAAAAAAGTGGCTGAAACTCTGAGAAGAGGGCAGAGAAGAGCAAAAAAATAAAAGATATTAGGGGTCTGGAGCAGTGGTGGGATTCAGCCAGTTTGCACCTCTTTGGCAGAACTGGTAGCTAATTTTTTGTTGCCCAGGCCCAGAATGGACTTCCGGAAGTGGCATCCACACAAAGAACCAGTTGTTCACATATTTGAATCCCACCACTGGTCTAGAGGTTGAAACATATGAGGAACGGTCGCAGGAACTGGGCAGGCCTAGTCTAACGAAGAGAAGAACTAGGGGTGCTACATGATAGCAGTCTTCCAATATTTGAGAGACTGTCACAAAGAAGAAGGGGTCAATCTCTTCCCCAAAGTACCTGAGAGCAAGACAAGAAGTAACAGATAGAAAATTATCAAATAGAGGGCCAATCTAGAATTAAGGAGAAATTTCCTGACAGTAAAAACAATTAATAAGTGGAATAGCTTGCCAAGTTGTGGGTGCTCCAACACTGGAAGTTTTTAAGAAGAGATTGTGCGGCCATTTGTCCAGAATGGTATAGGGTCTCCTGCAGGGGGGAGGAGGAGGAGGAGGAGGAGGAGGAAACAACTTCCTTGGAAACCTATACTAAAGAAGGTTTTGTGAGGTTGCCATCTCAAATTTAGTACAGAACATATACACATGACTAGTTGTTCTAGTTAGAACAAACTGATGCAACTGGAGTGGGCAGAGTGTTTCTTTTTTCAAATACTACTCCATGCTGTGTGAAAATCTCACTGCTGAGGGCTTCCTGCTTTCCTTTTTGCTGTCAAATAAACTTTTGGACTTTTGTCTTTTTGTTCTGATAAAGTAAACAACAAAATTGAGTCAAAGTGGTTATACTGTAAAACTTGCATAACTTTGCTTGGTGATTCTAAGGAATTCTGTTCTCTGTGACTTATAGATTGTAGCACTAAAAAGCCTTACTAGAGCCCAGTTGATTGACTGGTTCCTACATTTCAGGAGAAAGCATAGCAGAGTTTTGAGCATCCATGTAAGTATTTCCAGAAACACTTACAAACTTAGGGAGAAGTAAAAAGAGAAATGAAAAAGCAGTTGTTGTTTTTTAAAAAAGATAGAAAATAGATTAAATTAACAGTTCTGGTCTTTCACACTACTGGATCCAACAGCAGCTCCACCTCCCTGTTGAGCAATTGCTTAAAAAAAATTCTGAAAAGGCAATGTACCCTTCAATAGAAAAAAGATTCTCCATCTCTGGTTTTTAAGCATAAATAATTTTGCCACCAGCAGAATAGAAGTCTCATACTACAAAGCTGCTTGCCACCTTTGCTTCTGCTTGCTTCTGAAGCAAGCTTTTTTTTTTTTTGGCAAATTATTCCTATGTTTACAGAATCTATATATCATGAAATAATTTTTTATTCACCTAAATTTTATGGGCCAGTTTGTGGTGTGTCTTTTGACTGTTCTCCAAAAGAATTATCCTTTGCTAGGAAATTAGGAAAGTCAAGATTAATTTAAAAAAAAATGATTGTGTTTGCTGGACAACAGACTTTGCTTACATTTCTTCATTCCAGTTGTTTGCTGATCTTAAGTAACCTTTTGATTTTTGAATTTTCAGGTGACAGGCTATGGTACACAAGAAGGAGATTTGAATGTTAGACCTACTTCTGTTGTCCAAGAATCTATATTTAGCAGAGAACCTCAACTGACCTTTTTGCCTTCTTCTCCTCTGTTGAATATCCCCTCTATACTGGACATCAGAGCTTTCATCTCAACTCTTAACATTCTTCCTTACCACAAGATGCTAAAGTAATCTACAAGATACTAAAATAAACTTTCATCAACTCATTCTCAAGCTTGCTGGTGTCATGCTTTCACAGTCTGGCACCCACAATTATTTTGCAGACAACCTTGTTCGAGGAACTGAGGAAAACAGGATAGAAAAATTCTGTGTAATTTTTTTTTCACCATATCCCCAGTCTCTGTTTTGCTCCCATTTTTTCCTCTGTTCTTTTTCTGCTTCTTTTATGTTTGCACTCACATTTCTTTAATTTCCTTCCCTTTGGGGCTAAGTAGTTAGATAGTGCAGGTTATTGTTGCTTATGTCCTTAAAAGCTATAGTGAAATAAGGACTCCTTGATGCTCTCTGAGCTTGGTTGCCCTAACTGGGATATTGAAACAACTGCAAGAAAATAACCAAGCTCAGAAAACCCCAAGGATCCCTCATTTCAACCCTCAGTTGCAAATATTCTCCTGAGTGTAGCAAAAGGCATGACCTGGGATAGTGTAAATGTATGTATGTATGTATGTATGTATGTATGTATGGTTGTCCTATATTAGAAAAGATAATCCCTTTGCCAGAAAGCAGAGATCAGAATGTTCAGAAGCAGGCAACATGGACTAAGGCAGATAAATGGTTTGGTTTCAGAAGGGATCTATACTCTTATTTATTGACAAAATGTATAGAATGTGAAGACAATTTTGGATACAACCATAAACAATGTTATTGGACCTTAGTTCAGCTACCTGTCTTTCTGGATTTGTTCTGGTCAGCATAAAGTTAAGTTGAGAATATAAATTTAAAAATTAACATTTTGTCCACTAACAAGCTATACTGATGATTAAAATGGAAAGGCAGGCAAAATATATAATTGTAAAATAGTATATAATAATACAATATTATAGCATTAATACATAAACATTTGTTTCATGAGATGTATAACCTATACCCTCCAGGAAGTTAATGTAGTCTCCACAGCACTCTGTCTTCCCATTTTTTTCACACTTCCACCAGTAGAGTATGTAGAGATGAGATAGCAGGAACAGCAGAAGGAAATATATCTAGCTAGGGTTGAAGTGTGGAGTCCTTCATGCTCTCTGAGCTTCGTTGCTTGCTGTTATTTCATTACCCAACTAGGTAACATCATCAGTGCCAGATAATAAAGGCACTGGTGAAGGTATTAATGATGTCACCTACTTGAGTAATGAAACATCTGATGGCAAACCACCAAACTCAGAGGGCAACAAGGACTCTACATATCAAGAACAGTTCTAAACTATCCAGTGGAGAGCAGGGATGAATTCAGGAATCTCTAGTCTTTAGAGCACCTTAACCAATATATTAGATTGGATCCTCCTTTAAGCCTTCTGGAATCTATGCTTTGTGATAGAATTGGGGAAATTATAGCATCATTTGTATTTCTGTAAATGGGTTTATATAAATATTTGAAGACAGGCAATCTTGTATTCAATAATCCTAAAGAAAAAAAGTTGTGGCCATAAAGTAAATTCAAAATGAATAGATTTGAGACAGGTTCTCACCTGCTATAGGTTGACTGACTTTCCTAATTTATCTGTCACATTTCTCTACTGTTGTAATCACCTGTACATAACATAATGAAACAACATAAATATTCATAGTACATACATAAACATCCACAGTCTACATAGCAATTAGCAAAATTAAAATCAATATCCCTACTGAAAGAAGCAGAACAATACCCAAAGATAGATTATCCACATAATATCAAACAGTTTAAGCCAGTAAAGTCCTTTGGAAGACTTCTCTTTTTACCTGTAACCACCTGTACATAACTTAATGAAACAACATAAATATTTATGATACATACATAAATATCCACAGTCTACATAGCAGTTAGCAAAATTAAAATCTATATCACAATTATGTAATTCCAGAAAATATTATTTTTCTTTTATATAGCAGTTCATCCAATTTTTTGCATAAAATAAAGTGGTGCCTTTGAGTCCCCAGTGATTAAAACATTAAAAAAAAAGTAGACATTTTTTTCAGATCAAGTCAATGCTTCTGGAAAGATTGGTGCTACCAGAAATACTAAATAACTCATTTATTATTATCTGAATGAAATATTGTATTTCATTATTATTTTTTAACAAATGTCTTTCAATTACCGTCAAGGCTTCAAAACAGATGGGGAGCATTGTTGCCACAGAAACAATGGCCTAGTGGTCACAAGGCTAGAAAGTGGGAGAACCTAAGTTAGCCATGAAAGTCAGCTGGGTGACCTTGGGTCATTCAGTCTCTCTCAGCCCAACCCTCAGGGTTGTGGTGGTGGGGAAAATAGGAGGAGGAAGATGTCCTGGATATGATCGCCCTGTTGAGTTATTTGTGACAATAATAAAAGTGGGATACAAATAAATAAATAAAAAGAGAGAAAGGAAAGAAGATTCTGCTTCTGAACTTTAAGTAAAAGCTTCCCAGATCTAAAATATTTATGCATTTCTTTATTCCACCAAATATTATGCATTTTTCCTCCCAAAGTTAAGTTCACCATATATTTGAGCCCAAGGAAAAATAACCTTATATTGTAACTGCCCTCTGTTTCTGCATCATTGCTTTAACCTTAGCTCTTCCTAATGAACTCCTTAAGCATGCCCTGACAAAAACACCAGTTTCGAGGTAGATAAGGCCAAAACAGCGCAGCCAAAGGATGTAAAACTGCATCTTGATGGGGCCATGAAGAAAAAGGGCTCAGTCTCTGGCATTTGGCAACTGGCAACTGGATGGGTGTCCCTGCTAAGTCTTGGAGAAGGAGCCCACAAGTTGATTTTAAAAGATGGGCAAGCTCAACGTCTTCTGTCTCCTAAAGATCAATTTGCTGGATTTATTTTTGATTGCAATTCCGTAATAAAGATGATCATATCTGTGAAGCATTTGGGAATAAAAGAAATAATGGGGATTGAGAAAAGCACAGACCTAGTGAGGCTTATGCCATACAGGGTTTCTGCCAACAAGACCACACAATGATTTATGTTCTTTGGGGTTTGTTCTTCTATCTTCTAAGGTGGAATAGAGTAGAACTACCTCCTAGCAAAGCAAACTGCCAGTAATCATATTGGTGATGAAGATGATGGTCTAATTGGCTTTATTATCTAAGAAAACTTTTAACTACCTACCATCCAAAGACCCAGGTCTATTTGGGAACCAGTGGATATATTGAAACTTTAATTCTGGAAGGTGAAGTTCTAACATATTTGAACAACTCAGGTTCCGAAAAGTTTATTTAGCATTATATCCATCTTCATGTTTACCAAAACCTGTGGGTGGATTAGCCATAAATTCCTGGCAAAAAATGCCTGTTGGTCCTGTCCAAGTTATTATGATGTGAAAAGCAGTTTTAAAAAGTGGCATAATTGTTTTTACCAAACTACAAAAGCAGTTTTGTTGAGGCTTAAGATGATGTACCAGATAGCATATTGAATTCAAATTCCACTTCTGCTATGAAGCAGACTGGGTGGCCTTAAATCAATCATAGTTCTTACCCTAATTTATTTGATAGGGTTGTTGTGAAGATAACCTTACACACAGGGCTTTGAAATCCTCAGAAAAGGAACAGGAATGGAATGTGATAAATACAGAATAAATGAATTTGCTAAATCACATAGGTTCAGTCTGAGATTGCTAGTCTTTGTCCTTATAGGAAAGTTTACTTAACATCCTGTCTTTAGAAAAAGAAGTCTGTTAAAAAAAACAGACCTTGACTGGAGTTCTTAAAATTCTTGGACCTCACATCTACTTTGATATAAAGCTATTCACCATCCCCATCACCTTCAAGCCACCTAAATTTAAAGCCACTTAGTCCTTTTACATTCAAACATTTATCTTTCATTTGTTACCCATTGAGATCTGTTGAGCCTATGAGACACTGCTATATTTTAACATCTGGGTTTGATTGTGTGCATTCTTTTAACCACAGTCACTTTGATCCATTCCAGATGTATGGTACCTAAAATTATATTTGCATGGTTAATAGTTTTGGGGAAAGTCCAGCTTAGTTCCCCATACCTTAAAAGAAGAAAGAAATAACTATATTTCATTAAGCTGTCAAATCTCAAGTTGAAACAGCTTTAACATGCAAAGTTAACTTGTGTACACTAGGCATATATGGAAATATAAATTTAGTGCCATAAAAATACTTATTTGGAACATATTGCAACAAGTGGATTTTAACAAACATAGAAGCTAGTGGAAGATTAGAATTCACAATAACCAAACATCCAACTTTCATATTTAGAGCAAGATGCTGGAGAAAAGAGACAAGATGATAAATACTATGTTAGTTTCTTGTTGACATCCCAAGACCATCTGAATCTTTTGGAAACTTCATGAAGGGAATTTTGATTCTAACTCAAAGGAGTCCCTATGGATTTCACTCTGCTAGTCATTGCTGATTGTAGAGGGTGGTGCTCATCTCCTTTTCAAGGCCATTGAGCCAGCACTGTCCAAAGACATTTCCATAGTCATGTGGCCAGCATGATGTCACAGAGTGTTGTTACCTTCCCACCAAAGTGGTACTCACATTTACATGCTTTCAAACTTCTAGGCTGGAAGGAGCTGGGGCGAAGACAGGAGCTCACCCTGTTGCATGTTGCTCGGGTCTCAAACCCTGGCTGCCGGTTTTCCAGCCAACAAGTGCAATATCTTAACCACTGAGACATCACACCATCCCAACACAATATATAGCAATATATAAATATCGTCTTTAAATATTCAGCTGGTCAATTCTTTGTTTGAGAATACAATCCATTTGATATAGTTGGAGCACATATGCAGTTCTTTACCCAGCAAGAAGAATGCTAAGACTGAGACAAAAAAATAATCAAGCAGTTATTTTTAAGAGGGTATTGGGGAGGTTCCAGGACAAAATGTGATGTGTGTCTCCTCTTCTACATTTTGGACTAGGTCTCGTGATTTCAAGGGGAACATTATTGCTTTCAAGATCCACTTACTACCAGTTTCCATACCTTTTTATTCCATAATACCTTGTTCTGAGAGTTGTACATGGGAAAAAGTAACATTTAATAAATATTCATTTCTCCCCTCTTCCTTATAATTCCTAAACTATCTTTGTATGGAGGAACATGGTGACAAAAGCTCTGATAAAATCTCTTCAGCCCCATCATACATTGTAGAGATGAACATACATTTGCCTGACTCATATCCTGTCATCTATATAATGCTTCCAAGCTGAATGAATGTCAGTAGGGAACTCTTAATTAATAACTTGTGACTGCAATGGAATAACAAAAAGATACACATCCCTAAGAAAATTATGATAGGACAGGGAAGAACAAATTTATGTGACATTTTAAACCAAAAAAGAATGACAGTAAGTGACAAATGCATTTAATAAAGCAGAAACAAGATTGATTTAATCTTCCACAGAGAAAGTTTATCAAATCAATTAAGATATAGCAGTACAGTCAATTTGTGGGCTATTTATCAAAGGGGTGACAGTCATCCAAGAACAAGTATCTAGCTGAAGTTTTCTCTTTCCCACACTCACTCATTCTTACACACAGAAAAAGATTGAAGGGGTGATTTGATTCAAAAGAGTATCAATCAAATCACCCCTTTGAACAAATATTTGACTTGAATTTTTGAAATGATTCACAGAGTCAGTTCAGTTCAGGTGTCATCCAAATGTTTCTGAGAAATTCAAAGGAAATTTGAAGATTAATGGACTTTCTGGTGCAGATCTGAACTTACAGATCTCAAACTGTTGCAATTTCCTTCTACACTTAGACATACTTAGGAGAAGTTGAATTATGCAATGGAGTCTTTAATAATGACATAAGTAAGTGTCCAATGTTTCATGCCAAGAGGCCAGCCTGACAGAAATGTAAAGGGTCTGAGGCTAATGTTTTAGGGTTAGTTTTCACTGACAGTTTACTTTTTAAACTATGAAAGCTTTTAGTCTTAACTGGAGTAATACACTTCCTGATTCAAATGCAGTTTATTGCAAAAATGTATTGAGCTGAAATTTAAATTAAATTTAAATTAAATTTTCTAGCTGAAAATTTGCAAGTAACAGCAGGCAAGTAACATTTTGGATAGAGAAGACCACTGCTTTGAAAGAGGGGTAAAAAAACCCATCTATGTTAGAAGTGAACACTCCTCCCTCAATAGAGGGGGCGTAATAAGACACCACCTATCTCCAGTTTACAACGCAGCCCTTGCAGCAGTTCCAAGAAGATTCCACAACCTATTGCACCCTGATTTAGGTGAGCCTGAGGGCACAGATAAACCTCCAAATGGCCTCAACAGCTCTCAGAGAGTGCTAATGACCAGATGACTGCAAAGAAATAGAATCCTTCCATCCTCCCTCCCCCCAACCATCTGGTCAGAAACTATCCTTCCATCCCCCCTCCAACTATCAGTATCTACCTATCCTTCTGTCCCCCATCCCTTGCCATTAGAATTGATGAAGCTTTTTGGATGAGAAGCAAAACGTTTTCATCTTCTTCTTCTTCAAGGAAAAAACAGTCCAGTTGCCTTTTGAAGAAAAAAAACTATGAGTCAACTATGAGCTGGATGACTGAGAATCTCCACAGACATTTAACAGTAGGCATGTGATGTCTCCCCCATTATAGCTTATCACTGAGTCTTGTATTGATCCAAACCATGAATTGGTTTGAATTAGAACACATTATATTCATGTTCTGAAATTGAAATCTATCTTGGGTGATTTCACAAATACAAACACATGACACATACGCAGAGGGTCATATGATAAGTTGGAGTTTGTTTGCTGCATTCAACACTGAACATGTATGTCCAAGTGTGTTTTAGCCCGTGATGATTTTTGAACACACAACTGTCATTGGAGTTGCTGGGAATCCATCAAGGAAAAACTACTAACACATTAAAATTAATATTTTAGTTTAAACATTATGCAGCCATTGTTGCTCTGCTGCTGTAGTTAATTATATTTGTGAATTCTGCATAAAGCAGAAGTCTTCCAATTAAAGCAATATGGAATATTGTCAAGTGTTTTGACCTACATATATTGAATCTATATGCTTACAGTATGTAGTGGGAGATGTACATTTTTACTAATACAGAATAAATTTTAAAAATCCTTTAAGCTGGGCTTGCCTTCCAAGTGATTTCATGACAGATCTATGTTTCTTAGCAATAATATAGAAAAATTTGGTTGCTATTTCTCTTTTCCAGGATTTTTTTTTCTTCCCAGTCTTGCCCCCAGCTCTTTGATTTCACATTCTTCCATAACCACGTTCTACCTTGTTTTTTGAGATAGCCAAGACTGATCAGTAATAAATGTGCATGCATACATCTGAGAGTCAATCAAGGAAGATTCAAATAAACAGAAGACCCAACAGTCTATTTAATATTTACGGTACAGGACTGTGACCAAATTCATCACAGGTATACTCACTGGTTGACATTGTGCCGATCCCTATCTTTCATTCCAAAAGCCTAATTATATGTAAGACTAAGATATATCACATAATTGTTGTTACTGGAACAAAATTGGAGAAAGGAATACTACAAATGATGCCTCGAGCTCCAAGAGGAAAAGCAGGATAGGAATCTAACAAATAAATGCAATGTATAAGTAAGATAATCCTATTTTTAGCCTCACTTTCTATGCAGTAAATACTTCTACACTGTCTCTGCTTATTATACTCCAAATAATTAGTTCCTTATATTTTGAATTTAGTAATAAAGGGATTTCTGAGTCTAGGAAAGAAAGAGTAAAGAATTTAATGAGATGATCTTTAAACTAGTAAATTGAGATGGTTCTAAGGAAATCATAGTCGGGCTACAAAACCCCAGATAACCAGCAGAGACAAGCATTTAGTGATCATCAGGATTTTTGCATGCTCAGATATGACTAATAATTATATATGTTGATGCATGTAACAGATATGCATCAACATAAATTTAAATTTAATCAAGATAGTATTAAAGGCCTGGAGACTAAAACATATGAAGAATGGTTGCAAGTGCTGGGTATGGCTAGTCTAGAGAAAAGAAGGACTAGGGGTGACATGATTCCAGTATTTGAGGGGTGCTGCAAAAAAAGAGGGGGTCAACTTATTTTCCAAAGCACCAGAGGGCAGGACAAGAAACTATGGATGGAAACTAATCAAGGATAGAAGCAACCTGGAATTAAGGAGAAATTTCCAAACAGTGAGAGCAATTAACCCGTGAAAAGGCCTGCCTTCAGAAGTTGTGGGTGCTTCATCACTGCAGGTTTTTAAAAAGAGACTGGACAGCCACTATCTCAAATTCTATAGGGTCTCCTTCTTGAAAAGGTGGTTGGTCTAGAAGACCTCCAAGGTCCCTTCCAACTCTATTCTGATTGACTGAAACAGTAGAAGGAAGAAAGGAAGACACCATTTTTAGCTTCTACAGCTCTTCAATGCAAGCACAGAGTGCTAAAGAAAACAAGGCTTTGGTTTTCAGCCAGCTTAGCACCACTTTCAAAACATAGCTAAGCCATGACAAAAAACAGGGAACTAGTCAAACCAAATGAGTGCTAAATCTGCAGAGGAATGCTTCATAAAATTGGAGGAATGTGGTGCTAATGTGATAGCTTATGTTACAAGCAAAGCAATAGCTCCTCTTACTTCTCAGTATGCTACAGTCTAGTGCAAATATGCCTAAGATAAAGACGAGAATCCTTTATTATTATTATTATTATTAAGAGTTGCTTAAAACTGAAATTTTACTCTTTTCAGGACTATTTCTTACTGAGCTGGAAGATGGGCTTTATACTTAACAAAATGCTTTCCTTCATTATTTAGCCAAGTTGACTTTGAAATTAAGGTTCAGAAAAAGACATCTGAATGAAATCATAACACTAAAGACATGTTTCGACATAAAGAGTTATCATTTTAATTTAAACAATTCCATTTAACCAGATTTAACAAATGAGATTTTAAAAAATGAGAAATGGACAAGAAGCTGTTTCGTTGCCTAGGACCTACACTTTTCCTTAAAAAAAAAAAAAACTGAAAAAATCTTCTGAAATCTCCAGACCTGTGATAGTTATACAGTGACAATATATTGCACAATGGGGATGTGACGTGATGGCAAAAATGTTCAATGACCTTTTCTTTCATAAGATTTTTTTTAGGTTTTTTTTTTAAAAAATGTGGAAATACTTTCATCAATTAAAACACATTTACCTTCTTTCCCTAGGCATGCACCAAAGTCATTCTACTGAAAATTGGTGCTTCGCTACTGAAAATAGGACTGAGGGTGGTGCACAACTTACTAACTAATCCACCATTTTTAGAATAACATTCCACAATTTATTCATCTTCATCTGAATTGCTATTTTATTTTTGGGTCATTTGTTACTAGTGTTTGCTTTGGTGCTGCAAAAAGTAATCCTTCTGTTTCCTTCTTGAGGAATTCATTCTGAAGTCATTGCTGTGTTTTGTTATTATTCATTTTGCTTTTTTTTTTTTTAGGTAATGACTGTGCTGATCTTTATATTTCCAATTTCCCAATCACTATTGCAACTTAATAGCTTTGTGTGCTACCTTTGATTTTGTCAAAACGTCTTCTCTCTAGACATTTACTAACATTCACCCTTTGTTTACTTTATGTAATTATATGGATGTTTGATTTCATCCTCTATTGTCTGCTTCACTTGCAACAAACCACAACCATCCATTTTCTTTGGTAAAGACAATCTGTGTCCTTTTTGGGTATGGTGCATCATGTTTTGCTATGCATTTCAGAGTCTGGCAGTCTAAACCTTCTAATTCAGCTGGTGCCCAATCAAAAATACATCCTGTGCAGCAGATTATAGGGACAACCCAAGAATTAGTGCCTTTGAATATATTACCATTGTTCAGCTTCAATGTTTAGAACATGTTTTATATATATTTAGAACTAATTTTCTTTTTCACTCAGACAGACAAAATATTGTTTGCTTGTAACATACCTCATTGCTTATCATATTTTTGTGTGTTTGTTAATGCTTTGCCATTCCATAAATCAATTTTATGTAATTACTATAGTTGGTTGCACAGTCAGCCAGATGTTTAGACTGAATTTAGCAAGGATGGGGAAATGTTATTTGAAGGTGTTTATTATTCTGAATTAATCTACTGCAGGTGGAGGTCTCTTCACTGAAGTTGATGGATTTGTAATCTATCATTCCAGTGATCCAGCTGGATTGCTACATAGATGTATTCTGGGTAATTGGGTATGTCTAGGCTAGTGAAAAGAAGGACTAGGGGTGATATGATAGCAGTGTTCCAGTATTTGAGAGACTGTCACAAAGATGAAGGGGGCAAACTATTTACCAAAGCACCAGAAAGCAAGACAAGAACCAATGGATGGAAACTAATCAAAGAGAAAAGAACACTAGGACTAAGGAAAAATTTCCTAACGGTGAGAACAATCAACCAATGGAATGGCTTGCCTTCGGAAGTTGTGGGTGCCCCATCACTGAAGGTTTTTAAGAAGAGACTGGATAGCCACTTGTCTGAAATAGTATAGGGTATCCTGCTTGTATAGGGAGTTGGACCAGATGACCTCCAAGGTCCTTTCCAACTCTGTTATTCTATGTTCTATGTTTTTCAACTTCCCAATCTGAAACTAAGAGTGACTCAGACAGCTTCCATGTCTGAGGAAGGACCAGAACTGAGTCTCTATGATCCTAGTCATATACCTGTTACTGCACAACTTTGGCTTTCATAGAGAGACTGAGAGGGCTCTCTCTCTCTCTCTCTCTCTCTCTCTCTCTCTCTCTCTCTCTCTCTCTCTCTCTCTCTCTCTCTCTGTGTGTGTGTGTGTCCATGTGTGTGTGCATGCATTATAGCAACCTTCAATTACTACATATTATCAGTAGCACCACATGTCCAGATCTAAAGGCTTTAAGTTGTAGAAAGATAATTTCTTAATTGTAAGGTACACTTTATCCCATGACAAAACCCATTACTTAAGAAATAATTATTCTTTCTCTTATAAAATCATGTCATAATGTTGTTGAAGGAAATGCAAGGCTCATCTAGTTCAACTTTCTTCAATGTGCAGGAAATCCAATCAAGCCATCCATGAGTAATATTTGTCCAGCTTTTTCTTAAAACTTCCAGAAATGGAGAACCTGCAGCCTTGATGGTAGACTGTTCACTGTTGTATACATCTTACTTTCAGGCTAAATTAAGGGGCCTGCAACTTATATCTATTGGTTCCTGTACTTGTTTCTATGGCAATAGAAATAGTTCCTGACATATTCCTTAGAAAATCTCAGTCTTCTTTTCTTCAGACTGAATATACCAAGTTTCTTCAATTAGTCCTTATAGAGCTTGTCCTCAAGAGGTCTTGCCACATGTCTTCAAATAAAGTCTAAAGAGCATTTGACCATTCTGTAACTGTTTCACTGAGCATGGAATTACATGGTCATAACTCAATGGTTCTGCAGCAACCAGGAAATGAAATGTTCAAAACTAGAGACAGCCAGGTTACAAAAAAGGTGTTTTGTACTAATAGGATATAATTTCAGCAATAAGATAGCAATAACATCAACTGTTCCAGGTCCGAACTGCAAGGTTATAATGCTGAGAATCCAAGAGTTTCATTTGGTTTTGTGACACTAGAAATCCAAAATATAATATGCAAATGTAGAAAAAAAAATAAGTAACAGTGGAGAAATATGACAAGTTGGGTTTTCCAATTCAGGCATTCACATGGAATTGACAGCCCCAAGAGTCCCATTGTATTTATTTAAAAATAACTTGTAAAACTTAAAAAGTAGATTCTGGTGTGTGTTTTTTAAAGTCTTGCATATCATTATGACAAATATAAAATCAAATGTTATCTTCTATCTGATTTGGACCAGAATACATAACGGATAAATTTCAAATTAGATTATAAACTTGATTCATATTCCAGGAAATTTAAAACCATCATATTATAAAGCAAACAAATCAGTCATAGCAATACAAATAAAAGAGAAATACCATGAACATATTCAAAAGCGTGTGTGTGTGTGTGTCTACACATTCAATCACAGAGACAGAGAGACAGAGATAGAGCCATACACACGTTTTAAGCAAACTGACAAAATTAAGATAATGGAGAGCTAAGAATTGTTTTCATTTTGTTTCCTTTATCTTTTAATTTTTAATTGTTTTTTTTTTAACTGCACAGGAACTCATTCCAAGCTTAAGTTTGGAATGGCAAATGATTTTATGTGTCTAATAATGAGATACTTTAGGCATGCCAAGTCTATGTAGGATAGAAATCAGAACTGGGAGTTAGAATTTCTTTTTTGAGTATAAGATTACATTTTCTAATCCAAAGGTTCATATCCAAAAATCTCAAGATAGAAAATTGGAATTTCTTCACATTTTATAACTCTGCATCCTGTGATGCAATCATCAATATTAAAAACTAACATTATTAAATATGTCTGCCTCAACAGGAAACTGATTAAACTATATTTTAGGAAACTGATTAAAAAATCCAATTGAGCAGTTCATCTGTTCCAGAAATGGATAAAAAAAAAACCAAAATGAAATTGTGAAGCCATTTCATGTAGTGGGAAGAGTTGTGAAGAGCTTGTTATGAAGTTTTGTTTATTTTTTACCCCATGTGGATGCATCTATGCATCTTTTGAGTGCCATTTGACCCACTTATAAGATATCAGCTGGAATTCATTGGCTTCTCATTTTAATGGGAATTATCCTAATGTTGCACTTTTAGACCAATAAATGCAGTCAAACTCAGTTATACTTTGAAAAAATCCTTTTCTTGAATGATGTAGCACACAACGATACATAACAATGTATTGAGAAAAGGACACATTAAAGTATTTACCAAGTGAAATAACAACAAAAGGCATTGTATTCAGGAAAATTGCTTAGATAAAATGATACATGGTCAAAATTTCAGGAGAAATTTTTTTGGGGGGTAAAAGTAAATATCCATATGTTGGGGGGGAGGATGTTTTTTCCTCAGCATTGGAAATAAAATGATTTACATCTGTTACCTGAAAAAAGTTGCAAGAATTTTACATTCTTAATAATTGTGATAATTAGATTAGTGTTCGATTTATACAAGAATTCTGGGCTCAAATCGCTATTCATATTAATTAAATTCAGTAATTAAATTCACTGAACAAGATTGGGTCACTCCTTATCTCATTCAAACTCACTTTAGAGGGAAGCTGCAAGGATAGAATAATAGCAGACCATGAGCTACTTGAGATCTCCATAACATCAACTTGCAATAAGTTTAGATTCCATTTAAGTGTTTATTTTGCATACTTACTCTGATGTGATAAATTCAAGCTTCTGGTTACTTTTTAGTCTGTTAGGATTTCAACTTGGATCTTGATTTAATATTAGAGGGGAAAAATGGTACCGGTATGTGTCTCCTTCCAGCTCAGAAGCTGGAACTCCCAAGGACACTTCCTGAGTAATTGTTCTGTTTGTTGATTCTAAAATTAATCTACAACTATTGGGAAATATTTATCTTTTTAAAGAAGGAGTAACTTTATCAGACCTGTTGCAGTTTGTTGGCAGCTTTTGGTGTAAATCATAAGGAGGGAAATATCCCCCTTTATGATTGTCAATTAAAGTCCAGGGCACTATAAAAAAAAAGGACATTTAGAAGCAGATATGAACCACTTGAGCTTTATAAGCTCAGGTTAGATATCCATCAGATCCTGAGATCTTATTGCAAAATGAGAAGGGGGGGGAATATTCATTTCTATCTTGCTCTAGCAGCCAAGCGTCCCCTCCAAATCTGAATTCACTTGTTAAAGTTTGTCCCTTTTTAAGCATATTTCTGCGAGGGTGAGGAACTCGGTATATGCCCCAACCAATTCAAATATCCAAAGCTCTCCACAGGTAGTCCACACAGCATAAATGAATAAAACAGTACCTTGGAGAGCTCTGGAGTTTGTCCTATTAAAATAAGAGTAAACCTGCCTCTGAAGCATTCCAAAGATAGTTAAAACTAAATCTCACACACAGTCAGGATCTGTACTGTGAGGTCCACCATCTCCATAGGAGCTGATGAAGTGTTAAGGATTTTTGGAGTCTCAGACTTCTTCAAGGCTGAAGCCATAGACATTTTGCCATGAATTCATCCTGCAGGTCTGAGGATAACGACAAAGCCATGTGCTCTAACCAGAAGAGACATGAATATCAATTCTTCCATGCATATTTTTTTTTTTGCTATATGATTCCTTACATGCTGTAAAAGGGGTGAAAGTCAGGTCATTTGGGGGAGGGTTATCAGGGAATTGCACAGCAGGTGTCCAAATGAAGCCATAGAGGCTGACATAAACTTGTAGTTTTATATAAAAAAATACATTTAACATCTATATATACAGCTAACTAGATAGTCAGGCAAACTGGAGCATAATCAGGTAAATCACAAAGCACACAGGGCACACAGAAGAAAAAGGTGGGGAAAAGGGGGAAACTCCCCCTCCACACTCAGAGCAACCAATCATAGCGCAGATTGCCTCACACAGGAGTCAGTACTCTGGTACCAATCAATCAAAAATGTGTGTGCTGGCTCCCTACACAACCCCACTGCTCCAGCTACTAAATTTAAATATCTTAACAAAGATGTTGTGGTTGTTAGATTCTGTATAGCTAATCAGCATTTCTTAAGTCTTATCGTTCCTAAAAATATACCAGTCCAGAAAAGAACAATTTGTAATGGCTTGGTTATCTGTCTGAAGCCAGTGAAAATATGTTTCTTTGTGGACTTCTCTACTCATATTATTCCACTGAACCAGTCCCACTGAAAATTTAGGTGTGTAGTGCACGCAGAAGATGTTAGGCATCTCTGTGGAAGGCTGTTAAGTATTTCAAGTGTCTGGATGTTCTTGCACATGAGTAAAATTGGGTAGGAGGCAATGTCTTTTAAGCGAAACATAGATCTGAGAGAAGTCAAAAGTAAAACAAAAGATGTTACCAATGCGGAGAGAAAGAATAAGTGCATATGTATGTGTGAGTCACAGACAGACAGAGAGGGGAAAAAAGTGAGAGGATTGTTTTGGTGTTGTGAAGCTGACATACCAATATGGCTCCCACTTCAAAGCATGTGGAAAAACTAAATCAATTTTAGCACTTGAGTAGAGCTCCTTACAACCAAAGCACATGTAAGCAATCTACCACCCTGGAATCTATACTGAGCCAGTGACCTTTGCTTGTTATTACAAAACACAGTACACGTGTGAGGAGGCTGACACACATATACAGCTCTAGAAAGGAATAAATTCAAACATCTGTTCAAAAAGCAGCTGAAGTTTTCAAAGAGAGCATGTTAAAACAGCATCCTCACTCCCAGCCCTCCCACCCATATAAAAATGTTTTATTTCAAATACCCCCAATTTCCCTTTTCTTTTAAAAAATGCAATAAATTTTGTCTTCATGAAGATAAAGCCTTGCTTCAAACACTAATGGTCCATGGGTAAAATTTAGTCAAAATACAGCTGGAGACATACCCGGTTCCTCATGGGAAACTTTGTTAACCTATGGCTTAAGGTAAATACATCTAATATTTCCTGAGGCAAAACACAAAAGAAACAGGGGAGGGGAATAAGGAAAGCCATAATAGCTAAGAAATTACCCCACAGGGCATAAAAATTAGGAGACTCCAATTCCTATTTCTTTCTTATGAGTAAAGTCTAGCTATAACAGAACATATTTTCCCATTTCTTTTAGAGACTTGATAGGTTTATCCATGAAGTTATCCTAAAACAACAACTTTGGTTCAAATCTAGGTTTGTTTGTCTATTAAAGGATGAATTAAAAGTTCATACTGGTAGGAGCATAGTGTCTGAGTTACACTGAACCAATTCTGCATCAGCTTCATTGGTTTTGTTTCAGTCAGATTGAGTTATTGGTACCACTAATATATAAATATTTCAATTAGTTGGGCCATGGGGACCATAAAAATTCAGTCATGCTTTAAAATGTAGCATTATGTATGGTTTTGTGCAGACCTATTATAGGTGTGCACAGGTATCATCTCTCCTGCAGGAGCAGCAATGGCTGCTAATCTGCTTCAGGGTACAATTCAAGCTGATGGTTGTCACCTTCAAACCTTTATGTGGCCTAGGACCAGGTTATCTGAAGGACCATCTTTTCCTAGTTACATCTACCCAACCCACCAGAGTGGGGAGGCAGAGAATGTCCTAAGGAGGTACTTCTGGTGGGGCCCAGAAAAAGGGTCTTGTCTGTGGTGGCTCCTTCCCTTTGGAACATTATTCCTGTGGAGATTAGATTGGCCCTCTTTGACCTCTTTTGCAAGGCTCTGAAGCCCTGATTTTGTCAACAGGCCTGGGGAATCTAGAGCGGGAAGGAACCCATCAAGTGGTTTGTTTGACTGATTGTTGTCATCAAGGCAGTGAAGGATTATTGTTTTTTTATTGTTTACATATTGGGTTTTTATTTTTGTAAGATAGTGAGAGTGAGTGGTCAGCCATACAAATTTTAATAAATAAATAATAATAAATAAAATCAACTACAGAAACTCTGCTCTGCTCAACTAAATACTAGTAGATGGTTAAGATGGTGGACATGAAAGGACAAGAAATGCTTATTGTTGGCTTGATAGGAAACCCCTTGCCAACTTCAATAAGCTCTTCTTCTTTCTCTTCCTCATTCCTCATTCCTATGTGCCTGGATTATTACAATGCACACTAAATGGGATTGCTTTTAAAAACTACTTGGAAGATCATAGTTCAAACTGTAGCATTCTGTTCATTAGCTAACATTTCCCAATCCCAGGTTTCCCACTAGCTCCCAAGCACAATTCAACATGCTGGCCTTGACCTGTCTAGTTGTAGTAGGCTTTGCACTGAAGCATGTGAATTGCCTTTCTCCAATCAAAACTGACTCACCCATCATGGGAAAACTTGCTGGTGACCTCCCATTTCTGCATCTCTTGAGCAATAGCTACTACTTTTGCTGGCATGGCTTACACTCTCCTTAGAAATCAGCCTGCTCTCCAGTTTTAGCATTCCAAAAACTTTGGAAAATTTCATTATTTTGAGGGCCCATTGTGAGTGACAGATACCCAGGATTGTTGGACTTTATATTATAGCTGTATGTATTTAATTTTGCTCCTACTGTAGATGTTTTTAATGGCCTTTGTTATTGCTCTTAATTACTGTAGACCATTGAGAATCTGCATTGTTGCAGCAGGTCCAAATCAAATAAAGAAACTTAATGTGTACATATTTAGCTGTAGCTCATCTACTTGCAGCCACTTAGAATGGATTTTTCTTCTAGCTAGTTCATTGGATATATCCTTCATCCCCAGAATGTGTTTGTGTATACATTAAAGACAAACACATATGTATCAGATTAATGCTACTGGAGCATGTAAGCATTAGTTCATGTAAGCAAGAGAGCCTGCCAATGTTAGGTTAGGCTCAAAGTGAGAACATAAGGCTTAGATTAATTTAATCATATTTGTTACAAACACATATGTAGGATATATGATGTTAAGCTAGACATTGTACCTTCTTAATCATAAGCCTTCGAACAATGGCATGTCTACTTGAAAACTAAGGACCACCCATGTCCTTCTTGTAACCTGCAGGAAGATTTTGATCAACAGGAGTGGGAGAATTCATAGTTTTCCACACTTAAAAACCCCTTCTATCTTCTATTCTACCAAACTGCCTAATTTCACAATCATGAATTGGAAAGTAAGATGTTAGGATGTGTGTTTATGTACCAGAACCAATGTTTACTGTCCTGACATTTGGCTGGGATTTCGTGCTTTAAGATCTCACACCTCAAACTTTTGAAATTAGTTAATTCAATTTTGCAAACAAAGAACACTGAATAACATGAAATCTAGCACTTCAAGGTTCTTAAATCTTTTGTCCAAAGGTGAATTTTGCAAATCCACTAATTAGTGGTAATAGGGCTGTCTTACAATTGCAAGTCAAATTTCAGGGTCATAAAGTTTGTAGCAGCTTCCTTACTATTTGCTCCCATTGTGGTTTCACAAACCTTGCCTCCATTTCAAGCAAGTGATGACCCACTGTATTATATGAAACAAAACGGTTTGGGCTTTGTCTCTCCCTGTAGCAAAAGGAAGACATTTTCCCTTACTCTGGTGCCAGTGAAATAACAGTTGAAATTCCAATAGAAGAGAATATATATAACTCAGGATCAAACTGTGAAGTCCTTGGTGCTCTTTAAGCTTGATTGTTTTTGCTGGCAGATGTTTCATTACTCAATTAGGTCACCTCATCAGCACAAACAGTATTGATGATGTCAGGCAATAAAATGCCAGCAAGCAAACCATCAAGTTCAGATAGCACCAAGAATTCCATGGTAGAAATTCTGGACCTTCTGAGAGTCACACCCAACTCATACAAAAGCCATCAAATGGAGGAAGCTGAAAAAACTAGACATAGCTGAAGTTTTAAATGATTAAAGGTAAAAATTTTCCCTGTCCAATTGTTTCTGACTCTAAGGGGCAGTGCTCATCTCAGTTTCTTAGCCAAGGGAACCAGCATTGTCCCAAGACATTTTCCGTGGTCATGTGGCCAGCATGGCTATACACCAAAGGCGCATAGAACGCTGTTACCTTCCCACTAAAGTGGTACCTATTTATCTACTTGCATTTGCATGATTTGAAATTGCTAGGTGGTCAGGAGCTAGGGCAAGTAACGGGAGCTCACCCCCATTGCACGATGCTCGGGTCGCAAACATGGGCTGTCAGCTTTCCAGTTGATAAACTCAGTGTCTTTAACCACTGAGCTATCGCACCTCCCTTTTAAATGATTTGGGGGGATGTATTTAATCCAATTACTGTCACCCCTATAATAGTTCCTAGGCATACTTTCTTTGCAAACCCCCTCTAGGTTGAGCTCCTTAAGAAACTTATTACAGCCTCAGACACCTTCATATCAGGATTCCTTACTATTATAATAATACATGAAGAGTGACCAGTTTCCTCATGCTACAAAATCGGTTAGCCTGTCCCAGTCAACAAATGATCATTCACTTCTCAGAAAGAAACATGAAACCATGATCTGTAAATCAGTCTCAAACTTGCATACACAGACATGGCAGTGATTTAGGAATACACAATGGACTGGAATTAATAGGAATAAAGAATGAGCAGGAAGCACTGATGACCAGATCTTTTATATCTACTGATAAGGTCAGAGTCTTCTTTGTCTGATATACAGGTGGAATTGAGGAAACCAAGTGGAGAAGGTGGTAGAAAGCTGAGCAAAAGAAGACATTCTATAGCAGAGGTCCCCAACCTTTTGGGCACCAGGGACCGGTTCCATGGAGAGAGGTTTTTCCACAGACCGTAGGGTGCATGGTTTTGTGGTCTGCCTGCATCCCGCGGATGGGGCTTTGCTTGTTTGTGCAGACCAGTTGCTGGCATGCCACAGCCCGGTACTGGTCCACGGCCCGGGGATTGGGGACCCCTGTTCTATAGTACCTAAAGCACATTATTCAGAATCTTTTAAGCAGACACATAGAAATTACATTCTCTCATATCTTGTATATAAAAGGATTAAGTAAATATGATTAAGTTCTCAGTGCCTTGGTATATACCAGCCCTATTTTCTAAGCCCCCAACTGACTTTGTTAAGCCAGAAAGTTATTTGCTTCTTACACTTTATGTTCAAAAGATAATTCTTTACCCATTTGAAAGTCTGATTGTGTAAGTGTTCTATTTACATTGAGCCTTATTTCCTTTTAAGCAATCATGAATAGAAGTTCCCTGAAGATCATCCAACTCAGTGCAGGAGCTCAGGACAAATTTAATTTATATGGCTTAAGTCTATTACACGTCTGATTCCTAATTCCTGAAATGGCTTGAAAACCCACAGGCTATTTTAGCCAATTTATAGCATCTGTATTTTTAACAGAAATTACAAGTTTTGTGTACAATTTAAGTAAAGTTTTGGCTATCCTCACTTCTCCTTTAATGACTTTTTTCATGTCCTCTCCTACAGATTGATCTTTCTTTGGTCCTGAGATCAAACACATTATATTTGATGTATATTTCAGCTGTTTAATCATCCTTTTTATCTATTAGATGCTAAAACTGGAGATCAGATTAGATTAGATCATGACTAAAAAAAAGCAGGGCAGAATGGCATGCCCACAGTAAATAACTAAATATTTGAAGATAGCTTGCTCCACACTTTTTAAATTCAGTTTGAAAAGCCATTTGAAGGGCAAACAGATCAGCTATTTCAACTGAAGATTGTTAGGGGTGTGTGTAGGAGGGACACTTAAATGCTCAGAATGAAGAATCCTCCCTTGCATCTTTTAAAACTATGGGACATTTTTTTAGAAGGAAGACTGTAAAACTAAATTGAAAGCAGGACATTTTTAAGAATATTTTTGGTTTTAAAAAAACTATTTTCAGTTCAAGTATCTGTACTGCCTTATTCATTTATTGACCCCAATATAACACTTCGTTGATAAAGATCTTCATCAAATAAGACAGCTAAGAGAGCAATAAAATCCTTGCCATACCAAGGGAGATGAAAGACCAGAAGCTGTAATTACATTAGATTCTTTTTGCAGATTTGAGACTTCAAATAACAAACAAGTGTTGTGCAATTTTTAAAAAGGGAATACTTTTTAAAGCTTTATTTAAACATATAACAATCAACAATCTTTGGAAATAATTTTAAAATCCACAAGAAAAATAAAACAATAGAAATAGCAAATAGAAATTAATCAAAGGGAAATCAAAACAATTTCTTGTCCTGTTTGGGAGTATCTAAAAATACAGGAGTTCTAAAAAAATCAAAAAATTAATAATATATTTATTTTTTATAAACAAAAAGACATCTGAGTAGATTAACATAATCTGTGAAGAATGATTTTTCTGATATAATTAAAACTATAAACCAGATATGAGTAAAATAATCTATAATTAAAAGAGTTTTCAAGAGTTTTGCTGTTAGGTTTTAGCTAATTTAGCACACGTTTAACCATCAACTGCTTAAAAAAGATGTACTTTGAATTTCCAGTATTTATTACTACAGTAAACATGGCAACTTACAAAAATAATTGATTTGTTATGGCATCATTTTATATCTTCTGGGAAAAAATGAACATTATACCACTATAAGAATTAAGTAATTAATTTTGTAGTTTTTCACAATTTTCCCAATGATGTTCCAAAATACCCATACTTATTATCCTGTTCTGATCTTTCACTATCAGGGAACCCTACATATAGCCTATCCAAAGAATTGGCCAAGAAATTCAAACACCTAGCAGATTGCTGCAAAGATTCCATCAGACCACCATCTCAATGGGTTAAAGAATAAAATACCTAATAATAGAAAAGAATGAAATCATGATACCCTACTACACTACTGTTTTCTTCATATCAATTGAGCCAAACTAGTCAACTACAGTGCTACTACACAACACAGTCAACCTAACTGAGCCAAACATTGAAATGCCAGAACCTATGACATTTGTAAAACTAATCACAGAATAACAGAGTTGGAAGAGACCTTGGAGGTCTTCTATTCCAACCCCCTGCTCAGGCAGGAAACCCTATAACATTTCAGACAAATGGTTGTCCAAACTTTTGGAGGCAAGTCATTCCATCGATTAATTGTTCTAACTGTCAGGAAATTTCTCCTTAAGTTGCTACTCTCCTTGATTAGTTTCCATCCATTGCTTCTTGTCCTGCCCTCAGCTGCTTTAGAGAATAGCTTGACCTCCTCTTCTTTGTGGCAGTCCCTTAGATATTGGAACACTGCTACCATGTCACCTCTAATTCTTCTTTTCATTGAACCAGACATAGCCAATTCCTGCAACCGTTCTTCACATATTTTAGCCTCCAGTCCCCTAATCACTTTTGTTGCTCTTCTCTGAACTCTTTCTTGGGTCTCAACATCTTTTTTTATATTGTGGTGACCAAAATTGAATATGTGGTCTTACCAAGACATTATAAAGTGGTACTAACATTTCACATGATCTTAATCCTGTATGTAAAACTTACTTTTTCACCATTGAATTTCATTTTGTTAGATAAGGCACGGTATTCCAGTCTGTCAGCCTATCTTCAGCCTATCTTCTGGAGTGTTGGCTGTTCCTGCCAGCTTGGTGTTGTCTGCAAATTTGATGAGTTCCCCTTCTATCCCCTTGTCTAAATCTTTGATGAAGATATTGAAGAGCTCATCGTGTATTTTCAATATGATGCTCAATCTATGAACAAATCAAATGACATCAATGAGATTCCCATTCTCAGGACTCATAGCAGTATAGTAATGCAAAGACTAGTTCAAAATAGGGATTTGTCTTGTGGACACCTACTATATGTCATAGTCAAAATAAAAAAGCTACAGTGCACAAATAGCTTAATTAGCCACACATTAAATGAAACCAAGTTCACAAAAGAAGAAAACACAAACTCTTTCTAGACATCTTCAACAGTCCACTATAAACTCAACAAAAACCTAACCCAATAAATTATCAATTATAACAGTAACAACCTAATAGCACACAAAATGAACTAAGGACCAAGTTCAGACAACTTGTAACACATTGTAGCACATCTTTGCTACATGCTACTTTTGATGCAATTGATACCTGTGCAACTTCATTCAAAAGTGCATGTCAGCTCAACCAACAATAACACAAAAATTAGACGCATAAAAATTCCAAACCTCCCCTAAATCTATCCATTAATATGCTACTCCAATTACTGCTGTAAGACATTATATGGGATAACCATGGCACACAAACCAATGAAATTCCTACAAAATATATTAAACAACTGTGGGGTGTTACATGCTCTCTAAACTTGATGGTTTTCTTGCAGATGTTTCATTATCAAATAAGACGACATCTTCAGTGCATTGATGATGTTACCTAGTTTGATAATGAAATGTCTACAAGAAAACCATCAAGCTCAGAGAGCACCAAGAACCCCACAGTTCAACCCTGAGCTACAAATATTTTTTTCTATCAATATATTAAGCAAGCCCAAATACTCAGTACCAAAGATAAATAGAACAGGAATCATCTATAAAACAAACAATAAGGACTACAAACAGCACTACATAGGACAAACAGGCAGAAGGCTAGTAGAATATGTGCATGAATCCCAACTGTCAGAAGATATAACACGTCTTTACTAATCTCACCTCACATAATTTCAACATATCTTCTGCCAGGAAACAGGGAAATCATTATCAATCAGACAAATAAGTAATCTACCAATTATTAGGCATAAATCCTTTGCAAAACAATATCTATCCACAGAACCATCCCAACCTTGCACACACAAAGGAGGCAAGACATGGCAATGTATCATCTCTGCCAAACAGCAAATTTCACTTCTTTAAACCACCTGCTTTGATGATGGTTACCTGGAAGAGCCATGTAATGTCTACAATTCAAATACCAAGCTCAGAGAATTCCATCCACTCATTATGATTACTTTCCCTTCAAGGCAATATGAGAAGACTTTGATTAATACTGTTTAATTTAATGTACTTTTAAGGCAGCATAGTAACATCTATGAACTATTTTTAAAGTTAATTCTTGATGACATGCCAAAATAGATGTAAAGGCAATTCTACACCATGAGTTCTAAGCTGACTCATCAAGTTCATATCCAAAATCTTTTTCCCATACTTTTACAAACTTTCAAGAGATAGAGCTTTTTAAAAAAAAAAGAAAAGAAAGCAAAAACATTGAAATCCCTTTGGTTTTAAAAGCTGTAACATTTGCAGGTGAAGAAATGGACGTAATAGAGGAAGCATAAAAAAGGGGAAGATAGAACATTATGTTGACTGAATAATAGGTGGATCCCATGACTCATAGACATGTTTCAAGAAACATGCCAAATATAATCACTGAATGTAGATCAGTTCTTTAACAGACCTCTAGATATCCCATGATGTCATTTTATAATTTCACACTTCTGCTATACATCATTGGTTACTGTTGGCAGGAACAGGGATGGGAAGAAAATGAAGTACCATGACACATGATGTAAGCTTCCTACTTTGGATGACTGAAATTCAGGAGAATCATTTACACAATGAAAAAGAGTGTCTTGCTGCTTGATTTTAGTTAGGCAAGTGATAAGAAGATTGGTACTTAAAACATTCATTAATTAATCATTGCAATTTAAAACAATTGCTGAGACTCATAAGTGCAATTGAAACAGATCTTGTTGAATCATCTTCTGGTACCCACTGGTTGGTCTCATTAAGTGCCAAATGAAGATGCTAGCCTTGGTTGACAGCAGGACATCAGGAAATCCATTTGGTAGACCTGAAGCTCAACAATGATTCTGATTCTCTTTGTTGCTGTGCAGTGGGCATCCAGACATTTTGCAAGATAAAATGACAGTAGCTATGTAAATGCTATCACTGGGGGACTTGGGAGCAGATCAAAAATTAAAAAGAGAGACTATGGTATCGTGCTCTGGAAAGAGGTCCTAAAGCAGCATCTGGTGTGGCTAAAAAGGCCAATTCGAGAGTGGCAGTCCCTTCCACACTGAGGGCAGATACAATCTGTCCCCTGTCCAGCCCCCAGATTTCACTGGTTCCGGGACTGCCTCTTTGCCTCAGCCTGCCGCACAAGTGTCTTTTCGAATTGGAGAAGGCCATACTGCGTCTTTAGCCTCCAGGCTGAACGATCAGAGGTCAAGGATTCCCAGCTGTTAATGTCCATTCCCAAGGCCTTCAGATCCCTCTTACAGATATCCTTATATCGCAGCTCAGGTCTCCCTCTGGGGCGCTTTCCCTGCACTAGTTCTCCATACAGGAGATCTTTCGGAATCCGACCATTAGCCATTCTCATGACATGCCCAAGCCAGCGTAGACGTCGCTGTTTCAATAGTGTATACATGCTAGAGATTCCAGCACATTCCAGGACTGCGCTATTTGGGACTTTGTCATGCCAGGTGATGCCGAGAATACGTTGGAGACAGCGCATATGAAAGGTGTTCAGCTTTCTCTCCTGCCGTACATAAAGGGTCCAAGACTCACTGCAATACAACAGGGTGCTCAAGACGCAGGCTCTATAGACCTGGATCTTTGTATGTTCTGTCAACTTCTTATTAAGCCATACTCTCTTTGTAAGTCTGGAAAATGTGGTGGCCACTTTACCAATACGTCTGTTCAGCTCAGTATCTAAAGAGAGAGTGTCAGAGATAGTTGAGCCGAGGTACACAAAGTCATGGACAACCTCCAGTTCTTGTGCAGAGATTGTAATACAGGGAGGTGAATCCACGTCCTGACCCATGACTTGTGTTTTTTTCAGGCTGATTGTTAGACCAAAGTCTTGGCAAGCCTTGCTAAAACAGTCCATAAGTTGTTGAAGATCTTCGACAGAGTGAGCAGTAACGGCAGCATCGTCAGCGAAGAGGAAATCCCGTAGGCATTTCAGCTGGACTTTAGACTTTGCTCTCAATCTAGAGAGATTAAAGAGTTTTCCATCTGATCTGGTCCGGAGATAGATACCCTCTGTTGCAGTTCCAAAAGTGTGTTTCAGCATGGCAGCAAAAAAGATCCCGAATAAAGTTGGTGCGAGGATGCAGCCCTGCTTCACTCCACTTCGCATGTCAAAGGAATCTGATGTTAGGCCATCAAAATACAAAATGACAAAATACGAAACAATGAAAAGTTTGAAAATTGCATTGCGGTTTCATCAACAACTTTTAACAGGAATGAAGTGACATTTTTAAAAAAATTGTGCCTTTGATCGTAATCCTCATTGTGGTCTGCAAATTTGAGCATTTACAAATATGATTTGGCACATGCAAGTTAGTATCTCAACATGATCACCTCTTTTTTAGTAATAAGGATTATCCTATATGAGAAATTCAGGTAAATGATAAAAAAAAATCACCCTCAGATTCTGATTCTAGAATGGCAAAGGAAATATAACTTGGCCATACAGTACCTAATTAAAGTTTAAAATAAACAGTCAATCATGTTTGTTTACAAAATGACATAATAATAAATGACATAGACTAGGTTATGAAAATAACCATTTATATAATCAAAATAAAAAATGTATGGGTAGATAATTCCAGAGCCGCAAAGAATAATTAAAAAGTTTTAATTTTAGTATTCTGCAGATACTAGCAAATGAGAATCCAAACAAAAGATGTTGATAAAAATGGATATTGTTATATTAAATAAAAATATGAGGAACAGGTTTCCTAATAGCATCTTTCTTTCTCACTGTTGTCTTCTCACAAAATATATACTGCCTTTTTATTGGTTAAAATGTTATTTGCACAGTGAAAATATTATTACATGATCTAATGAAAATATTCCCCAGCTTTTATTGGCTCATGAAACTTTTAAAGCAATTAGACTTCAGGATTGCTGGAATAGAATTATACAATGAAATAAAACTGGTTAATTTTTTCAAGATTATGTTATTAGATTGGATAGGCATATTTTAACAGCTGAATTAATTTGAACAAAAAAAACCTGTTTTAATTCCATTTCTGTCTTCATTTGTTGAGAGGGAACTGAATGAATTGTGACAAATAAATCACTACAACACACAAGTGGTTCTCAGCTGACAAATGGGCTATCAGAAATGAATACTTTTATAGGAGTAACCATGATAGTCTGCTGATATGAAAGCAAAATTCTACATGGTTCCCACTTCATTTAAATACAAAACTGATATCTCCTTGCCCTAGCATATATTGCTAGCTACTTTTGCAGTATCAAAAAATAGTTTTTAATTGTTATAATTGTGCTGGAATTATTCAGGGAATCCTGTAAACTATCAAATATTTCTGATTCTTAGTTCTAGGAACCCCAGTCAGCCTGGCCAGGAGCTAGGAAAGGTTGCTGGGAGTGGTGCACTACAATGTTATACCGGGTTCTATGAACACTTATTGTGCTTATGTGAGAAGATACTATATATTAAAGTGTATCAGTTCTAGAAGCATTATAAATTCATCACTTAAAAATGAAAATTCCAATCAAAGTATTGGAGGGATTGAAAATTCCAGTCGAAGGATTGAGTACCATGTCAGCAATGGACAATCCTGAATAGGATTCATACTTCACATAGCATCTGCAGGCACTCTCTGTCTAAATGGAGGATAGTATCCTCCCTTCAGTGTGACTGCAGGGTCCTACATCAAACTGTACATCAATCGTGACTGGCTGTAAGCTGAGGGCATATACTGGTCTAGTATCTGATTTTATTAATATAAACAGTGCTGCGCTTCAGTGTTTGATGGCCTAGACATTAGTATCAGAACATAGATCTTTTTAACATTTATAGTCCATTTTGTTTTACTGATCTAGTTGAAATGTTAATATATATTGCTAATCCATGTTAATATATATTGCTAATCCATGTATTATGCCATACGCTAAATAAATTTTAAAAACTAATCAAAGGATACCCATTTTCATTGTGTCCTAGTACAATGGAGGTTGTACCACAAAGAAGTGTGGCCCATCCCAAAAGATACAATGTGAGCAAAGGACAAAAATTAAATTAAATTATTAAATTAAATTTAAATTATTAAATAATTAATTTAATTTAATTTTGAAATTAAATTAAATTTCAACACATAGAAAGCTTGTTGCTAGGGGACAAAGGAAAGATATGAAGTTGAGGATGATGGTCAGTTAATCAGCTCTCCGAGCTTGGTTGTTTTCTTGCAGACATTTCATTAGCCAGCTAGGCAATGACTTCTAGCACTGAAGATGTTACCTAGTTTGGTAATGAATTGGAATATTGGAATATTCTTTATTGGTCAAATGTGATTGGAAACACAAGGAACATCTCTCCTGTGCATAAGCTCTCAGTGTACATACAAACAACAAAGTGATAAGTCATCGATCATAGATCATAAATCATACGATACAGCCATAAATCATAAGATATAAACAAGTGATAAATCATAAGATACCAATAGAAGAAGGTAGTAGGAAAGATGAGAAGATGAGAAGCTGAGGATAATAGCAATACAGCCCAATACATGGGTAAATATCTTTAGGCATAAGACAGTGCTGTGGGAATTAGGTGTCTAGTTGTTTTGGCAGGCAATGCCCTATAGCGGCGTCCTGAGGGGAGAAGTTGAAATAGATTATGTCCAGGATGTGAGGGGTCTATAGATACTTTCTCAGCCCTCGTGCAGTATACAGGTCCTCACATCTGTCAGAAAACAACCAAGCTCACAAAGCATCAAGGACCCCACAGTTCAATCCTGAGCTACAAAAATTCTCTTCTATTGATCACTTAATCAGCAGCAGAAGGGTTCTCAGCTTGGGAAAGAAGGGAATGCTAGAGTAGGTTTGGTGGTAAGGTAGACAGCATAGAGAGGCCACAGTTGTAAGAGGATCTGGAAAGAGGATCTCTAAAGTGACAGTGGGAGGACGGGATTGGGAAATTGGAAATCAAATCTGAACATTTTGGATTTGGATGAGAATTTCTGTTCCAAAAGGAATGCTATTTACCCTCTAGTTCATAGTATAGGTAGTCCTCGACTTAAAACAGTTCTTTTAGTGACTGTTCAAAGTTAAAATGGCACTGAAAAAAGTGACTTATGACCACTTTTCACATTTACGACCGTTGCAGCATCCCCATGAACACGTGTTCAAAATTGACATGCTTGGCAACTGACTCAAATTTATGACGGCTGTAGTGTCCCGAGGTCATGTGATCACATTTTGTACCTTCTAACAAGCAAAGTCAATGGGGAAGCCAAATTCACTTGACAATTGTGTTACTAACTTAACTGCAGTGCTTCATTTAACAACTGTGGCCAGAAAGGTTGTAAAATAGGGCAAAGCTCACTGAACAAATGTCTCACTTAGCAACAGAAAATTTGGGCCCAATTGTGGTCATAAGTCAAGGACTACCTGTACAAACACAAGAGAAAGAGTATAACTAAATATAATCCTACCAAACAATCCATACATACAATCATAATGATGTTTAAAGAAAAGACAGCATTTTAAAAAAATCACAAAAAACAGGAACAGTGTTTTTCTGAAACAATAATAGCAATAGCACTTAGACTTATATACCGCTTCACAGTGCTTTCAGCCCTCTCTAAGCAGTTTACAGAGTCAGCATATTGCCCCCGACAATCTGAGTCCTCATTTTACCGACCTAGGAAGGACGGAAGGTTGAGTCAACTTTGAATCGGTGAGACTTGAACTGCCAAACTGCTGGCAGCTGGCAGTCAGCAGAAGTAGCCTGCAATACTGCATTCTAACCACTGCACCACCACAGCTCATATACTTATAATAGCAGCTATAAGCGCATCTCAAAGTTTTAATATTACTTGCAAAAATAGCAATAACATTTCTGTTTTTCATGTCATTAAAGGAAACAAAGAAATGAAGAATCAGTGGGATTACAGATATCAGAGTAGTGTTAGATGTGATCTTTGCTGGTGGAGCATGCTGGCTGGGAATTCTGGGAGTTGGTCCACATATCTTAAAGTTGCCAAGGCTGAGAAAAATTGCATTAAACACATGATTGTGCATGGAATGGCAATGACGTATACCAGTTTTCTGGTAATTAGCTAACAACGAAATGCAATAAATTTCATTGAAATCCTGTTCTTTGAATACAAATATAGCCGATTTTTCATTCCTTTATGGCTCCTTTTCCTGTCTCATACATATAATCTCTTTCCTGCTCTCTACTCATCACCACTGCAGTGGCCAAAGGCCAGTCACCCAGTCACCCATCTGCGCTCCAGGTTTTTGAAATGGAAAATTATAATATCTGATCAGAATTCGTTCCTGCCTTAGCTTTCTTGCCAATCATTCAGGAACTGATAAATGCCCCTGATAATTTTCCCAAATGAAGACATCAGTCATTCCAGCAGCCTGTGACACCTGTCCAAACCTGTCACTCTTAATCATTATTATTTATCAAGGCTGCCAAAAGGAAAAAAAAATCTGCATTTCAAGAGTTTCCCCACTTCTTTTCTCTTAGACTTAGACTTCAGCCAGAAAAAGCACTGCAGACTCATTCCATTTATATGCCTCATTAACTGCTTCCCATTCACAGAACAAGATATCTGATTGCTTTTGAATCCCTTATCCCTTAATGGTGTCTTCCAAATGCTTTTCTTTCAACAAAACTATCTTGTCCCATCAGAAAGCCTAGACATTTGTACTTTAATCCTCAGTTTTTGCTACATTGCAACACTTAATCACAGGGAAAAACAAGTTAACATAAGTTTAGCCAGGACATCGCAGTGTTCTGATCTCTAATCCTAAAAGAGAGAAAAATCAGATCATTTTTAACTTCATTGCAAGCAACTGTTGGATTAAAAGCAAAGCTGTAGAAAGCAGAAGCAGCAGGGGCAGTGGGAGACTTTTTTAAAAGTTCAAGAAGGAATGCAGCATCTTGATTTTACTTAAGATCTAAGCCGGATGTTCATTTGGTTAAGAAGTAAAAAGTGAGTTTAACCTGAAAAAAATGTAGGACTGAAACAAATATTCAATCTTGCTTTATAGGAGTTCAGAATCAGGGTTGTGCAAGAATGTCACCATGGATCCAGCTGAAAGGAAGTTTGTGTTTCCTCCACCACCACCCCTCCTCCCCAGGGTCTGTGGAGATAAAAATACTAGCTACAAAGTCTGGTTTACCTTTCTTTTTCCAATGAAAGCAAAATATCTAATTCCCCTTTGAAAATCCTGGAGTCGAAGCCCACCAGTCTTAAAGTTGCCAAAACTGAACACCCCTATCTTAAGCAGAGCCCACTAATAAATGCCCTTTAGCCCTTCCAAGGCTTAACTAATAAGACATTAAGACTCAGACTTTTAAGCTTCAATCACTTACCATGTCAAACAAAACGTTGTTTTTAACAATGCAGATTGAAGCTGAACATGGCAAATAAGGACAATTACAAAAAATGTGATAGAAGCTGAGAGCGGCAATGGAAGCATTAAGGGCCTGATATCTAGAGGAAAAAAGTCTGAGATGCACCCCTTCCCTTGGGGCCCTAGGCATGTGCCTATTTTGCTCAATGGTTAATCCAGGACTGGCAGCAACAGATCTTAAAGGAATAATAGAAAATTTCAAATCAATGGACCAATTTGAACCTCTAGTTCCATATTCTGAACTGCCAGACAATGGCAAAACCATCATCTCCACTCTCCCCCAGTCAACTTTACTGATAACGCTTATTTTGTCTCATTCTGTCCCTAGCAACAAAGGTGCTAAGCCACCATTTAGGAGGATCACCAAAGTGCATTTGAATTCCGTTGCTCGAGAACCATACAAAATGTACGGGCCACCGCAATGCCTATCTTAACAGAGGGAAAAATCTTGCTTTTCTTTAAAGTGAAAAGTTTGAGAAACTTCTTCATTTCTTCTTCATGAAAACAAATTTCTGGCTGAAGATACAAAAAGATTGTCTATTTTGTGCCTCCCTAGTTGCTCCGGGTCATGTTCTAATGAAAATATGAAGAAGAATTATGTGCACAGATGCATTCCTTATTCTGGGTCTCTGTGTGTTTGTGTGTGTCTCTGTGAAATATATCACATGCAATTCTAAAAGTGTATTGTGCTCATTGGTCTTTAAAAAAAACAAATTATTTTATTGTATGATTTATTGTATGCATGCCAATGGATCTCTCAGAGATAGAGAGGATAAAAAACTATTTTAGATAGTGATATAAAATAGCATAAGTCAAATATAATTTGGGGAAAGAAAGCCAGAAAGACAATGACCTGAATTTTATAACAAGGGGTTATTTTGAATTTTATTTTCATAAAATTGAAATATGACTCTTAACAAATGGAAATTGACAGGCTGGCCTGAAGATGCTAGTTAAGGGTGGCGTGAAGGAGGGAGGGAGGGAGGGAGGGAGGGAACAAGGGGGGAAGAGAGATATTTTAAAACCCCAAAGTCTTGACTGTGTTTTATATAAAGTTGCAATAACCTCAAAATCAGCACATGTGTATTGGCGCAGCAGTTGACCCAGCCAAGCAAAATACAACAACATAATCCAGTTTCTCCAGTTCTATCTTTGAAAAGAGATTTTTGATTTTCATAACTGTGATGAAGACTTTTCCTTCAACAAAAGTCTTCATCAACTGAATTCTGGTTCATGCTCTTTTAAATTGCTTTCCCATCTAAGCATTGTGCTGGGAACTCTGGGTTTTGAGTTCCCAAAATCTATGGAGGTGCTAAGTTGGAAAAGTTATTTTAAATTGAGTACATTTGCTATCATAATTGGACTGGAATTTCCAAGTTTTAACACATATTTCATTTTCAATTCGATAGCCAGCCAGTATGTGAGCTATAACAAGTAGTCCTTAACTTACAAGTGTAATGGAGCCTTCCCATCATGGTCGTTAGTTGTGACAGTCATAAATGCAGTTCAGTTGCTGAGCGCCTGATGTTTGGTCACAAGACTGTGAGGGAATGACCATCAGAACCTTGAATCATAAGTAGCCACCCAGTAGGTCTGTTGTAATTTCAAATGGTTGTTAATTGACCAGTTCTAAATTGAGGACTATCTGCAATAAATTACAGGTGTATTCACAGGGTTGAATAGATCCTCCATATCAGAAAATATAATTTCGGTTTGAAAATCTGATAAAACAAAAGTCCCTACAGGACACTAAAGAGAGAGGGGGATTAGGTTTCCCGGATTGGGAGTTGTATTATCAAGCTGTGGCCCTGATGTGGATTAGGGATTGGATTATATTGGAAAATAAAAGATGCTTACTTTTAGAGGGGCATGACCTCCAGCAGGGCTGGCATGCCCACCTATGGACAGATAAAAGCAGAAACCATCAATACTTTCTGAGGCACAAAGTCCGGCAAGAACTCATAAAAAGTTGGAATATAGTTAAATGCCAACACTACACAAAACTTCCAGGCTGGCTTTCACCATTAGAAGCAGTTATATACCCCAACCTCTATAGGCAAGATAGGGTTATTGTATACAAAGATATCCTATCAGAGGAAGGATATTTAAAGCAGAGGCAAGAGTTGAGACAACAGGGGATTGCTTTGGAATGGTGGTCCTATCCAGTGCTTTTTTTTGTAAAAAAAAAAAAAAAAGGTACCGGAACTCACACGTCATACAACCCACTTTGCCTACCCTACAAGGTTCCATCCAAAAAAGGTGCCGGAACTCCGTTCTGAGCGTTCTATGAGAAAAAAAGCCCTGGTCCTATCTTCAGATACAAGCAAGATATGCGAAAGACAAGAAAGAATGGGGAATTAATAGACAAATAAAATACTTGATAAAATACTATTAGGCTCGGAGAAAAAACAAATCCAAAAAATATATAAATATATGTTAAATTATATGAGGAACAAGTTAAAGAAACGATGGTTACCTGGGCAATAGATTTGGAGCATGCTATAAACCTGGACCAATGGCAGCAAATTTGGGAACGCAATCGCAAAATTACATTGGCAACAATTTATAAGGAAAATCTCTATAAGATGCTATATAGATGGCACCTTCCACTGGCTAGGCTTGCAAAAATGTATAGTGGCTACTCACCACTCTGTTGGAAGTGTAAAAGGGAAAAGGGTACTTTTTTTCATGTTTGGTGGGTTTGCAAAGAGGCACAGGTTTATTGGCAGAGGGTTTGGAATTGGATAACAGAAATGACGGGTCAAAAAATTCAGTATAAACCAGAGATGCTATTACTTGGAATATTAGAAAAAAATATAAACAAAGATGATATATATCTAATTATACATGTGATAACGGCGGCAAGAATTTTGTTTGCTCAAAACTGGAAAGCAACTGAAGTGCCTAGCAGAGATACGTTAATAAAGAAAATTTTGTATTGCGCAGAATTGGACAAGATGACTAAAGAATTAAAAAACCAGGAGGAAACAGAATACGATTTAAGTTGGAATAAATTCTACAAATGGAAGGAAAAAAAGAAGGAAGGTCATTAGAAGGGATGTAAATAGAGGAAGAATATCTGAAATGTATAAAACATATGTATAATGTGGAATGATTAGACGTATGATTTGATGTATGTCAATGATGATACACTATGTTCAATGGTTTTTTAATATTTTGTATTCAATAAAAATTATTTTTTAAAAAAAGAAAATCTGATAATTGTCAAATCTTCCCATTGGCTTGAAATGCTTGTTTCCTATAGGCAGAGGTGTGGTTTCTTTTCATATGAAGAAGCTATGATAAACATGCAGAAGTCATTAACTATTTCAGAAGAGCACTTGAAGCAGCAAATGGTAATACCAGTAAGTTTTAAAATAGCTCTGCTAATATTTATGATACATTCATTCTGGCCAATATTTCAGAATGAATGGGGCTACCAAAGCTGAATCCAAGAATTTACACAGGAGTGGAAAAGCACAGCAGAATACAATTCCTAGGGCTGTAGACAAGAAAGAAATATATTATTTAATGACCATAAAGCTTAATCTCCATCCAGATGCTAATTTCAAAAAGTTGTGATCTTTGGAGGACAGTATTGTCCAAATCTCAATATATTTAGAGAGGCTTTTGACCTTTTATGAAGCTTTGAGTTTTGTCTTGATCCAGCAAAAATAATCAGGTTAGGGGAAAGCACTGTAGAGCATTGCATTGTGATTTATATTCAGCACGTGTAAAAATACACTTGAAGTTTGATGAATGTTTGCTTTAAAACATTCTTCATCTCAAAGAGAAACCTTCAACCTGAGATGGTGACCACATTCAGAACTTTGAGGACATGCTGGGGTACTTTCTAAAATGGTGGCCAAAGTGAAAGTTTTCCCATTCAGAAAACACTTGGGATATCATATCACAAAGTATAAATAAAAGATCTAATTAAACAGAATACTAGTTGCTACCCTATCTCATCTGGTTGCTACTTCTCTCAAGATATTTCCCCCTGTTCATGCTTGCTTTTATTCTTTTTCTTTTTTTTTCCAGGCAATGGGCCACTTCTAAAAAAAAAATGTACTAAGTTGCAGGCAGCCTTCAGTTTTATTTTTCTAAGAAAACTTATGAGTCCCATTTGAATCTTTCTTTTAGTAAAATTGACACTGGAGGATAGTACCTTGCAGGATATCAAACCCCCTTTTCAAATAAAAAATATGAATAAATGCTAAATCGATACAAAGGTGGGGTTCAGGGCAAGCCATTCGTATATAAAAAAAGCAAAACCCATTCCCTTCTAGCACTGATGATGTTACCTAGTTTGGTAATGAAATGTCTGCAAGAAAACAAACAAGTGCAGAGAGCACCAAGAACCCCACAGTTAATATAATGTTTGTAACTACATGACTGAAACCCCAGCCTTTTTTGTGTTGTGGTGGCCCCATTTTTTATTTTTTGTTTGGTCAAACTTGGCTGAATGCCTTTAGGAGATATAAATAGTCCTTGACTTCCAACCATTCATTCACTTACTGTTCAAAGTTACTACGGCACCAAAAAAAGTGACTTATGACCAGACCTCACACTTACAACCATTGCAGCATTCCCACAGCCACATGATCAAAATTCGGACACTTGACAACCAGCATATACTTGCTGTATGATGGTTGCAGCATCCTAGAGTCCTGTGCTTGCCATTTCTGAGCTTCCCACCTGGCTTCCAATAAGCAAAGTCAATGGGGAAAACCAGGTTCAGTAAACAACCATGTGATTGACTTAACAACTGCAATTATTCACTTATCACAACCATGATAAAAAAAAAGTTGTAAAATTGAACACAACTGACTTAACAACTACCTTGCTTAGTGACAGAAAATTCTGGTCCCATTTGTGATCATAGGTTGAGGATTACCTGTATTACTATCTATCAACGAAGTGCACATCTACAGTTTTCATCACCACAGGGCTATTGCTGTAAGAATGAATGGCCTAAATCAAGACAACCACAGTTTCAAATTCATACCCAGTCATGATGGGCACAAAAGATCCTGGACCTCATAGCATTACTAAGAGAGAGAAAAATGGGAAAGAGGGAGAGAGAGAGATAAGGCACATTGTCTTGAACTTCTTGAAGTTCCTCTTGTTAGGCAAGAGTATTGCCTAAAGAGTATTGCATTGTAGAGAATGGATTGAGAATCCTTTGATCAACACTTCCTGGATTTCAACAACACTCCCTACCACCCCATCAAAAGGAGATGAATTGAGAAATTATTCATTTCATTAATGATTCCATAATTTAATTAGGGAAAATATATACACCTATAAGGTTAACAGGATGCAGTATGTTATAAATCATGGAATAATGTAACCTGAAACATTACCACATAAACAAATTCTGGCTCATAGATAATCATGGTATTCTTTCATTTCACCAAAGCTTTTTTTTAGGACCACAACAGAAGACTAAAAACAGAGAAGCTGGAACAATGTAAGACTGAATGTCCTGGACAGAAAAAAATGGTGATGTACATAACTATAAGTATGGAGGTACTATGAGTCCACATTTTTTTGTCCCATCCACTCTGTGTTCCCACATACATAGTATACTTTGATAGTAGTAGGTTTTATAATGTGTTGAGAAGTATACATAGGTATAGAGCAGTGTTTTTCAAATTTGGCAACTTTAAGATATGTGGACTTCAACTCCCAGAATTCTCTAGCCAGCATGCTAGTTGGGGAATTCTGGGAATTGAATTTCATATATATTAATGTTGCCAGGTTTGAAAAATGCTGGTACAGAGGGTTCTCATTTGGTTTTACTATATGGAAAGTATCAAAATAAAATAACAATGAGATTAAAGGTGTGGCAACATCATCCCATTGTATATTTTACCTATTCATGTGAATAACCATTGAATTGTCTACTAATGGGATACATATTGTGGGGATGTAAATAACTGCAACCATGTCAGTATACTATTTTGATTATCCTAATTCAAAACGCTGTTGGGAAAAGCATTTCAGAATTTAGCAAAGCTATCAATAAAAGCCTAAAACCTTTCCAATTAAGTCTAAGCAACTACAATTGCCAAGAAATACAAAGCAAGGATCTAGAAAGACCCTATGTTGTAACACATTCCACATACACACAGACACACACAGAGAGACATGCATGCATAGCATAAGGAAGCCAATTAAGGTCTTAAAATTACTTGTCTGATCTCTTTCTACCCCTCATTATACATGGACTAAAAGGCCTTTTAAAAATATTTGATTACTGTCAATTGATTTGGATGGCATAAAGAATAACATTTTTAATTAAATGCCCTTCCTATCTAATAAAACCTATTCAACCTTCTTCTGAGACAGGTGTCTCTAATCTGGGTGGAATTACAAAAGGACCAGGTTTGCCAGACTGTTTGCCTGATTAAACTAGAGGCACTGAAATTGTTTGGGTACGGTGCTATTTGTCATCTGATGCTGAAATGGCAACCAAGTGTGAAGAAACCTGGTGCCAGTCAAAATTATGCACAAAATAGAGTTTATTGAAAACTTATTATAGTGTTTTTCTTTTCTTTTGCATTTGTGAAACGTATCTCTCACTTTTATAACAGAATTTATTTACTTTGCATTTGACAATGATACAGAGATAAAATTTAATTTTTAGATTTAAAAACTCATTCTACATAACAAATCAATTGAGAAGAAGTAGTTCTGTATGGCTTCCTTGTTGATCATTAGCAATGGTGTGCCAAATTACAATAGAGATAAACAAATATCATGACATGAAGATCCTGATCTGATCTGACATTTAGAATACATCAGAAAAGAGATGCAGAAGTGATGTTTGAAAATTGTTGGCTTTTGATACATATTTTCTTAATGCTACAACAAAAAATCTAGTTCCCAGCATGATTAAATTGAATTTTGAATTGTGTTTTAAAGCTGTAGTTCCTGTAACACTAGATCAGGGGTTCCCAACCGGGGATGCTCGCACCCCCTGGGGGTGTGAGGCGATATTCCAGGGGGTGTGAAAACTTGGGTTTAGAAGTTTCAAAATTATAGTTTATATGCATAATTCATTGCCGTTATTTTGAACTTTTGTAAGGGGTGCAAGAACATATCAAAAGCGTTCTAGGAATGCAGGGTATAGAAAAGGTTGGGAACCTTTAATGAAAAACAATTATATAATAATATGATAAATAATTCCCATGTCTAATCTGTCTTTTTGTTTGATGGATAAGACTTCTACTTATTGTAACCTTCAAATTAAAAGAACAGGTGAGGAAGAAACCATGGTTCTCGTGCCAGAAAATAGTTATGTCAACATAGATCAGATCTTCTAAAGGCTTTCAAGAAACCAGATAAATATCTATTGACTCACAATAGGAAGAAAAAGACTTCAGAATTTAAAGCCAGCACTCCTGTGATACTGCAGTGGACATATCTTCTGTGGGTATATAGCTTCATTCTTCCCTGCAATAGTAACCCCATCTTATCATGTGATGTATGTGGATTTTCTGCCACATAAATAAATCCTAAATAAAGAGGAAGATGCCTAGAAATCTGAGTTTTAAAATGTCCTCTGAGAAGCTGTATAAACCCTATCTTATTTCAACCCATGATATACAAATTCAGTTCCTTTTTCTCAGCAGTACCTGACCAAGTTAATGTTTTAGCTAGGTGGTACTGATTAGTCTATTCTAATTTTGACTATGCTAATTGGGAATTCTGGAGCTTACAATTCCAATATACTTGGGGTAGTAACTGAGCTGTTCTATTATTAAAAGAAAGAAAATGACATATTTCTATGTATGTACTATTGAAACCATACACCCATGTACATCCTTGTGCATACAGTATTTACATAAGTTCCTGCTGAAGCCAGAAATATATGAGTCTTTCACAGAGCAATGCTACATCAACCAGTGTTTGTCAACCTTGGCAACCTTAAGAAATCTGGACTTCAACTCCCAGAATTCCCCAGCCAGCAAGTCCACATCTCTTAAAGATGACAAACACTGCCGTTAACAGTGGGTCACGGACTGAATGGTAATGAAATACGCCATTTAGTCAGTGACAAATATAGCTAGGAATTAACACAAGTTTATTTTAACAGAACAATTTCTAAAAAGAAGATTTAATCAGTATAGCGTTAAACCAGCAGATTGTTGACATTCTCAGTGTAACAGACAATGGAGGTGGGGAATTAGGTTGCTAAGTCAGTAGAGCTTGGGAAAATAAGCACAATGGAGATTTACTATCCCCCAATGAACCACACCACGGACAGAAAGGGTAGAATGATTTTAGGGGTGATGGAATAAATTAAATCTGAGCAGAATGTTTGTGATGTTTCTTAGTAAAAAAGTATAAGGACTTTGATTCCAGAAACCTATTGTAAGTATAAATAACCTCTGATGTGGGTGCATTTGATGGTAACTTTCAGACACTTTGGTGTTACTGAACAGATTGTCCACAAACATATCCCAAATTTCAAACAAAAAGGGCCAATCTAAGAACAAAGTACTTGTTTTAGTTTGAGTAAGATCACTGGACTATATTCTCAACACTTGACTCCAAAAACCAATAGCCCAGGTTTTCAGACATCATTATTATTATTATTATTATTATTATTATTATTATTATTATTATTATTATTATTATTATTATTATTATTATTATTATTATTATTATTATTATTATTATTATTATTATTATTATTATTATTAATCAACAACAATAATAATAATAATAATAATAATAATAATGTTCGATAGCATAGACCAGTGATGGCGAACCTTTTAGAGACCGAGTACCCAAAAACTGGCCCCGCCCCCGCTCCACCCCCTGCCCCGCCCCCACTCCGCCTGCCCGCAGGGCCACTCACCGCCTCCAGGGCCTGCTGCAGATCGCCCAGGCAGCCCAGCAGCGCCATGGCAGCCACGCCCTCTGCCCACGCCCCACAGCATCAACTGTGTGCGATGGGGCGTGAGGGCAGAGTCTTGTCTACGCTGCCTGGCTGCCATGTCCTTGGATGTGCTGCTCCGCGTGGGCCACGCTCAGGGGTGACTGCTCCAGGGGGGCTGCTGGTGAGGGGGTCGCAGGGGGAGGCAAGGCTCGGGCAATGGCATGTGTGCCCACAGAGAGGGCTCCGAGTGCCACCTCTGGCACCCGTGCTATAGGTTCGCCACCACTAGCATAGACTTAGCATCGCTTGGGTTCTTAATGCTATACAGTTGAGATACAGCCTCCATCTCCAATACTGAGTTCAAATAATAGAGTAGTTTTGATGGATCCAATGCTAGATTTCTTATTGAAATATCCTCCTTTCAACCTCCTGCAAGATGCTCCAGCTTCATTGAAATTCAATTACTGTCCTCCTTTCCAATTTTCCTGGATTTCAATAGACTTGATATATAACATTAAAAAAGTACAAATTTCTTTTTCTCTGTCAGCTCTCTACATATACAACTATCAACCAACAGAGCATGTACCTTTTAAGAAAAAACAGAATGCAAGCTCTTGTGCTGAAAGTCAAGACTCCATGAGATCACAGCAAGCTTTTCCTGAAAGTAATGTAATTGTTTCTGGGTAACAAAAGTCTAAGCCCTGAATACATTACCTATAAGTCAGAAGTATATGGAAGAAAGAAAAATTGGTGCTAAATAGAAATACTTCAGTAGAAAAGCAAGTAATTATACTATTCATCGATTCAGAGCAAAGTAACATTTCTTCTTCAGCGGTCTCTATGTTTACTTGGAACTCATCTCTGCTGGGATTTATATGATTTACTCCCAAGAAAGTATGTAGTTTTCAGTCTTGGCTCTTAAGATCTGGGTGGAGAAAGACCTCTGAGAAGATACAAAATCCAGATGGAATCATCCCAATGTCTATTGAAAAGGATCGGAATGCTCTTTTGAACTTATCTTGGGGGAAATATGTATATATATATATCACTACTTTGATAGGAATCCTCCAGAAAGAAAGAGATGGAAAGTGACCACCATCACCCCCCAAAAAAAGCTGATACATCATTTTTTGATCTAAAATGACAATTCTAATGATCTTGTTTTATTAAAACAAAGAGCGAGAGAGAGTAGTGGGAGACTTCATATGCTTATACTTTGGAAAATAATCTCTTGTTCCAGAAACCAAAGAAACCAACCCCCCCCCCCAAAAAAATGTAATTTTAGAACTGTAGTTGACAAAAAAGGGAATAAATAGTAACTATGGAAGTAAACTGTAATTGCAGACAGATCCACAAAGTGCCTGCACAAAGTAATGAAAAAGTAAAATCCAAAGAGGCTGAATATGACCTTTTAAAGAAGAATTTATGCATTATAAAATATGTATAAAATAGGTCAAATAGAGATAAAGATAGCAACTGCAGCCTCGCAACCATGCTAAGCTAAAATTAACTACCAGTCCATACTTATTAATAGGTGGAATAACTGACACCACAATCAGTACAAAGCTGGTCATACAGAATCCTGGATACATTTTTTTAAAAAATAATGCAGCCTTATTTGAGCTAGATTTGTAGCAAGAAAGAAGACCTCAGAAAACAGCACAAATCTTATAATTAATAATCTTGATTAATGGGTATTTTTAATTGTACAATATTACAAAAATTGGTCTCTTTCTTTCCTTTTGGTATCCCTGTATCATGATTAATGAAAAAGAAGTATGATTGGTAACAATACTTAGAATGGTTCTATTCCACAGGCCAAATTAAGCTTTAAAAACAACAGGCTTTGAATTAACCATAACAACTCATCAGAATTATCTTCAAAAAAGGTGAAGGAAAAGATGGATGGAAGAAATCAATAATGCCAAAGGTGAAACTTCTACTTTGGATTTTGTTACAATTCTATTTATTTTCTACCAATTGGAGAACTTTAATATTTGGTATTTAATTTATCTAAGACATTAGAAAGGAAGTAGTTGCCAATGTTTATTCAATATACTTATTAGATTTTTATCCTGCCTTTGTTATCTTATAAGTAACTTAAGGTGGCAAACATACTTAATACTCCTTCTTCCTCCTATATTCCCCACAATAACAACCCTGTGAGGTGAGTTTGGCTAAGAGAGAGAGAGTGACCCAAAGTCACTCATCTGGATTTCATGCCTAAGGAGCAACTAGAACTAATAAACCAGCACCTAAACCACGTCACCAAAATGTAAAAACAAAAACAAAAAAAAATGGATAGTAGAAGTCATCTCCATGTAGAATATTTTTAAAAGGAGTCCATTAATTTCTATCTGTTAATATCTTGAAATACAATGAAATGCACATTTATGTCTTAATGTTTTGACCAATAAAGAATTTACCTCTAGCCAAAACTATGTCTGAATGGCTATGTGTTGACACCAGTAAAGAAAGCAAAATTATCATGAGAAAACACAAACCAGCTATGCTCCAGGTAAGTTACAGTTAACTAAATGTTTAGCTAACCTTTTCTTCCCATAGTTGAGGTCACTAAATTTTATTTACACAGTTTGCAAAAGGAAATGGCCATATAGGAAGGAAAAGCAATTGAGTCAAGTGGAATGGAGGAAGTGTAAGAACAGCTAGCATCAGAAGCCATATGCCATACAAAAGAATTGCAATACGTTATGTTCATATGAATTAGCTGCTTGATGCTGCACTGAATATTTCTTAGGCTTTTTTTATTATGCAATTGCTTTGATGCATTTTCTGTTGCAAAAAGAAGAAACTTAACAGTGAAATGTTGATATGTGCATCATGAACGTTTTTCAAAATCCGTACACAAATAAAAACAAGAAATGAAATTCACCCTGATTTCACTTGTATTTTTAACTAGACAACCTGTACCCCATTGGTTCATGATTTCAGAGATATTTCCTTAGCTAAACAGAGAAACCAAAAGCAGGCAAAAAAGACAGTGGCACTTGCAGCAACTTGTAACTTTCTGCTGGCTTCCCCATTGAGATTCCTTGTGGGAAGCTGGCAAGGAATATCAGAAATCTTCCTTCCTTGCTTCCTTCCTTCCTTCCTTGCTTGCTTCCTTCCTTCCTTCCTTCCTTCCTTCCTCCCTCCCTCCCTTCCTTCCTTCCTTCCTTCCTTCCTTCCCTCCTTCCTTCCCTCCTTCCTCCCTCCCTCCCTCCCTCCCTTCCTTCCTTCCTTCCTTCCTTCCCTCCTTCCTTCCCTCCTTCCTCCCTCCCTCCCTCCCTCCCTTCCTTCCTTCCTTCCTTCCTTCCTTCCTTCCTCATTGCTCTATGTGTGTGGAGGTGACCAAAGATGCCAGGTCAGGAAAAACACATGCGGGGGTAGCACAAATTGGGGGAGTGTGTGGGTCACAGTGTGGGCCAGGAAAATTATACTGGGGTTTTATTAGTATATAGATAAATCAAGGTGATGAGAGGAGGGGGAGGGGAATGGAGGGGAAGGGGTAGCAGAATTGTAGGGGGTTGAGGAGGAGGAGGAGGAGGAGGAGGAGGAGGAGACAGTACTAAGACATAAGAAAGCCAGAAACCACATGAGGCTTTTACATAAATGTCTTGCCTCATAAAATGCTGTTATGCAGAAAAAGTTCCATTTAATTTTTTTCCCTATCATTTAATTGGAGAATTTGATTTTAGGGTGGAGTTGTCTGAATTTGAGTAAGAGTTAAATCCTTACTCAGTATTTTTTCACTTTTTATATTACAAAGTGGTCAAAGGGTATAAGTGAATGTCTTGTCTTTAGTGGTTCAATCCTCTCTCCAGTGCTCTCCAGTCTCACTGGCTTCTTCCTCATTCAGCCTTTAGGAAAAAAGCATAATGAAGTCAATAACCCCTCCTATAGGACTTTTTCCAGTCGGGAAGTCTTAGTTGCCATTTTTCAGAGGGGTTGAAAGATGATTGACAGGAAACAGAACTCCGGAAGTAGCTGTCTTTCATCTCCAATCATAAAATAAGCTCAAAATATACCCCAAGAGAAACCTGCAAGAGAGTCTCAAGTTCTTTAAGAATGTAATAATAAGTCATCTTTTGCAGGGGAAGAAAACTGTGAGAACTGAGCAAGGTAGCAAAGCATATTTATGGTGGTCAGATAAGCATTATTAGATAAGCATTCGCTGATCTGGAAGCATTCAAAGTTCCAGACTTTTTATTTAATATGGCTGAAGCCTGGAATATCAAAGCATTAGAAGACTATCAGACTCAGGATGACCATACATTGTATCATAGATTATAGGCATGTCAGCTTCTATATGCTTCATATTTCCAGAGATTTATTCAAGTAGTAAGGCCATGAAGTCAATATTGGAACTGTAGGTGGTTTCATGAAAATGTCCATGCTATGGCCAAAAAAAGAAATAAAAACGAGTGAATTGCAAAGAATATTATTTTTCCTATTCTTGAAATAAAACTGTCAGTGCTATCATAAAAAATAATAAATTCCAACTTTAATAGCATCCCGTCACTCCTAAATAGAGTTGGCACTAAAACTGTTTTCTTTGGGAAGCTGGATGACCCACAGATACAGCTCTGGGAAAAATGGGTAGAGGGGATTTCTACATCAACCAAAAGAGTTTAGAACTGGTATTTGAAACCAGTTATGGTTCAAGTAACTTCAAGTCTTTCAAGAATCCCATCTTCACCAAAGTGTATCAGGGAAGATGTACACACACACACACACTGAAATCACAGTAGAACTAAAGTCCATTTCTACTAAAGTAGAACTAAAGTCCATTTCTAACTCTTCCCTGATACACTTTGGTGAAGATGAGATTCTTGAAAGACTTGAAGTTACTTGAACCATAACTGGTTTCAAATACCAGATCTAAACTCTTTTGGTTGATATAGAAATCCCCTCTACCCAAAATGCCCATACAAAGTTCACCTATTCTAATTACTTCCTCTATCTCTTGGAACTGGCAGTGAAAGATTCAGGGAGAAACACTGCCTCTTTGTCTCAATGAGAAGCAATGTATCACTGTAGGAATACAGCATATCATGAAATAAAGTCATGCCTCCTTACACAGATCTTGTATTTAGCTGAAATCCCTCTACAATGTGAAAAGAATTGAGTCAGTTCCTTTAAAAAAATGAGGGATTAAACATTTAGCCAGTTTTTTATGTATATAGGGGTATAAATTAGTGGTGTCCTGGGATTAAGATTCTCTCAAATTTTATGAAAATATTAATCATAGTATTTTAACACTACAAGTCTATCTTGTTTATTAAGTAGTAGTAATCAGGTGTGTTTGAAGGGCAAAGATTCCAAATGATTGCACTCCTCAAATATCTGATGGGTATCATATGTAAGAACATCAAGACCTATTAGCTTTTTTTTTCAGACAAAAAGCCTGTTGTTTGTTCTTTCAGAATGCAGGATGTGGGCTAATTATCTTGTGTTATGGGAAGGCAGTTGCTGGGTGAGTGTTAAAAATATTTCTAGTGGAACAAGAATGTCAAGAACCAATGACATGAAAAGCTGGGAGAGCTCCTCTTTATTGGATGTGTTCAAATAGAAAATGGACACCCATCTATCAGGGATGTTTTAATTTGGATTTTTAAACTGATGGAATAGTCATTATCCAGGGAGCTTGATTTAATGGTTTAAAGGGTCATTTCCCATTTTATGTTTCTGTGAACTTGATATTCCTTGGATGACAAACATGGTGTCTACTTCATGAAGGTCTCTGTGTCCTCAGGTGTTCAAATGGTTTGAACGGCAAGAATCAGTGTTCTTTCTGTCCTGAAGACAAATAAGGCCTACACAAAAGGAAAGCAAAGTATGCTAATTACCCTATGGTTACTCTGATTAAGATAAGTGTATGATAATTGGACTTGCCTACACCACAGAGACATGTACAAAATAATGACAATACAGATCAGCAAACAATCAATTTTCAGATTCCTTCTTTGACCACAAAGAAGATAAACAAATGAAGGGATTTTCCATTTAAACAGATTGTGGTTCAAGATCCAATTATGATACCAATTATATCCTGTTACAACAAACACCCAAGAAGGGTCTGTGGATTCTGATTTTATTCTTAAGGCGCCTCAAGGTCAATTTGTCAAAATCAAGAGAGAATAATGTCAATCCTTTGCATCTGGGTTCGAATCTAGAAACATTGGTCCACATTCTGATTTTTTTTTTCTTACTTCTACAATACATGCTTTCTCTACTTCATTGTTATATTTGCTTTTGTACCATGGACATTTTGTATCATGGATTGATCTCCCATAATTACTAGTCAGTTATGTTCTACTGTTAAATTTAAGCCATTTTGCAACCCTAGCTTTTCATATGGTCTCTGAACCCATCTACTTCCACTTTTTTTAGCCTCAGAAAACTTCCCCACAGCACAATTGCTGACTGTTTGTGGTGCAGAGTTTTTTTTAGTTTAGAAACAGGAAGTACATGAAAATTGTAGTGTAAGTCCTAAAATAAGCTTAACATAATTTATAAAAGAAAAACTCTGATTTATACACACACACACACCAAAGCAGAAGAAAAATAAAATATTTGCCCTTGTGCACATATGTGAAATAGAAAGCCTACTGCAGGGCATCAAGAACAGTTAATGGAAACATAATTTTAGACAACAGTATACAGTTCAAGAATGCAGAAGAAATGACAATTAGATAGCAATTTTCTAAGTGTAGAAAAAAAATGGGTATGGGGATTATTGTTTAGATCTGGCATGCCTGAGTGCAAAAAGAAGGAAATTATAGAATATTGATTATACAATTAACCCATTGTTTAATGACTATTCCATCCTATAATTTCTTCTTTAATAAATAAGAGATGGATATTGGCTAGAAATCTAAAAGACCTGACTAACAGCAGATTTATATGACAAAACGGAGAGGAGAGGAGAGGAGAGGAAACAGAATGAAAAGAAACAAGAAATAAAGTCAGTGTTAAAACAGTAGAGTGAGGTAGAGTTTCAGGCAGCATATGAAGAGAAAAAATCTGGTTGCATAAGTCTTAGGTAGTATCAATATAAGTACAGACCACAGTGTAGGTTGCTAATCCAGGAAAAATAAATAGTGGGAGACTCAGAAAGGATGAAAGGAACTATTTCACACAGCACAGTTAACTTTTGAAAATCTATCATCAGGAGTGGTGATGTACCACATGCTTACACAGATAATAGAGCTTAGCAATAAATCTGTCTGTGGCCAACTGGGCCATAAAAATGGCTCTCCTTTGCCTAAAAATACTAACTCAGTCCAAACCATTAAGGCAATACCTCAACTTAGAAAAAACATCAAGTCATTTTGTCTCAATGCATCAAATCAAAGCTTTCAAGTTACCTGATTATTTTATTCTGTGGGAAATGAGCTTGTGAGCATCTACAGAGGCTTCTTTTCTGCTTCTGTATCAAAAGAGCATGGCTGCTCCCATTCAATCTTCAGTCCCCAGACATATTTTGATTCATTTCAAGGTGTTGCTTTGATAAAATGAAATGTTCTTCTGAACCTCCAAGTAGTCTTCATGGCTACTAGTCATGATCACTCACTACAGTTTCCAGGGTCAGATGTAGAATATCTTTCAGCAGAGGTTGCTTATTATTGGTTTAAACAGCAGACTTGCTTAGATAAAACAAGGCACATTTACATGTGCCACAAGAGTATTGTAACAGAATAAAAGAGTTGGAAGGGACCTGGGTGGTCTTCTAGTCCAACCTCCTGCTCAAGCAGGAAACCCCATACCAAGAGATTGATTGTCCAATCTCTTCTTTAAAACCTCCAGTGTTGGAGCACCCACAACTTCTGAAGGCAAACCTTTCCACTGATTAATTGTTCCCACTGGAAATTTCTGCTTATTTCAAGGTTGCTTCTCTCTTTTATTAGTTTCCATCTATTGCTTCTTCATGCTTTCAGGTGCTTTGGAAAATAAGTTGACCCCTGCTTCTTTGTGGCAGTCCCTTAGATATTGGAACACTGCTATCATGTCACCTCTAGTCCTTCTTTTCATTCAAGAACAATTCAACATCTCCTTCAATTTTTATATTTTTTGAGGGGGAAACTTTACAGTTTGGGCAAAACCCACCAAATCAGGAACTGGGTTGGTTCCACGTTATCAGAGTTGTCTGCAGAAAATGCCACAGATGAGGCAGAAAACAAGAAACCTTATACCATCTAGTCTCTACTCGGGATTTTTCAGCCAGGGTTTTTTCTAATAGTTCTAATTTGCACAACGGGCTTAATCAAATCAGTTAACAAAGAAGTAGCTGCATCCTTATTGCTTACTGATATGGTTAGTTACTGTGGGGAGCAGAATCCTGGACTAAAAAGGCTTCTTTTTTCTTTAACATTCTCTAATGTTATTCTATGTGAATCAGGAAGGCATTATAGCTTTCTTAGGTTTGATAGATGTCAGACAAAAAGGAGGATAGGATCTATGAAGACATCAGATTCCTTCACTTGCACAACCAAGACGTACTTAGGGTGAATAGTTCATTTGCAGCTGACATGTCAAAAGTTGAGAGCAGGGGTGAAGACAAGATAGAAATAGCAGACTCTGAGGAGCTAGCTGAGATCAGAAAATGTAACACTTTAGGGGGGGAAAGCAAACTGCTGGACTGAAAGCCTTAGAAGAAGCAGGAGTTAAAAACTGGTAAAAGCTGAGTGCAAAGTAGCTTGTGTGCTGACAAAACAGCTGGTTATGAGATAAACAAAGCTGTTCTCGCACAAGATAAAAGAAAGAAACCTCCTCTAAGTCAGAGAAGTAAAGAGGTAAATGGGAGTGAAGATGGGAGACAGCTGAGTCAAGAGAGAAGAATCATCCGTGTGAATATTAAGATCACTCATTAAAAGTATTGTGAGATATTATACAGATCAGATACCAAGAAATCCTGTGGTACCTTGTCTGTTAAGTACAGTGTCTTCTTAGATATATTACTTTATTGTGTGTGTATGTATGTATGTAATGTGTTAAGCAATAGTAAGGTATCTGTCCTGAAATAAAATTTAACACTTTTATGTAACAACCTGACATGGTTGCATTATATTTATACAAGTAGTCCTCAACTTATGAACACAATTGGAACTGGATTTCTGGTCGTAAACCTATTACAGTAATAAGTTTAGGTACCCAATGACTGGACCTGATTTTTAGACATTTTTTGTGATGGTCATTAAGCAAATTCAGTCATTAAGCAAGCACACTGAACATGCATGCAAATCCGTTCTTCCAAATGGATGTTGTTTGCTGGAAACTGGCAAAAAATGTTGCAAATCCCAGTCACACTATCATGTGATGCTGCAACTGATTGTAGAGATGAGCCAGTTGCCATGCATCCAAAAGCAGACATGGAACCATAAGCCCGTGGCACATTTTACAACAGCCAGACGTACTTAATGGGCCGTAAATTTTGAATGGTCATTGAGTGACTAGTTGTAAGTTGAGTGCTACCTGTATCCCCAAATGTTTCCATGATTCACATGTGTCTAGCAAATTCTCCCTCCCAAATAAAAAAAAAAGTTATGAAAAATAAAATTTGAGACTGTTCTTTGTCCTCTGCCATGTCTTTTTTAGTGAAGTTCTCATTGATAACCAGTACTTTTTTTGTAAAAAAAAAAAAAAAAAGGTGATGGAACTCACACACGTCATACAACCCGCCTTGCCTACCCTACAAGGTTTACCTTTGTAGTTGAAAATAAACCCCTTCAATTTTTCGTGTATATAAAAGACTAGGATTTTGTTCAAGGTAAGTTAATACTATTAATGTTACCATGCACTGTGTGGCTTTAAATTACAAGAAGGCATTTTATTAATCTTTTGGGACATTTACCACTGGCATACCCATTTAGTTTAATGAGTGGAAATGTCAGCTTTCTATGTGGAATGAAATTGGCCCAATAAAACAAAATTTGGTTGCTTGTAAAAGATTGAATTATTTTTAAGAAATTGTCAAACAAGGTGGAAAAATTTACATTTGGAGTTTAATATGGATATTGACTTGAAACAAATTAAAGTTGAAACTTTGTCAGTGAACAGATTACTTTTAATTTACCTTTAAGTTAAAACCAATTTAATAAATAGATGTGATTAAACCTCATACTGTAGGTCTACCTTTACATCTGACCAATACATAATTAATATATATTATTAATAATAATAATACCTCCAAATCACAAAACATTGGCTTTATTCTTATTTTTCCCCTCTGCAGTTTGAATATAAAGTATAAAAGACTAAAAAAAAAACAGGATCGCCAACAGGATCGCCAACGTCCGATAACGGATATGGCACAAGAAGAAGAAGAAGAAAAGACTAGAAAGAGATTTTCGTAGACATCCCAGCCTTTGAACCGGACCAGCAAAGTTTCGCTGTCAGGCAAGCTTCCACGCCAGCCACCCTTCTTTCCTCTCGCTTCGCCTCTTTTTAACCTCACACCTTACATTCTGTAAGGGAAGGCAAAAGGCTTACTCAGCCTCTCGTGAAAGATGGCCTCCATGTTTATGTGTCTCCCACCATCACCATTGGCTTCCACACCACATGGTCCGACCCAGCCAATCAAGCCACGCTCTGGCTGTGGTGCTCCGGCGCCTCATGGCTCCTCCTAGAGGAGGCAAACAGCGCTGGAGGGGACCTCACTCGCACCATACCACCAGCGGGGCATTTTTCAAAAACAAACGAGGATAGGAAGGTAAACAATAGGAAAGAACGCAACTCTGAAAAATCCATTGAAAAAAGATATCGGAACTCTGTTCCGGTGCATTCTATGACAAAAAAAGCCCTGCTTGCATGTATTATCTTTACCAATACCAATATTACTGGTATTAGGCCATGTTCTACTCTATTATAACTGAACACTATTATGAACAAGTCTGTTGTATCAATAGCGGGGGGGGGGAGAAGATAACTATTAAGTGAAACTTCTCTCAAATACAAGTGATACTTCCTCATTCTAAATAGTAGCTAAATCTTAAATTCCTGCAGTAAGAAACAATGCAACAGCTGGTGCAACTTTCAGTATTGCTGTTCTTTTTAATTATGTTTTATGTAATTTTCTCATTGCTGATCAAAATAAAATGATTCTGACCTTTCTGTCAGAATTTCTAATTTTTTTTATTTTAATATTACTGCATTTAAAGTTGCAGTTATAAAAATGTGTAAATTCCTGATTTTGGGAAAATCAGGGTAATAGTTATGATATTTCTGTGCTCTTCCATTATTAATTGAGTTTGTACTGTAGGAAATATAACCTGTTAATTCTCTGAAATAACTACCAAAAGCTTTTTTTAAGGGGAAAAAAATCTTACCTAGCATCTTACAAACAGTATGGGTTGGAATCTTTGTGGGTTATTTCTGCTGTTGTTGGTGTGAGCTGACAGACACAAACCTGTTTAGAACTTTTAACTTCCCACATTCCTGGAATAATTATTTTGCTTATCACACAAAGAGGGGCTCAGAGATCTGCCCCTATAAACCTATTGCTCTTGAATTTTGACTGGTGAGAAATGCAAACATGGTTAGCTCATGTGGTAATTAAGGACAGATGTGATTATTTGACAAATAATCATAACAAATAATTGTCACTTCCTGGTTTGAAAAGCACTAATTTAAAGCATGTGTCTGCCAATTTCACCTCCACCGGGCTAGTTCTCTTAGGTAGGGCACACATTCCAAACTGCTAACTTCTTAGTTAGAACTAACACTTCATTCCCTCCTTATAATTTCCTATTTCAAACATTCACTCTCCTCGGAAGTCTCTTCCAAACCAGCTTCTGTTCTTTTAGCACACATGAGGAGCTACTGTGGAGGGGGGACGGCTCCTGATTGACAATTAGATGAACACACCTCCACAGATGGGCATATCCTTTTTATCATTTTTGTTTCATTTTGCTGTCTGCTGTCATAATTACAGTATTCTGTCACTGCTGCTCGTGGTTGATCTTTGATTTTCCATGCAGTATCTACATAGCTACAGTATCAATGTATTTCTACCTCTCTCAAATTTGTATTTTTATTTCTCCAGGACAATTACTATTGCAATATATACTTTGCAAGAAAGTGTCAGCAGTTTGCAAGAGTTTCGGTGTTCCCAAAAATATTTTTCACTCTTGTAGTAGAGTTACAAAATGTCATATATATTTGGGGGAAAATGTAAAAGCCTTTTCCCCAGGAGAAAGTTGCTGACAGATTTGCCTGTGATCATAACAACAGATAGATAAAACTTAATGAATACAGGTATTCTTAGTTTAGTAACCACAACTGATACCAATAAATAAAATAAATAAATAAATAAATAAATAACCTTTATTGTCATTTTTTATATTGTGGGCACAATGGCACACATAAAATAATGAAATTTAGTTGCCCGCTCTCAAAGTGAAACATATACATGACACACACCTAAACATACTATGTACAACATATATATAGACCCACATCCCTACATATACATAGCAAATAAATAAATAACTCTATTACTAAGGGCTGCAACCACTAAGTGGAAAATCGCATGACTGCAAACAGCTTACAATTTCATGTCCCATTCAGTCCATCACATGACCATGACTTACAATTTTACTTCTTCCGCCTTCTCTATTAATAAACTCTGCTTGTCACACACACAAATGGTGATCACATAACCGTGGGATGCTTGAATCATCATAAATGTGAAGATTGGTTGTAAAGCTAAATTTTTTACATTGTCATAACATTGAATGTTGCTAAACGATCCAGTTAGTAAGTGAGAAATACCTGTACGGAAACTATGCTAACACAAGTCTTTATATGCAATTTAACTTTCACATCTTGATCATGTTTCCTACCATCCCAAAAAAAAGGAGTAGAAATGGTCATCTGCCTATCATTTTTTCCTCCCAAATAATTGATTTCCTATTGCAATTCCAGAACGGATCTAAATTTTCCTCTGGGTAGGGAATGTGATCAGGAGTGCTTTCAATTCTTTTCATTCCCTACTTGCATATCCTTTGTTCCCAAATATTCTCAGTTGACAGCTCCTAGTTCCAGAGCTCTGATCACAGAAAGGAATTTTTCAGTGACATCTGGGAAAGGAAATAAATGCTGGATTTCCCTCTCGAGGGTCAGAGCTCTCTTGATCTTGAAGGAGGAAATCTAATATGTCATATTCCTTCAGAGTTCCGATCCCAAGGATTGCAGCCTAAAACATACACTGAAAATGCATATCTGAGGCCATACTGCACTGCGAAATCAGCACATGTGCAAAAATCCAAAGGGAAACTGTATTCCGATGTGTAGGAAGTGCAACTGAATTCAGCTCACATTGGAAGTTGCATAGAATAACAGAATAACAGAGTTGACAGGGACCTTGGAGGTCTTCTAGTCCAAACCCCTGCTCAAGCAGGAAACCCTACACCAGGGGTCTGCAACCTCAGCATAGCTGGGAGCTAAAGTCCACAAGTTTTAAAGTTGTCAAGGTTGCAGACCCCTGCCCTACACCATTTCAGACAAGTGGTTCTCCAATCTCTTCTTAAAACCTTGATTGTTAGAGCACCTACAACTTCATTGCTCAAACAACAAATATAGACACATACATACAGCACTGAGAGAACTACATATGATTTTAATGTTCAGTATATGTGATTGCATAATGATGTGTAAGCAAGATAAAAATAAACTTATATACTCAAAAATGCTTCTAATGGATTTCAAATAAATAATCTGAATCTTTGATTGGAAATTATGGAAACCACTGGTGACAAATTGAATATATAAAAACATTGAACTCAGTCATCCATGGTTTTTAATCTATCATATCAAATGTTACTAGGCTCAGCAGATTCTATGTTATTTTAATCACACTGATTTCTTTTGATCTTAATTGTATTTTTCAATCATTTTCAAATAATGTTCATACAACCATAAACTTCTATAGTAAGCTTTCCTAAAATGGCAACCCCAGATGTGTTGGAAATGCAGCATCCAAATTCCTGGCCAATATGGGTAAAGGCCAACACAACTGGAGGTTTCCATTTGTATAAATACAACCTATATGGTGAAAGTATACAGTTTGTACAAATAAGATGATTTCTATCTGTTTGTTTGTCTTGAAACTCATTTTAATTCCAGCTGAAAAAGTTCAAATCATTAGTTATTTGGATTTTTCCCAATTCAATAATAATAGTAATAATAGTAAAAGTCTGGGAATTATGTTTCTTCAAAATCAGATATCACTGCTATTTTTTCTAAAGAATCCTTCAATGAAAACAATGCAAATTATGTCAAAGTTTATTTTATATTATTATGTTGTTGTATGTCCAGAAACAGTTTAAATGAGTGAGCCAGAGAATTTCTTTCCTGGATTAATGAGAAACGATGATATAAAATCTCCCTGAATTCAGCATTTTGCAAGTGTCGCTTTTAAGTAACCACGAAATTTGCAGTATCAGTTTCTTTTATGAAAACTGCCTTCATGTTTTTTCATAGGATCCAACTCTTCTTGCTTTTTAGGAACAACCAGTCTCTCCTGATAGACCATGTCTTGTCCTAAAATTTCACTTTAGAGTGGGGATGAACTTCTGGTCCTTCTGCAGTTGCTTCAATTTCCTTCAGCTCCAGGAAAAACAGATAGCAATAAGGAGTGATGAGCATTGTACCTGAACAACATTTAAACATTGCAATATAAATATCAGCATTGCAATATCAGCATTTCTGCAGAAAGATGGCAAGCCTCCTGGAAAGATTTAGTGATATAATTGTTACCGGGGGAGGGGGCACCAGAAGCTTGCTCTAGGAGGTTAACTCTCTGCTCTTGGGATGATTTGGGCAGAGTGTTTGGAGGATCAAGGACATGTTGTGTAATCTTTGTTGTGTAATCCATGTTGTGTAATCTTTGGAGGTGAAAGGAATCCTGGGATGATAGATCCATTACTCACATTTTTAATTAATTCTGCAGCTGGGATATAGGAGTTGGTCATTATCAGTTTCTCTGTTTTGTTAGATTTAAGGGGTCCAGTATCATTGCTGAGCTTGATCCAGGTTCTTTTCTTGCTCTTAGGTAGCATTTTGGAGGCCTGTTAGAGATTAGGAACTTATTTCAGAAGCTGCTAGTACAGTATGTCACCATCATGCTCCTCCCCCAACTGAACAACCTGCTCTCCCATCTCCAAGAAGGTGCATTGGTCTGAGTTGTTTGAAATAATCTTCAGGATTCAGAATGCTTCTATGATTTCTAAATGTTGCATATACTGTATAGAGATATCTGTGTGTGGAGAGGACTATCCTAGATCAGGATGCATAGCAATTGGATAAATTCCACATTCACCAGCACTGATGATGTTACCTAATCAGGTAATAAAATGTCTGAAAGCAAACAACCAAGCTCAGACAGCACCAAGAACTCCATACATAATATATTCAGTGTTCTAGAGAAATTATACATTAATTTAAAAGTAATGAAAGAAATTGTGAATTACTCCACTATCTTCTTTCTATGTTCACAAAAAAAAAGTTTCCTCTCCCCCTCCTTGCAATGCATGAGAGGATTTATTACAAATGTGACACAGAAATGGCTTCTTTATTAACTACATTCCTGAAGAGGCAGCCTATGTTTATGTGAAGTCTTTTCTTTGCCTAAATTTAACATCCACCTACCCAACCCATCATCATGAAGGTCAAGCATTCCTATTAGATTGCATTATTGTTATGCCCTAACCTTCTGCTTTCTGTCCACCAAGACCACTCCTAACCCGGCCTTGATGTTTCATCTCCTTAATCACTGTTCACATTTCTTTGGTGATTGTGACAGTTGCTAAACATAACTTTTCATGAAAGGCCAAGATCAAGATGACCAGCTCAAGTGTGACTTAAAAGTAGAAGCATGTAGTACTTCCCTGATCAAGTTCTTCTGCCCTGTTGAAGACCAAGTTTGTTTGTTTGTTTTAACTTGACAAGGATCCATCCAGCATGTTCCTATCTTGGAAATCACCACATGAGAAAATAGGGTGCATTAGCCCTAATTCTCTGCATTGAATTAGATTAACACTCTTATTCGTAGTATTTATAATCGCATACTTAGTTAAGAAAACATACCCAAAGCAAGGATACAGACAATTTACAGTGAAAATGTTACAATATAATTTTATGTTTTATGTTATGTCCATTTAAAAATCTTCAACTCTTTAGAATCTTAAATAGCATTAAATTATATGAACAACATTATAATAACAGGATTACCAGAACATTAATAGTGAACAAAAAAAAATCACAGCACAAATGTAACTGAAGACTGGCCAGAAATGTATATTATTATCTGCTGCTAAACATTTATAAGATTCAGCACCAGCAATAACTGAGAGAGGACTATATCCTTCAGAACAAAATACAATGCAGCTACTGTACCTTGTGAATTACATTGGTTCAATGCAGTGGTGGGATTCAGATATGTGAACAACCGGTTCACTGTGTGGATGCCACTTCCAGAAATCCATTCTGGGCCTGGGCAACAAAAAATTAGCTACCAGTTCTGCCGAAGTGGTGTGAACCAGCTGAATCCCACCACTGCTTCAATGTTTCTTGTCATATCTTTAAAATAGGAGTAGCCTCATCATCTGTAACTGGGATTGAAGAACAATATGAGGCTATCAGGGACTAACTTCAAACAACCAAAGAACCACCACTTTTCTATAAGGATGAAGCTGTGACTGAGAGTGCCTGATGGCGAAATCCTAGTTCTGATATTATTCCAGAATCAAAATCCCTAGTGATTATGCTCCACATAAGTAGGAAATTTTCTTCATTGAAATCCTTCCCAACAGGAGATAAGTTATACAGCCTGTCCAAATTCTTTAGTGATGCAACTCAGCCAAACCTCTCCAACTTCAATGGAACCTCAACAATTTACAGCAGCTTGGACATTGGCCCAAGCAAACCAGCTAAGGAAGGGGGTTGATATATATTGTCAAAAAAAATGGTGCCTAATTGTTATCAAGACATTGCCATTGGCTTCCCCACACAACTTTATTTCCAATAGAAGGTTTACATTTCCATAACAATTTTATGTGTTTCCAAAATGTGTCATTTAAATATGTCCATGGGGAGCTAGACTTCCATCCCATTATTTCTCTTCTAATCTCTGAATAAAGAGGATGATATTTCATATTAATCAGCTGTTATGTTCCATAAGAAATTAAGTGCATACCTAAGAGCAGAGCAGTGACATGATGAATGCATCACTGCAGGAAGCAAATGGCAGAAGGAGCTTAAATGTTATTGTTCAATCTTGGCTTGCAAGAGAACAACATTGGTGCCTTGCAAAGGCTGACCTCCACTTCCACTTTATTAGAGATACATAGTCATGTTGGGCAAAGTCAAATGGTGTATTAAAGTGCATATCTGATAGTTAACTGGCAGGACATCTGAATTTTAAAAGAGGCAGGTAAGAATCACAAGATGACACAATCTCCTACCTGATGAATGCTTGATCTCTTCTGCCCCCCACCCAAATTGCATCCATGTCTCAGGCACATTCACACGTACATAGCATGCCTTTATTAAAACATCTCCCCAGTATTTTATTTTTCAGTTGCCTCCAGGAACTGCTTTAATGCAGACAAATAACAACTGGCATATGAAAAAATACAGCAAATAGTCATCAAAGGGAACCTCAAATACACTTTTTCACACATAGGTGGATATCTTTGTTTACATATGAATGTAAGTCAAATATGGCTGCTCATTTGACATTCCTGCAAACAAGGAGGGGGAAATTGTCTTAATGTGATGAACCAATGAAACTTTTCTGAACACACTGTCACCTTTCCCCCCAACCTTCTCTAACAAATAAGTAATAAATCCACAGTGATACATGGAAAGGAAGTGCCTACAACTTGTCAGTTCCTGGTATCAATGCATTAAATTAATCCTTAATTCAATAAGGACTTTTCTTCATAATTAGAATCTATATTACATAACTTTTCTACATAACAGAAAAGAGTCATTACAAAGCAGCATCCTTACAAAATCTTGGTCTTCTAGTTATATTTTTGATGATTGACTTGACAAAATAAATTGTGTTGTATCATATTCCATAAATATTTTTTTTTCAGAATGAAATGAACTGCAGTAGTTTTATATCTTTGGAACAAAAGGAAAAAGAATATCTGAGAGTTGGCAATACTGTACCATCAAAGTGCTTTTTTTGTCCTTCCCTTTTAATTGTCACTGGGTTGATTAATTGGCTGATTGCCATATCAAAAATTAATCAATCAGTCTATCAGCCCAGCATTCTTCATCCCTTGACCATTATGGCCTAGCCTCATGATGAAATATTATTCTAAGCAGTTTGAACAAATACCACTGTTGCAGCAAAATAAGAAAACAAGAAGAGTTGAATAATTGGAAATAAGGAAAAGAAGCTTATGTTTTGATTAAAGACCCCATCTTCTTTCTGAAAATGCCATCGTGTTTCTTCCTTTCTTTCTTTGAAAATTGCAAACAATGCTGGGCCATATTTTTATGGGATTAAAATTTGAAAGAGAGAATTGTTTATTCACAGAATAGGGATCTACACTGGATTTTTTTAGGGACAAGGAAAGCCATCCTCAAGCTTCTTTTGAGATTCAACGCTGATGTGCTGATTACTCAGAAATGCCATTCAACACACTAGCCAAACTCTACATATAAAGGGGTCATGTCCATCATGACTTGGTCTCCAGCTATGATGGATTCAACTTCTGTAACTGGTATGGTTGACTGGTAACTGGATATTGACCTTCTGGAAGACTCTAGGGTAGATTTGTAAAGAATGTTGAGAACTGGTGTATGAGGAACTAATCAGGTTGCAATGTTCAAAAAATCTTGAACATTAGGTTTCTGTGTGAAAGAGACGAAACTCTGCATGTTTGAAAAAGAAAAAAGAAGAGTAACTGTATGATCTATGCTGATATTGCTGAATGAGTTATTTTTAGTTGCTGTTTTGAATTGCATAGTTCTAAGAATGCAATTTTGGAACAGACTAATCTTAAATAGAGCAAAACATCACTAATTGACCATTTAGTTTTACATACTCTCATAGGACAATTCTAGAAAAAGTGTTAAATCTTCCACTGTTTGATTCTTTTGTTACACAGATCATCACAAACACTGTGAGAGGACTCTTCTTATACCCCCTAACCATCTCCATTCTCTATTATACTACTTCCAGATTGAAGTCTAAATGATATATTAAATTGTATATCTTTTACAAATGTTTAGACTTAATTTTTAAAATCAGGAATGGTCCTTAGATCATTTTCTGCCAATATGTCCCTATTTCTAAAGGTAAGTTGACATGAGCCTGCCATAAATGGTCTAGGAAGATCCTAAAAGATTTTAGACAGCAGACTGCAGAAAAGAGTAAGTAACCATGAATAAAACAGAGATCAATCTATAAGTATCATATCAGCAGTCTAGCCCAGACACACAGATATTAGATGGATATAAAATTGAGCACTGTTGTTCTTTTTAATAAAGGCCATCCAATTTTGTGCATTTAAATTAAACCCTAGGGATTACAGCATGTAATCTCACTGCAAAGTATTATTGTGTAGGCTGATTCCTTAAAGCTTTTATAGGGAATGGCATTGCCCCAGTATAATATGGCTCAGAGATTTGAGGATGTGAAAAGTTATGTTCTGTTGGAGACACTCCAGAATATAGTATTAAAACATTTATTTTTCTTTTTAACTGGAACTGTGGCTAGGCTTTTCAAAGCTGATATCATAGAGTTATCAAGATCTATAATAATGTTTCTATTTTGTAAGACAAGGGTGGTCATATGTCCTTGAAAGCATTTGAAATGTTTGTTTTATTTATTACAGTTTAATTCAGCTTTGTTTCTTATTTTAAGTTTAACCTTCCTCAAGGATGTTCAGGGCTGGTATATATTGTTCTGTCCTGCTACAGTAATATCCTTATTTAACAAGGTTTATACTGAAAGTTATACTAAGGGGAAATGATTTGACCCATCAGCCAGTGAATCCTGGGACCAAAGGACTGAACTCTTTAGTGATTGATTGATTATCAAGTGAATATATTTGTATTCTCTGCTTCAACCAAGACGTTAAGGAAAAATACAGATGAAGAATGTTATTTTAACATCCCCCAAACTTTGTAACATTAAGATGTCAAGAACACCTTAACATTTATTGACTAGATCTTGAACTGAGTCTTCTTGGCTCTTATTCAACCCACTGTTTACTAATCCATAGAAGCATATGAGATGTTCAGCTAATTATAGTTTTAAAGTTCTTCAAATTTTTAGTGTTATCAGGTAGTGAAAGATGTTCCTCACTGTAATGTTGCCTCCACTGTTTTCCCACAGAACACCATTCTTAGGTGATTTTTAATCTCCCCATGTATTCCCCAAGTGCTGACAGAGAGCCATTTTCAACAGGATTACATCAGCGAATATGATGCAGCCCAATAGAAATTGATGGATTCTTATAATCTAAGTGCTTCTGCAGGAATTAGCTGTGATAGATTTTTCTACTGATCTCTACTTTCTCATAGACACCATTATTAATAATAAAAATGATAAAAATAACTGTCTGCTGCTCAAAAATAAAATAGATAATAAAATGTAACACCTTTACAATGCCATTGTTCAATAGTTTCATGTTATCACTTATAGCTATTTAATACCATTAGAACAATTGTTTTCAGTCTTAAAGCCAAGAAGATAATACTAGAATTCCAAAACTTTAAAAAATAATAAAAGTAATGGATAATAGATTGCAGATTTTCCAAGTCAAAGCTTCTGCTAACAGAACATTTTTAATCACATCATAAAAATTGCACACCAACCAAAGCAGCTTTCTTTTAGTCGATTGTTGGATGGAAAAATGATGGACCAAAAACTAAGATTGTATTAAGACTATACATTTCAGCATTTACAGCAATTTTGATATGGATCAATACATCGGGGGGGAACTGATTTGAGGAAAGTTGCAGTAAACATAAACATTGTATTAAGTTTTGAGTGTTGTATCTAATAGAATAGAATGCTATATTCCAGATTGGTCACCAAATAGAGAGATTTGTTAATGTTTGAAATTCTGAAACTGAAACTGATCCAATGGATCAGAGAGAAAGAGAGAGAGAGAGAGAGACCTCATTTTTATTCTATAACAGACTGATTGTTCAACTGAATGTTTGATTTTTATGCTTTTCTGATGAAAAAGGAAGATACGAAAAACAGCACAAATCCTCAGCAGGTCCAATGGAGGACTAAGCCATTTTAAATCCAAAATTAATGGTTGATAAAAGAAAATAGAACAAAATGGAGGTTATTAATCAATGAGCTTAAGGCATGAACACTTAAGGCATAGTTGATACTATATAACTAAAGATAGTAAAATCTGAAAGAAACTGCTGCTGAATAAAAAAATGATGGATATTTTTCCCCTCATAACTTCATTTGGATACATATGATCCTATATTCACATTCTGGTTCAGTTTAAATGGGGAAGAATGGCATTCATTGTATACACAACAGAAACTTCCATTTGTTGTATCGGGTCAGGAGGAAAGCAAATTTAAGACCTGGAACTTTCGGAAAGGTAATCAGGAGTTATCATCCCTATCTTCCTTTCTTATGTATATCTGTTGGCATAAGGCTGGTTGCCCCATTTAAAAAAAGTTGAAGAATTTTTAAAAGCTATTTATGCCATTCAGATTGAAGATACTATACAAAGAGGGTTTTATTTGTCACTAAATATATACAGTGATTAAATGCATCCCAAACAATATACTTATAGTTTCCAAAGAGTTGGAATGCTGGTACTTCTTGGAAATAAAATTTGCATGAAGGATGTAGGAAAGGGAGGAAGTCACACTTATAAGGTAAAAAATCATCCAGCTTTGATCTGTCTTTGATCAAGAGCATCCTGTCATACTGCATTACAGTCTGGAAGCATTACTGCTTCAGACAGGAAGGCGATGCAGAGAGTGGTGAGGATGGCAGAAAAAATGATTGGTAGTTCACTTCCTTCTATCAGGACATAGCATATAACGATGCTTGAGCAAGGTCTGCAGGATTGTCTGGGACATTACATGTCCTCTCCACAGCCTGTTTTCCTTGTTACCTGCTGGGAGGAGGCTCCGTGGTATCCGAAGCAGAACATCCAGATTCAGTTACAGTTTTGTTCCATTATAGCATCAACCTTGTGAACTCTCAAGTTTCCTTTTTCAAAATGTTCAAAATGGGCAGTTATTAATATTGATATGCTATAAACATTTATATGTTATGTATGTGTATGGGTAGATATATACTTTCTGTTGAGAGCAGGCAAAAGAATTTCATTTTTAATGTGGACCAGTGTGCTCACCATAAAAAATTACAATAAAGGTTATCTTATCTTATCTATCTTATCTTCCCACAAGTTGTCTGCAATAAGAGATACAGTACATACATTTTGTCATATATTTTTTTATCCTTGATAGCTGCTTTATATGACCATACCGGACCCCATCAAAATGTTGTACTTTCCTTGTCTATTTTCTATTTCCTTCAAAGGAAATACAACTGGACTTCTCATAATCCACATGTGCATAAATGATATGTGCCTGAGATATTCTGCTTCAAATACGGGATTTTACATCTGTGACCTTGGAGGTACTCATGGCAAAGCAAGAATCTGCAATCTATAGCTAGTCAATTCAGCAACTTGGAAAAGATAATTGAGTTATTCTGGAGCTCCTTAGAATACCTTGGAATGAATTATTTAAAATTGGAATATCTGAGCCTCTGATGTTGTCAACTGCTGGTCAAATGCAACAAATTGCTGTTCTGTCTTATTATTTGGCATACCGCCACACAGCGACAGACATGCCACACTGCAACCTGACTGAAAAAAAGTCAATTATATTTGATGTCCTCCCCCCCCCAATGCAGAGTTACATAGATGTCTGCTTAAGAACAATGTTTAATTAAACTTTTATCCGATAAGGAATAAAACATTGTCAACCATCTCCAAAAACATAATGAAGAAGCATTCAGTTAAACAGATTAGAGAAGGAAATACAAGTAAGTCCAATTTACTTTACTTCATTATATAGCATTAGAATGAAGTTGCATGTTCCTGTTTATTTGCACACAAAGCAAACAAACAGGAACCACAAGGGGTTTATGGAGAGTGCATGGAAAATTAAAATAAACATTTAACTTTGGCTGTCCTGCATTCCACTTTTGATCTAAAAATGACTTCTAGTAAGTTTACAAAATGTTTGGGGATACCTTGAAGCAAGGTTTTCTAAAGGTCATATCCTCAGATCTATGTACCTCAGTTTACACTATTCAGGAGTATGCTTGACCTAAGGATACCTAAGGATAATACTGCCTTCAGTGTTATGCAAATTAGTCTTGGAATACAATCAAATGAACTCACTGAGACTTACTTCTAAACAAATATCCACAAGATGATAATGACAATTTCCAGATTCAGAGAAAGAGGAAGGGGAAGAGAGAGAAGAATTTAACCTGTGCCTACATTTTGAATGATTGATTCATTCATTCATTCATTCATTTCAACCTTCAAATGAGGGTTATGATTACTACCAGGACTTGTCCCTGCAGTTTTGTTAGCAACGTTTTTCAGAAGTGGTTTTCCATTGCCTTCTTTCTAGGGCGAAGAGGGAGTGATTGGCCCAAATTTACTCAGCTGCTAAGGCACAACTAGAACTCATGGCATCCCAGCTTAACCACATCAGACTGGCTCTCTATCACGTAAATTATTTTGTGACAAATAAAAGTGGAACACTGTTGAAAATATTAGAGGTTTTAAGGGGGTGGGGGTCAGAGGAGAAGATGTCCCAGCATCACCACTACCCCTACATGGTAGAGACCCCTTTCAAAGTTATAGCTTCTTATTTTATATTTCATATTGATTCTTTTTATCCAGCATGGTAAAGTAAGTTCAAAAAAAAAAACTCCGAGGTCAAGAGTAATTGCAATATTTTGGGTTTTTCCATATCCCTGTCCTTACCGAACCATTTGTCTTGTAAATTCAATCCATATAAAGCCCATAAACTCATTGGCATTTTCTAACTTGCATGAATTGGGGGAAGTGGGATCAATTGAACCATTGTTCCACCTTCCCCCAGGAAAGCAGAGCTATCAAAGAATACTTCTTAGGTCAACTGAAGTCCTTCATAGGAAATGTTGCTGCTTTTTTTTTCTTTCAAAATCTCATAAACCTGAACATTCTAATATCTTTAAACAAAGGCAAAGTATTATGATACCATCCCTAAGTCGCACACAATGAACTAATATGATATGAAACCTAATTTGTGAGTCTTTATCAAGACTTTATGATTAGGAAGTGAAATCAATTATTCCAATAAATCAGTAATAAAATAATTACAACAACTTCCCTTGATTAGGGAGTTTTAGAAGATAAACAGGTAGTTCTCCCCTTGCAGCCGCAATTGAGGCCAGCATTTTTGTCGTAAATTCAGTCATCATGTGACCGGACATGAATTTATGACCATTTTTATGATGGTCATAAGTCTAGACACACATTTGTAAGTTGAATTGTATGGTCATAAGTGCAAATCCTGTTTAACCAATGGCATTTTTGTCAGCAAAAAACTTGCAAATTGTGAGATGTGACTGTCAAATGCTGCAACTGTTGTAAGTGTGATCTGGTTGCCAAGTACCCAAATTGTGATCACATGAACATAAGGATGGGGCAATGGTCATAAGTTCAAATTTAGGTTGTAACTGACTTTTTCAGAGGCCATTGTTAATTCGAACCATTATTAAACAAACAGTTGCAAGTCAAAGACTTCCTGTACTTCTGCAATGTACTTGGGCTTCTTTTACTTCTAAAACATTTCATTTAGATTACATGAGCTATAATTTCAGAAAATTCTTGCCATAGTAAATTTATTTGCTATGGTTGCTGCAATACAGCTCTCAGACTCTGTGGCATTTTATTAATCAGTAACTGCTTCTGCTTATGTTCACTTGCGTAATGGTGGAACAACAACCATGCTTCTCAGAAACAATCACTACAAGTGGACAGTTTAGAGTTTACAGTTTGGGGTGCTTTTTTATGTCATCTTCTTGAAATTTCTTTATTTTGCTTTAGGATGCTCTACTTGTATATCATGCATAGCAGCATACCATAGTGCTGAATGTTGATTAAGCTGCTTCTACTTAGCTCTTTTTGAATCAAATATGCCTCTGTGGGTAAAAGGTGGAATTTTATTTCATGGATGATATTCTGCAGAAACTTCACCCATTACTCATTCATTACAAGATAATTAAAGGTGCAGATAGGTCCCCCCCCCCAAAAAAGCCTGTTTGATATAATGATTTAAGAAATCGGGAAACCATGAGTTCTAGTCACACCTCAAGCATGTGGTCAGCTGGGTGTCCTTTGGCCAGTTGCTCTCCCACATCCCTAGGAATCAGGAAATGGCAAACCACTTCCAAACCCCTTGCCAACAAAACTGCCGGCTAGTTCAGGCAGTCACCAGGAGTCAAAAACTGACCTGAAGGCACATGCAATAGGTTCCAAATATGCTAAGTAGAACCAGCATATATATTAGTACACCATCTTGATGGCAATGTACAAGTAGCCAAAGGAAAAGCAAAGAGGTATCCAAAAGAGATTGAAAAAGTACCCAAACTTACACAATTCTTTTTATAGACTGTTTCACACTCCTGAGAACACTGTGATCCCTACCAGGATCATCCTCTAAAATCAGATATGTATTTCTGGACCAGGATTTACAAAATCTGGATATCTTTTCCTTACTAGTCTGCTTCATGGGGACAAAGATTTCTCAAACTGGTCTTCGAAAATTGCAAAATGCAAAATGTATGCACCAGCAGAGGATCTGACTATTCAGAACAGTAATGGAAAATTTAAAGCTTCAGTACAAACCAATCCAAAGTCAATGCATTATTTGGCATCCTCTGTATTTGTGTAAATATTAGAAAATGGAAAGCCACGTAATCAAAAATAGCTGTTATATTCTTTATCATTAAGAAATGTCAAACCTTGGAATGAGTCTGTGATGAGGGTCATGGATTGGATTGTGCTTATGTGGACTTTCTATGATTGTGAATCCAACAGGGTGCCCCATTTTGTAGGGGAACCCCAGGAGATCAAATTAGGCAACTGAAACCTAAAGTCTCACTGGGGAAAAAAAACTAAGGATGAAGCTGACTGAGCTCAGCTAATACCCTGTATTAGGACTTAACTTTCAAAGGTAAGAATGGTAAACAATGTTTACTTCTCCATTCTTATTTGGTCTACAGATAGCCAGAGAGAAGCTCTAATTCAAAGGACTAGGTCCATTTAGTATAAAGAGAGGTTGTGTGAACCATTGCAGGGCCAGTTTGATGAGTATTCTAGACCTCTGCAGACAAAGTCACTTGACTTCACTCTCAACTAGATTCTGGCTGAGCAGGTCCTATAGAAGTAAGAAATACACATTTAGACTCAATTTCTGACTGGATTATTGCAATGTGCTCTACATGAAATTGCCCTTGAAGATCACATGGATGGTACAACTGTTCCAGCATGCAGTAACATGTGCAGTTGATTTGCTCATGTTACATTGCTGTTGCTCAAGGTACACTGGCTCCCAGTTTCTTTCTAGGTAAATTCAAGGTACCAGTTATCATCTTTAAAGTCCTCAAGGGCATGGGTTCTGGTTATTTGTGGAATCACCTCCAACTGAGGATATCTGCCCATCCAAGTTGGACAGGATGGGCATATTCTAGGTCCCTTCTCTTAATTGTTGTGATCTGGTGGGACCTTAGAAGTATGCCTACATTGTAGTTTCTCTGGCCCTTTAAACAGTCTCCCACCTGAGATATGGAAGGCCCCTTCCCTTTTAGCCTTTCAGAAGGCCTTAAAGACCTAGCTCTTCTCCCAGGCATTGGGTTACAATGGGGAACAGCCAGCGGTGTAGAACTATTGGACGCTATGTCAACACTGTGAGGAGTATGCTGCTTTGCGCATGGGTGACATTGTTGTTTTACTGCTGTTTTATTGATTTTGTTGTTGTTCTGAGCACCTAGGGTTATAAGTGGCCATGCAAGTTTTATAAATAAATAAAACCATAGGATTCACTAGAAGCATGGGAAGTAGATCAATGGAGAGATGAACAGTGAAAAATAATGTTTTCACACATACTGTTTGGCCACTGTGCCAGTAAGTACAAGAACAATAGACTTCATCTATGAGAGTTTCACCCATTTCACTCATTATTTAAGGAAATGTTCTGCCAACTTAGGCACAGGTGAGACTCATCTGTCCAATATCCCAAAGAAAATCAAGTTAAATAAGTATAAACCATCATCCAAAATACCTGTGAGATTGAAGCATCATTGTCTAAGGTAGGTTGCATTGTTCAATAACTGAACATTTCTTCAGAAACTTTGAGTATAAGAAGCAGAAAGAACAAACATCTTACTTTCAGATAAAATGGAAGCCTCTAGGTGTCAGTATAAGACTGAAAATAAAGAGAAATTTGCAGGATTTTGTCCTTTTAAAACTCTACAAATGGGAATAATATACATCATAATTGTGTCATTAAAGCTATAAATTGAGCTTCTGGACAGATATGTGCTGGACAAGGAATAAAGAGCATGGATTTAAAGATATATTTTAAAAACAATTGTTTTTCTGTCAATGGCTGTCATTCTGGAGCCTTAGATGATCTTCTTCACTGAAATCATAACCTAAGATCGTATTTTAATTTTGAAGAATTTCACTCTGTCAAAAACAAAAACCTGTTCTACATTGTCAGGTTATTTTATAATTGAAGGAAAGGAGCAGTTTGTTCTTTGTGAGATTGACCTGCTGTTGTGATGTGACACATGCTGTTAGGGCTTTACTTTACTCTAAAATCCTGAATATGTTTTCAGTTGCTCACCCTTCCTCACCTGAAACAATTCTATAGGTGAAGTCCCTTCATAAATTATTCTCTTAGGCTTTATCTAAAGTATGGAAAGCTGATGGTGGGCTGGAGAGATGGCACTGTAATTAAATACAAGATGCACATAGACATACCTTCAGCCACTTTGTAACTAAGATACGTGCAAGAACACAAAAAAAGCCATGAGCCTTTCTTGGAGTTTCCTTCTCTTTCAAAAAAAAAAAAAAAAAGTTTTTTTTGAACTGCCATTCAATTGAAGCAAAAGGTTAAAAATGCAAGGAAATGTTTGGACAGGTTGAATATGCACTACAACCAATTGGTGGCAATGTGAACAAGAGAAATGGCACTATCAGCCGACTTCAGTGAAAGAACATCATTCATATGTTCAATCATTGCTTTTCTCCAGGAGCTCTGAACACACCGCTTGGTAGGTAGCCTTGCCAACTGCACATGTACAGCAATTTCTTCTGGATAATACAAGTTTTAGAAAAGTCAGGATGAGGAGCCAATGAAAACAATTGTGGAGTTGGGTTCAAGAAGATGCTTTGCTTCAACTCTGCTGAACTTTCTTGAAGCAAAGTTCCCACTCAAAAATCTACACAGCTTTGTATTGACATACTAAATGGTTATGAAAATAAGTACATATCAGTTCTGCCCAGTGAAGAATTTGGCATCTTTATCTTATCTATTTATTTTAGTCAGATTGTTGTTTTTTCCCCCTGCCTTCTAGTCAGGCTGTATTCCTTCTGACTGCTTGAAAAATTTCCCTCAGTTTTCTTGGCAAAGTTTTTGGGAAGTGGTTTACCATTACCTCCTTCCTAGAGCTGTGTCTAGCCAAGGTCACCCAGCTTGCTTGGTGCCTAAAGCAGGACTAGAACTCACTGTTCCTTGGTTTCTAGCCTAGTGCCTTTAACCACTATACCAAAATGTCTTTGTTTCATAAAACATCATTATAAAACAATCTTCTGATTTGATGTTAATCCTACTAAGTGTAGTTAGCTATCTGAGGGAAGGATATGAGGTTCTGGTGCCAGATACAGCACAAATTGAATAGCAAGAAACTGTACCAACATATTTAATGAGTAGTATCAAATCAATGAGCATTAGCCCCACTTCATATAACTTGCTAATGATATCAAACAATCGACACCCAATTCAGGTAACAATAATAGCATAGAAGCAAAAATAATGTCTCTGCACCAATAAATCTCAAGCTATCAATGTAGGAATCCGCATCTTCAACTCTTAGACCAGGGATGTCCAACCTTGGCAACTTAAGACTTGTGGATTTCAACTTCCAGAATTCCCCAGCCAGCCGTGCTGACTGGGGAATTCTGGGAGTTGAAATCCACAAGTCTTAAAGTTGCCAAGGTTGGATACCCCATCTTAGACAACCTTCTTCCATACAATAACTTCTAAGTCTTCACACATACTGAGAAGTTCGCCATTAAAATATATTTCAAGCAGAGCTATCAAAGAGTTGTGATTTATTTAAATCCCACTCATTTCCAAGGCCTGACTGAAGCCTGTCTACTGTCTCTCTCTCTAACTTGTTAAAGGGGCACTGGAGTCCTAAAGGTTAACATAAAGTGCAAATATCTACAAGCTATTTGCTTTCAATTAAGTTCTGAAAGGTCACAGTAATAGAACATGCTGTCAGAAAAGCACCTGAGGTAGAGTTAATACAAAAGGTCCACTGTGAGTTAAATAAAAAGCTCCTCAGTAGCAGTGAAGCACTTCCATTCAGCCAGCTATTTTAGTGCAAAACACATATAAATTAAGATTCCAATCATATGTCCAGGTGGTTTTATTTCCACTCAGCTCGTTGAGACATTCTCTAATTAACAAGTAAATGAAATTCCACTTTACAACTCCTACCCAATTTATTAGTAGCTCTAAAAACCTTTTCAGTTGGAAAAAGCAAATTGGTCAAATGAAAATATAAAGATAAGGCATCAGATATATACACTCAAAATGTCTACATTTATAAAAAAATCTACAGGAATATGTATCTATCTACCTACACAGTTCCTTTTTCAAGAGAAATCATAAACTTAAGTTTAACATAAAGTTAAAATAGGTAAATATGGTCCACAAGGTGAAATGAAGGTGATATTGAAGACATATTAGTTGAATTCACACATTGCATATTGTTTTGGCAAAATATGTCATTTGCTTTTGTAACCTGTTTATAGTAGCCCTAAACTCTTAAACAACCAGCAAGGCAGGAAAAAAAATGCAAAACACTTCTTTACATAAAAATCTTGTACATCATTTTGGGTTTTTGTTGTGCACTTTCATCCAATTGTAATTTTTCAACACACCTTAATTAAGCAACTCATAGCTTAGCAAAATGTGTGAATCGGTCAGTATGTTGTTCACTCGTTTCTTTTTCCTGATAGAAGGAAATGTTGTGGCTAGCAAAATCATCATTTATTCAAACATCATCATTTACACAAATGATGATCCACATTTTGGCAATGTGGCATCTGGATTTGTGAGTCATGAATTATTTGAATTCCATGTCCAAATATGTTGAATAAAAATATCCTTCAAAGAGGAGAAATAAACTTGAATACAGTAAATTCAGCTGATAAATATTTTGCTCGTTGGCCTGTCAAAGCCAAACCAACTGTGAACAGCAAAATGTATATATATAAAAATAATGCATTAATACAATACAGAATTTTGTACTTGGATCAATAAAGGTGTAGAGTTCTGTTTAACATTGTAACTCTAATAGAACTACCATATCTAGGCTGGAAATATTGAGATTGGATGAGATCAAAGAAATGCAAAAAACTAATCTTCTCTGCCTTCTCCACATTTTTGCAACGCATGTGCTGTAATCTTATACCCTAAACCAGTGGTTCTTAAACAATTTGACTTCATTACTTATTTTCCCAAATAATGTGATTTTATTTATTCCACTAATCATTGCCGGGGGGTGGGGGGGACAATACTCATCTCAGTTTCAAGGCTATTGAGACAGTACTGTCCAAAGACATTTCTGTGGTCGTGTGGCCAACATGACATCATGGAGTGCTGTTACCTTCCCAGTAAAGTGGTACCTATTAATCTACTGGTATTTGCATGTTTTTGAACTGCTAGGTTGGCAGATACTGAGTCAAGGACAGGAACTCACCCCGTCCCATGGCGCTCAGAACTTGAACTTGGCTGCCGGATTTCCAGCTGACAAATCTAGTGTCTTAACTGCTGAGCCACCAAAACAAGTAAATAATGTCATTATCTCCACAAAAAAAGCAGACTTTTGTTTTGCATAATTATTATTTGCATAAACATCTAGTAGTATCTTCTGGATCTGGCACTCCCAAACTAGATCCTCAGCTCACAAACAAGCAATTGCAAAGTGCTCTATGACTCCATGCCCCAAATATCCCCTTGAGTAATTGCCTCAGTTTAGAACCACTAAAGAACCAAGGAGAAATTTTCTGACAGTGAGAACAATTAATCAATGGAATAGCATTTCTCCTGGAGTTGTGGGTGCTCATCACTGGAGGTTTTTCAAAAATAGACTGGACAACCATTTGATCTGGATGGTATAAGGACTCCTGCCTTGAGCAAGGAGTTGGACTAGAAGACCTCCGAGGTCCCTTCCAGCCCTATGAGTTTGTTGTTGTTCTTCTCCTTCTTTTTATTATTATGATGGTGAGCTGCACTGCAGGTTTAAGTAGCAAGTTTTTTTAAAACAAATGTTCTGCTGAAGGAAAAGTCTTCATCCTGGTTCATCCAAGCCGGGGATAAATAAACAACATAGCGACTGCTTTAGAAAAAAGGTTGCAATTTATTGAAGAGCCAGACAGAAAGATGGTTCTAACAGGAGAGAGGAGACAAAAAAAGGACTGAGCACATGTGGGGAGTAGGTTTTTATACCCTCTGAAAGCCTTTTGTTTGGAATAGTTTCCTGTTCCTGTTTTAGGCTTTGTATTTCCTGTGTCACGTATTCTGACCTGAGTTTGGGTGTGCCCTTTATGAGTTAATCCTACCATGTCCTGTCTCAGGTGGGGTATGCAGATTTTAGGTCTTTGTCTTCTTAAGCTTCTAGCTCCAACTTTCCTGATGGTTTACATCTGCATTTGTACAGGGCTGGCTTCTGCTTGGGACAGAGAGACTTGGGGGCAGGGTTGGTTTCTGCTTTTAAAATCCTTTTGAGGAAATATATTTTTCTGCCCTTTTAATATTTCCTTCTCTGGGGGGCTGACTTCCCACAGTTCTAAATGAAGCAAGTCAAAAACAAAAAAAAAAAGATAGTAAGGGAACATCTAATAAAAATCTTACTCATGATAATATAAATCTAAGCTATACTTCTGTTTATTAATCAATTAATCAATCACTATTTTTAAGCAAACATAATACAAATACAGTTATATAAGATGAATGAATATGCAACAGTCATTTAAACATTTAAGAACAGCTTTCCAAAGCAACAAAATGACATGGATCCACATAAAATTGGTTGAATTGCAATGACAAAAATGCAAGTATAGATGTCAATGGGAAGAGAATAACTAAGAGTGCAACTCTTGCTCCAACATTTTCTTTATTAATCTGTTGCAAGTAATATTAAAATTTGAAAGCATTATCACTTTATTTTAGTGCTTCTGTTGTCCTGATGCTATAAGAGGCCACTTCTGGTGGGGGGGGGGAACCCTCAGTGCCCTTCTTGTACTCCATTGCCACACACACACTGGCCTTTAGGCTCTGCAATGGATTTATAGCAAGATGTAGCTTTGCATGTTATTGCCTGAGAAACTTATATCTTTGGCTTATTTGGACATTTATATATTTCATTCAATTCAGTTTTTAGTACCAATTTCTTTTTCTAATGTTTCTGAGATAAATGATCTGAGTTAAAAAAAATTCACACAATTTCCCCAAGGCATAATTTTCTCTCTTTTGTTTCCTCTCTTTAGGTTTAATTATCCCATTTCTCCCTTCCTTGGTACATTCTGATATGAGTATCCTGACTTGTTAAAAAAAAGCTCAGTGAAAAAACAAACAATACATTTCACAAATGTAGTCCTTCTTCCTTTTCAATTGCCTGAGTTGAGATTCTGTGTTGCCTTGGCAACTGCTGATGACATCAAACACGATGCAGTATGGACAGAAAAGGGGAAATAATAAACAGGAGGTGGAAAATTACTAGCTAGAAATGTCTTACAGGATTTGCTGAGGAACTGGAAGGGAACTGATAAATAAATCTCTAACTGGAGGATCTTAAAGGGATCAAAACCCATCTTTAAGAGACTTTTAATTCAAGCTCTGAAATTCAACTTCTTTACCTGGGAAAATTCCAGATTCTCATGCATTACATCCAGCATTATACATGTTCACCAGGTTTTCCATCACTCTCCACATTCTTCACTCCGGATAGTTTCCACCTGCATCATCTTTACTTACAAGTCTTGCTTAACTAAGCAATTATGAACCTGGGAGGTTATTGGAGCTGCAATGTGTGATAGTGATCCTTCCTTGGATGGAAGCCTGGATTATGTCAGATTTCTTCTTTGAATATGAAGCAAAGGGTTTATCCCTTCTCAAAAGAAGTCTATCTCCCTCAAACACTTGGAATCCACCAGATTACCCACAGCGTCCCAAGGAGCAGCCTCTTCCATAGAGATCAAGCATTGTAGCTATAAGCTTCAAAAATCTGGACAACTAGATGGTAGCAACTTGTTAGTGTTTTCTGGTTTTTGTGGCCACCTAGTATCTAGCTAGACATTTGTTGCCCAGATTTGGTAGGTCTATTAAAGAATATTTGTGGAATATTAGCCAACCTGATACTCATACAAGGTATGAGTAATTTTATATGTACACACACATGCATGCACAAGGCCTAGACCTTTCTTTGATATGGATTCAAAAGATAATCACCTTGGAATGTTAGCTTTCGTTTTTTATATGAAAGAGGTTCAGATAAAGAAAAAGAGACATCCCTGGACATGGCTTAAGGATTTTTGGAACACACTATTCTGTCCAAGTGTACACTGTATGTAATAGGAAGGAAGGAAGGAAGGAAGGAAGGAAGGAAGGAAGGAAGGAAGGAAGGAAGGAAGGAAGGAAGGAAGGAAGGAAGGAAGGAAGGAAGGAAAAAATTAGATTTGTCATTAATGGAAAGAATTTCAGTAATTAAAATGAATGTACTACCTAGAATGTTATTTTTTATTTCAGACTTTACCGATATTGATTAGAGATTCCACTTTCAAATAGTGGCAGAAAGATATATCTAAATTATTTGGCAAAATAAAAAACCAAAAATTAAATATAAGCTGCTACAAGATTCTAAAGATAGAGGAGGTCTGGGTTTGCCAGATCTTACATTATATTATGATGCTTGTTGTCTGGTATGGTTAAAAGATTGGATAACTTTAAAAAATTCAAAGATGTTATACCTCAAAGGTTTTGATTTGAGATTTGGATGGCATGCCTATCTATGGTATGACGAACTAAAAGAACCCTGGTTTTAAGATTCATGCTATTAGGCAATCGATTGCATGTGTATCGTGGAAGTATAAAAGAAGATTAGCTGATAAAGTGCCACTTTGGCTATCAAGCACTACATAGAACAGAGATGGTTTTGGAATGTAAATGGATGACATATCGAGACTTATTGATATTTGAAAAAGAGGGATTTAAGACAAAGAAAGAGAACAACTAGTAAGTGAAAGATTTGCTTCTGATTGGTTTAATTATTATAGAATTTTTGAAAGATTTAAATTTGATAAAGTTTTGTTTTTACAGGAACTAAATCTGAAAATGGATGTTAATTTCTGGAGATGATCACTTGATTTCTACAGTATATAAAATGTTACTTAAGATGAACCTAGAAGATGAATACATTAAAGAGAGGACGGTAAAATGGGGGAACATTGGATAGAATATAACGCTAGATAAATGAGAGAATGTATGGACAAATGGACTAAAATGCACATTAAATTATAGATGTATCATTGGTACTTGACCCCAGATAGCCTAGTGAAAATGTATAAAGGGATTTCTAATAAATGCTGGAAATCAAATCAAAATCCAGATTCATTTTATCATATGTGGTGGTCTTGTAAATATGTAAAAACATACTGGATAAACATAAGAACGACAATGCAAAAAAAAAAATAAGATACAGATATTAATGAAACCTGAAGCTTTTCTTTTAGGTATATGGACAAGCCAATTGAAAAACAATTTGGGATGCTATTCCTTCACATGATGATGGCTACGAGGATTGTACTTGCCAAACACTGGAAAGAAAAAGAGATGCCAACTGTTGAAGAATGGATTTTGAAATTGACTGAACTAGCAGAGACGGCAAAATTAACTGCTTTGATTAAAGATAATGGACTAGACAGCTTTCTAAGAGACTAGAAACCATTTGTAAAAAATGGACAGTGATATAATATTGCTATGTATTTTTAGACATATTGCCAGAGAAAAAAAGTGTTCCACTAGTTCTTATTTAAGCCAAATGCAGCAGCTGAGGATTTGATGCTCTGAGCATTGTAACTTCTGAGTACATTTCATTAAGAACATAGAATGAACAGTGACAGTTGGTGTAGCAACGATCCTGAGATATTGCCAGACAAGATATGACAATGTGTATGCCTGGCATCCGTGAACTTTGGCTGGGCTTCTGATACAGCAGCAGTAAATATTTTGCAGGTAACAATATTTTTTTTTCCAATCAAGTTTTATTTGTATTTTTAGTTTTACATCGGAGTGCTTTACGAATCCACGTGGAGATAGGGTGGTCAATCATCCAAAGACAACAATATAATTAAACATAAATAATTCAACAATTCCTCAAAAGTATTTCTCTATTTCCCTCAAGCCACAACCCGGTCAATCAAAATCCTGTTTTTAAGTTTAACTATTTTAAAACCATTTTACACTTTAGCCCCAAATAAACACATAAGTTACATTTCGGGTCCCCCAATTTCCCCTAAAACAACAATCATTTCTAAAATACACATACAATATAACTACTATATTTTAATACTTCTAATTATTTTGACCTAGTCAGATTAATACATTTCTAGTTAACATTCAATCATTGTAAGTAAAAATATCAGTAATATTTCATCAATATCAATCCAACTCCTTTAAATTTAAAAATTCCAATTTTCCATATTACCATTCCAGACCATAATCAAATCAATAATTTTCATCTCACTAATATTAACTCCGTGAACTTTGGCTGGGCTTCTGATACAGCAGCAGTAAATATTTTGCAGGTAACAATATTGATGCTAATGTCGGACAATGGCTCTAATTTCCTAGTTGTAATTTGTAGGGATGAAGTCATTTCTTTGTTTTCCAGCAATGATAGCTTGAAATGTTTTACTACAATTTAGAATGCTTGTGTAATGCTGTCTTAATTTATCATTTCCTGTTTTTCTCTCATTCCGTGGTTTAAGTATTATATATCCATGTCATGATGTTACTGACTGATGCAAACTATTTTTATCTTTGTATGATGTCATGTTGTGTATGACATCGTTGAAACTTCTTTGATGATTCTAGGTGGACTTCCCCAGTCCAAAATTTGCTAAATGAAACATTTAAGTGAGTTTCCCCATTTTGCATCCTTTCTTGCCACAGTTGTTAAGTGAATCACGGCAGTTGTTAAATTAGGAACACGGTTGTTAAGTGAATCTGGCTTCCCCATTGACTTTAAAATAGAATAGAATATTGTGGAAGGGACCTTGGAGGTCTTCTAGTCCAGCCTCCTGCTCAAGCAGGAGAACCTATATCATCTCAGACAAGTGACTGTCTAGCCTCTTTTTAAACATCTCCAGTGATGGAGCGTCCACGATTTCTGGGGGCAAGCTATTCCACTACTTAATTGTCCTCACTGTCAGGAGTTTCTCCTTAATTCCAGGTTGCTTCTCTCTTTGATCAGTTTCCAACCATTGTTTCTTGTCCTGCCCTCTGGTGTTTTGGTGAATAATGTGACCCCCTGTTCTTTGTGGCAGCCCCTCAAATACTGGAATACTGTTATCATGTCACCCCTATTTCTTCTTTTCTTTAGACTAGCCAAACCCAAGTCCTGCAGCCGTTCTTCATATGTTTTAGTCTCCAGGTGTTTGATCATCTTAATTGCTCTTCTCTGAATTTTTTCCAAACTCTCATCATCTTTTTTGTAGTATGGTGACCAAAATTGGTTGCATATTCCAGGTGTGGTCTTACTAGGGTTTTATAAAGTGGTTCTAATACTTCATGTGATCTTGATTCTATGCCTCTGTTTATACAATCCAGGATTGTATTAGCTTTTTTGGCTGCTGCTGCACACTGCTGGCTCATGGTTAAGTGATCGTCCACTAAGACTCCAAAGTCCCTCTCACAGTTACTGTTTTTAAGCCAGGTCTTGACCAATCTGTACTTGTATCTTTGATTTTTCCTGCCTAAATGTAAAACTTTGCTTTTCTCCACATTGAAACTCATTTTGTTGGACACCATTGTTCAAGTTTGTCAAGATCTTTTGGGATCCTGAGTTTGTCTTCTGGGGTGTTGGCTACTCCTGTCATCTGCAAATTTGATGAGTTCCCCTTCAATTCCCTCATCTAAGTCATTGATGAAGTTATTGAAGAGTACTGGGCCTAAGACGGAACCTTCTGGTACCCCACTGCTTACTTCTCTCCATGTGGATGTATGCTGTTGAGGACTACTCGTTGAGTACAGTTTGCCAGCCAGCTACAGATCCATCTTGTGGTGATGTTGTCTATTCCACCTTTTTCTAGCTTTCCAAGGAGTAGGTTGTGGTCTACTTTATCAAATGCCTTACTGAAGTCTAAGTATACTACGTCCACAGTATTTTGCTGGTCTATTAACTTAGTCACTTTGTCAAAGAATGAAATAAGATTGGTTTGGCATGATTTGTTTTTAACAAACCTGTGCTGGCTGCTGGTTATAAAATTGATTGATTCTAGTTGTTCACAGATCTATTTTTTGACTATCTTTTCTAGGATCTTTCCAGGTATTGATGTTAGACTGATTGGTCTGTAGTTTCCTGTACAAGAGAGACCAACACTTTCTTCCTGTCATTAAAACATCTCTTTATTTCTTCTGGCTTTCACAGGAGCCTGAAGAAGAAACATTCAACTTTTAAAAAAGTAAATTTCTTATAGCCAACGTGACTTGTAAAGCATCTAGGCTTTTTTTCAAGGTCATGCAGAGGTCTGAAAATTAGAGGATTCTGCTTTAATGATTAGCAGAGAGGTGCTTTCACACAAGGTCTGAAGCACTTTATATGAATTGTTTATTAGCAACCACAACTGTAGAAATTATCTAGAACCACCCTTATTACCATGGTACCTGCTGCCAGGCTTGAAAAGCTTAGTAGACCTATCAATCAGGAACTTAGACATAATCTTTACTCTTTTAAACAGGAACAAAAAACACTAATAGACTCTAGGCCAGGGGTGTCAAACTTCCGGCCCACGGGCCAGACGCGTCATCCGGGAGCCGCGCCCACCCCATTGCCGGCAATGGCAAAACCATCCCGATACATTGCGCGACGTCACATGACGTTGCGAGTTTGACATGTCTGCTCTAGGCAGATACAATGAAGTGCAGAATAACACTGCTTCTAGACCAACATGCATAATAATACTTTCCACCTATCTCCAGTCACAAGACATAGCAGAAAAAGAACTGTCTACAGGCATTACCAAGAATGATGAGTGTTTGCTTGATGATGAAGATGGCAAGGTTTCTGGAGAAAAATGGAAGCAAAAGGCTTGGAGCCTGCACTGTGGTATTAGGACATAAAATCTGAAAGAAGATCAGGTCCCGTCTTAGAGCTTCTTGGTTTTCCGCACAGTGCGCATGGCTCGGAAATCAGATTGCTGTTAACATTTACATGACTACACTGCTTGCTCCGGTATAGCTTAAATCACAGTTAGGATAAAGCCAAAAAAGAGAAGCAACTTAGTAGATTTATCAGCTACTTTGGGAAGGTATGTTGCACAGAACTGAGATGGCCTATAGTTCAGGTAGTGTGTTTTCCCAGGGACATGCAAAAAAAATTCCGTTTGCAGGATTGATGCAAAACTGATGGATAAATGATCAGAAGTTATTTTTTTTTAACTGTGGTAATGTCACATACATATATTTGCACATGACATGCACCCATGCCATTTAATTCAAAATCAATTGTTATCAGGTCTTGTATCATTAGGTAACTTTTCCCCAAATGAACAGTATGTCTCTTGATTTGGAAAGGAACAATTCCACTTTTAAATCTTGCTTCTTGACAGAAGGCTGTGGAAAGAATTTCAAGCCTAAGTGGATGCATATGTAAGCACACCATATGTTTTCCAGGGCCAAGATAGCAATTGACTTTGAAAAAAAAAATAGTTTCAGATTACAGATCTGATCAGTAGGTAAAAGCCGTCCTGGTCCTGACTAATGTGTGTGTTTTTTCTGGCTGAACCTGCTTGTGCTATGTTGCAGCTACAGCAACCTCTGATTTGGTGTGCCCTTATTAACCCTGGGACTCCTGAACTCTCAGTTACAGCTAAGTCACTGAAGAATTTGGAATGAGTTTAACTTCATCCAGGCTACAGGAGTTATGCATTTTATTTAGCCAAGGAAGACAAATCCATCTGTGCATCTTTTAAATAAAGCCTTCTAAAGGATTATCACCCTTTTGTCAGCAGTAGATCATCTGTGGTCCTTTCGTAAGTTTTGATTTGGAATATACCTCATCTCTATAAGCCTTATGCTTCTTGCACATGCCTGCTTCATACACCTATTAATGTCTGCATCCCCATTTTTCAAAATGAAGTTTTAACCACACGCATATTTTTTTTCAGAACAGTGATCATCTACTTTCTGAAGCTATTCTACAGTCCAATTCAATGTGTGTTTACTTAGAAGACCCCTGTATTCAATGAGCTTAGTGTGCATAAGACAGTGCCCCTAACTGGCTAGGTTAGCTCAGTGGCATTCTGGAGAAAGACAGAAGCAGGATTCATCTGCTGCTATGCCAGAAAACAGATTGACTCATTGATCCAGCAGCCAATAACTTAATCAATTTAGATCTGCTCAGAATAAAAGAGTGGAAGCCATCTTGGCTGGTATCCCAATTCCTGACTGCATGGCAGCTGTCCTTTTTGGAGTAATTTTTACAGAAAAAATTAAAACCCGTAGTGCCTCAATTCTCCCTTTGGCATACACACACAAACCCACAGTGTAACCTTTTCCCCTCTTCTTTGCCAGTGAGGGGTGTCTGAAACAGTTTTCTTTATATGACGTCCCTTTAGATTCCTTCCTGTAGCTTTCTTTCACAAAGGCAAGGAAATGTTCCAAATGTTCAGATGAACTATAAAGGCCAGGTCAGGTTGATTGACTGATTATAAACCATCAAGTTGGGGTTGACTTTCAGCAACCATGTAAATAGATTTTCTCCAGGACCATCTGTCTCCAGCTTGGTCCTTCGCTTCTTTGAGTGTTGCACTCATTGCTGCCGTAATTGACTCCATCCACCTTCCTCAGTTATAATCAAGTTCCCCTAAAATTGCAGAAGGAAGTAACTAGCTTTACTGGGTTTGAATAAGTTGCTTTTTTAAAATATGTCTTCTGAACAGGTCACAGCTTTTTTTTTTAAAAAAAAAAAGTCCATTCATATTAATAGACCTGTCAAGCACCAGTGGGTTGTAGGGTGTTATGGCTGGGTTCCAAGAGCTGCTCCCTTGGTTACACAAGAGTTCAAGGATGTTATTTTCTAGCTGATAAATTCTGTACCCACAAGGATCTTCCAGCCTTGCTTTATTGAATCCTTTAAAAGGGAATGTCATTATAAGATACAATGACATTTCGCATTTTCAAAAGAAATAAATAGAGCAGAAAAAGATCCAATAAATTAAGTTAGCCTGACCACATACACATGCATATACACGCAGAGTGTTTTTCCTGGGTTTCCCAGTTGTTCTTTCTATTGGAAATACAGATTTGTAAGCCGCATGTTCTGTTTTGGCTATCTAGAGTAGGGTAGTCTGCTAATATACAGGTATAGGAGGATTAGCACTGTAATGATACAATTTGACCGCTAAGTCAGGAAGTTTCTTCACTTGAAATGGGGTGAGAGCTTTACAAGTAGTCCTTGACTTATAACAATTCATTTAGTGACCATTCAAAGTTACAAGTGCACTGAAAAAAAGTGAGTTATGATGATTTTTCACACTTAAGATTATTGCAGCATCTCTGTAGTCACATGATCAAAATCCGGACACTTGGCAACCAGTTCATATTTGTGATGGTCACAGTGTTCTGGAGTCACGTGAACAGCTTTTGCTGCCTTCTGACAAGCAAAGTCAATGGGGAAGCCAGATTCACTTAACAACTGTGGCTGGAAAGGTCGTAAAATGGGGCAAAACTCACTTAACAAATGTCTCACTTAACAACATAATTTTTAGGCTCAGTTGTGGTCGTAAGTCGAGGACTACCTGTATTTTGATATTTTTGCTGCAGGGAACAAATATTTGGAGGAAAACTTGTGATTAGGCAATGTTGTACTGTGGACTTTATTTTGAGAAAGAAATCCTAGATTCTCACTGCTACCTTGGGGAAGACCCTATACAAAGTCATACTTGCCTTGAAGAATCTTACAAGATCATGTTCTTAAGGGAACACAGAGGTACATTTTCAATGCAATAGCTTCCATTTTTTATTTCCACACACAATTGAAGATGCTGGTTGTGACTTCATTTAAAGACCTGACATTTACCAGTCTAGCCTGTAATTGTAGCAGATGTTGTGTGAAAAGTCTCCTACCTCCTTTGAAAGGCTAGGTCATTTGAAACTCAAGACACGGACCTTTTTTTTTTGGAGTAGCATCTTAATTGTGGAACCGCCTGTTTAAAAATGACATTATTATATTTTAAATGGGCAGTGGACTCCATTTCCATTTCATGAAGCTTTTCATCATTAAAAAAGTTGCATATTACATGGCTGGCTCAGGAATTTTGGGCGTTGAAATCCACAAGTCATAAAGTGGCCATCATTCTCCACCTCCAACATAGATAGATGATGCAACATATATTCCAAATGCAAGGCCTTTTCTGGAGGAATCTTGTACAAAGATGGTAATTGTCCCACCTGGTCCATCCATCCAACCTATAGTTCAGTATTGGAAATGATAAAAGGATCAATGCATTTAATTTTAAAAATTGTACCTTTGCTTAAAATCTGTATTTTGCTGATTGCATTTTATTAAGGAATGATATACTGGTGTTGAAAAGACGTTATGATATATTGTTGTTATTTGCCTTGCCAAATTATTATTTTGTGTTTTGCATTTCGTCACCCCCAGCTCCTAGGTTGTTCCAAAAGAAGTGGCTTACCTACTCAGTAATTAAAAGTTATCAAATGGATTTGAAGGACTGTGACTTTAAAGGGAGAGGCTCTTGATGTGAAGCTCAAAGATGACAGAGATGAGAGTAGAATCTGAATGTCTTAAATGCTTCAATGTATATTTCTCTCCAGATTTATTGCTACCACACACTCTTCAGTTGCTCTTCAGCCTATTTATTCATATCGTTTTACTTCGCTTGCATGTCGAAAAGATTGATTACTCAGTAAAGCTGTATTTTAAAAAAATAATTCTGAGTTCGTTGTCAGCGTTCAAGACTCTCTTCAATTAAGCTGCCTGACACAATTTTGTTAATTGAAGAAAGATGTGAAGAAAACAATCCAATACATGCTCTTGTGTCCCTGGTCAGATATATTTTTTTTTCTTCCAATATAAACAATGAGAAATAAATGTTGAAAACCAAAGGAAGGTGAAAGGCTAAATCATCTGGCAAGACCATAAAACTGACCGGTTACAACATACTCCCAAGAGTTATGGGGGTTGCCCCACAGGCCTTTCTCACCGTGCAGATGGGCTCACACAACATCCTTAATTAACCCGTTTTATGAGTTTGCACTATATGTTGAATCATAAACAAAGCAATTGTGCAGAATTTGCAGAAAATGCTACACCAAAAGAAACCCCAAATGAAGGTTAATCCAACCAAACCAGGAAGGTTTTGGGAGTGCAGACATTGATCTGCATGATTTATCCTCACTCTGGGAAAGGTTTCAGGCTGTAGCATTTTATTATCTAAATCATATATAACCGAGGGGGAAAGAATTATAGAGGGAGGCTGAGAAAGGGGATCTTTACTTAACCTCCAGAGGTTCAGAACTCTGTTTACAAACACATGGGACTACACACTTATAGCAAATTCCTATTTACAAGGATGTCTTGATGGAAGTTGGCTCTAGTTGAGAATGGAGGAGGAGTCCTTTCTACAGAATACAGAATAACAGAGTTGGAAGGGACCTTGTAGGTCATCTAGTCCAACCCGCTGCTCAACCATTTCTGACAAGTGGCTGTCCAGTCTTTTCTTGAAAGCTTCCAGTGATGAAGCTCCCACAACTTCTGAAGGCAATCTGTTCCACTGGTTGATTGTTCTCACTGTCAGAAAATTTCTCCTTATTTCTAGGTTGAAACTCTCCTTGATCAGTTTCCATCCATTGTTTCTTTGTCATTTCTATGTTTGCTATTTCTGTCTCTCTGGTCATGTCTATCATCCCTATGGGATGCATGCAACTGCAATTGTACCTTGTCAGTACAGGTAGTCCTCAACGTATGACCACGGCTGAGCCCAAAATTTGTGTTGCTAAGTGAGACAGTGGTTAAGTGAGTTTTGCCCCTCTTTTTGACCGTTTTTGCCACAGTTGTTAAGTGAATCGTTAGTAACGTGGTTGTTAAGTGAATCTGGCTTCCCCATTGACTTTGCTTGTCAGAAGGTCACGAAAGGTGATCACATGACCCTGGGACATTGCAACTGTGTTGCAATGATGTACAAGTGGTTTGCACATGAACACACGTACTTCCATAATGCTGTCCCTATGTGAATGGCTACAGAATCGCTATGTAAATGACCAAACATGAACTTAATATTCATTTTGTTGTACAATAATGAGACTAGAAACCATCAAGTTTGAAAAGAGAAGAGAAACAGATTCAAGACTGGCTGTATTGCATTCAGCGAATTAACTATAAACATTCCCCTTGAAGGCATCTAGGCTTCTTGCTTCCTCTGTTTCCATCATCTGGTTTTCTACCAGTCCTTGGAAATCATGATTCAGCTAGAAGAAAAAGAATGGCAAAATGTCTTCTAGTAAATCAGTTCAGTTTAACAACCCAAATGTGATATCATAATTCATGCTAGATGTTCATCTGGCAGCACTCTGTCGATAGAAATAGCGCAGAGACAAAAAAAAATGCTTTGGGGAAACCAGGATGATTGAATTATTAGTGCTGGTCAAAGCCATTGCTTACAAAAGAAATCAATTGAAAGGCACTATGGGGAACATGAGGAAGAATCAACTTCTCATTTGTTATTGAATGCTAAAGTGGATAAATTCCATTTTCATAGCTTGTATCTGTGGAAAACAAACTAGAAACAAGGAACTGTAACATTTATCCACTACATTGTGCAATGCTGGGTCTATTCTACTCAATTTTCAGACTGATTTCAGGAAAACAAAAGGGTAACATATTTTAGATGTACTCTTCTGCTTGTAATATTGATATCAGTATTTAGATTCCAGCTATCGAAATGGTTGACAGCCACAGGAAAATTGATCTATTCTTCCTTCTCCTTCCAAAAAAAGTGTGGAACATGAAAAGTAAAAAGTGTTGTTAGTTGCGAAGTCGTGTCCGACCCATCGCGACCCCATGGACAACGTTCCTCCAGGCCTTCCTGTCCTCTACCATCTTCTGGAGTCCATTTAAGCTTACGCCTACTGCTTCAGTGACTCCATCCAGCCACCTCATTCTCTGTCGTCCCCTTCTTCTACTGCCCTCAATCTTTCCCAGCATTAGGCTCTTCTCCAGTGAGTCCTTCCTTCTCATTAGGTGGCCAAAGTACTTGAGTTTCAACTTCAGTATCTGGCCTTCTAAGGAGCAGTCAGGGTTGATCTCCTCTAGGACTGACCGGTTTGATCGCCTTGCAGTCCAAGGGACTTGCAGGAGTCTTCTCCAGCACCATAGTTCAAAGGCCTCAATTCTTTTGCGTTCAGCCTTTCTTATGGTCCAACTTTCACAGCCATACATTGCAACGGGAAAACCATGGCCTTGATAACGTACTTTTGTTGGCAGGGTGATGTCTCTGCTTTTTAGTGTGCTGTCTAAATTTGCCATAGCTTTCCTCCCCAGGAGCAAGCGTCTTTTAATTTCTTGGCTGCAGTCCCCATCTGTGGTGATCTTAGAGCCCAGGAAGATAAAATCTGTCACTACCTCCATTTCTTCCCCATCTATTTGCCTGGAATTGAGAGGGCCGGATGCCATGATTTGGTTTTCTTAATGTTGAGTTTCAAGCCAACTTTTGCACTCTCCTTCTTCACCCGCATCAAGAGGCTCTTTAGTTCCTCTTCACTTTCTGCCATTAGAGTGGTATCATCTGCATATCTTAGGTTGTTGATATTTCTCCCGGCAATCTTAATTCCAACTTTTGATTCATCTAGCCCTGCCTTTCTCATGATGTGCTCTGCATATAAGTTAAATAGGCAGGGCGACAGAATACAGCCTTGCCGGACTCCTTTCCCAATTTTGAACCAATCAGTGGTTCCGTGTCCAGTTCTCACTGTTGCTTCTTGACCCACATATAGGTTTCTCAAGAGACAAATAAGATGGTCTGGTATTCCCATCTCTTTAAGAACTTGCCACAATTTGTTTTGATCCACACAATCAAAGGCTTTAGCATAGTCAATGAAGCAGAAGTAGATGTTTTTCTGGAACTCCCTAGCTTTCTCCATAATCCAGCGTATGTTGGCAATTTGATCTCTAGTTCCTCTGCCTCTTCGAAATCCTGCCTGTACTTCTGGAAGTTCTCGATCCACATACTGCTGGATTCTAGCTTGTAGGATTTTAAGCATAACTTTACTTGCATGTGAAATGAGTGCAATGGTGCGATAGTTTGAACATTCTTTGGCATTGCCTTTCTTTGGAATTGGAATGTAAACTGACCTTTTCCAATCCTGTGGCCACTGTTGAGTTTTCCAAATTTGCTGGCAAATTGAGTGTAGCACTTTTACTGCATCGTCTTTTAAGATTTTGAATAGCTCAGCTGGAATAGTGTCACCTCCACTAGCTTTGTTGTTGCTCAGCTTTCCTAAGGCCCATTTCACTTCACATTCTAGGATGTCTGGCTCGAGGTCAGTGACCACCCCATCGTGGTTATCAGGGATGCTAAGTACCTAAGATGAATTAAAATCAGTATTTCTCAACCTTGGCAACTTGAACCAATGGAATTCAACTTGCAGAATTCCCCAACCAGCATGCTGACTAGGAATTCTGGGAGTTGAAGTCCATAGGTCTTAAAGTTGCCAAGGTGAGAAACACGGATGTAGATAATTCCAGCCTTGTCGCCTAAGAATCTGTTGGACAAAATGAAATATTGTCTTCTGAAATGGTAATGGTTAAAGAACAGAAAACAAAGGAAATTTATAACATTTGCAAGATGTATGAGGGAGTCAAGCTAAGATTCTGTATTGTTTTAGCAGAATAATAGAATAATAGAGTTAGAAGGGACCTTGAAGTTCTTCTAGTCCAACCTCCTGCTCATGCAGGAAACCCTATACCATTTCAAACAAACCCTATACTGGGGGTAGGCAACCTTGGCTCTTTTATGACTTGTGGACTTCAACTCCCAGAATCCCTGAGTCAGCATGGCTGGTTCAGGAATTCTGGGTATTGAAGTCCACAAGTCATAAAAGAGCCAAGGTTGCCCACCCCTGCCCTATACCAATTTTTCATAAAATAAACCTGAGTATTTTAAATTAACAGTGAGACATTTCAGATTATTGATGACTACAAAATATTTTGAGTGGTTTCATTCAATAACGAATGGGAAATTATTTACAAGGACATTCATATGGAAAGCAAGGCTTGCAGAAATGAAACAGTGGGATGTGCCCAAGGTGTGTGTGTGTCTGGATTATTATTATTATTATTATTATTATTATTATTATTATTATTATTATTATTATTATTATTATTATTATTATTATTATTATTATTATTATTATTATTATTATATTATTATTATTATATTATTAATAATAATAATAATAATAATAATAATAATAATAATAATAATAATAATAATAATAATAATAATAATAATAATAATAATAATAATAATAATAATAATAATAATAATAATAATAATAAAAATTGAAGGGACCTTGGAGGTCATCGAGTCCAACCCCCTGCTCAGGCAGGAAACCCTATACAATTTCGGACAAATGGCTGTCCAGTCTCTTCTTAAAATCTTCCAACATTCACCGCTTCTGGAGGCAGGCTGTTCCACTGGTTAATTGTTCTAACTGTCAGGAAGTTTCTCCTCAGTTCCAGGTTGCTTCTCTCCTTGACTAGTTTCCATCCATTGCTTCTTGTCCTGCCCTCAGGCGCCTTGGAGAATAGCTTGACTCCCTCTTCTTTGTGGCAACCCCTGAGATATTGGAATACTGCTATCATGTCACCCCTAGTCCTTCTTTTCATTAAACTAGACATACCCAATTCCAGCAAACGTTCCTGATATGCTTTTAGCCTTACTTGATGCCATACCCACAGGTTTTCACTATAAGTAACTTATATACCTATGTATATTGGCCCATTAACTGGCACATATACTGAAGAATATAAAAAATAGCTATTTTATCCTTCCTGAGTTTCTGTCTGCCTTGAATCTTGGCTTCATTGGCACAATATCCAGTTCTAATTTTAGGACAGTAAGAGAAAAACAATTAATCTCAGTGACTTCTATTAAAGATAGATATTATTTCCATGTTGGAGAAACTATTCCTCTTAAAACTGGTTGCTGAGAAATGGAAGAACGGTGCAGCTTGACAGCTTCCCACAGGCAGAGACATCTGGCTGGCAACTGTGTATATCAGGTACAGAGTCATTTTCATACAGAAACTTCACACAATAACCTCTGTTCAACTGATCTGTATGTGGTCAATATTTCTTTCAAATAAAAACAGATGTCATGATTTAGAATCTTACATAATTTGTTTTCAACCTCCTTGACCCTCTATATCAGGGGTGTCAAACTCGCAACGTCACATGACATGTTGCGACGTATTGCGACTTTTCCCCCATTGCCGGCAATGGGGTGGGCGTGGTTTCAGCATGACACATCTGGCCCACAGGCCGGCAGTTTGACACCCTTGCCCTATATTAACAGAATAACAGAGTTGGAAGGGACTTTGGAGGTCTTCTAGTCCAACCCTCCACTCAAGCAGGAGACAATTTCAGACAAGTGGCTGTCCAGTCTCCTCTTAAAAGCTTCTAGTGATGGAATACCCACAACTTCTGAAGGCAATCTGTTCCACTGATTAATTGTTCTCACTGTTAGGAAATTTCTACTTAGTCTAAGTTGCTTTTCTCCTTGATTAGTTTCCATACATTGTTTCTTGTCTTGTAGGGAATGAAAAGAATTGAAAGCACTCCTGATCGCATTCCCTACCCAGAGGAAAATTTAGATCAATTCTGATATTGCAATAGGAAATCAATTGTTTGGGAGGAAAAAGGTTGGGAAAAGGATCGTTTTTACTCCTTTTCTCTGGGATGGTAGGGAACATTATTAAGACGTGAAGGCTAAATTACATATAAGGACTCGTGTACTGTAATGGCTGTCCATGCTCTTTCTGAAAGCCTCCAGTGATGGAGCACCCACAACTTCTGAAAGCAAGCCATTCCACTGGCTGTCCTTACTGCCAGGAAATGTACCCTTTTATAGGTTGCTTCTCTCCTTGGTTAGTTTCCATCCATTATTTCTTGTCTTGCTTTTTGGAGCTTTGGAAAAAATTAATATGCTTGTTAAAACTTAATATGAGAAATTTCCAATCTATTTTGACCACATAGGGATTTTTTTAGTAGATTCTATGGGCACTAAAAACAAAGTAGTTTCTTTGTCCCTTCTTAACTTTCCTTATAATTTATTCCTTGTTCACCTTTTTTTTCTGGGCAAATGGCCATCCAAGAAAACTATTGAACTACAACCACTCACCCTCCGTGCCCGTAAACATAATGGGGGGGGGGAGGCACATGGCAGAGGCATTCCTGGAAATAAAGACAATGCATGAAGTCCTTATTGTTTACAACACTGCTTTTCAAGAGTAGGTCCTTCCAGTGATTTATACCTTTGCAGGATCAGGGATGTAATTCATATGGGGAGCCCACATACAATCTACAACTTCCTTTCTTTAGAAGGTTAAATGAAAACAGGGTTTGAGCATGGCCAATGGGATTTTTCCTTGCACTGCATTGAATTATGATTGCAGCAGGCTTTTAACAACAGTTTCCCATCATTTCCATGAAGAGGGAATGCTAAATCAGTTGCTTTCAATGAGAAGGCTGTGCAGCCCTCTGGATTGGTTCCCCAAAAATGTTCTGGAACATATGGGAAAGCAAGCATAGCAAATCATTTTAAAGAGATGTCAAGAGCTCTGTAGCACCTGTTTGGGATCAAAACTAAAGTGCTGCAAAGCTCTACTACGTTTTGGCATCAATAAAGCCAAGTTCCAAATAAAGGGAATCCTTGACCTATGACAATTTGTTTAATGACTGTTCAGAGTTACGAAGGTGCTGAAAAAAGTGACTTCTGACTGATCCTCACTCTTATGACTATTGCAGTGTCCCTGGGGTCATGTGATCAACATTTGGGTGCTTGGCAACTGACATATTTACGACAATTGCAGCATCCTGGGATCTCATATAATCACCATTTATGACTTTCCCAGGGGCTTCCGACAAGTAAAGTCAATGGGGAAGCAGGATTCACTTAATGACTGTGGCAAAAAGGTTATAAAATCAGTCACAAACCACTTAACAACTGCACTATTTACTGACAGATGTTCTGGGCCTAAACTGTAGTCATAAATCGAAGACTATCTGTGGATAGGTAATATTGTGGCTTATCTGCCTAATTAAATGACATTGAAAATGATTGAAAAGAAGCTGCACGATACAACTCGAGAGACCAGATTTTTAAAAAATATATTTATATTTTACTTATTCCTTAGATATTTCTAGCAGAAAGGCAGTTTTGTCATTAGAGACAAATTCTGTTTCGTACATTAGGCAATATTTGAGATGTCAGGATTTACAACTCAGCTTTCCAACCTTCCAGGGCACCTTCAAGTCAAACAATTGCACCACCAACATTTTTTGGCCCAACTATTCGATTCTTTTTGGTTGTTGCTCTTTAGGCTGTTAAAGGATGGAAGCAGACATTTTGGGAAATTATTTAACACATGGAGAGTAACAAATGGTTTATCAATTTCAAGTAGAATGACGAGTACAGGAAACCATCATTTAGATTTTTTTTTCCTGACCATCCCTAGTTTGTGACATATATTCAAAAGGCAAGAATGGCATGAAAAACGTTTTACATTCTTCACTGAGGCTAATTCTCCACTGATAGTCCCTGCATGGAACTACAGTAGTTCCCTACATGGAACTATTACAACTATTTGTTTAGTGACCGTTCGAAATTACAATGGCGCTGAAAAAAGTGACTTATGATGGTTTTCATACTTACGATCATCGCAGCATCCTCGTGGTCACGTGATCAAAATTCGGGTGCTTGACAACTGGTGTGTATTTATGAGAGTTGCAATGTCCCTGGGTCATGTGACCACCATTTGTAACCTTCCCAGCTGGCTTCCAACAAGTGAAGTCAATGGGGGAAGTCAGATTCATTTAACAATTACATGATTTACTTAACAACTGAAGTGATTCACTTAACTTCTGTGGCAAAAAAGGTCATAAAATAGGACACAACTCACTTAACAACTGTCTTGCTTAGCAATGGAAATTTTGGGTTCCATTGTGGTCCTAAATCAAAGACTACCTGTATCTTACTTCTATTATCCACCTATTTTGTTTCCTCTAACAATTGTATGTGTGCCTGCTTTTAAATTTTCAGCTAGTCTGGCTTGTACTGTATGTTCTGATGAATATATTTTGTTACTATCGTTCCTGGGGATCGATAGACTGATTGATTGACTGATTTTGACTATTTAAAATATGGGTTAAGTTTCCTGATTACTCCTTTTCCCCTTCTAGGACCAGTCTATAAACTAAATAAAATGAAGGCTTTCAATACTGGTTATTCTTGTCCAATGTAAAATTGACATCTGATATGATTACAGGGAAGTTCTAGCACAGCCAGTGATTCATATGATCCAGTTTAGCTCTCTATTTGTGTCACTTACCAATGATTGCCTTTCTCTTACAAAATCTCAAGCATGTAGGATGGAAAAAGTGAGAGATGTTCCTTTCTCCCTTGCCAGACAAATATTAATCACAGGCAAGCAACTTTTTTATTAGCAATTACAAGATAATAGCAAATGACTTGAAGACATTAAAATGTGGGAATGCTACTGTCATTTTGTAATCATAGATGGTCTATTACTAATCTCAATACTAGTTGATATCTTATAATTCTCTAGTTTGCTGCAGAAAACCAAATAGGTGCCATACAACAAATAGCTGGCTTACCATCAAGCTAGATTGGTCTTTTGAATTCCTCATGAACATTTGCACAGCATCATGGGGTGGTTTCAAGGTTTCTCTATGGAAAAAAAATCTACCCAGCAACCAATAAAGACAGGGGAAATTAGCATTGCAGCATAAGATTGTTTAAGGGGTTTTGCATGGAAAATCCTACCTTGTCATCAATAAAGACAGAGGGAAAACAATTGTTTTTCCTAGATTGTTGCCAGATTCTATTAAGAAAAGGGAAAAAAGCTAAGAAAAAGGAAAAATAGAAATGAAGATTTCCTGCACTTGTAATACATCTTGAAATTAAAGAAGGATCAAATTAGTTTTGATGAGTCTTTATGGCTGTAGAATCTGTCCCTACAGAACCCCTTTTTGATACTTCTATTGAGCTCCTGGAAGCCAAACTTGGGCGGAATGGGACAACTCACTTTGGTCAAATCGCCATGGCTACCTCACCATGACCATCTTGCTGCAGCCAATTCACCACGGCCATCTCACCGTACCCATCTCACTGTGGCCAACTTATACAGGACAACTCATGGTGAACAATTCCATGTGGGATAATGCAATGTGATAAATGTTATCTGCTATTGTTCCTTCAACATTGGCAAAAATGGAAATAATTTAGAAAAAACAGTGGCAGATAACATTTATCACTTTGAGTTATTCCGCATGGATTATCCTGTGGAGAGTTGTCCCACAGTGAGCTGGCCGCGGCAAGTTGGCCATGTCGAGATGGCTGTGGTGAGTTGACTGTGACGAGTTGTCCTAGACGTCTGAGTGTAATGGGGTTTCACAAATGCAGGAAAAAATAGTGAAAAGCATTTTGTTAATGTACTAATATGGTTTCTTTCCTTCAATGAAGCACAGTCAATTGGAAGAGCTGTATCTGAGTCACCTTTTATGGGCTTAGTAATCTGGCATTGTTACAAAGTCACAAAGTTTGTCAGTTAAAAGTAAAAGCCTCTTGAATTGTAATTCCAAATGCTCTCGTTTGCTTTTCTGGAGTCAGCAAAGAGAAACTATCTAATTAGGCAAGGGCCATTTCTTTAGGAAGGCAAAGCATGAACACGTTCCACTGTCAAACTAAATGTATAAGATGCCTCTGTTAATTTCCACCACAGCTGCATCTGACACATGAGGGAACTGCGTCACTCATATTTACCATATCAAGTGTCCAACTGCTGTGGTGAAATACAAGCTGGACCTTTTAAAAAAAGATCACTGTCAGAATAAGGCTATTCTTTCTATGTGAGAAATGCTTCCCATACTTTCTAGCTTCATGCAGCCCACCCGTCTATCTATTTAAATCTCCACAATCCTTCCCTGCTTGTTACTTGCTACAAGAAACAATTTGAACTGAGTTTTAACATAAGCAAACGTTGGAAAACCACAGACAAAGCCATGCCACCAGAAGAACACCAGTATACCACGCCTTCCAAGAGGGCCATCAAAAAAATCCGAATGACTAGCTTGGTTATCAGCTTGGCAAAAGGTTGGCAGCAGTGGGCAAGTGAACACAACACCAAGCAAGCCCAGGAACCTAGTGGATGGGTACCTAATGAAGAGAAATCACCAAATGATCCAAGAGAGTGGACACCTCCGAAACATTTGCCAACTTTCAAGAAAGATGAGTCAAAAACTGAGATACAATTTCCCTCAGAACAGCAAGTGTCAAACGAAGATGGAAAACAAAGTCCAAATGAGTCAACAGAAGTTCTTGAGAAATTTAATATTAGAAGTAAAGAAGTTACCAAAAGCGTAGTAAGGTCACTCTCTGAAAGAAGTAGTGACATTGGTCTTCTCAGCAACAAATATGAACAAGATGAATTTGCTGAGACAGGAAAGATCATCAATGACCCTAAAAATATTGATCAAATCCTTAGTAATAAAATGTCTCCTACAAGAAGGAGAAAGTGCTCTAATTTGGTATCAGAGATGACAAAGGGATGGAAGCATTTGGAACAAGAAGAACTACAGGACTATCGGAGCAACAGTTTGGATACAGAAGACAGCGGCTATGGTGAAGACACAGAGGATGGACTAGACACAGATCATAATATCCAAGAAATACGGAGTGTTGTGAGGATAAAACATCCCATGGCCTCACAGTAAGTAATTACTGTATTCTCCAAAATCTCCTTGTTATAAGAAAATGTTTTTGTGTAAACACGTTAGTGTTTTCTGAAGTCAGCACAAACAGAGGCAGTCCTTGACTTATGACTACAATTTCTATTGCTGAGACAGTTGTTAAGTGATTTTTGCCCCATTTTATGATCTTTCTTGCCACATTTGTTATGTGAATCACTTAGTTGCTAAGTTAGTAACACAGTTGTAAAGTGAACCTGGCTTCCCTATTGACTTTGCTTGTCAGAAAGTCACAAAAGGTAATCACTTGATTCCAGGACACTCCAACTATCATAAATAGCAGCCAGTTGCTAATTTTGATCATGAGACCATGGAGATGCTGCAACAGTCATAACTGTGAAAAACAATCATAAGTTATTTTTCCAGTGCCATTGTAAATTCGGTCACTAAATAAATGGTTCTAAGATGAGGACTTCCTATGTCAGTATGTGATTTATTCTATTCAGTGCCAGCTCAGTCATATTTTGGAACACTAATGGAGGGAGGAAATGATTGGAGGGGGTCTAAATGATGAGCTGACATGTATAAATAGGCCACGGAAGGGATGAAGTTTCTCCATAGCAGCAGCATTCATTTATCTCCAAGTAGCCATTTTCATCTGAAGCCAAAATGAAAATGTAGGAGCAGAAAGCGAAAATGGAAAGGATACAGGAAGAGGTCAAACTTTAAATATGAAAAATGCTTTATATTTTCCAAAAAAATTGCAAGAGTCTAAAAGTTGCTTGCATTAATATTTAATTACATCCAATTTTTAAAAAGAACTGAGGCAGTTATATTTGGAATAGGAAAGTTTCTGCAAAGATACCATTTAACCCCTTTGAGAGCTGTATGCAACGAAGCTTCATTTTAATGTATGCCGATTAGTGTACATTTAAAGTGACAATAAAGTTATTATTCTAGAACAGGGGTGTGAAACTGCCGGCCCGCAGGCTGGACACGTCACGCGGAAGCCGCACCCACCCCATTGCCGGCAATGGCAAAACAGTCCCGATACGTTGCGTGACGTCACATGACATCGCGAGTTTGACATGTCTGTTCTAGAATGATGGCAGAGGAAACCATTAGGCACTTCCACCTGTTTTTATTTGCTAGCCCAATATTCCCAATGTATATTAGTTTTGGACACATCTGCAGGGCAGAAGGTTGAAGGCTGGGACAGCCGTATGCTATCAAGGAGCACATGGGCCAAGCATTCCTTCAATTGTTTAGTCCAATCAACTGTTGTTATATTCAAGTAGTCCTTGACCTATATCTATTCGTTTAGTGACCATTTGCAGTTACAACACCACTGAAAAAGTGACTTACAACTACTCCTCACATTTATGACCCCTGCAACATCCAGTCATGTGATCAAAATTTGAGTAGTTGGAAACCGGCATGTATTTACAAGGGTTGCAGCATCCCAGGGTCATTTGAATACAATTTCTGCCCTTCACAGTGAACTTCCAACAAGCAAAGTCAATGGGAGAAGTTGGATTTGCTTAATGACTGCATGATTCACTCAACAACTGTAGTGATTTGCTTAACCATAGTTAAAAAAAGGTTGCAAAATTGGGCACAAATCACTTAACTACAACCTTGCTTAGCAACAGAAGTTCTAGCTCCAATTGTGGTCATAAGTTGAGGCAGGGCTTTTTTTGTCATAGAACCCCCAGAACGGAGTTCCGGCACCTTTTTTGGATGGAACCTTGTAGGGTAGGCAAGGCGGGTTGTATGACATGTGTGAGTTCCGGCACTTTTTTTTTTTTTTTTTTTTTACAAAAAAAAGCACTGAGTTGAGGGCTACATGCATCAAAAAGAGACATTTCATTTCATCAATAGCTACTTGTCTACTTACTCATTCTTACAATATTCCTTACTTTTTGTGTTTGACCATAAGAGTATCCTAATTCATTTTCTTGCACAGCTTACTAGCCTGGCATGTGTGTATAATTGCATCCTATAGGGTCATTCATATGTGTTAAAAATTGTGCAAAACTATCAGAGCAACCAATGGTTTTCATACATTAGTATGTAAGCCATCATGTCCATAACCATGGCCAATCTGCTCACTCATTCAATCTATCTAGCAAATCTAGCAAACTATCAGCTGATGGTCAAACAAAAAAGCTTGATGAATGTGAAAGTCTTCTATATGTTAACAGGTGATGATCTGCACTCCAGTAAATAAGGAGCAACTATAGCAAGACAGAGACAATATTCTGCTGAGTTTGAGAGCACAGTTTCATTGAAAGCCGTTTCAGTTGAAAGTTTCTCCAAAGTCCAGTGGCTTCATTGATAATTCACAAATATTTCTAAACAGATGACATTTAGCATATATCAGTCTTAGCAATGGTTCATTCAAGTTAACATGAAACTGCTCCAAGTTAGCATGAATTACTCCTAAAAATAAAATGGAACTGTTGCAGCGATGAACCTTTCTAAGGTTTTAATGAAGTCAAATTTTACTGGGGCTCTCCAGAAGACGTGTGTGTGTGTGTGTGTGTGTGTGTGTATGTACATATACATACATACATATATATAGTCCACAGTTAATGTATTTATGTTATGCTCTTTTTATGATGTAGTTTGTTTTTTGTTGAGTTCTTATAGAAGTATAATGAAACTCAAGAAAAAAAATATAGCCTACACTCTAAGCTCTAAGTGGCTGAGTTTTAAAACATGCTGAGCCGAATTGTTATCTTACTGCTTTAAAAATTGTTTTCTGCATTTATAGACTTTTATGTTTTGAAATATAGTTGTAGAGTTCAAATATATTATTTCAGTTAAGCTTGCATAAAAACTACCTATTCATCTATTATCTATTCTCTCTACATCAATCTATCTATTGTAGCATCTATCTAACAGTGTAGTTTTGAAGAAAGCAGATAAATTAGCATATGAGTTGTAACTTTTTTAAAAATGGCAAGTTTTTGTTTATGGAGTACCAGTAATTTTCTGACTCTCACTGGTCACCTTCTGTGGGCTGAACTATATTTAACCGGCAATTCTTGGAATTACTTCCAAGTGGTTGGAAATGGAAAGAGATGAAGGCTATTCATTTCTTTCCTCCCCAGCCGTCTATGCCTGCTGGTCACTCAACTGCATTTGCCCCCCACCCAAAACAAAGAGATTGAAATATAATCCTTTCAGCTTTGAATGAAAGTGCTAATAATAAAGAGCTTCTTTATTCTCTGTTTGCTTGAGTGTTGTTGTTGGCTTTTGAGCTTATTGTATTGTTGAAGGTGGTGGTGATTTCAGAGCTTGTGTGGTCTTCCAGTAGACATTTCCACTGATCAAAAGTCTCCCTGGCTGCCCAGGCAGAAAAGGACTATTGGAATTGATTTTTCTGTTCTGTTCTGTTCTCCTGACATCTCTTTAAAATCAGTCACGTCTGCAGGATGCATCTGCACCCATTTGAATGAAATCCTGCCCCTTCTTCCATGAAACATCCATATGATACACATTAAAAGAGGGGGGGGAAGCTTCAGTCAACCAGATGTCATTGCCATGTTGACTTTTTGACATCTGTAGGTTGATGGTTTTAATTTAATCAAGCTTTAATTGAAGCATAGGAAACAGGAAATGCAGTCATCAGGCAGAGAATCAGTTGTGAATGGTAGGACATTCTACGTAAGCATTTACTATCCCACAACTAAATATCAGAAATCTACATTTCCCCCATGATAATTTCACAGGAGTTCTTTTCTCCTTTAAAAAAAATAAATCAAATTCTTATTTAGGATTTGAATGGGACTTGATGGAGAAAGTTACACACACACACAACACTAACTACATACTATAGTATATCTGAATCCTTCTATTCAAGAGTCAATAATGCTTGTCGTTTTAGATAGGAAAGGCAAGAGTTATAACAGCAAAGAATTCTTCTGGGAAACAGAGCTTGGGCATTTGGAGGTTGAGGTTAAAGCAGAGAGCTGAAACCAAAATAAAGCAGTGCTAATTTAGCCCACTATAAAGGCAACTAAAATGGAAAGGTGATGATAGTGTTCGACTTGAACAGATTAAAGTACTAAGTGAAATTTCTTTTTTCTTTTTCTATTTCCTTTCTTTTTTACTTTCCTTCCTTCCTTCCTTCCTTCCTTCCTTCCTCACCCATCTCACTGATACAGTAACTGATAGAAAGAAATGTCAGGGACACACATGGTCTATTGAGACCTGCAGTCAGGATGAGAAGACTGGGGTCAGCTCTACCCCCCACCCAACCCTGCACTCTTCATCTCTGCCTCTGACAATGCCATATTGATGGGAAAACAACCTTGGCTATGTTCAGAGAGATCAATATTTCTGTATTTGCGCTGGGGGCCAAGAAGTAATTTAAATGCTTTGGAGGCAGATTTCTCAAAGTATCCAGAATAAAAGACATTTGTTAGCATGCCAAGCTGTCTAAAAGCTGATAAATTGACTTGTGATTTTTAGTGAGTGGACAACTGACCTGTTTATTTATTCAAAATATATTTAAAGGGTGTTATTGTCCTTGAAGATATAAGGAAGAAGTATAGGAACGACTAGTGTCCTGAACTGGGCTTATAAGTGAATTCCTGGTTGATATTCCTTTGGAATTTGTTTGATAATTACTTTCCAGGTAGACTGTGTGTGGACCCCAGCAAGATAAGAATATGGATCTTGCTTAAAGCTAATATTTTGTCCCCTGTGTTTGATCCCACAAACCTTCATGGACAAGTGGAACATAAGATGCAATAGCAACACATCCCAATTTGCTGTTAAGTATGGGGACGCCTACAGACAAGGTACAGCTCAGGCAGAGAATTCTGGATAAGATCCAATATAGAAAAATAATTCAGTTAGCTAATCAGCTGAATAACTAAGCTACATGTGAATAACTTGTTGTGCCTAAATACCACAGAACATACTATCCAGCAATCCTAAAAAGTAAATAAATGAAGAATACCGTAGTGATTTCTAAGTAGGTCATAAGCACAACTATTGTTCACTTCCTATGAGAATCAGAGGATGGGAATCAAGAGAAGAGGAGGTATGAGTTTCTTTTCAATCTTGGCTAGAGGCTCTCAGACAAGTGAGTTTCTTAAGACACCGAATAAGATCTAAGAATTCAAACTTAATGCCCCCAAAGTCTAAGACTAAACAAAAAAAAAGTATAGACAGATGCAAAGTCGCATTTTTAGTCCCATCCTTTTTTGGTTTCTCCTCCTGTAAGCAGTGAATTCATTAAAATTAATATAACTTTTAAAACATCTTTCTTTAGGCACATGCTGAAGTCTAAAAAAAAACCCCTAATAGATTACTTTGATAAATAGCAGTGTAAGCTCTAAGCCAATTTGTTCCCAACTATTTTAAAGCATGCTTGACTCTAATATCTCTTGCTGTTTGCTACCAGAAATTTAATTTGTCACCTTCTTTGAAGACTCTTCCAACAAGATAGTCAGAAAAGTGAAGGGACTATATGTACACCCAAGTGTTTCCAGGGAAAGCCTTTGAAGGAGCTGTGCTGAGTTTCCAAAAGAGGTAGTTTTAATGATTAAAAGAGCTCTTTATCCTTCTAGATGCCATACCTCAAAAAGAATATAGTGGAGTTAGAGAAGATTCAGAGGAAGACAATTAAGATGATCAAAGATAGGAACAGTTTCCATATGAGAAAAGGTTGTGACATTTGGGCCTTTTAATTTTAAAAAAAACCCTGCACAATCAAATTGTATAAAATTATGCATGGAGTAAATAAGGTGAACAAAAAGAAACTGAAGCCACCCAATGAAATTGAATCCTGGAAGAATCAGGGGGGGGGGGAAAGGATTTTAATCTAAAATTAAAAGGGGTAATTTAGCTTTGGAATTCACTACCATGAAATGTGGTGATGGCTACCAGCCTGTCTTCAAAAAAGAATTGGACCAGTTTATGGAGGTTATGGGAATCAATTCCTATCTGATGGCAGTGGAACTCCTTGTGAAGGCATCTGCTGGGGGACTAGTGGGCTTCCTTGTGCAGTTGGTTGGCCACTGTGAGAACAGCCAGCTGGACTAGATTGATCAGGGAATCAATCTGTTATTATTTCCTTCAGTTCTTTTAAAAAATTATGCCATGCAGATGTAATTAATGAGAGTGGTGTTATTTTCCCTTAAATTAAAATGAATGGATCTAATCCAAAACAGCAGCTTTTATTTTCAGGTAAGAGGCAGCAAATAATCAAAGGAAATAAAGTGATTTAGAATTAGTGATAACATGCCACCTAGTGGTTTGTGGTCTAAATCAGATTAATGAACTCCACCAAAATATTTCACTAAAGCCTCATCCTATCAGCAGCTGTCTTTTTTTCTTTCTCTGCAGCAAGAATAAAAATCTCAAGTTGTCTAAGAATTACAATCCTGTTTACAATCTAAAGGAGCGATGGCAAGGATGGGCTGATGAACATGTGACAGTACAAAAACTCAATCCTTTCAGTGAGGAGTTTGACTATGAGCTTGCTATGGCCACCCGTCTGCATAAAGGAGATGAGGGCTATGGTCATCCTAAAGAAGGTACGAAGACAGCCGAACGAGCCAAGAGAGCAGAGGGCCACATCCACCGGGAGATGAGAGACATGTGTTTCATCATCAGAACAATGGCTCAGCCACAACGTGATGGCAAGATCCAAGTCACTTTTGGTGATCTCTTTGACAGATATGTTCACATTTCAGATAAAGTGGTTGGAATACTCCTGAGGGCCAGAAAACATGGAATGTTAGACTTTGAGGGAGAAATGTTGTGGCAAGGCCGGGATGATGCTGTTCTAATAACTTTGTTAGAATAAGGTCTTTTCCCTCACAGGATAAACCAAAGGGCATGCTTGCATTCAGAATGTTTTATCAGAAAGATCGACAGACATCAAAGCTTTCATCGGAACTCAGAACTTCTTATCTATTATTACTTAACAATAGTATCTCCATATTATTCCATCTATGTTATTATTTATTAAGTACATATATTGTTCTACCAGTAGTATCTAATTAACTGTTTGGTCAGATTTCTATATAAAGAATGAAGATGATATAGAAGATGGTCCACTTCAGCTGCCTTATGAATCAGATGTTTATTAGACACTTGGAAATTTTTCAGAGATCTGGTTAGCACTGGGAGCTTAAGACAACCCAGGCTGTTGATGTGGTTTCTCCCTCTCTTAAGTTCATCAACCCCAGTTCACTTTTTATTTACAGAGGATCTCCAGCAGATAAAATGACAGATAAAAAGTTTAGAGCACCCATAGAGAAAGAAAAAATGAACTCAACCAAAAAACATATACAAGCCCAAGTTCAGCCCTACTTTTCCTCCCAAAAATAAGGAAATTTTCATAATTTTCTTATTTTGTGCTGATGGATTGTTAAGTCAGTGGCCTTGTTTAGAGTAGTGAATTCCTTTTAGGGAAATTTGTGAAGTTAATAATCTCAACAATTCCTACGACCATTTTGGACAGCGCCTTGTCAACTGTTGCTTAGATACTTCCAGCCTTACCAAGCAGACCAGATAGGACAGGGGTCCCCAACCCCCGGTCCGTGGACTAGTACTAGGCCGCGGCATGCCAGCAACTGGGCCGCACAAAGAAGCAAAGCCCCATCCATGAGATGCAGGCAGCACACAAAACCACGCATCCACCGGTCCACGGAAAAACCTCTCTCCACAGAACCGTTCCCTGGTGCCCAAAAAATAGGGAACAACTAGATGATTGAATTTAATTAATTTAAGGCTACATTAAGTGATTTTAATTAATGTTAGAAATTTATTTTAAGAATATGAGCTCATTAAATCTGCTTTAAAACATGGTGAGGTCCATGGTCATGTGATGTTATAATACTACTTTGTAATAAATCTGATTGCCATTACATAAAAGATGTGTAAAGTATCTTTCAGATAAGGGGATCCCATTCTTTTTGAGTTAGTGGGCACACTGGATAAATTCCAAACTTCTTGTGACTGTTCACCGATTGCCTATTCTCAAAATGGCTGCCATGGGAATATACCCACATATAAATCTATAAATCATTAATTTACCACATTTCTCACCATCTCTAGCACCTGTTCAAACAGAATATAATTTATATCCCCCATTTAATGAACAGTACTTTTTTTCCTGAGCAGGATACTGAGTTACAATTGTCTGTCATTTTTATCTACTAGGATAGCTTAATGATAATGATGCTGGAAGATACCATTTTGCTTTACAATACACCATCTCGTTTTTAAAAATTAATTTAAAAATGTAAAAAGTTACTAGCTGAAGGAAACAGAACCTGTCAGATATTAAGCCAAGTATCCTTGAAGCCAACTGGAGGTCCCAGTGTTAGATGAACATTGTTTTTAATGATATTAGCTGTTGAAAAGAATTAGTATGCTGTCTTTCAAAGTGAAAGATCCTGCATCTTCTTACAGAAGAAAAAATATGTTTTTGTGTCAAGATGATGGTAAATTTATTTTAAGAGTTGCTATGCAAATATCAGTATATGTGCATGCATGTATATATAGCTTTTGAATGTTTTTTGTCAAGTATCAAAAATACCATTCAAGATTGCAAGAAATCATGTGCAAAAATCATAAGTGCTGTGAAATATTAATAGCATTATAAAGATTGTTATAAGCAAATAACATTTTACATTTAATCAATAAAGTTTCTTGCATCCATAGACTGAGAATAAAAGCTTGATATACCTTACCAATTAGGTAAAATAATTCAGTTTGAAAAATGTAATTAAAAAACCTTGCTTTCCCAGGACAAGGATATTATTTTCAGGTTTATGTCTGTTAATTTTGTTTCAAGATTTGGATTCTGAAAGTTCACTGAGCACAGTTTATACCATTGATTGATCTAAGTTAAGTTGTAGATATTAAATATTTCTGTCAAATATAGGAATGTGATCCATTTCAAAATCTTATTTATATTAACAAGTGAGATGCACTGCAAATTCAGTTGATACAATGGGTTGAATGAAAAAGAATTAAATAAATTTAATGACTTTTCTGAGATGGAAAAGATTGTTTTTTTAATGCCAAGGAAATAGCCAATTATTTTTCTGAATCAATGTTAGTAGCATTTTTAAGGTTTCCTGAAGCTTAAAGATTCTAATTCTATTTTATAGCTGCAGTTGTTCACTTGATTTTTCTTATTGGAAGGAAGGCGAGATGGGTAAAGTTGGGACAAAGATTATGGGTTGCTTTCCTTGGTAAATGGCAGTCGGTATTGTATATTGAAATTTCTATACAGCTGTAATGAACATTTTAGCAGCAACTCCAACACATGTCAAAGTGTATTACCAAGTAACAATATTTAAAAACATCCAATTCCTTATCAGAAATATTTTTAGCAAGATCATGGAACTGCATCTGCTTCATCGCTACTAGTATTTTGGCTATGATTTAATACTTTGAACCCTATTGTTAATTACAAAATGGTCGTGCATCTAAATAAAGCCCAACTCAAGTTTAATTACATGAATTTAGATTTATTTGCTTTATATCACTATTACCTTATAGTATTTTAATCCATCACAGGATTGTTTAGTTAGTGAACCCACAAAGACAATAACACTGCTGTGGAAGACCAAAGGGAGGGGGAAGCTATTTTAATTTATTTACACTTCTTTGTCTGTAAACATTGAATCTACATATACTCTACTAATAGGAGTAAAGAGCTATACATTGAGACAGAAAACAATGCTGTGTTGTTGTTTTTAGCAATATAAAGCATGAGCATATTGTAGGATAAAATATTCTCTTTTCCATTACCACAGCATAAGCATTCCCCAGGTAATTCTGAAACAACTTATATTAGTAACATTCTATACAACTATAGCTAATTATTTGAGCTAAGCCATTTGGCTTTTTATTCCATTGCTAGAATAATTTAAAGTGCTAGAAGCAACCCGTCAATCAATACTTCCCCCCCCCTAAAATAACAAAAACTACTTTTAAACATTAATGTACAAGTTAATATATACAATATTCATTTGAAATAGAATAGCTGAGATTTCAGCACAAAGTCATTCACTGTCACATTAACAGCATTTTTAAATTAGTTTTCTTTTGCATAAACATAGAATATAAGCTTTGAAACAACTGTTGTTATTGCCACAATGGCTTTTTAGTTTTTCTACAAAAGTGGACAAGAGCTACTGATTTACTATAATTTGTCTTTTTTTTCTTTTTTCTTTTTCTTTTTGCTTTGAGGTCACAGAACAGTAAATTTTGCATATTAACACATCTACTGAGTTATGATGTCTATCTAGAGTACGTTACCCCATTGCATCAGAGCTGGTGCAAACTGCAGTTTTACAACACAGAACCACTCAAAAGAAGAGAAAAACACCACACCTATTTTGTTTTCTGTTTTGGACAGGAGCAATTCTTGGAGATGATGTGCTACAAGGCTACAACAGAAGAACTATAAAACAGAGTGGTGTGTTATGTATGTGTGTATACACACAAACATACACGCATAAATTTGATGCATATTATATGCTGTTTGGAAAAAATGCATCTGTTTCATAGCTTTAGCAATAAGAAGATATTATATGTACTATGAATTACTCACTGCATTATGCTTACTTTTCAAGTTGCTCATTGCTATTTTATATATCTTGATCACGTAGCTGAATCCTTGCCCAGCATTTGTCCCAAGCCTGCAGATCATTTAATGGCATGTGCAAAATGCTTCAATACAATCAATAGGGCAGCTATGTTTCAACAGTAAAATACAACAGATACCAATTCATGACATATGAATAAAATATGTGGCGATATTTGATTGAAATAAACAGCCAAGACTGATCACTGTTGATAAATTATGAACCTCTCTTACTTAGGCCAAGTAAATACAGTATAACTCAATTAGATTTTATGTTGCTTAAATGTTGCTTCAGTGAAATAGTTAAACAGAAATAAAGGAAAATTTTGAATTGTGAGAATAAGAACAAATGGATATGTGAATGACATGATGCCTCCCATAAAGAAATAATCAATTACGATTTGAAAGCTTTGTAACTTTCAAAAATGAAAAAAAATCTGAACAGTCAGTTCCATTCCAATATGCTGATGTGAAAGACATTTTGATGGTCATGCAGAGGATGTAGAAAGGCATTGCAAAACAAGCTACATTATATTGCTTTAAGGGCTTTCTGAGCTGCATTGATCAGTATCAGGTTTGGGACAAACTTTTGTAGTATTTAACAGTTTATACTTATTCAAAGCCCCAAATTTCAATATCTTGTATTATGAAGTCTTCTTTCTTAGAAAGTGTGCGATTCCCAAAGGTTTTACAAGAGTGACTTCTTCCGTGGTAGAGATCTCCATCAAGCCATAAAGCAAATTCACCCCTGCAGTATGAAGAGAATTAGTTTGCCAGATATTAAAAAATAATTTTCTTCCCATTACTGTATTCAATTGTAGGTCAAATTTTAAATCAATAACTTTCTTTGCAAAATTCTAGTTTGAAAGCTTCAGATTGCCTTTCAATTAATTGGTCAAAGTAGAAACAGTCACCACCTTTAAGAATTTTGTTAGAGGTTCAGGTGATGACATCTCTGTTACTGTATATTTGATATAAATGATGAAATGGCAACGAGGAGATAAACAAAACCCAAACTCTTTCCTGGCATGTAGGGTCATCTGGACTTGTTCAACCCAGATCCAGCAGTCTCATATTAGCATGGCATCAATGCAGTGTAAAGACACATGCACAAATACAAATTGGGTCTTCTATGGAAATGTTATAATAAATAAATAAAACCAAGAACTTTATCTTCTTTGTAGTAACACATTTAAGCCACAAGACTGCGGACTGAACAGACATTGGGCCAAGAAAAGCACATTTTGGCTTTGCATTAAAAACTGGGTTCTTGCTTTTATATTTGCTAATGCCTAGCGATAACAAAGTAAGACAGACTAAAGTGATTAAGAGCCACTCTGGACTAGTGGTGACAATGCTGACTTAGAAACTAGAGGACGGTGAGTTCTAGTCCCCCCTTAGGCATAAAAGCTGGCTGGTTGACTTTGGGCCAGTCCCCCTCTCAGCCCAACTTACCTCACAGGGTTTTTCTTGTGGGAAAAATAGGAGAGGGAAGAAATATTGGTCTGTTTTCTGCCTTGAGTTATTTATAAAAATAATAAAGCTGGGATATAAATAAATAGAACTTTTTTAAAAAGAAAAGATGGGCTTTCAGACCTGTTCAAGAAAAAAAATGCCAACATTGGCAAGAGGCTGCCATAAAGTAAACACTATGGGTATGGACATACTTGGAATATATATATATATATAAGGAAGTGAAAGAATATAACCGTACTCCAATGTTGTACCAGAATACTGTATCAGAATGAACAAAAGAACTACTAACCCTCCACCACCAAAAGCCAAGGCATCCATGTCTCCTTTAAGAAAAAACATATTATCTCCAGTCCACTTGAAGACCTAGTGGTTAGAAAAATAAATGAAGACACACAAACACAGATGAAAGGAAATTATTGCTAAAAGAACAGCAACAAACATCATAAGACATCATCATCAGTTTCTGCTTCAGAAAAATCCAGAGACTTTATTTATTGTTAAAATGTTACAATAAATAAATAATGCCCTTATTCACTGTGATAGCCAACTAAACTTCTTTCAATATATTGAAATTCCATCTATCACTTGAATTTCTATCCCTAAATTTAGTGAACCATGAAGTAATCCTAATCCCCTTTACTAATTTATAGAAACTCTGATGTTCTGATAAGAGCAGGATTTATGAACATTTACAGAAAAGGAACCACTAATTGTTTTGTAGTGTTCATCATCATTCTTTATTGGTTTTGTGGCTGTCTATGTACTGTATATAGATGAATGTGTGTGTTTGTTTATAATAGCTTTACGGCTGGAAAATGTAATTCATGGGAAAATGTAGGGTAATCCTTCATGGCAACCGCAATCTAAATTCTAAATGGTAGGCCTCACTATTCAAAATGTAATTCTGCCTATTTTTAACTGGAATTTAAATAATTTCATAGCAACATAATATTAGTAGACTCATGAATAGTGTAATCTTATTATATATTATCTAAATAATTTTTTTCTTTTCTTAGTTCTTACCTCAAATTCTGGGCAGAATGTAAAAAGAAAGGTTTCTCCTGTGCCATAAAACCCATCACTCACTTTAAAAGGTTCAGAAGCGAGAGCTCCAAAAATCTAAAGAAAAGAATAAAAATAATCCAGTAACCGTGACATTTCCACTGCTTTCGTGCATAATATATAAGAAACCTATCCCATGAACATGATTAGATTAATTGGAATTATCAGGAGTTTATTTCTATTCATTCCATGAAGATAAAAGCACAAGCAACCATCAAGTTGAACTAAGCCATAACTTCAGCAAGGTATTTAATGGAACATTTTTTTGTAGACTAAAAAGATCTACTAAAATATGAAAAGACTTCCAGATGGCATTAATTCAGCAAATATACAGCAGAAAACTCCTTTAAGAAGAGGTAATTCTTGTACAAACATTTGGACAAGTTGTGGCTGGCTGCCATCTCTAATACTTGCCCTGTTCTTGCCAAATCAGCTTTTCCAATGTTCTTGGGCTCAAGGTGTCAGGTGGCAAGACTAGTTCATTTAGATAGCAAGTCATCAGAACAGAATCAGCATAGCCTGTTTGCACTTGTTTTCTCAACAGGTTATCAGATAAAGATCAGCCCAGTTTGATCGCCCCTAGCTGATTCAGTATGTATGCCTTCCATTTCTTTAAGGAAAGAGTTAGAAAAAAAGGGATGTAGGAATATTGCCAGCTATTGTTTGCCTCATGTGTACAATGACTCTCCACTCCTCCTAGTCTCCCTTTTTGTTCAATGAAATGGAAACCATATGCTTTCTTTTTGCTTTTGAGACTAAGGCGTAAAGGTACAATTACCAAAGCAATAAGAATGTTAATAAGGATGAAGAATTTTAAAAAAATAAATCAGTGGGCTGTTCTTAAAAGAATTGCTCTAAAACACTTTGAGTGATAGTATGGCGTGATTATACTGACAGTAAAGGGAATCTGACAGAGATATTTCGTATCAAGTTCAATCCTCTGCTTACTGCAGAATTCCAAACAGAAACGTCAAATGTCTGAGCAGCATTTTGTGTAAATAGATCCAACAGATGTGTGTGTACATGCGCACGCATATGAATACATAGCTTCAAATCAGTCTTGACTCCTGGCCACTGCCTGGACAAGCCCCTGCATTTTCCTTGGCAAGAATTCAGAAACGGTTACCCACTATCTTCTTCCTGGGACTGAGAGGTTCAAAGTAACCCAGCTGGCTTGGTGCCTATGGCAGGACTAACATTCACGGTTTTCTGGTTTCTAGCCTGGCGACTTTAACCATTACATCATTATGGCTCTCACATCCAACAAATAGAAGCTGCATCACTGATTCACTGCCGAACTGCTCTTAATTTCTAACAGACAGCAACAATTTGCTTTCCTGTAACTTCTGCTTTGCATTCTAGGTGGACATGTAACAGGTTTTGGCTTTCTCTGTGTAGCATCTTTTCAGGTTTTATATCTTCTCTTAATATACATCTCTCTTCTCCACAATCTTACCAACCATCCCAAGATGCAATAGAGATGATAAATTGTAAGGATTGCTCTCATTTGAGAAAAGATTTGAAATCTAATATTCTTCCACAAGCTTTTCTGTAAAGTAAGTACCAATATTTCTCCCCTACCCTTCTTTTGAGGCATCCATCAAGCTCCGGAACTGGAAGATTCTGTGTGGGTGATGGACAACAAAATGTTTCTGCTTGCATGAGTTAAATTATCTTAAACTGTCCCATTCTGTATTGGGTTCAGGCTTTTCAAACACACACACATTTATGAAGTCTAGCTGTACCAGCAAAACAGTTTAAATAATTCTCTAAATGGTTATACAGTTTGTCTAATTTGTCCCTTCCTGATAACCTGTTTTATATCAACCACTGTGTCTCTAATATTAAATAATACTTTGGAAGTGTAAAATATATCCAGGCTTTCAAAAATTACTCAATATATTTATTGTAAAGGGAATAAATCCCGATACTTTTGTAGATTAACACATTTGTAATAACAACAACAACAACGAGTTGGAAGGGACCTTGGAGGTCTTCTAGTCCAACCCCCTGCTCAGGCAGGAAACCCTATACCATTTCAGACAAATGGTTATCCACTCTCTTCTCAAAAACTTCCAGTGTTGGAGCATTCACAACTTCTGGAGGCAGGTTGTTCCACTGATTAATTAATTGTTCTAACTGTCAGGAAATTTCTCCTTAGTTCTAGGTTGCTTCTTTTTCATTAGTTTCCATCCATTGCTTCTTGTCCTGCCTTCAGGTGGCTTTGGAGAATAGCTTGACTCCCTCTTTTTTGTGGCAAAGACTGATGTGATCCCCCCCCCTTATAAAAATAGTAACACTTCCATATTTTTGCAATCAAGAAATGTACTGTACTGAATGAAGTTACTTTGTTTTTAAAGTACCAGCAGGAAGGGCAGTGGAAAACCACTTGGGTATTATTGCCAGAAATGCTATACGGCAACAGCTACAGAGCCATCAGGGCTTGAGTTCAGCTTGCAGGAATGCTCATTTTAAAATGCTATAGGTGTTTTGCAATATGTTTATGTTCAGCCTGCTGAGTTATGTTCAGCCTGTTCAGTATACTGAGTTTTCTTTTTAAAAAATTTAAATAACATTGAGCTTTCCTGTGTGATAGATAAGTTGTCTTAAAATTTAGGATTTGTTATGGGGAGCAAAGGAAAGAAAAAGTGACAATTGCAATTTCCATACCTGTCCATCACTGTCTTTGATAACTAGCAGCACTGGTGTGTCCAAGCCTGTCATAGTTCTGTACAAAGTCTTCAAGCTCATGCCATGCTTTGCAGTACTGTAGACAAGAGTCCATGGATAGCCAATAGTTCGAGGAGGGAGCTGTTTTGTTAGCTAAAGAAACACAGGTGCAAGTGAGGCACGTGCACTGAACAAAGTGATTAACCTAGAAAGGATTTTAATTCATAGGGACAAAACATGTTGTGTTAAACATGTAAAAACCCAAAAATTAATATTCATACTAAATCTTATAAATGCACGATGCTTTATAGCAACATTTTCAATCCTTATACTACACAGAGGCAAATTGAATTTGCTATATTAAGAAATTTATCTGGACTTAAGTTCTATTGAAATCATCTGGGTTTTATTTCCAAATAAATGCTTTTAGGAGAAGAGTATTAGGTCTTGTGTTTTGCTCTTTGAGGTTATTAAGGTTGAACCTTGCCTGTTCAAATCATACTGTTTCAGGAACTGAAACTGTATTGCTGAATAACCTACATATATTTTGACAAACAAAGCAATAACTTGAATGAGACAAAAATCAGAACTTTTTTTATTCACCACCACATGGTCTTTGTTTTTTCTCTTACTTATTAGCAGCAGTCATAGCTTGCAGTGAATACAAACAACGTGCAGGAACATATAACATCTCATAAAAAAACTGTAAACTGCGAGTCATGGTACTTAACATCACTAAAAGCCACTAAGCATACTGAAAGCACCATTCGGGGATTGTCCGTTCTAACTGAATTTTATTTATCAAATTTATTTGCTGCCTATCTCGCAGTTGAAGAAATATAGTGGGGCTTTTCCTGAAAACCAGACAGCAGGCTAGGTGCCCAAAGTCTTGAATTCCCTATGGAAGGATCTCCCACCAACAATCTGGATATCTCCAATGCTATTAATGTTTAAGAAAGCCACAAATACTTGGCTTTTCAAGAAGTAATTGGAAATTGAGTAATACCAGGTAAAGGGTCAGTTTTAACTTTCTGTTTAAATTATTATGCTTTTTACTGTATTATTTTATTCTTTAAGGGTCTTCATGTATTTAAGATGCTTTGAGTCGTTTCAAGGTGGTCTTATAAACAAAAGCAGTAAATAAATTATTGAAATCCACAGGAATTATATTTTCCACTGTTGCTTCATATTTTCCAAGTCTTAGAAGCCTATTGTGTATACTTGTGACCAGTGTTGAAGGAGGAATACTTAAGGACTAATAAGCCTTATTCTCATTTCCGTCATCAAGAAAAGAGTTACTGAGAAAAAACCCTCAAGACAAATAAAAATGGATCCATTAGGATTGTCCTAAGATCTACAAGTGACTTTATGGACAATTAAAGTTGGAATTTAGATAATCTCCTCATGATTACAACTAATGGATCCAGCCTTATGCAATGGAGTTAGTTCAGAACTGTTTCATTTAGAACCTTGTTTTCTTTATCCAAGTAACATTTCTATCTGTTCCAGACAGAATACTATTCCAAAGAAGTACATTTTAAACAGATCAATTCAGATTTTGGTTTTATGCTTTAACATAAAATAAACAATTGCAGCAGCCAAGTTAGGTTTCCTTACTTACCATATAATAATGGTATACAGAAAGTTTGAATTTGATTACAAATGTGATTGAGTGTGAAATGCTTTGTTTCAACTTTGAAACAGCTGTTTGATCCTTGCTGGAATTGTTACAACATTGTTTTGATGACTTTGGAAATGTTCAAGTGTTTTGAGTTCAAAACAGACTCTTTTCAATCTTAAAACACCTGTTTTGAATTTGAAACAAGACTATTTTGAGTTCATAGTGCTTCTGGAATAGTTGGATTGAATTGGGATACTTCTAATAAGGTTGAAACAACCTACTTTGAATTGTACCCAACTGTTTTGGATTTGGCCTAAAATGCAATGTTTCAAACTTGAAATGTTTAAGATTAAAACCTGTTTCCCATCTCTAATTTAAAATAAGTATTGAAGAACCAAAGTGAAATGTGGGGAGAATAGGGAGAAAGCAGAACTATTTAACTCGTTTTTTTGCATCTGTCTTTACACAAAGGGAAAAAACAGACCAACCTATCAAAAATAGTGCCATAAAAAACAGAATAGAAACACAAGTTAAGATAGGCAAGAAAATGGTAAGTGAGCACCTGTCCAGCCTAGACGAGTTCAAATCACCAGGACCAGATGGATTACACCCCAAGGTTCTCAAGGAACTGGCAGATGTGATCTCAGAACCACTGAACTATATTTTTCAAAGATCCTGGAGCACTGGGGAACTACCAGAGGACTGGAAAAGAGCTGATGTAGTTCCCATCTTCAAAGAAGGAAAAAAAATGGATCCAGGAAATAACAGACCTATCAGCCTGACCTCAATACCTGGAAGATTCTGGAAAAGATAATCAAACAACGAATCAGCGAACACCTAGAGGCAAACAAAATCACTACTAAAAGCCAACATGGGTTGTCAAAAAATCATGCCAGACAAACCTTATTGCATTCTTTGACCAAGTGACAAAATTAGTGGATCAGAGGAATGCTGTGGATATAATTTACTTGGACTTCAGTAAGGCATTTGATAAAGTAGATCACAACCTACTACTCGATAATAGAAAAATGTGGGTTAGACAGCATCACCACCAGATGGATTCGTAGCTGGCTGACCGGCCGTACTCAGCGTGTGGTACTCAATGGAACCGCATCTACATTGAGGGAAGTGTGCAGTGGGGTGCCCCAGGGCTCTGTTCTGGGCCCAGGGCTCTTCAACATCTTCATCAACGATTTGGATGAGGGGATAGATGGGGAACTCATCAAATTTGCAGACGACACCAAGCTGGCAGGAATAGCCAACACTCCAGAAGACAGGCTTAAGATACAGAAGGATCTGGACAGACTTGAACACTGGGCACTATCTACCAAAATGAAATTCAATGGTGAAAAAAGCAAGGTTCTACATTTAGGCAAGAAAAACCAAATGTACAGGTATAGTATAGGGGGTACCTTGCTCAATAGTAGTAACTGTGAGAGGATCTCGGAGTCCTAGTGGACAACACTTAAATATGAGCCAGCAGTGTGCTGCAGCTGCCAAAAAAGCCAACACAGTGCTGGGCTGCATTAACAGAGGGATAGAATCAAGATTACGTGAAGTATTAATACCACTTTACAATGCCTTGGTAAGGCCCCCTTGGAATACTGCATCCAGTTTTGGTCACCACGATGTAAAAAAGTTGAGACTCTAGAAAGAGTGCAGAGAAGGGCAACGAAGATGATTAGGGGACTGGAGGCTAAACATATAAGGAACGGTTGCTGGAATTGGGTATGTCTAGTTTAATGAAAGAAGGACTAGGGGTGACATGATAGCAGTATTCCAATATCTCAGGGGTTGCCACACAGAAGAGGGAGTCAAGCTATTCTCCAGGCGCCTGAGGGCAGGACAAGAAGCAACGGATGGAAACTAGTCAAGGAAGAAGCAACCTGGAACTGAGGAGAAACTTCCTGACAGTTAGAACAATTAACCAGTGGAACAACCTGCCTCCAGAAGCGGTGAATGCTCCAACACTGGAAGTTTTTAAGAAGAGACTGGACAGCCATTTGTCCGAAATGGTGTAGGGTTTCCTGCCTGAGCAGAGGGTTGGACGTGATGAACTCCAAAGTCCCTTCCAACTTTATTATTATTATGTTAAAGCAAATAGCTTTATTTTTTCCTAATTTTTGAGGTTACGCTTAAAAAGATAGGGCAACACTTGCTATATTTTGTGGTTTTATTAATTGTGTTTCTAATATTAGACCAATAAATGAATTCCTTTGGACAGTTATAGATAAGAGATAGGAAATGGGGTGAAGAGGTAATTGTTAATAACTTTGGAGGAGGTGAAGAGACACCGAATTTATTCTTTTTTTTTTTTTAGTATATTTTATTGATTTTTTTAGAATGACAATCTTTAGTGCTTAGTTTATATATTTAACAACAGTGCTTAGTTCATATATTTAACAACAGTGAATATAATTTCTATACTTTCATAATCAACATACTAACCAAAAATATCTTTTACCAATATTAAGCAAATATAGTTCTTAATACTATCAATACATACAGATTTAGATATAAACATTTTTCTAATATTTAATAATAACATCAGTATGTAATGTCTTTTCTAATCAGCTTATTTTACAGTTGCATTTGCAAAAAAAATCATCTTATGTAAATCACTATAGGTCCTCAAAACATTTGTCAGTTATAGTTTTCTCAAAATTGATTACATTTAAATATCCAAAATATTTTATAAGTTTAAATCATCCCAATATTTTTACATTTCCCATATCATACAAAAGGAAAAAGAAAGAAAAATACTATACTACTTATAGATCATATTTCTCTTACTGTAAAACCCCTTCATTTCCAAGATTTAACTATTCTTTTAACTATATTTAGACAAATGTTTGGTATATGATATTCCATCTGGTATGTCAAGTCATATCTCTTAAATCTAGTTCTCGTCTGTTCTTATTTAAGCTTAGGTTCCCTTCAGTATTTAGAACATTTCTTATAGTTTTCTCCAAGTTGATTACAATTGAATATCCAAAACATTTCATTCATTTAAATCATCTCATTATTTTTACATTTCCCATATCATAAAGCAATACTATACTACTTATAAATCACATCTCTTTTACTATAGAACCCACTCGTATCGAAAATTTAACTATTCTTTTAACCATATTTAAATAAGTGTTTAGTCATGTACTACTCCATCTGATAAGTCACATAATCTCTCTTAAGTCTGGCTCTCGCCTTCTTCTCTTGCCTAGCAGCTTTCCAAGTCAGGGTGTTCAGCTTACCATATAATTCTTCCTATATTTTTATAGGTGTTGTTAAGAATGGGAAAGACAAATTGAGTAAGGTGCTTTTGAGGAGGAGTTTCACGCATTTATACTCGTTAAGACGCTTCCACTTTTCTTCTCCCTCAATTTCTCTTTCCATTTTTTGTCTCCCAGACTCTAGTGGTTCTCCTAACAGCTCTATTATCCATTTTGTCAAATCACCTTTCTTGTCTTCAGCTTTGTTTTGATGTTCTGAAAAATGAAATGTCTTTCTGTTTCCAATATTATAGCAAGATCTTGTAAATTTTTCTTTGTCTGTGTTAAGTTGTGGTTTTCTTCATTTGTAGCCTCCATCTTTGAATCATTTTTCTCTAGTTTTTGTTCTATTATCTGATTTGTTTGTTTATTCTTTATCACCATTTTCTGAGAATTTTTTAATTTTAAGCTTAGATCAAAAATGTGTTCATTTATATCAGCAAAGTTATTTTTAATCTCATTATGATTTAAAGCCATTGTCGTTTGAATTAGTTGTAAGACAGTGTACATTTTCTCCTGGAAAATATTTGTCTTATCTTGAAGTATTTCTCCTGCAGATCTCTGATGTTCCAGGCTGGGGATTTTAGAAAAGAATATTGCATGTGGTTTCTTACCACTTTTAGTTGTATATGCAACCTCCATTTTCATCAAACCTACCAGCCTTAAATTCCAAACACTATAGTCTTATATATCTCTTATCTTTATAAACAATCCAAAATGTTCAGTCATTTAAAAACCATCCAGTAATTTTCCCCCTAGGAAAATAGCCAAAGCTTTTCTTTCTCTGCAGACTATTCTTAAACTTAAATATCACAGCTCAGTAAGTATTTATAATCCAAGAAGGTCAGCAGTTTTCATAAACAATTGTATTTCTCATTCTGCAATAGATAGCCCAATGTATTTTCTTTCTATTCCCAGCTATTCTCTGTTTAGCTAACAATTCTTGAGAATCAAAGGGATAAAAATAGTCTGTTCTGGGCGTCTTGCCAGTTTCTGAGGCAAGACAGCTATAATTCTGAACTCTGTTCTACCACTAGATGTCAGTTTATTTTCCAGCTTTTAAAACGAAATGATTATTTTCTTGTAATTCTGTCAATATTCTTTTAAGTAAAAAATCTTAACAATTTCTATAATTTTCAGTTTTATCCAAATTATAGCTTTACATTAGTCCATTTCAATGTATTTCTGTCCCCCATAAAAATTAAATCGCCGCTTCCATCTATGGAAGGGTGGAGTTATAGTCCCCTTCCTTCTCACTTTCGGAGGATTTTTTGTTTCTTGGGGATCTTTTCCAGGAAATCAGTTTCAAAATAGAGAAGATCAATATTCTCACCCAATTCCAACATGCTGTTCAGTTGTTCTTAGTTGGTGCTTTTGGACTTCGGATGCCAGTAGCTTGGGCTAGTCACCGGAGTGCAGCTAGCCTTTCTCCTGTCAGGTTGGAGGGCTTCCCCTGGATCAAACGGATTGACTACCGTCATTCCGCGATCATCGGGATGCCCTTCCTTCGCCACCTCTCCGGGGCAACATTAGACCCATTTAGGGTCTCCAGGCAGGGCGAAACCAGCCATGGGGTGCGGAGCTCCTCAATCCCTCGGCCGCGTTGCTACGATGCAAAACCGGAAGTTGATACTAAATTTATTCTTGTGATTCATCTCTGTGATGAAGGTTGAAAGTCACTTATTTATTTTTTTACTCTTTATATATTCTTACTTTCCCTTTTTATTCTTTGTACTTTTTGCTCCTAATTTCTCTTATCTGTTTAATTTGTATTAGGTTTTATTATAATAAAATTATATATTTATATATGTATAAATAAAGCAACATTGTTCTTCCCACTGCTGTTGGCCAAGAGTAAGTGAGAGGAGAAAAGGATAGCAATTTTTAAAAATAAATAGCAAGAAGCAGCCATATTGGTTCCTAGGAATTGTCTCATGTGGTTCAGAGAGTGGTTCATTTACATTCAGTAGCAATTATCCCAAATATAGCAATTATTTCCTTGTTTACTAAGTAACTTTCATTGCTTTTTAAAAATGCTTTGCTCTTTATAGAAAGTAGAGCTTAGGGCTGTGTATACCCTAGTGTGTTTTCTTTTGTTATTAGCAATAGCAATAACACTTAAGACTTATATATCACTTCATAGTGCTTTACAGCACTCTCTAAGTGGTTTACAGAATCAGCATATTGCTCCCAACAATCTGGGTCCTCGTTTTACCGACCTCAGAAGGATAGAAGGCTGAGTTAATTTTGAGTCAATCAGGATCGAACTCCTGGAGTAAGCAGTGAATTAGGCTACAGTACCTGCATTCTAACCACTCGACTACAATGGCGCAAAAATCTCTTTGGTTTAGTTTTTTTTCTGAGCATTGCTGGCAGTTCTGTACACTATATTTCAACAAAAGGAAACTTCAAGCCAATAGCCAGAAATGTTTGTATTTATTTAGCTGGTCTTGTTCACATGCTGCGTGGAGATGAATAATGCTTTCTGTTTCTCTATGAATTTTTAAATGCTCCCTATTAAATTTACAAAAAAGCAATGCTCTTGTCCAGATTTTCACTATGTAGGGTGGCAAACAGGAGTCAGAATAGATTATCAGAGAGTATGCACAAAAATCAATGATTTTGGAAATGAAAAGTTCCCTCCAGACCACACCAAACCTCCTTAGGATCACGCCATTTGAAAGCAATTGGTAAACTTCTGGAACTATATCTATTGAACTGCAACTGTTTCAAGGTGTCCTCAGTATGTCACTCTAAACAAGACAGGCCAGTTTGAGGGCTGTGTGGCACATCTTCAACCATTTCCATTTGGAGCAGCTGTCTCTTACACTTGGCTTAACTTTTTTGAGAATGCCATGGCTGAGAGGAGGACTGAAATGTTCTATAGTTTTCTGGAATGTGATGAATCATTGAATTTTATACATTCCAAACTGACATAAAAAGGGAGCAGGATGCTTTTTTTGAATTCCTATTTTTTCAATTACTCTCTATGGCAGAATATGCAAAACATTTAAAGTTTCATTTATATACTGAATGCTGGAAGTATTCTGAGTTTTATGTTATAATTTAACCAATTCAAAATATTTCAAGTATTGCCCTATATTTGAAACAAAAGCATTTTGTTTCTTTCATATCATTAGTCAGCAACAATTACTGTTACAATTCAAATTTTCTAAAATAATTTTATTGGAAAGTGAAAATTGTGTCAATATAAGAAATGCCGTATTTTTTCTATATGATACCTTTTCAATTTGATCCAACTGCAACAGTTCACTGGGATCACTAAGATTTGGCCGAAATGCTTCAGGCTCCAGTTCGGTTTTGATAGTTGTTCCCTGCTTTGAATATGTGTCTTCTCTTGTAGTAATCTGCATGGAATGGAAAAAGTTGAATTAGCATTCAAAATGCTATCAAAACAACTTTACACATTCATCCTGTAAAAATGAAAGCTTTTGCTTACCTGTCAACTTGTGTAATGTTTTAAATATTAGATACAATGCCAGATGTTTAATTTGGATATGGCCCATTGCAAGCTTGTGAGCCATTTCTGTTATTTAAACTATGCATTGTATCCTATAACTTTTTAAGGTACCATTTGATCCTGACTAAAACTGAATCTCAGAGGTAAACAATAGAATCTAAAAATATTATACTGCAGTGGTATAATATTTGCATCCTGGCAATCAGAAGATAATCAACTTGCTACTCATACAAACAGAACCAGTGTCTCTTGAAAAGAAAAGCTTACATCAAAAAAAAAAATAATTGCAGCCCATAGGTTAAATTATTTTAAATATAAGCTGCTTTTAATATTGTGCATGGCCATTTTAATCTTAATCTGTGCAGTCTTGCTGCACGCATAAACATTCACATAAAAATATAATACAGTTACCTGAGAATTAAGATGTGTCCCCCTGCAACAATGTGTAAAACCTTGTACTGGGCAGGAATTCATGTAGATTAGGCATGTCAAACTCGCAACGTCACGTGACATCACGTGATGTATCGGGACTTTTCCCCCATTGCTGGCAATGGGGCGGGCGCGGTTTTGTCGTGACGCATCCGGCCCGCGGACCGGCAGTTTGACATGCCTGATGTAGATAAATGGTAGAAAAGACCCGAGATTCTGAGTCAATCTTTTAATATTCATTCCCCATTGACACTTATCATTTATCACTTCGCTCATTTCCAATTTCAAAACTAGGCTATAAAATTGGAAACAGCTGGAGATTTGGGTGGCGCGGACCATGCACGGAAGGGATGGAACATCTGGGGTAAGGAGGGATCTGGCTACCCTTCCACTCAATGCTTCTCTGTTTAGAACTCAGTACATTTTATTGTTTGAAAGTAGATATATTCTACTTGATGAACCTATCCTAGAGGTACTGGAAGACCTCTTAAACATTCAGTAATATTAAGACAACCTAAATATATCAATTTTTTCCACAAAACATAGAACTGCTGTTCACATCTCTTATATGCATCTTGTGTATATCTACTGACCAAGTGATCAGCAAGAACTATGAGAAAAATCACATGGAAAAATCATATTGCTGCAATAGGAATATTGCAAGTTTTTAGACAGTGTCTCTCAAGTTGAAGTACTGTATTTTTCTATCTGCTGTATCTTTAGAGCCTACAATATAAATGATATATACACATATACATATATGATTTCACAATAAACTATATGGCATTTCCAATAAACATTTTATATGTTTAGTATGCATTCCACTGAACTGTCTTCCATATATTGTAAAATAAGAAAACTCTATAGCTTAATTCCATTGCAAGCTAAATAGGTTAATTCAAATGATTTAGAATAATTGCAAGATTTATCCTGGAGAAAAATCTGTCTGTGTAGTTACCAAGACGTGATCTGTCTTGAATGCACATACTTAATCAGTAGTTGCAAGGTAAGGAACATTCAGTTCAACTATCCAAATAAAACATTAATGCTATGCTTCAGATTATCAGCCAACACAAGTGTTCCAATAACAACAGTTAGAAATTTTGTCATGCTGCAGGAATGATTGTTCTACTTCAACAGGTCTACACTTCTTTGCCCCAACAATTATTCATTATCAGTAACATTAATCACAGCTAATACAAGCCAAGGGACTATTTTAAATTAGTTTTGCTAAAATGCTTCCAGGCAGAGTTTAAAATGTACCCTACTTACAAAATGATTCACCAATTAAAAGAAGAAAAACTATGTAGTCCATTAATATGGACCTTTAACTGTGTTTAAGGAACACCATTTTATCTGGCTGTTCGACAACTGTTTTCTTGAAAAAAGGAAAAAGGCAGTTTAGCAAGTATTTATATAACTAAGATTTACTGATAAAAATTTGTGTCTTTGATATATTAAATAATAATGTAAAGTTTATCCAGTTACTAAATTAGTTCTGAAATGCCAATGACAGATTTCTTTAAGGGCAGATATCCTATAAGGAAATTTGACAGTCACATCAATAGCAAATAATTCACATGCCATTTTATATTTGATTGACAGTTGCTCCCCACCCCCTACAATTTATACTAACAGACATAGTGTGTTGGCTTTTCTAGATGGAGTTTCATCATTATTTAAGTATATGCAGTTAAAATAAGCTTTTAAAACATCAGACATCTTGAATTCATTATCTCAAAGGTTCTTCTTTTAACCTCTCATGTTATCAACGTCTTAACTCATGAACAAATCTCTTAAAATATTAGCTGTTAGCAGCAGAATGAGCAAAACTACAAAAGCATTTTCTTCCAAAAATGATTAACTATAAATATTATTCAAAACCTGACAAAATAACAAATAATAAAAACAGAATCTATACTTTTTAGTTACACTAAGTAAATAGCAGTATAGATGCTTAAATGCTTAGGTAAACTGTCTGCATTAGATACGTTTATTACTGTATTAATAGAACTGTAGCAGTTCTATTTCATAAAGCTTTAGAAAATGCTTCTGAAACTTTAAAGATATAAAAGTAATAATGTGCACACATTTCATATGCATATATCTATCTATTGAGAATACAATACATGTAGATACCAACAAGCTTATAAGATCTCAGCTTAAAGTGGAGAAACAAAATTGAAAATACATGTCCAATTTGACAAAGTAAAAGGCATCTACTACAATGTAACTGACTTCAGCTGCTCTGCAGGTAAGAAGTGGAGATTAAGGTGTTTTAGTCATTGAGCCTAAAACAAACTCTTCTGCATTTTCTTTTGTAAAGTTTTTATTCAATTAAAACTCCCATCCTCAGATATGACATAAAGTCCTAATCATTTTGAAAAAGAAAATTAAGAAATGTGAACAAAGTTTTGAAACAACATAAAAATGCTCAAAGTGGAGCCCTAGGTGTTTTTTAATTTCATTTTCATAAATTTTCATACAGAATGTTTATTGATTTAGTATTTTTTATCTAATCTCTCAAAACCACTTTTTCTTTCCTTCTTCTTTTGTCTAAATTACGACAGCCAAAAGGAAAGAAAAGACAAAGCCAGTTTTTTAAGGTTTATGGAGTATGCAGCTCCTTAATTTGGTCCACAAGGTACAATTACCTTAAGAACTAGCTAACATTAATGGAAAAATCTGTGGTAGCAAATATGTGATGTCATTATCATCCTTTTTATTATTATTGACAACTTGCAGCACTTTTTGAATACCACAAAATCTCTTCCTGGCCTGAAAAGTAGCAAGGAGGCAAAAAGGAATGCCAAAACCACTGTCAGTAAAAGGACAAAAAGTATCTGCAGTGTGTGCCATGGATTGCAGGTATCCACAAGAACCATCAAGATGGGAACAATGCTGGAAAATGGCCAGTGAGGTTATGCAGGTCTCTGCTAAGTCATGATTTGGGGTAGGTGGGTGGAATTGATGCTGAGGACGATAGAGTAACTGAACTTGAAAAAGGGACTATGAAGCTTAAGATTAACAATAAGAGAAGGATGTTGCAACAGGAAAAAGTAACAGGATTTGCAGAAATAATTGTGCACAAAATAGGAGATAAAGATTCAGCGCAGGTAGAGGTATCTGAAGGAAACGGAACTTTTTAAATGGGTTACCCAATGATAAAGATCTCATTTACAGACAGCCAACACAGAAAGGACAGTACCACATTTACAACTACTATGCAACCTGATATGATCCACTACTGATTTGATCCACTTTTGGCTAGCGCTGGCTAGCCAGATTCCAGCAGAACCAGCTACTAACCTTGTAGCAAGGGCTTCCTGCATCCATTTCACCAAGCTTTTGCTTCACAGTTAAGCTCTGTCTGAGATTGGATGTCCTTGCAGAGCTCACAAGAAATCAATTTATAAGTAACCAATCAGTTCCAGGACACAACATTATAAAGAACAGCTCATACCATACCAGGCTTATCTGATATAGTTCTTAGGCTAATTGGAGATGAAAAACTGAGCAAGCAGATATATAATGGTGATACAGCTCATTGTAAGACACCAAGAACACAGAGAGCAGTCAGGCAATAGCAACAATACATCATAACAAATATGGGAACTTCGGTAGTATGTACACATTAGATTTCAGAGGAATACAAATGACACTACAAATGCCAGCACTTACTGGCAATGGTCACCAAGCTAAAAGTGAAGGCAAATATCAACATCTCACTGTGAAGTCATAGCCTTACAAATAACTTTTCCAAAGACAGATTGGGGATTGGGGATTCTATGATATGTAGCCTCAATCCATCAATCCATCAGGAAGGCCCTAGATATGGATGGGCTGATTTAGACAAATGTCAATAATTCCAGTCTCCTCTCACATAATGCCTCTCCTGCTTCCGTAGAGCCACAAGGCCAACATGCACAACAACCTATTACATTCAAATATGAAACTACAGGACAGCTTTAGAAATATTTGAAGTAGTTTGATTCATTCATCACAATTAACATTTAACAGTTAATATTGAACAATACAACTGTTTTGTTCATAGTATTAAAATAAACTGTGATAAACCAGCTGTGTAAAAGTGAAGAAGATTGAATGTGCAAATCTAAGTATCTTAAATTTCAGCCATTCATCAGCCTCCTAGGTATTGGCATGCCAATTCTACTCTGCCTTATAGAAATAACTGAGTGAGAATCCAGGCAATCTTTAACTTAAGTTTGGCCAGGAAGCTTCATCAACTGGTTTCACAGTCTTCAGGAATTACAGAGATCTTTTCCTGAGTTACATCTTATGGGTTAACTTAAGGTCTGCATAGTCCTTATAACAGAGTAGTATATATCCAGGATTTGGAAGATCTATTCAAAATTTGATCAAAATAATGAAGCACTTTGCATTAGCACTGGAAGTTTACTTTGAACTTGCAGAAGTTTGGCTCAGCTCTAAAAGTGACTCAATTATCAAAAATGTCATCAGAACAACCATGGGAAAGTTATTGCTGCCTTATTTCAGTATAGTAATGAAGACAAAATAATTGAATATCGGCTTTGTTCTGATCAGGACCACTACATTAAAAAATTCTAATCTCTAGTTGAGAAGAAAGCACCTTGAGACGTCGGCAGAGTGTACGTAGTTCTTCACTATTTAGAGCATCGATTCTGCGGTGATACTCAGCCACTGACACTACCTGAATATGGAGACAGGAAGACAATAATTCCACTCACAGTTTTTAAAAGAAAAATAAAACAATATAAAAGAAATAACAGAGTATAGCAAAGTAAAACAAAGGGTGGGGAGAAAGAAATTGACAATGAAAGAAAAATAAAAGTAACATTCTAATGATACAGTGCACATATATAATACACATATAGACATACAACAGTCAGAATTTCCAATAAAATAACCAAATACATTTGTACCACAGAATAAAAACAATCTGCTAGGTAAACATATAAGCATGCACATCCACGAAATGTTTCCTTACATAAGTACCACCTGCTGTTTTTACTTAGGGAAAAATACTAATTGATAAAAAAGAAGCAGAAACGAAAACAGGCCTTGTATAAAAGCAATTGTAAAAAAAAAAGTACAGAAAAAGGAAACTAAAATTATCAAATGACTGGAATAATTTTTATATGAGAAAACATTGCCATATTTGATTGACTGATTGCCATATTTGGGTCTCTTTCCCTTACTAAATAGCAAATAAGAGAGGACATAAAATCGTGTGAATCAAGAAATACTGTTGTGCTGGACAGTATGAAAACCAGCACAAACACATCACATACAGTTAAATTACAGATGAATTCCACTATGCATTAAAAGGATGGGTAGTATTGGACTAGAGAAATGTATAAAGGATAATGGCATTTCAGACTTCAGACAGATGTCTTACTATTGCTGAAATGCAGTACTAAATTTGAAAGATGTGGCATTTACATCCTGGGTTACAATGACCACATTGTCCATGAACAATACTGTAAGGTACTATCTTATTAATCATTGTTTATAAAAAAAATCAAATGTCCTCTAGGGGAATTTACAGACAGATGCAGTTTACAAACATATTTCAGTCCTCTAGAAAAGTAAGGAATAACTTTAAACAATAGCCAGTAAACATTTGATATCTGTCTTATTAAAGTATATAAACTGTATTTTATTGTTGAAATCTGTATTATGTAAGTTATAAAAAAAATAAGACAGAATGATTCCAACTGCATACAACAGTATGGAGTTGGCCAGATTCAGGCCTTAATGGATTCACATATGGTGAGATGACTTTAATATGCACTTATAAATTCAAACCTGGCAAAACAGACTGTATGCATATTATTAACAAGCAAAGTCATAATAAAACAAAGGTAGAAACGCCGGAGTATTAAATTAGTTCTATATTCATTCAACACTCTCCAACTGTTTATCAGAACAAATGGTTTTTTTCCTGTTTATCAAAACAACAATTTCTGCAGTCAACAGGCCAGAAAGGCAGGCTGAAGTTTATATATTAAGAACTTTCAGAAACTCAGACCACTACTGTACCTACATAATTTAGAATAAGCAGAAATTAAAACTCTGTATCACATTTTACCAGACTATGGAACCTGTTTAAATAAAGAAAAGAAAAGATTCCCAGAATGTCTTTCCATAAACAATGATTTTCCTTTCTTTTTTAATTTCCCTTAATCTCTCATGGAACCCTAGGATTCTGCAGAATGCAGATCTTTGAAAATTCTTTCTCTACATGACTTTTTTTTTTTAAAAAAAGTTCATTATTCTTCAATTTCTTCAGGCCTAATATACAATCTCTTACAATGGAGGACTTTCACACTTACATAGTATAGTTGCAGAAGCATGCACCTTTCTATTTAGCACAATTTAATATTTATACAATATATTCTTGCCATCAGTTATTTTCTGTTTGCAGTAGAGAAACAAGAATTGGGCTGTTCAGAATAGCTGTAATGAACATATACGAAGAAAAAAAGCCCAATCCCAACAACCCAAAGAAGGGACCTCTCTCATAAGATTTATAATATCAAAAGGTTTTACAAAAATAATCTTTTTTTTTTGCAATTACAGGTAGTCTTCAACTTATAACAATTGAGCTCAAAATTTCCAATGCTAAGTGAGGAAGTTCAGTGAATTGAACCTCATTTTACAACTTTTGCCACAGTTAAGGGAACCACTGCGGTTGTTAAATGAATGCAGCCATTAAGTGAATCTGGCTTCCTCCACTGACTTTGCTTGTTGGAAGCTGGCTGGGAAGGTTACAAATGGTGATCACATGACCCCGGGACATTTGCCAATTGCCCAAATTTTTATCACATGACCATGTGGATACTACAATAGTCAGAAGTGTAAAAACTGGTCATAAGTCACTTTTTTCAGTGGTACTTCGAACGGTCACTAAATGAATGGTTGTAAGTTAAGAACTACCTGCACAATATTTGATACCTTGCTGTCTGTCTATTGCATACTTTATCTCTGCTGCATAAATGCAGTATTCAAGTTGCCCTTAATAATGTCATCAATAAAAGAGAAAGTTTTCCATGAATTAAACTCAACTCCTATTAATTGCATGAATGCATCCATGTTTTTTTCTTGGAACAAATAAAGTGGAATACCTTTAGGTTGGATTTTTTTAAAAAATGATGCAGTAGTTCAGCTTATATAGTTTTCAAATGACCATTTAGGGACCATTCCAAGTTGGGATGAAATGCAGAAAAGCTATTTAAGACCCAGATTGAAAATTCCAATGGCCCCCTTGCAGTCACATGACCTCATTTTGGGCATTTGGCAATTGGCTCACATTTACAGCTGTTTGCAACATCTGACTGTTACATGATTGCAATTTACAAAGTTTTTAGCCAGAAAGCAGCATTTACTTCCAGTTTCCAGTAAAAAATGCCCATAGTGAACAATGGATTTGTTAACAACTGCTGCAAAAAAGGTCATAAAATCAGGTGCTCTCATATGGTAACTTGCCTAATGACCATCACAACTTACGTCTTTTAAATATACTCAGAGGAGCTGCAAAGAGATACAATATTCTCTTCTTCAGTAAAGCAAAAATATTTCCTGATTAGTATAAATTACCTTAGAATATAACTTTGTGATTTTGAAAATGTAAAGTTTTATAATATTACTTAGGTTACTTGGTTAAATTTTATGTCAGTAATTGCAGGCTTAATTATGGTCCTGTGTCGAGGACTACCTAGCCCAGGGGTAGGCAACCTTGGCTCTTTTATGACTCGTGGACTTCAACTCCCAGAATTCCTGAGCCAGCATGGTTCAGCTTGGAAACCTCTCCATTTCCCTTCAGCATGGCTGGCTCAGGAATTCTGGGAGTTGAAGTCCATGGGTCATAAAAGAACCAAGGCTGCCTACCCCTGACCTAGCCTAAAAGATCAAGATCACAAATTATTTTCCAATGTAACAGTTATATAGTTCAAGCATAAATGGTAATCATTAAAAAAATAGCTGTGGAATTTTTTCCAAACCTTCTTATAAATTTCACTTGGAAACCTTTTAACTTTTTTCATTACTGAAGTTTTCTATTGTTTCATTTAAAATTAGGTTAGAAGAACTAAAGAAGATATCTCATTCTATTTTTTTTTTAAACTCTCTATTTCTTATAGGATGTCCATCCGCAAGGATCAAGCATGTTTCCTTTTCCTACTGTTTTAACAGGAAAATATACTCAGAGGAGCTGCAAAGAGATACAATATCCTGTTCTTCATTAAAGCAAAAATATTTCCTGATTAGCATTAAGTTACATCAGAATATAACTTTGTGATTTTGAAAATGTGAAGCTTTATATTATTACTTAGGTAACTTGGTTAAATTTTACTTTATGAATGTACAACCACATAATCATTTTGCTAAATGTAGTTATTTATGGCTATGACATATTATATTATTATTATATTATGGCAACGAGGACTGATTTCATGTCAAAAAAACTCTGTCCCACAGAATGCTAAATGAGGACTTTATTTTGCAATTTTTATAGTGATTAGTTCAGTGTGTTTCTCTTCAGGAGAGATACCTCAGCTTGGAATCTGGCAGACTAACCCTACTGTTAGTTGGGGGATGGATTTCAACTAGTCCGTCTTAAAAATTTCATTAGAGATGCAAAACACAGAAAATAATTTGAAAAATCCTGGAATTGCAGTACTTCTCAAGGTGTTTGATAGGGACACAATAGATGTATTGCAAAAAGTATGTCTATATTCATCTGTACTGTGTTGAATATCTCATATAAGACAAATATTGCCTATTGCTGCCAATCCTCTGTGATAACCTTTTCCAAAGTTGTGCACCAATGGCTCTGCAATTTCTTACTGTGCAAAGAAGTAGAGATTAGATACTATAAACACACCACAGTTCATAACAATATTTAAGTCTTAGTATTAAATTTATACACTCAAGCCAGTTTTATTACAATTTTATGGAAATTGGACTTCATTTGCAACAGTGCAAGTGCTATTACAATGCTGTAATAGCAAATATAAACCACATAGCTATAAGATATTTTGCTTTCAATGAGTAAAAAGTCTCTAAACAACTAAGGCATTGGCACATAAAGTATCCTGAATGGTAAAATCATATGGTATGGAAATAAAGTTTAATACCATGGTAGCCTATAGAACCACCAGTATTTTGAAGGAGTATGTTGCCAACTATAAGCTGCAAGAAGATTCAGATTCAAGTTTGGTTTATCTGGGTTCAGTTTGAATTCAGAAAACTGCAGTGCTGAGAAAATAAATAACCTGACACAAATAAACTAACTAGTACTAGTAATTTCTTAAACCAATTATGGTATCCACGCCATTTCTGGGTACAAAATCAGCCCTAGAATTTTCCAGCTGGCTGTGCTTCCTGACACATGGGGCAGTGAAATGGACACACTCCCCAGCACCACAAAACTGCAACTATTTTAAGCGAAGGAAGAACCACTGGACCAGCCCTTCATTTTCATTTTCCATCTGGCTCCTTTCCTTTGCACTATCCTGCCATTCTGCTAGCTGCCTTCCTGCTGATATTGTGCACTCTCTATCCTGAACATATAAAGTGGCAACTGAAGCTACTCTTTAAAAAGCAGTAATTTTCACCTCTGCCAGATCAATCAAAAATGTTAGAGGGAAAGATGCAGGTGCAGCAGAAAGAGGTGTCAGTGTGCTTGATGTGGCAAAATGTGTGATATGGTGGTATCTTAGTTTTTAGTTATTTTGCACCAGCTGCAAGTACACTAGGATACTCCAGGAGTCCTCTCATCAGCCCTTCTCCTCTTCCACTCATTTAATGTTCTTTTCTTCCAGGGTTTACATATCATTAAAAATAGCCATTATATAGTTTGTCTGGCAAACAAATATGGGCCAAAGATTCTTGTAACATTTTATCTAAATGTAAGCTCATGCCTGCTCAGAAGTTTACTATCATGGCAAGTACATTCAACTAAATAAATTATTACAGTCCAACATATACAATTTCAGTTGCTCTTCACTGTGCTAAAAGAATCTATATTTTCTTGTATTGGAGACTTTATAGTGCAATTTGGGAAGTTAAATCAGTTTAACTTGACATATTTACAGTTTAAGAAGTTACCAGACTAATTTTATAAAACCAAGGTTGTTGTTGAGGTTGTTGATCTTAATCTGCTATATGGAAAATATGTACAATAGTGATTTAAAAAGCCAAAGATTTATGTGTGCAATTATTGCATAAGCAATATATAATGCCAACAATCCTGTTAGTCAATGGTTATTCTAAACAGTTTTTTTAAAGCTTTTATTTCAAACTGGAAAAATCAGCTTTCTGCATTGGTTTAGAAACTATCCTTGAAGCTACTTCTGTAAGATCTTTTAGCACAGTGTGCTAACACAAATCTTTTGCATTTGGTGACTTAAATCAGTTATTTTACAATATAAGAAATCACTGATTTTATAATATAACTGAAAGATAGTGGTATTCATCTGCTATCAGTAAAGAAGAAAGATTTATTTTGCAATACACAGAATGGATAAGAAGTTCCTCAGGACACAATATATAGCCATTTCTAGTTGTATCACCATATTCCTCTAATTCTTAAAACTATCCTATCCTATTTACAGTTTATATTATGCCTTAAAAAAATAGAACATGCATGGTAAGGCCTGAAAAAATACGCAGGAAACCTTCAGCTGATTGCTTTTTCTTTTCCTATATAACCAAAATGAGGAAAAATCTAAACTTTTTTAATTAATACTGAGACTGAAAAACACATATTCCTGGTTAACACAAAGAGATCTGCTTCACACAGTTTCAGAGGCTATGTCTCTTACAGGGATCTTGCAATTCCAATGAAAAAATAGAAGTTTTGTACAATAAAGTACTATTTCTAATTTCACTTCCATTCACCATCAGGTCTTCCTGGTGCTCTGCTCCCCCCAGCAGCCCCAAATGCCTCAGCCATGCTCCAAAGAGTGCCCCACCCTTTCTGAGCAGACTTGAGGGTGCCCAAATACACAACAGAAATAACTAATATTTTCTATGCTATTTGCCAGTGGCATAACACAAACATAACCAACATACTGAAGGAAAGTACAATGCAAATGATAAAATAGATCATTTAATTGTTGAAGATTAAAAGTTTCACAAACATTATTGGAAGACCTAAAATTTCAGTTTAAAGTATACAGTATTTACAATATTTACAAGCATGATGCAGAACTCCTCTCCAATATTCCAGATGAAGTTTTGTTCCCCTTTCTGGCAGTCAGAGAACATGCAAGCCACAGAAGTAGACAGACAGACATTAACCACACACTGTATAATGTTTCTTTTTTAAAAAAAAAAGACTCAATAGCATAAAAAACATCCTGTGTATCAATACCAAAATATGATTGTATAAACTCACAGATTATCCACATCCCAAATTAACACCTGAAAAGCATGTAAAATCACAAATTATCTTACTTTAATACTGCACCATGTCAGTAAAAGAACAGGCAAGTTAGTGTAAGAAACTTCCCAAAATATATTTGTCTGTGAAATCTACCACAATTACATTGTTTTAAATCAGATTATTTTAAATTCCAACTTTTAAATTAAAATAGTAAAGTTTCAAATTGCAGTTTCTTAATCAGAGATTCTAAAATTCTGATCTATAATGAATATTAAAAGAAAAAGCTGGGCTCATTACTGATTACAATAGCATCATAGTAACAATAACATAAATATTTCTCAAGGAATTACCAAAGTATATTTATTTCTCATTGAGTGATGCTTTCTTCCTTTCTTGCCATACCAAAAATTATTTCCTTTGAAAAAAATAGTCACATTAATTTTAGCTTCAAATGAGCATTTCTCCCCAGCATACTATCTGCTTTTAATTCCAGGCACAGCAAAGCTCTCCTTGCAGACAGAACATCGTGCTAGTTGCATTGAATTGATTGACAGGATTAACAACTAATGAGCGAAGAGAGTGTTCATCCTGGGGTGTGTCATTACCATAGAAAGCACAACAGAGATGTTTCTATATTCAAGGAAGGTTGCAGTGCATTAAAGTGCTTAAAGAGCAAAAAAGTTTAAAGAGACACACTACTCTTTTAGAATCCAATGAGAAATTTGTCAGAGCTAATCCTTTTTATTTTTAATAGCATTAAATCAATTCTTGTTTACATACAATGAGAATAGCTTTTGTTATGATTGTTATTAATGGATAACCCTTACAGTTCAATTATTTTTTTCTGAATGACGTTCAAACAAATGTAATCTTTCATATTTTAACTTCCACAGGGGGAAAAAATAAATAATTCAACTAACGAGAACAGTATATATTACTACTGTTCTTGAAATGTAAAGCAATGCTGCAAATATGTCTTTATACCACCAATTAGACCTAGGGTTCAAAAATTAGAAAAGAAGAACTGTATGGAAGCAGATCATACTTGGTGCAAAGCTTTTCTTCTGTTGAACTCACTTTATTTTCTTTAACCTGCAACTGTTGTGAATCACAACTCCCAACGTCTATTACCATTGGTCATACTATCTGAAATTTTAATTCAGCAACAACTGGAGGAACACAGATTTCCTGCTGCAGTTCTAGAATGATAAATGTAAGCCTCTGTAAAAGGGTTTAATTAGAAGACAGACTTTTCTCACTATTAATCAGTGAATGTCCTTTATCCCACTGGATTGTGAACATATTTCACTAGGATCCATCTTCTATTAAAATCAAGTCTTCCATTCCTTGCTCTTTTCATGTTTGTGAATACATATATAGAAAACTAAATAGAAAATGCTGTTTTTTTCTTTTTAATTTTGCATATAGAAAGAAAAGTGCCATCTCCTCTCCCACACAAACCTATTGTAATAATGTATTCTAGAAGCAGAAAGGAAGTCTTCTAGTGTGACAGAATGTCCTATGGTATATTGGCTGCCCCCCTACACCACGGGTGTCAAACTCGCCGCATAACGTGTCGCGACATAACGTGACTTTTTTTGCATTGCCGGAACTGGGGTGGGCTCGGCCTCCATATGATGCATCCGGCCCACGGGCCGGCTGTTTGATACCCCTGTTTGATACATTTGGCAGCCTCATGAGAATGGATTAAAAAAAAATCTGCTCCTCTTGCTTGCTTTAAAACATTTCAAGGGGGAAAAGTTCCACAGCCACATGAATTGCACCAAGAGGTAATAAAATAATGTATGCATTATTAAACAACGTTCCACAACATTAGGACAACATTAGTTTGTATCAATACATATACATTTTATATAATTATAGCTTTATAACAGCAAATAACAATGAAATTATAATATTCCACAATCCTTACATAATTTATGATTTGTGCATCATATGGCAATATTTAGAACTACTTTGTAGATGCAAAATCAAGAAAATAATGACAGGTTCAGTAAATTTAGCCCATTTATAAAGTCTTATATTATATGATCAATTTTCATGTGTGCTCTTTGTTAACAAAGAATTAGTTTACAAGCAAGAGACACACTGTTAAAATCTATGTTTACAAAACTGAACTTGTTTTTACAAAAACATGTGACAAACTCCAATACAGCTAATCTGAAATACAAGGTACCTAATGAGCTTCTGCCAAAAGTTTCTCTGTTGAAGTTTGTTACAAAGTTAATTCAGAATTACAGAATAGAGTTGCAGCTGTTTGTGTTATTCCCTTAAATCTAGTTGACAGAAAATATAGTTGCTGCCATCTTTAAAAGGAACAATCTGTAAATAATCTCTGAGGATGAAATGAGATGGACATCTCCCATTATTGCTTTATAACTGTCTGCTCTAAAGACAGTTCTTTATAAAGTTATAAAGAAATTGTAACTGGTGCAAAATGTAGTCACCTGTAAAGTCAAGGTATAACCTTCTTATTGTCATGTGACAATTCTGTTGAAAGAGCTAATTCTCTGTTAGGTTTCTGGGTATGTTAAGGGTGCTGACTGTCACTTTAAAAGCCATGGGTGATTCGGTATGGTCTTGGTATCTGTAAGACAACCTATATTCCACACACATTCTGTTCTACCAGTCCAAACAGAGAATGCCTGGTAAAGATCCCCACTATCAAGAAGTATAATAAGTAAGGGCCATTTTCCTCTGGAACAGCTTGTGTCCTGAGCCTAAGGTGATTTCCATTCTCACTAGTTTGTAAAAACTATTCCAGAAGGCCTATGGGCTCTGATTGATGTGTCGTTACTATACATGATATATAAGAATTATTACAGCTACAGTAATCAACACTAAGATACTTTTGGATAATGGTTCATAACATCACCAATCAAAGGTCTAAATTATAAATTACTCATCATTCACAGATTAGAAAGTGTAGCATTCTTAAAACTTCTTTCAATGCTTCATTCAGCTGATAGAATCCAGCCCTAACAGCAGTACTGTCCTTTCTCCTTGCTCGTATTCGGATATTCTGAAATAGCCTTTCAATGCATATATGAGAAGCAGAGAAATTAATAACGTGGAACAGCAGAAGTGTGTAGATTAACATTAATAAATATTAAGCAAACAACTTCTTCAGAGACTTGAGACTTTTTGCTAGAGAAATTATTTTGGATACATGGGTAGGGTCTAGGACAATTGGTGCCAGCCAGATTAACGCGCCCAGTTCTTCATGGCCCCTGCCGCAGCTGAACCACCACTAATATTTATGTTTGACGGGCCCTCCGTCGGCAAGCCACTGAGGCACACTTCTCCCCAGTTATTTCACTGCGTGGGACACTTAAACTTGCCTCCCGGTGTCCGGGTGAGGTGGGCAGTGGCCTTGGTTACCAGGCCAGGACGCGTGGCAGAAGCAGCAAAGGGGGCAAAGAGGGGTGGGAAGTGGGATAGCTCCCTCCCTCCCAGTCTGACCCTTCACGGGATGGGAAAAGAAGGGAAGGGGCCACCTGCACACACTTTCTCCCCGCAGGGCTGCCGAGGGTCTGGTTGCAGTCGGGACTCATGGTTCACTTTTTGGCCCCTCCTGAGCAGGACATGGGCCAATGGATGCCGGCGGGACTGAGGAACGTGGCCAGGCTCAGGTAGGGATGGGGCGGAGCCCTCCTCTTCCCACCTCATGAAGGGCAAGGGATCCCCAGAGAGTCAGGCCAGGAGGGAGAGAGCCTCCCGGCTTGGCGCCTGAGGCCACTGCCCACCCCACCCAGCCCCCGGGAGACATGTTTAAATGTCCTGCACAGTGAAATACCCAGGATGAAGAGTCCCTTGGTGACTCGGCTGGGGGAAGCGGTTGGGACAGGACCACCGCCGGACCATTGCCAGGGAAGCACTGCCAGAAGAGGGCCTGCCAAACATAATCACTGGCAGTGGGTCAGCTGTGATACTGGGCCCAAGATGAAGTGGGTGCAGTAATCAAACTTCGACACACCCTATTACTGTTTATTCGGCTTTGTTTTGTTTTGAAATCCTTAAATTTATATTTAAAGCTTCTTTTGTTTAAGGACTGAAGGAAATTCACCTGGAATTTTCAGACTTGTTAATCCAAAAGTTCCTAATAGTTAAAAAGCAGTTAACAAGCAATTTTAGAGAAATAACTATGCTACCCCAAAGTCATTTATGAAGGTGCAAACTGCACCTTCAACAAGAAAGTTACTTTCTTGTCTCCCAGAACTTTCAACTTGCCAGAGATTGCTGTCTTGTGGTTTCCTTGTGAGTAACAACTGTCTGAAAAGCACTTATGGTCAATCTTAAGTCTTCTTGTGCTGAGATGATTATCAAAGAGCCGGTCCACTCACAAGTTCTTCATTCTGCTGCAATCATCAGTTCTGCTCTTAGCAGGCTGTCCTCAGTTTGCCATTTCTTCCCCGGAAGTCCACCTCAAACTGTTTTGGATATACAGTAATTTTCTCCCTCTTTGTTAAGCAAATGTCTAATTATATAGTTCTAACACAGTGGAACTATAGAAAAAAAAATGCTACAAGACAAAATAAGCCATAGACCTCTGAGTTACTTTTGCTGAGAACAGCTTGATGGAGAAAACAAAAACGATATCTTGATCCTCATTCACAAAGATACCTCCCTTATTCTTTTAACGCTTAGTGTTGAGTTAAAAAGAGCTTTTTGTCCCAGTTATATTGCCTTAAATATTATTAAGAATGAAAAGAATCACTTTTTCTTGCCAGCTTGTCTAATACCAACCGGGGTCAATTCACTATAGCACAGCATTGATGAGAAGTTTTTCTGAACTTTCTAAAAATATTGGGAGAGGTTAATAAATGATGTTACCAAGGCTCAGAAGGAAAATTAAGCCTTTCATTCACTGATCCTGAAAACAACTTATACCTATTCATTAGGAATAAACAACAACAAATGCATCACACTGAGGGCACTAGGAATAGGAAGTTTGTAATTAATGGATCAGGCCAGTGCTCCAGTCCAATTGTTAACTGGCTAGAAAAATGTAATAATCCAAAAGAATATACATTGAAATGAAGCCTCTAATTTAACAATAGTTGAAATATTGGTGTCAAGACTCTTGTTCCTGCAAACAATTAATTAAGAATTGGCATGAATCTATTCTAGAAGAAAAAAAAGAACACAAAGCAGTGATGTAACCAAATTCAATAAAAGTAAGAGCTATGAACAGCTAAATTTCAAGTACAGAAGAAAATCTCAGAGCAGGGGTAAAAGAACAAGGAACTAATATAAAGAATGATCAGTGCAATGTTGGTTTTGTTGATGTGCCGTTAAGTTTACAAATGCACTCTATGCATCCTCTGCTTTTTTAAGCTTTAAGATGTCTTTAAAATAAAACAGGTTCTATTTTCAAAATGCATTTATAAAATTTAGCATCCTGATAACTGAATATTCAGGTCACAAGACGATATACAGTTTAGACACAAATACCCAAGCTAAATGTAACAATGTGGTGTCTTCTAGATTATTGTATGGTTATTTGACTAGTTAATGGGAACATCGGGAGCAACACATTTGTACAAGATATATCAAAATTGTGGCTGTGACTGACATAATCAAATCTCTGCCATTTGCCCATTGTACATATATATATATATATATATATATATATGGCATGTACAATACACATTAAAAATGGGCAGGTCTTTAATTGCCTTGTTGTTCCCATCATTCTGTCATTCTTTCCACATACACCAATTCTTTGTTTAAACTTATTTCTAAGTTCCCATTGTTATAAAAATGTAACTAAGAAATCATGTCTATATTTACAGAACATTTAGTGTTCACTACATTCTTATACATTCCTCTGCCTACTTGATTACAATATTTTGGAGTACCTTCTCTATATAGCTTGAGATAGTAAACTTTGGTATACATGCATTTTGTGCATGTTCCTGGGCCTTATGCGGTTTGTGGTACATTTACTGCAATGACATGTTGGTTTGGCATCTCTTCAGTTCTGCTATATGCAGTTGTAATTTTTTGTGACCATTTGTTGAGATCTTAAGCATATGAAAACAGGCAATTATATTTATTGATTAATCATAGGAATCCTGCACTTTTCCCCCCTGTAACACTGTTCTAGTTCCTGAACTATCCAAGTAGCAATCAAGGACATTTTATGGGTAAAACCAGGATTTCTCAATTTCGCAAAAACAATATAACTATCTAATACCAATCTTGTTTAGATACCATTAGCAGCAAGCTTAATGCCTTGTGATCTGATTCAAGATTATCTAGGATCTTTGTTTTAATTTGTGATTTTTGTATTATGTCTGTTGAAGTATTGATTGAATTGTTTATGTTTTAACATCTCATTATAAACTGCTTTTACTATTCTGAATATTGTGATTTTGTTTTTGAAAAGTGGCTTTAAAATAAAGATGAACAATAAACTAGTCACGCAATCTTACAGTGCATAAAGTTGTATGTTTAAAATATTAATGCAAATTAAGGAAGGCATAGAGAGATTTTGAATTATTATTGTGGAAAATAGAGACTTTCCCAGGCTTCTGATATTTAATACCCAATTAATATCCATAACTATTTTTTATTTGCAATATGTTTGTACTATATTAATATATGTAACAATTGCCTTCAGAGTAGTAATTGAAGCCAAAAATCCCCTATTTATAATGTATATTAAGGTAATATTGATTTTTCAAATTAATAATTGCATGTAATGGAAGTCTGAAATAATCTTTGTAAATTGGAGAAAAACATGGGAGATATTTTACTGGAAATGGGTAAGAAAACAGGCAGTATTAACAATCGAGAAATGTTCAATTCTTGCCCAGTAATCCATGAAAAAAAGCTGCTAGGGAATGAAAGATTGGTAAGCAAAATGCTTACTGCTCGTTAGTATTTCAAATCACCCCTAACCTTTTGGATTTTCATGTTTCATGTTTAAATAAACAAACTATTTGTTACATTTGTTTACATATAACTGCTGCCTGACCTTTGCTTCAGTCACAAAACGCAAACAGCATTATACACTGAGAAACTCAGACTATTATACAATACTAAGAAAAATTAAACTATGCAGTCATTAGCTAAACATGTGTTTACAACTTTTACTTAACAATATTAGTTGATGAAACTTCTCCATGTAGAAATTAAAGAATTTTAAACAAATGTTGTGTTTTCTAAAGTTGATAACTAGCATTTACTTACCTCCCACTCCTTAACAGCTGTTTCATTAATTGAATCTTCACCAGCCTGAGTTTCAATTTTTTTTACTACAATAAATCCTGGCTCTCTATTTGATTCTCCTGTATCTTCTGCATATATTTCAGGACTCCACTGAACAAAAAATGCATACAGATGTTCAGTCCTTTGAAAGGGAAAATGAAAAATAAATTGATAACCCATTCAGATTTACACAAACTTAGAAATATTGTTTTAAATAGTAATTCACTGTATCTGTTCACTATCAGTTACTCATGCTTTTCTTTGAAAATCAAGAGAAAGAATATTCATATAAAACCTATTCTATAATGTAAGATAAAACTATGATGGACAATATTTTCAGTATCTTATCATGCAACTAGTACAGATTATGGTATCAACAGATTATAAATCTGAAAAGGGCTTCTTAGTTTCATTAAAAGTGAATAGAAGAGGACACTACATATAGTTGGCAGGATTAGACAACAAGGTAAGGTGGATAGGATTTGCTTAATATTTAGGCACCATAATCAAGGGGTTTCTTTAGAAGAAAAAGTCATAACAGGAAAGACCTGTTTATCTCAAATACATAATACTAGAAGTCAAAAATTAAGAATTTATAATTAGCCATGACAGATGTTTGCTCATCTAGTCTGGCATGTTTTTCCCAGAGTACCTAGGCAGATGCTTCTGAGAAACACAAGAGAAAAAAAATAGTAATTCTTCCTATTGTTATCCCTGAGAAAGTAGTAATTCTAGGCATTTTGCTTTCAGAAAAGATTCAGACCTATGGAAATTCCTGATTCTCTTATTATCCATGAATTTCTCAAATTTCCATCACTTAACTAACTCTGGGAAAGAACTTTGGCAGCATGACTTGGTCAGCCAGGTTAAATATATATAAAAATAAGGTTACTAGGCCACAGCTTGGCGTGAGCACAGGAAGGCTATGGGGGACTTAGCAGAGTGATTTGTGACCTTCTTTGCTGGCTTTGCCATTGACTCTGCTTGAGAGAAGCCATCAGAGAAGGTCACAAAAGATGAGCACCTGACCACAAGACACTTCAAACATCACAGCTGTAACCCAGTTGCCAAATGCCCAAATCACAATCATGTGACTGTGGGAACCCTATAACAGCCAGAACTTCAAGGATCAGTCATATATACCAACATGCAGTGCTGAATGGTTGCTGAATGAGTGGTTAATAAGCAAAGACTACCTGTAAAGCATATAACAAGAACACAATACCCAAAAGTTTAAATGACTATTATTGTGAAAAAAGTAAACTTAGCACAAACTCTCATTTTCATAATAAATGGTCCATTGTTTGGATGATCACTTCAATAAGGCAGTGGGTATGTTATATACAGTTAAGGAGACAGGCCTGCCATAATCATTCACTTGAATCTAATCCACTAGAAAACAAATGGCCAATTTCAATAAACACACAGAGAGTATACTAAGAAAAATTCTGAAACTACCAAGTAAGAAACAAGCAATTCAGCAAAAAAATACACATTAAATTCAGAAAACTGACATGGTGAAAGGCAATAAAATAATATTTCTTGTATAGTTAAAACCTTTACATTCAGAAGGATGTGGAATTAATATCTCAATATGAAGACAGATTTAAATTTAGTTTAGAAATGGAAAGATAGTCTTCCTCTACAATAAACATACATAGAAAATATTCATCTTACCTTTCTGATGGCACAGCAAACCAATATTCATGCTTCTTATCTCTTTGTGCATATTGCTGCATCAATGCACTTGCCTGTGACACAAACGTTTTTCGCATTGGCTTGCCAACTTTGAGACACAAGAACTTGTATAATCGATGTCTTCTCTTCTCTTTTATTAGAGAACCTTTTATAAAGAGATAAAATGCACTTAGTTGGCAATTTTGCTTTACTAATTATTAAATATTAAATTAATTATTGGATAAATCTGGGTACACCTTTAAAAACTGATTAGATATTGTTACTCTGCTTAATATTAAGTTTAGCTATTATAGCATGGGTGGGCAATCTGCAGTTAAGAAAGCTACATGTGAACATCTAGTTCTCTGTTTATAGCTCCTCTAATCCCAAAGTTTCAGATCTCAAATTTGGAAAGTAAATGGTGAAATGGATTCATCAAGCCACTGCAGAGACTTAAGACACCCACAACACCACAAATCCCTAAAATTAGGCACATATTTCTTATTTTGGGAGAGTTGTAACAGAACCAGTATTTTGCATGTCTTAAAATATTGACTTTTATCTCTCAAGCCCCAATCTAAGGAGGAAAAAGGAAAACAGGTGGATGTTTAAACATTCATGTTTAAACATTCCATTTAAACATAGGAATTCTGCATCCACTTAAACAAATTACCTTACACTGGCAGATATGCTTTCTATGACCCAACCCCCAGTTGCTTGATTATGCATTAAAACATATGATGTAACAAATGAGTTCCTGCTCTCTAACTACAATTAAATAAGCTACTGTGACTAAAGTTCTCTCCACTGACTTTTATATATGACCATACAACAAATGTTGTATGATTTATTTACGACAACATTAATCAGCACAAAGGAATGTAGACCTGACATTGTTAAGGGAGGACTTTCACAAAAGGTTACTCAGACTCTGAGAAAGAAACTAAAAATAACACAATCCTGATTTTAGAACAGGGCAGAGAGAAATCTGATGAAAAGATTTTGTTATTCTACCCATAAATTAATAATGAAGAATATTCCTGGACTCTCTTGCTGTGCTTGTTTCTTGACCTTTGCCTATTTTTTTATTTTTTTTTTTGGGGGGGGGGGAGGTAACAATTGGCCAGCAGAAGAAACATTTCTAATGAATGATCCTCTCGAACTTCAAAATCACCTATAGACTTCCAAACGGGCTCTCACAAACTGCTCTATCTGTTTGTGTGTTTTTCTTCTGGAAGAAAGGAATTTCAGGGGAAGGGGAGGAGCTAAGTCTTAATGCGAAAGTATGCAGCCACTTTATGGTGACGAATGTCTTTAAATACAAAATATAGATTTTAAAAGTCCTAACAACTAATACAATCCAGGAAACATATTGCTGTATGTATCATTACTTGCTGCAACCATATTCTATCAACACTGAGATACAAGTAACTTTTAGAAACAAAACAGTTTTAGCGCTGTAGGGACAGAATTATAATACAAAACTGTTTAGTGTTTCATAGGAAATTTATGGTTAAAAGTAGGACTGATGAAACATAAATGTGGAAACTATGCTACTGATATAAGATTTGCTTAAGGGAGATGGAAAAACTATTAAAAATATTTAAAATTGGCATTAAAAAACAGGAAAAAATTGTAGAGACAATACTGTATATTCAGAAACAGCCACATTACAAAGTAAGATAAAGGACGCAATAAAAGTCAAAAATACCAGGCCCAGATGAAACATCCACAAACTCTTTAACAGTACAAGTGGCAGCTCTTTGTCAACAATTACAAGTGTTGTATGATCTAGAAATGTAACATAATTAATGGAGAGAACAAGAGAATTTAAAATATATGTTTGCTTTAATTATCCAGCATAACCTTTGTATAAATTATGTAAAATAGAATGTATATTAAGTCTGAAAGGCATGCCAGTACACATGATTATTCTTTTGAGGAACCTTTATCATAAACAACAAACTACTTTAAGAAATTAAGTTTGGAAAAACAAAGTGGTTCAAAATATGGAAGGCAATGAGACCGGAATGAATATGATTCCCATTCTGTATTTACCTCCGATTTACTCTAATAATTTAGACTCTTTTAATTCATATAAAGTTTGTGCAAACTTACATAGTTCAAAAATAAACATGTTCCTGACAATAGATACCAAATAGTTAAAGCTATGATTTGCCAATAATAATGAGGAAATAGTTGGAAAACTAGGCATTGAAAATGACCAAGACGTAGAAGGGAGATGTTTTGAATTATGGATACAGACACAGTTTACTAAGAATACCATGGGCTGCAAGAACCACCAATAAGTTCTGGAAAAATACTAGGCAAGGATTAGCAAGCAGAAATTGACATACTTTGTAAATATGATGCAAATGAATGATGGAATGTCAGGTAAGGGACGTAGCAAGGAAGGTTACAAGAAACAGTGAATAGATGGCATCAAGAAACCATCCAAAATCAGAAGGAGAGGCATGTTACATGTCCCATCTACAAAAGAGTGTCATCTGGTGGGTCCCAGGAAGAGACTCTTTGCTGCCAGGGCCTACACTATGAAACATTATCCCCCCTGATCTTAGATTGGCCCCATCCCTTTCAGCCTTTAGGAAGGGCCTGAACAAATGGCTCTGCCACCATGATTAGGGGTCCAGCAATGATGGGGAGTTCTTACAGTAGCTGCACTGAGTATAACATAAATGAAGTCTGCAGATGATTATGATTCTGTTTTTTAAACTAATTACGGATAGTTTTTACATCTTTTGTATAAAATGTTTAACTTGTTTTTATTGTTTATACCAAAGGTCCCCAACCTTTTGGGCACCAGGGACCGGTTCTGTGGAGAAAGGTTTTTCCATGGACCGGAGATTGCGTGTTTTTTGTGCTGCCTGCATCCCATGGATGAGGCTTTGCTTGTTTGTGTGGACCAGTTACTGGCATGCTGTGGCCCGGTATCGGTCCATGGACCGGGGGTTGGGGACCCCTGGTTTACACCAGTTGATAGCCAGCCAGAATCATTTAGATGAGATGGGTAGCCAAACAAATTGAATTAATAACCACGAATGAAGGCAAACATACGTGTCCTAGGATAATGTTTGCAGGATCCAAGCTAGGTTGGTCAGCGGGACCAACTCAGATTGGATCCTCAATTTGATGATGATGATGATGATTCTTGTGGATTATTACAAGTGACAAGATCTTTCACAATGCAGTTGTAGAAAAATGTTGCTAAAAGTAACATTTGTGCTGTCTTTTGCTTTCTCTCACAGAAATCTTCAGAAATAGTACACTACCCCATGATGCATTTTGATTAAAATATAACAATATTTTTTCCAACCAGTGTTCACTATATACCCTAAGAATAATTAAGAATTATTGAGAAATTTTATGGTTATACTACATTAATTTTAAATTCTTACCTTCTATAGTTCCATCTATTGTTTCCATTTTGTGTTTCATTTCTTTATGCACTTCATGGTGGATGTTATCCCGTTGCTGCTTGGTTTGTTGCATAGTATGGCTCTTCCAAAGCTTCCGCAGCATCTCAGTATCTGTCTCAGAATCTTGAGTTGGCAGTTTCACAGTTTCCCCTTCATTTGTGGCCTCTTTTTGAGAATCAGTTTTTTCAGAATCCAAATGCTGCTCATTCTCTCCTACGTTTCCTTCTATAGGTTCCTGACATGTCCCAATATTCTGAACTTCTTTTATTGCTTTGTCCGCTGCTTTAGAGTCCACAGCATCATTAACAGAAGCACTGTCATCATTCAAAGGCTGTTCTCCACTGGAGTTTACATCCCCAATGTTAGCAGAGTCTGAAATATCCTTTACATATTCTCCACCAGCGTGATTTACTGTTTGGACCGATTCAGATGAAGCTCCAGAAGATTTGTCTTGTCGAAGATCATCAAGAAGCTCTTCCCGTATAGGAGACAGTTCTGACTCAGTGAAAACATCTTCTGAGAGAGATTCTTCTGTGCTCCTTGGAGCAGTACTGGCACTATCATTTCCTGTATCTCGCATTCGTAATTCCATTTCATCAGTATTACTTCTGGTAATTTTCTTGAAGTGGCAGAGATCTTTTACAGATAACTGACCTACATCACTAAAAAGTAAAGAAGACCTCTGTGTTATAACCTGAGAAAACAAAATGCACATAACTTTTTTTTAAAACTGGGATCACTTTAATAGAACCAGTTTGATAACTATTCATAAAGCAGTTATTCAACGTATCTCTATAGAGAACAGCCCCCCCCTCCTACCTCATTAGCAGGGGACAAGATTTATTTATTGCAAAAGTGTCTATAATACTCAATCTTAGGAGCCTGAGTGGTGTACAATAATATAAAGAGATATCTCAGTTGTGTTTAATGAACACTTAAAACATGAGTACAAATAAACAGGATGGCACTTAACATTGCTAGGTACCAAAAGCCTATTTAAAAAAGGATAGTTTTTAAAATATTGAATGTTAGAAAAGAGAGCTAGAAACATGTCTGTGGGCACTGTATTCCATAATGTGTGGGTACAAGGGAGAAAGCTTAATTTCTAACCCACTTGTAACTCAGGAAGGGATTCTTTATAGAATAGTCTTATATTCAAACATAGGTAACTCGTTGAGCTACCTTATGAGGGACAGAATTCTTCATTCTTGTTATAGTAGCTGTAGGTAATTTAACTTCTACAGGTTGTGTGGAAAAAAAACAATTTTACAATTTTTATTTTTGTATTTACAGGCTTTAAAGAAATCCTTATTTGGGCCAATTCCATGGAGAAGAATTTCCATGGAGAATTCCATGCTAATCAGTAAAGCAAAGTTCTACCTATATCATTGATAATAATTGTGTCACAAACTCAAAACAACCAATATTTTATTAAAAGTGATTTATAAAGCTGGTCACAAATCCTTGTTGCATATTAATGCAACAAAAAGACTGGCTTTCAAAAACAAACCCAAATATATCGGTCTCTTACTATTATTACTCCATATCACAATTTCATTAATCCTAAGTTATTTCTGCAACATCGTTAATGGAAAAATGTTGTTAAATTACAAAATATGATAAGATATTATTATTTATTAAATTTAAAGGCTGCCCAAGATTAGAGCCACTCTGGTGACTTACATTTTAAAAAGAGTAGAAAATAATAAAAAAGGGAAAAGATCATGTACATTTGGACAGATTACACTACTAGATGTACCATCAAAATACAATCAGAGAGATCTGGGACACAGTCACATTTTATGTATCTATATAATTTATTTATGGCATATATTTATATACTGCCCAACTTCATAATAGAATATAAATATATAAAATAAATCATTCAACAAAAGGTCTAGCATAGAACTCTATAACCTTATTAGTTTTACTTACCTGATTAGACTCAACTAATTTTCAAAGACAAGGTGAGCCTGGCTAAAGCTTTTATTGTTACTGGTTTTATGTGCACAATGTCCCTATCACAATCAGTGTCAAGTGCACCGTTATCCATTGTAAGGCTCCAAGTGCAAAGCATGCATAAACATCACAGGAAATCTCTTCGTCACCTCTAAGTGAAAAACTACATGGTTGGGCAGAATGCATTTCTTCAGTCCAATGATAATAACAGAATTACAGTCCTTAATGACAGAAGGACTGCAATACATTGGTCAGTCACAGCAGTGCTTTGACTGACAAGTGATATAAATACATTTTCCATACTATACAGTGCAGGTAGCGAGTGAGTGAGTGAATGAATGAATGCTTTATTTGGCCAAATTTTATTAGACACACAAGAAATTCATCTCCGGTGCAGAAGCTCTCCGTGTATATGCAAAGCAACAGAAAAATCATCATCATTATAATAATAATACCAATAAGGGGGGGGAAGTAAAGAAGATAATAAGAAGGACAAGGATAGTGGCCGTTCAAAGTTACAAGGGCACTGAAAAAGTTAGTTATGACCACTGCAGCATCCCCATGGTCATGTGATCAAAACTTAACTGTTTGGAAATTGACTCATATTTAGGGCATTAATGGTGAAGCCAAATTCATTTAACAACCAGGTTACTAATTTAACATCTTCAGTAATTCACTTAAAAACTAGTATGAGGTTGTAAAATGGGTCAAAAGTGACTTAACAACTGCCTCACTTAACAACATTTTGGGCTTAATTGTGGTTATAAGTCAAGGACTACCTTGGGTTATTATGCATTAGTGACTCAATATAATGATAGGAAAAAGATTTTTTAAAGTGACTGAAATACTTTTACAGAACACAATACTGCCAATTACCACACTAAACATTTAAACTACCAGGAAATCTGCTTTCTCACTAAACCTATTTCCCAAATTTAAAATGATTTTAAAACCAGATCTAAGAATTATAATATCAAGTATTATATAATAAAAGCATGAAGTCTTAGGATCAAATGAGGTATAAGAAATAAAAAGGAAACTGCTTAAGTATCAGCAAACAAAATCTCTTTAGCTGTCCTACTGAATGGAAAATCCGAGTAAAAAGTAACTTTATGATAACTAAGTTATACTATCATATGTGATGCTAAAATATTAAATGTTAAAATGCCTACAGGGTGGGTAGTGCAAGAACTTTAAGTACAAAGTTGAAATAAATTAATCTTAAATATTGTTCAGGAAACAAAATTCAACCCCAAGGAAGAAGAGTTTATCAAAGAAAGCCAGTTAAAAAGAATGCAATTAAAATTAAGATTTTTTTCCAAAGGAGGACCTAAGTGAAAGATATCTAAAAATCCAAGTAGAATATAAAATATCTTTCTGCCCTTAGAGCTCACAGCAAGCAAAAAAGAAATAAGGGAACAAGATAGTAAGAATGATCAGAATATCAATATTTACGCTCCTGTCTTATTAACAAGCCTAGCTTTCTATGAAATACAAATATTATCAAACAAATATAACAGTATAATTGTAGATTATACTGTTGTAATGGTAGATAATATGAGAATCCCGGTAACATTCAAATCAGAAAACATGTCTAAAGTAGCTTTCTAAAAGCCATAAAATAATCATTTAGATTCAATGACTAGTAATCCCCTCATAAACATTGATTTTTAATGCTTCTGGATAGAAAGCAAAACTGTGCTAACTTTAAAAGCTATGGTGTAACTCTCAAAAATTTATTTAGTGATTCCAAACCTCTTTGTCCCAAAAGTCCATAAAAGCAGTCGGGTGGGGAGTTTTTTCTCAGAAAAACAACATAGGGTGATTTGATGATTACTGTAACTAATACAGCTGAAATGCAAATGCAATTTCTTTCATTTGACTTCCACACAGAGAGATAGGAATGTGTACACATACATACACTATCTATCTTACATGGGTAATGAATCCTGCATTTTGCCATCTGCATCTTTATACATAGCAGCTGACATCACTTCTTCCATTGGACACATGATGCCATACTCTTCACAGCCGTTCTGTTGAACCAATGGATCCGTTTTATGTGGATCAAACATTATATTGTTTGGTGTCACTAGGAGCACACCGGTGACAGTTCCCTAAGATAAGGAGAAAAGCAATCAAATTTCTTGCAAAAATAAACCAAATCTTTTCAAATTATATTTAGAAGCGACCTAATCACTTAATTAGTTAATGAATTCTGAGTACTTCTAAGTCTAACAAATACATTCAGCTTTCTTATAAACCACTGAAAAATTGTAAATTCCTGGGAAATATAGTATTTAAAGGAAAACAGTTTGTCTAGTTAATATTATACCATTATACAGAGGTTATTGCTATGAAAAAAGAAAGTTTTAGCCATAATAAAAATATATTGTAAGATGGTACTGTAAGATAATTTTGTATTTACTTTAAATGAATAATCTCTTTAATGAATCTTAGTATCAACTTAACATTTCCATATAATATAAAATATAATTTTAAAAAAAAACAGTAATTTTCTAATATACATCATGCAACAAATGGTATCAAGTTACATATGAAATTGTGGTTAATTTTAGTGAAGACTTTATCAATATATAAACAACTATTTTTTCAAGATGCTGTCCCTAAAAAGGAAAGATTCCAATGCATTTTTGCAGATATTAATTGCTTGCATTTGAAAGGGTTATATAGCTCTGAAGAAGCAGAAGGATATATTATATATACTGTTTGAGATGTATACTATGTATACGGCAGTAAAGGTAGATTTAACAAATAATACAAAATAGATAGGGAAAAAATAGTTTTCTCTCTCTCTCTCTCTCACACACACACACACACACACACACGTTAACTAATTAGACTGAAGCCTATGTAACCCAGAAAGAAATATTTCAAGCAAGCTAAGTATATGAGTATGTAATGAAATTAAGAATCAAGTAAAAAAATAAATAAAACCAATTCCCATTTGAAGTATACAAAAGCTTTTGCTTATAAGATCAATTTGGTTTTTCTCCTTTAGGCTTGCAGATATTCAAAAGTATTTATTTTAGACAGTTATGTTTTTAGACAGTTATGTTAAAACTCTTTTGACTTTTATTCAATTCACCATAGAAAATGTCAGAGGAAGGAAAAAGAGCACAAAGGCAGGATATGGACCGAGTTATATCTAGAACAGATTGGACAATTGATATATATTTTTACTTTTTGCTTTTACTATCATGAGGAAAATCTACAGAGAAAAATATTTTGTATGTTGTTGAGTCCTTAGGTCAAAGGAAGGAAAGACGAAAGAGAGGAAGCAAAAGTTCATACAGGCAAGATGAAATGAGGAAACTAGAGAGGGAAGGAAAAACCCGGGCATTTCAGCCACTTAATCATTCCTCTTTTAAGCAGCAGCAGCAGCTTTTCATGTTGGTAAGAAAAAAGTATTCCCAAGAATAGCAGCATTTTCACTACCTAGTTTCTATCATGTTTCTTTTCTTTATTGTCTTTCCTTGCTGGAAGGAGGAAAATGAATGTGAATGTAATTTTGAGCAGTTCTCCGTAAGAGTTTTTCATATGTGATCAGCAAGCTTGAATGAATGCCGATAGAAAATTAATTAACTGGGGTATCTTTTTAAGAGGCAGTTAAGAGTTTATTCAATACTTTTTTTTCTTATCCTAACAGTGCCCTTGCTCCATTTTTTGGTGAGGGGAATGTGATTTCTGCAAGTTACACACACAGAGACACAATAAAACATATGCACACATTTCCTAAGGAAGACATTAGGTTCTTCTGGAATTGCTAATAATAAATTGACAAGGAGGGAAAGCTAAACACTATAAGGACTTCCCGTCTAGTGGAATTTTTGTTTTGTGTTTTGTCTTCCTTTTGGGGAGATCATCTTAAATTCAGGGAATATCATCTTCTCCAATAAACACAGTAATTTTAAATGGAAAACTTGCATGATTTGGGCAGTGTCTATTAAATTTCGCTGTCTGAAGTGAATTAATGTTTCTATATTATAATTGGCTAAGAATTCTCTAACATTTGTAAGATAGCACTATATCAGTGATGGCGAACCTTTTAGAGACTGAGTGCCCAAACTGCAACCCAAAACCCATTTATGCATTGTCGAATGCCGGGTGGGTGTGGCCCATTGGCTAGGTGTGGCCCATTGGGTGGACGTGGCCAATTGGGTGGGCGTGGCTGCGATGGTAACGGCAGACTGGGTGGGACTAAAAAGTTCAATCAATTCCAACTTTGCAAGATTTTTTTTCCCCGCGAGAAGTTGAAATTGACTGATTGAACCTTTTTTTTTTTTGCACACGGCGGCAGAGGCCTAAAGCGAAAAGGTTTTATAAAACCCAGCTGAAGGCCTAGGACTGGGGTGACGGCGTGCGTGCCCACAGAGAGGGCTCTGAGTGCCGCCTCTGGCACCCGTGCCATAGGTTCGCCACCACTGCACTATATCCTTTCCTATTGTCTGAGAACAGAAAAGGTAGTCTAAATATTAAGATTTTTGAAGCATATATCAAGAATATGATATATTTAAAAATATGCTATTTATAAAAAGACGACATAACTCCATGGTCCACATAATCAATAAAAATCTATGTGTATCTTCTGTTGCATCTTTCAACTCATCTGCTATTTTTTTCATTAGATATTGCCATCATTACTGTGACAAAGTGGATGAATGTTGCATGGTTACGTATAGCTTTGATAAAGTTGTACGGTTAACCTCTTATTTATAGCTAATATAAAATAATTACTAAAATTCTTCTATCCCAATAAAAGGAAAATTCTCAAGTAATTTAGGCCACACATTATTTTATGTAAGAAACATATCATTCTTACCTTATTACTAGTAATGTATTTACAATTGATCTTGAGAAATTTTTCTGTGAAAGCTTCCTCCTCTTCTGACGTGGATGATACAATTCTTGTAGACCGAACACCTGGATATGCTGGTATGGCTGTTGTTTCTTTCTTTTGTGCCCCATCTGAATCCTACAGAAACAAAAACCTCAGTGATGGAACAAAAAATTGGATGTGTTTTATAAATGTAGGTGTATCCTTGCCAAACCCATGTACTATAACAGAGAAGTTCAAAAGCAAGTAAATGATAAAAACAACTATAACCGAATATGATGGAAATGAATTCTACAGACAATATTAAATCACAAGTTGGTATATGAAAAGTCTACAGTATTTCACAACTTACTGCACAAAGCAATATAGAAAAATATGCATTATAGTTTTATTTAATATTAACGACATCAACAGTTTAAGGTATCAACGCAGCTAACATCAACATCCACATCAACCTTTCAAACTATTTGATAACTGAAATAGATTTTTATATCAGTATGCCTCAGCTCTGATCAGATCAATGAGGCCTGCATACTACAATTTGGCTACTCTTCAGGAATGCACCCTTGGGGAAAAAATATTCCAGATGTGTGTGTGGGCACACACACACACACACACACACACTTACAGCTGTCTTCTCAGCCTCAGCTTCTGAAGATGTAGGTGATAAAGGACTTTCAGGACTAAGTGAAGGAGAACTCTCCACACTGGAAAGATACTCTGGATCAGGAACATATAAAACCTAAAAACACATTTTGATTAAGTGTGATTTAACATATTTAGATTTTAATTTAAAAAGTAAAACATTATTTGCACAAGGCTCAAAAAGAAGTGTCTGCATAAATGTCTTACAGAAAATTGCATAAATCAGTCGGCACTTAGAAAAGGTACAGAAATTAGTATACATTATCTGATATTACATGAAATGCCTTGTGGATACTACATGTTTACTCTGTTTATCTTCAATTAGCATTTTAGAGTTTGTTTAGGATTTCATATCCACATTTATATGTGATATGAATTTCATTCATGTTATGTTTACTCCAACAAAGACTTTATTTACCTTTTACAGGATTTTTATAAAAATAATTTTTCTAATAAACTTTGAAAAATGTTAAAAGTTAAATGTATGTCCTTATTTTTGAATTGAAGAAATGTTCTGTTACTTAGGGTAACCTGCTAGAACCATGATTCTTTTCTGTTTAAACTTTCAAAATGGAACTGGAGTTGCAGCTTTAAACCAGACCTACTCCTGCCATATTCTGTACCCAAACCAATTTTAAGGTTTGATGACAATTTATTCATGTCAAGGGTTCCACTGTATTAGTCCCCCATATTTTACAATTCTCTTCCATGTTACAAGATTAATTAGCTAGTTTTAACCATTCAGTCATATCCGATCCTTGGCGACCTTATAGACAAATGCTTTCCATGTTATCCTGTCAAGCACAGCTTCTTTCAGTTATTGGATATTGATCTTTGTATCAGCTTTGATGGTATCAAGCCAACGAGTTCTTTGCTTGCCCCTTCTTCTTGATCCACTAATGTTATAATGTTAGTCATCACCAAAGGAAGGACATATATTGAACATATAATGTTCAATAAACCATTAATTACTCTTCATCTATTTTTACTGTACCTATCTTATGTAATAGACAATACCTGTCCAGGAACAACTGCTCTGGAAAACAGCTTGTTTAACTGCACCAATTCATTAGGGGTAGTATCAAACTTCAAGGCCACAGTATTCAAAGAATCTCTTGACTCCACCTGTTTAGAGAACATAAATGCAATTAAGTGATATGTGATCAAGTCTTCCCTACTTTCTTGAAAGTCTAGCATATTACTATATTGTGTATTTTTAAAAGAAAATAGCAGCCAATAAAAATGTACAGGCCTACATCTTATTACTAGGCTTGAAATAGAGTAAAACAATAATTCAGTTGCTCTAAATAATCTGGATTGAATAAATTCCAAAGATAAAAAGACCAACTAACCAAATATTTGACATGCCTACAATTTGATTTCCAACAATTTAAAAGTGTTTGACTTACTTAAGAATCAATTCTAATAGAATGTTTTAAAAATCAATCAGCAGCATGCAGCTTTCTCAAATCATGGCAAATTTTATTTTCTTAACTGCTGCACTGGGAATGAAAAGCTGATGTTTCCGATTTGACATACAAATTATTACCACAAAATGGAGATTACCTGATTTTCCAAAGAAAGAAAGAAGCAGGGAGTAGGACAAAACAATAATCGTTATAAATGAGACTAATTTAAATTAAAATAAAACTTTACTCTCAAACAGCAACACCAGTTCATTAAAACAGAATTTAATTAATGAATAATTTATCTGGTGACTCCATGTCCCAAACTCTACAAATTATTTCTGATTTATTTCCAATAAAAAATCTAACTAATATATTATTTTTAATGTGCGTTGAAGATTTTTAATTGGATTCAGCATACATTAAGGAAAAGCTGAAAGACAACAACTACCTGCCAAATAGATATCAAAACTTTTGAAGCATTTGCTGCTGGCTCATTGAGACTCTAACATTTTGCTTATTTTAAGCCCCAATCAAGACAGTCTTTTAAAAATGCATTATGTGAACATTGGCCAACATGGTGCTTCCTGAAAACAGACATCAATCTGAAACAACGGAAATTATTGTTTCAGTTACAACGCTTGAGAAATTTTGGTCAGTTCGCAAAGCATGACAGAATTCATTCAAAAAAACAACAAAAGAACATAACTCACCTGAGAGAAATGCAGCTTTTTTTAAAAAAACAGTATTGTGCTTATAACATACAACTTCTTTAATTAAAAATAAGCAGCAAAACTGACTTAATACTACTGTCCAAGAGTGTACTCATCATAATCAGAGGGAATTTAATGTCTTTAGTTATTACTAACATATATTTTTCCTATCAATATCGTTAAAGCACCGATATTATCTGAATGAAAACTTACTTTGGAATGACTGTAGTCTATATTTTTGTATTTTAAAATGAATATTTTAAGTTAATAAGGGGCCAGTTGATGTTTTTTTAAGTAGCTATCTTTCATAAACCTTCTGTAAACCACATTTACAGAATACTGCAGGGTATTTAATGATTTTAAAATAATTAGAGCACCCTAAATGCCAAATAAATAATTGATATAGATTTATCAGGTTGAAAAATAATATCCCTACATGATAGGAAATATATTGCTAACATGTATATCATCATCCAAAAATAGTCATCTTTGTGTCTGTCTCTAAAATTATTCTCCCACTTCCCTAAAGTAAGCCTACTTTAAATAAAGGCTATCCTTATTTTACGAGTTTCATGCAAAGTATCTGCCAGAGTTTGATCCCTTTACCCAGAGGGATCAAAAATAATGGATACACACATGGTTTTTTTGTACTTTCCAGCAATCTAATTGCTAACTTTCAACTGTTTTCTAAACTGATACCCTAGTTATTGAAACAGGAAACAGTAAATAGACTGTCCTCGTTAAACATATATTTGTTCAGAGACTGTTCTAAGTTACAGCGGCACTGAATGAAAGGACTTAAAACCAGTCCTCAAAGTTCTGTCTGTTGCAATGTCCCTGCAATCACATGAACAGAATTCCGGCCCATCTGAGCCCACCGGCATTTATGACTGCCTTTTTGCTGACTACCTAACCATTGTCTCCTGTGCCTCCACTGCCTGATTTGTCCCCCACCCCACCCCCAACCATAATGAATGCCACTACTGTACTGGGCAGGGCCTTCTTTCACACTGCCTTTTTTCAAACAAGTGCACCTGGGGCATATATCCTGCCCCATCCAGAGCTTTCATGCCATGCCCAGGGCCTTCTTTTGTGAAAAAAGCCCAGTGTGAGAAACTGTCTTGACTGTTCCCATGTGAAAGAAGGACTTTTCTAGCCAGATCATTTTTTTGCATCTGGGGATGGCACGAATGGAAAGCCTAGAAAGCCCCAGCATGAAAGAAGGGCCCCGCTGGTACAGTAGTGATGTGTGTGCAATGGGGACATCAGTGGCAGGCAGGAATGGGCCAGGAGCTATGGATAGGTAGGCAGTCAAAACAGCAGACATAGGAGGTACCTTAGGCTACTCAGATACCATCTTTTCCATCAAACATAGTGTATTGCTAGACCAACTGTGTGGTTGAAGATGCAGAAAAAATAGGATTGTTTCCAAGAAGTGAAACTATGAAATTATTTTGAACCTCATGGAGGCTGTGCCATTGTATTCTGCAGAATTCCAATATCCTCCAGATATCTTGTCCTTTACCTCTATCAGCTTGAATATAGTGTAAAGGAATATGAGAATAACATAACTTGTGAAAGGGCAACACAGTGCCTATTCACAATATACTTGACACCATTGGCAAAGATCATCGGGATGGTACCCAGCTCTATTTATCCACACCAAGTAAGGTTCTACAAGCAAAAAATCTGTATCTAAACTTAATTTTGAGTAGAAAAATAAAATAAATTTAAAGTTTAAACTGAACTGGAGCAAAATTGAGGCTTAATATGTAGATGGTCCTGGCTCTAGAAATTAATGTGACAGCTTGCTTCAAATAGAATTATATACCCATAAAGGGACATTATTTAAATGTCCTGCAAAATGAATTACAGACCATTTTGCATATATACACCCTGAAATCTGCAACGTTGGTACAAGGATACAAATTACTTAAATATTTTGTATCTGTATCAGATAAATATTATCATATTTATTGAAAGGAGTCTAACCAATATATAACATGGCTATACTTATTTATTTCAAGAAATCAAAAGCTCACTGTATAATAACTCCATGAATGAAATGTCAAGATTACTCCCTGAACCACTTTGTCAATGGAGAACCAAATATGGAACCAGGAATCCTGAAAGAGCTATGTTTGTTCTCTGTTCATTTCTAAGCCAAATTTAAAGTTCTATATCCTTATAATTCCCTAAGAAACAGAGTTGAGTCTCTGAATATTGTTTGAGTTGTCTCATATCTTCAGATGGAGCAGGGGAACAATAGACATTTATCTTCTTGTCACATCATTATGGGCAACATATATAATCGTAACACAAGATAAATCCTTATTTTTTTAATTATTGAAACCTGGCCAAGATTCAGTTAATTACCAAGGCATTATGACTGCCAACATCTACTGCGGAGAATGTGATTGGGTTGTCTGTAGAGTGTTCATCATGTTTATGTTTATTAAAATGTGTAATGTGAATTATTTTAATACAGCTTATGAACTCCTACATATATTTATTGGAAATATATGAATGAAATAAAAAGTGCATAAATTTCCAACATTGTAAGCTTTCCACAGATAAAGCTATATTTAGGCTCATTTGATTAATTATATATCTACAATATTTCTATTTAAGGAACTGAAACTGAAATTTAAACTCACGTGGAAGTAGGAATGCAACGTGTTTTGTATTTTATTATTCAATACTTCTTTCTACAACAGATTGGAAGCCATACACTTTTTCTAAATCCTATAATTTCTTATATTAATGAATAGTGGATAAAATCCTACTATATTATATATTTTTCATAGACCCCCAACAAAAATAAAAAAGAATAGACTAAAATTCTGATTATCGTTCAAATTTCTAAGTACCAGAATATTGATATGTCTTACTTTTTATAAACAATTATAATTGCGATTAGCAATCATTTAAAGCAGTTCAAGTTAATCACAATGCTTATCATAGGAAATATATTTCAATTTTTAGAGTGAACAAGGCAGAATTTTTCAGGATTAGAGGGGTACATTATTATGACAGTGTGTCATCTACAGCATTTTTTCTAAAAAGTTGTTTCTTCTTTTCTAGTATTTTCAAATAATGTTTTCCAATGGAAAATATTGTACATAATTTAATAGAAAAGTAAGATTTCCAAGTATTGCATTTATGTATCAGGGAGGATTTCTAAGCAGTTAATCTTATATGCTAACAGGCTTTTTCATGAGAATAAATACATACATGATAGAAATCTTTATACATTTTTATATTTCCAAATTTATGTTAATGATTTGAGAATTATTGGGAATTGGGAATAAATAAAATAAAATAAAAACCCAAACAAATTAGGTTACAAATGTGTAACAAACAATAAGCAAATTGAAATCCTAATGCACTATGTAATAATGACAAGTTATTAGTTATTTTGAGATACAAGTAGAAAAACTAAACTAAACATTTCCAGTCTCTTTAATACCCTGATACAAGCACTTTAAGGCTAAGAAAGCTGGCAGTAGCAACATAGTTTTCAATTGTTTGCAAAAGTAATTAGAGACCATTTTGTAGTATGCACTCTGAAAACTGTAAATTTTCTTACAGTTGGTACAATGGTGCAAATTACTTAAATATTTCATGTTTGTATCAACTGAACATTTCCAAAGTCACTGAAAGAATTTTGATTAATGGAAAACGTGGCTATATTTTTCCTCTACTGTAATACATCAAAATCTGAGTGTATAACAACTTTATGAACAAGCTTGTTATCTGATTATAACTTTACTAATACATTATATAGACTTATACAGTAAAATTGACACAAAAGTTCTGCTTGTATTTTTAATATAAGTCATTCAAAGCAATTTTGTTAGAAATGCAGAAGCGTGATAGCTGATACCCACTCTGTATCAGATTGTTTATACAAGTAATTCATTTAAAGTGAAGGAACCAATTCACTTCCTAATTACATTTTATGGTTATATACTCATCAGTATCTCTGAAATTCAGCAATGGAAAGCAAAAGAGCAATATAACTTTACAATAAGACAGTTCTGTTTAAACTGTCACAAAAATACTCACAGTACATAGAAATAGAACCCTAATAGCCAGCTTTTTATTGTTTCATTTCTACTTAAAAATGAACTCAATTAATTTATAGTGGTGCAATTTGAAAAATCTGTATCTAGAAACCATAAATATATTAGTATTATATAATAAAGTATTATAATGAAGTATTTCCTCATTCAGACTTCTGTTTCCCTTAGTAACCAGAAATTTAAAAGACTGACTATATTTCTGCTTTAGGGTCATTTGAAGAACATACAGACTCGGAATTCAGCTACTGATGATTAAAAAACAGAACTGGTCCCTGACGTACTAATAAGTCAATGAAACTTAAGAGAACAAAATAAGACAACAAAAATATTTGTGTACCACATTGGTAAAATGAGACAAAATTATACCAATCTACATTCAGTGGATTATTAACAATTAAAAGCATTAGATGCAATAAGGGATTTATTGATGTCTTCTAAAAGTACAATAAGGCATATATTTAAAACCAGTGACCTACTATTAGTATATAACATCCACAGGAAGACTGGAAAGTTTAACAGTATTACACTATATCATGTTTGAAAAGATTCAGAATAGTACTTATCAATCCCATTAACACACTTTCAATGTATCTTGAAAATTATGTATCCGAGCAGCAACTTACGATATACTCTATAGTCCCTTTTGGCTTTTGAAAAGACATGCGTCTCCCATCTTTCTTGTCTATAGTCTTCTTCTGGCCGGTATCTGAAAGAAATTGAGGCAAAGCATGCATTACATCCATCTTTCTCTCATCTCAGGATTGTCACACACTGCGGACTAAAACATCACTCAAAGATATGTAATTCACCAGTTACATAGCTCTCAGCCAGTGAATCTATGCTCAGCCTAAGACAACTACCTATCATAACAGACTTCATTCCCCTAAATTTATTACACTTTAATGTTTAGAAATGCCTTAGCTTTATCAATATCTGCAAGTCTTCCAAAGTATTATGAAATCACAAGAAACTAGATGAAAGGTATTTTCAATATAGGGCAAGGTTATAAGAATTCTCTAACATACTTAATTAGATTTTCATTACATATAGCTTGCCTGTCATCTGCAGTAAATTAAAATCAGCTTCAGAGATTAGTCCTTAACTTTAGCTACAGTTTTTCAAACACAGGTATATAACACTTTAATGGCAAGTATGACCTTTTGTATACAACTTTGCTATTTTTTTTTCTATTGTTTTCTTGTTCTTAAACATTTAAAAACATTTAACAAATGGTAAATCATTCAGAGTTGCTGGGACTCATGCTCCATTCAGGATCACCATTTGATTTGTGAATTCTGTTCAGAAATCCACACTTTCTCATTGATCAAAAATCAAGCAAACATTATCTAATTAAGTCCTTTTCTTCAACTTATAAGAAACTGAAACTCCTTAATAACTTCAACAAATGCAAAGGAGTTTTATAAATGGTGCATAAAGAGACTTAAAAGAGAAGGAGGGAAAAAGAATCTAACCCTTTTTTTAAATTTGTTCCTCATCTCAGAACATAATTAGTTTTAGATATAGAAAGGCCCATACTTCAAAATTGGATGAGTTGGTGAAGAGATATAGTCTCTAAGATGTACAAAAATAAGAGAACTGAGATAGGTTGAGGTAATCCTTACTTTCTGCCCCAGTCACAGATGTAAGTACATTAAATGCTTTGAAATGGATTGCAGGCCAAGCCAAGGTTTAAAATGCTAATTCAGGAATACTGACCTAAGATTTCAGCTGACCTTATTCATCTCGTATTGCATTTTTATCATTAAAAAAAGATTAGACTTTACAGATACAAAGATAAAAGCTTAATTAAAAAAAAGAAAAATATATAAAGGATTTGCAGACATACAAAAAGGAATATACATACAAAAAGGAATATATATATATATATATATATGGGCTGTGTAATGGACTGTGTGGTAACATTCTGAGCTCTATTGTAGACTCAGGATATCACTACAATAGAGCTCAGAATGTTACCACACAGCCCATTACCCAGGTACAAAAGAACAATGGGCACACAGCCAGCACCTCAGCCACATAGGATGTTACCAAACAACTGACTAATTTGCTTACATCAATTCCATCTTCCAATCAAGATGTAATAACACAGCCAACCAACCCGCTTACAGCTACATCAGCTAATTTGCTTACATCAATTCCATCTTCCAATCAAGATGTAACAACACAGCCAACCAACCCGCTTACATCTACAAAGCCAACACGCCACAACCCCTCCAATATTTATAGAAGGACGGCAGCTCCGATCACACTTTGCTCGCACAAGCACGAAGCCGAAGACACCAGCCTGAAGATGGCGAGTGGGACCTTGTCGAAATGTCGCCAAGATACTCTCAATCTTACACGGGAAAAGACCCGAATATGCCAAGACCTGCATATATATATATATATATATATATATATGACTTCCCTCTCCCTCCAGACAAATATAAACTACTTCAGTAACTTAATACCCTAACATTTCAATAAAAAATATCTCTTCTTTACCTCTTTTTTTTTTTTTACAACCCTGTAATCCCTTAATTCAGGATACAGTCAAGGCAACTGAATGGAGCTGAGCATTTACTGGCTGGCCTTCCTGACACCTACATGGTGTTCACAGCAGAATTTTTTTCTTTGCTGCCTGACAGAGAAACATTTGCTGCTATCTAGGATTGAACTCTGAACCTTCTGAGTGTGAGGTGAGCATTTTCATGAGTAGGCCATCATGCCGCTCTTCTTCCTATATACATGAACTCTGTAGATGCTTTAAGCTACATGAATAAATAAATGAATTTAACACACCATTTGGTAAATCCAAGATAAGAAGACTTTCCAAGTTATTTTTCTGGTTTATTTGTATGTCCTCTTCAATTATTAAGACCTCATCTGATTTCATTTAGAAATCCAATGTGGTATCTTTTTCCTTATCACTTTTATATTCTAGCATTTACATTTTCACATCTTCAACTATCTTTTTTCATATCACTTTTATAATTTGGCATTTTTTAAAATCCAAATCTACATTTAATCAGTTTCAGTTTTATCCAATAAAATATGTTGTTCCTCTGCATCGTCTGTTATAGTATCAGACAATCATGAAAATAATTTGAGGATTTGTTCACAAATATTTCCTATGGTTAATTTCAAACTATAAATGTTCTGTTATAAAACTTTAAACATCCCACAGAAATAGCCTTCAAATCTATCTAGCTCCTTAAGTTTTCAAAATCAACATTTGCTGTATTCCAGAAATTAATGTTGCTTTAAAAAAAAAAAAAAAAAAAACTGAATCTTACATAAAATATCTTTCATTCAGGAGAGAAGGAAATTCTCCCAGTGTAATAAACCTTGCCCCTTGGAAAGTTCTTAACATCTAGAACATCAATAACAAACATTTTCCTAATGTAGTTATAACAGGAAGTGGGTGACCCAGAGTTTTTTTTAAAGCTCTGAACTACGACTTAAGCAGGCTGTTTTTCCCTGACTCCTCAACTCTCAAACCCACTGGAGATTACTATTTTATGATCTCTTCACAAAGAGATTCTGTACAGAGCAATCTTGTGGGTGATCCTTGTCCTCTCCTTGAGCTGGAGAGAACATAGGAAAAGCCAATCATAGAAATTCTATCCTAATGTAAAAACTAAGAACTTGATTCAATAATACAAGGACATTTTATATTATGTAACTTTATTATCACTCACTTGGACAAAAAGTCTCTATTAACTTTTAACATACCTACTAACTCCTTTTGTTTAAAAATAAATAATTTCCCCCCAAAGCTACAATTAAAATCTTTATGAATACACTGCTTTGCACCAAGAAACAGACACCTGACATTTTCTGTTCAGACATGGCTGTGGCTGCACAGAATGTTATGAGCAAACACAGAGCAGGCAATACATGGCCCATAAAGAGAAAACATGACTACAGCTACTTTAATTCAAAACAAAACCACAAAAGGAGAAACTAAAGAAGTTCTGGACCCACACATTAGTGACTTCCTTGTTTCACTACTACTAGTTTTTTCAATTAAAGTGTTCCTAAGCAAATAGCCAGTCCCAATTTATAACCAGGTCTAAGTTTAAAGTTCCTATTCACCCTTATAATGTATATATTTACACAATTCTAAACTACAACCCACCAGTTACAAGCTAGTTAGTAGTTATTATGCTTCCTCTCTCATGGGACCAGCCCTCTACAATAATATTTCCTCAACGATCCTAAGGCTTCCACCCTGATATTTTGTAAAGCATTGAAAACTTGAATATTTGCTCAGACCTTTGGTCCGGTTGATAGATAAATCCATGTAAAATTTTGTTTTATATGCATGTATTGGGATGCATCATTTATCTTTATTATTTGGTGTTGATTATATACAGTGTCCAGAATCAATTGGAATCAGTTAGTTTAAACCTATATACATAATAAATAAAACATAATGAATGCATTCACATGTGAATGCAAAACAAATCAGATTACAGTATATGTTTAAACTGCTTGTTAACGTTTTTTGTTATTTTTCTGGTGGTTTTGTTGCTTTTTTAACTTTCTACATCTCAGAGCTACGCATATAAGACTAGGTAAATTTATCAAATAAATCATATTTTGAGCTGGTGTAATGTATAAACTGCAGTAATAGGAACAAGGCTACTATGGCTTGTTTAAATCAACTAAGGTATGATATGTGAATCTAGATACTACTATTCAGTGGAATTTAAAAGAAAAGACAAAGGCAGAAAGTATAGAGCCTACACCTAGAATCTACCTCCTCTCTCAAGAGCAGTGTTGGTATTCATTTTCCCTGCTATACCAAAGAAAAAGAACTGGGGGGAAAAAACCACCAAAGTTTTCTTGCAGGAATAGTCCAATAAGCTAGTGTATTTTAAAGTGTGATTCTAGGGCCTCAGGACCTTCTCAGGGTGCCTTAAAATCAAAATTATCTTTCAGTCTACCTTGAAAACATAATACAATATTAAAATCTCACCAAACAATTGTGAGAAGCAGTAGGCCTGCAAATGTGTCAATTTTAATTTTTAATTTGGTAAATATTGATAAATACAGACCATGTAAACAAAAGGTCCTTAGGGCTCCTCCATAATTTTTAAAAGAGGGGGAAAAATTAAAGAAACACTGCAATTGGCTGTCCCACTTAGCAAGAAAAAGCAAATGGGTGTCAGCACCAGTGACCTTTTTTCCCCCCTCTGCCTTGGGCCTTCTTCGCATGCCTTCTACTCCTTACAGAAGGAAAATCTTGGCAGGGCTGGGGAAGATGGGCCACAGAATAGCAGAAGAGGGGGGAAGGAGAGACAGACAGAGCATAGGACATTGAAGAACCCCTTCCGTCTGCAAAAGGCCAAATGCAGCACCAGAAAAGAGGTGTTGTTTTTTTCCCCTGAAGTTTGTCCCGAACTGAATATGCACTCGCGTCTCTCTCTGGAGTTCAACCCACTTCCTCATACTCCAGGTCCCTCTCGCATCCTTCCCGCTTATGGAAACACCTCAAAAAATCTCACACAAGCAAAGTCCAAACAAAATGCACCAAAGAGGCATTTTATCAAAACGCCTTGCCCTTTAAAAAGCCGCAGGGGAGGGGTAGGCCCAGAGTTTCAGCGCCTGCAACCCGCCTTCTCCAACCGAGTGTCCTCCAAAGGGTCGAAAGCACAACTCTCTTGGGGCCGGGCATTCTGGGAAGTGTAGTCCCACATGAAGGAGGGAGCGAGGGACGGACGAAAGATTTTTCTCTCTCTCATTGACCAGCTACGAAGGAACCGGGGAAACCTCTCTCTTCTTCCTCCTCCTTCTCGCCCAAACCCGCCGGCCCAGCTGGGGTCAAGTATCTGCCAAGCGGGAGGCCTTACCGGGCGGCGAGGGTGCCCCGTCGTGCTGGGAATCCTGGAAGTGGACTTGGCGGAGGTTCCCCGCGCCGGGGACGGCGCCCCAGAGGCGGTTGGCGGTGCCTCTCAACAGGCGGCCACTCTTGCCCGTGAAGGTGGTGAGGTACTCCATGTGGGCCCGAGCACCACGCTCCGGAGCCAGGAAGCGGGACGAGTTCGGGGACCGGGGTGCCTACCGCGCTGCGAGGGCCGTGCGCGGACCCTCCTGGCGGTCTAGAAGCCGAGCTCGAAGCGGAAAAGGAGAGCGGCGCGGCCGGGAAAAAAGTTAGGCAAAAGTTGGGGCTGACGCCGCCTCAGGTCTCCGGCTGGTCGGCTACGGTGGGTGTGGCTGGAAGGAGGCGCTGAGAGGCCGCAGCCCGCCGCCCTCAAGTTTCTCAGCGAAGATCCCCGCAGGGCTGGACACGTGCGTGGATGAAGGCGAGGACTCTTTGCACGCGTCTCCCTCACCACCACGCTCGTTCGCTGTCTTTCTCTCACGCACACACACATACAAACACACACAAACAAACACAAACGCCCTGCCCTTAGGAGGTGACGCTCTTCTCTCCCGGCACTTATTATGGCTTGTGAATTTCTGACTTTGCCTGAGTTGCAGGAATTAAGGGAGGAATGGGAGATCACGAATAAACCTTGGAGCTGTAAGCCAGCCGAGGAAATCTCAAAAAAGTAAATCTTGGAAGAAGAGAATCTTCTTCTGTAAAGCTGCTAAGGAAACCAGGAGTTTCAGTCACCAGGAGTTGGGAGAAAGCTTTTGTCCTCAACAAAGATACTACCTTCAAATAAAGATGGCACTTTCTCCCCATCTCTCTCTGAAATAAAAGGCATGCCCAAATGGTAAATTAGGTATTTCCATCGGGATGTATCAGGTCGACTTAGAAGTATTTTTTTAAGTCATAGACATCCCAAGTGGTGTACAGTGTATGTATCACTTTCACAAAATTCACTGCCTTGTAAACTAAAGCTTACATTACAAGTGCAGGTAAATGAAAGGAAATATGTTCATTTCAGTTGACATATTTAGGGGCACTTTGGTTATGCTGCGCATGATTATGTAACTGCACCTTCCCAAGAATATGATTCTATGAGTGCTTACTCAAAAGTAAAAGTGAGTTTGGTCAACCTTAGTATTGCACACTGAGGATCTCTAGGGCTTGAGGGATATGCTGCTGTGCCAAAAAGTTCATATAAGCAGTTCAAAAACGTAGCAGTCTTTAAGATATATTTGAAGGAAGTTAAAGAAGTAAGAAAGGAAGCAAGTCATTTGTGTAATAGCTGAAAGAACCTACAGTTTCAAAAGATCCTCCAGAACCAGGTGCTAAAATCAAACTAGGAGTTCATTGCTACCTTTAAGAGCTATCAGTAAACCTTAAAGGGACATGCAATTGATAATTCCTTATGAAAAAAAAATGCAGGACTATGCAAACTTTTTAAAATATATTCCATCAATATAGTATAAAATACCAGACAAACCTGTATAATGGAATACTGCCCTTCTCTGAGATACAAGCAGAAAATAACAGTAATAATTGATTTTAGCATAATTGCTAAATTATAAAAAACAAGTATAAAATTTTAATGTGGATGGGAGACTTTATTCTCCAATACAATAAATCAATGTAGTCAGTTCAGTAATTTAGTATGAAGTAACATTGTCCCCAAACTCATTAAGCTGTTTTGACTTAAATGTGAAGAAGCAATGTATACATGCAAGACAACAATTTTAGAACTAAATATAGTCTTTCACACTTAACTCTCAACACCCTGCTACAGTGCCTCAAGAAAATAAAAAACCTAAAATAGAAGATGAAAATATGGTTGCATTTGATCTTGCGGCACTCTTTATGTCCATAGATCCAAAATTAGTGAAAGAATCCACAGCAGCAGTAGTACACAACACACCCAACTTTATCAAAAGGTGCCTAATCACTCAACCCACTACAGCAGAATCAATACAAACTATGAAAAGGATAACTATGAGATTTGTTTGAATATTAGCAGCTCGGGTTGGTAGTTGGACTGTTGGTTTGATCTCCGAACATGGCAATTTGGCTGTAAACATTTCATCTCCATTCGGAGGGACATCTTCAGTGCACTTTGAATTGTGCTCCACTGTCAGAGCACTGGCCTTTAAATACCTTTTTGTGTGATACAAATTGGTGTGGGCGTTATTTGTCCGGATGTTTCTGAGTCATGGTCTGGTTTTTGGCTGTTTGATTGGCTGTTGTTCCTGGGCCATAGTCCTTGGTGTTTAAGTATCGTCTGTGTGATGCAAATGGTGTTTGTTTGTTCGTTTGGTTGCCTCTGAGTCATGGTCTGGTTTCGGGTTGTTTTGTTGGCTGTTGTTGAAATGTGGTCTGGTTTCTTGTGGGGGATTTTTGCTGTGTGGTGGGGTGCCTGTTTGTTCATTTTAAATGCTGTCTTCGGGATTGCGGTTGAAGTAGCTATTTAAAGGCCAGTGCTCTGACAGACGAGCACAATTCAAAGCACACTGAAGATGTCCCCCAGAATGGAGACGAAACCTTTGCAGCCAAATCACCAAGCTCACAGAGCAAGCCAACAGCCCAAGGATAACTATATATCAAAACATCCAACAAACTATTAAAACCACATGGCATCATCATAGAACAGAAATCAACTAAGCATCTTAGGTAAACCAAAAGACCCAAAAGTCACCTACAACATACAATGGAAGAACTATAACAGCCACTACATAGGACAGACAGAAGATTACCAGAGCACATCCATAAACACCAATGAGCAGACTCAAGACATGATAAGACTCAAGTCATTAATCTTACATCACAAAAACAAACACAACCATAGTTTCAGCTGGCAAACTGAGCATCTTAGATCAAACTAAATCCCCAAATGCTAGGGAATTCCTGGAAGTCTGGCATTCAGACATAATAATTTAATAACATAATAAGGGCACCTTGCTTTGGGTTTTTCAACTCCACCATGCTGCCTCACATTTTAGGGAAATTTAGCACATAGCACAAGGCACATTCACAGAAGGTGGAGACCAAGGGATTCAAGCTTTGTTGCTTTGTTCCTGTGTACAATGTCTTATGTATTTACAAAGGTTTGGGTTTTGCTCTGCCTGTGCCATTTTGGCTCTCTTTCCCCCAATCCCATACCAGGTGGCTCTAGGTTGTAACTAGCCAATCTTTGGCTAATTTAAAGAGATAAGTAGGATGGAGGGAATTTCAAGGCTATAGACTAAATTGGAAATATAAAGGAAAAATAATGACAAGCGACTTAAATTATCACTGAGGCTGTTAACAATTATTATTGTAATACAGAGATTTGCATCATCTTCCAAATCAAAAACTGAAGAATGACAGGCAAAATAATGAATGGGGCTAAGAGAAAAACAAGGCAATTTAATTCAAATGTTATTCAAATTGCTACAGTAGATATAATTTAAAATTCAAATAAAATTTAAAAGCAGAATATGATTTCCGTCCATATATTTAATATTTTTCTTCTGTCACAATAGTGTTTACAATTGAAGGCCCTGAGCCAATACATATAGCCCTGGAGTTAAGGTTATGCAGTTCTTTATAGCTCCTTATAGAAGAAATGGAGGATGGGTGTAAATACTGAAGAGGTGTACCAGCAAACAGCTAATATCTGGAGAGAAGGAAATAAAAGTTCAAGGCACAAGGAATTTACACTCATAAAGGAAGTTAACAGGATAGGGTTTATCTGTATCGGTACCAAAGGAAGGGGGGGAAGGGGGACGGTTTCACTTCTTGGAAAAATGGTATGGTGATAACATAATTTCCTTCTCTGGAACTGTGCTGAAATCGTCTCAAGAACAACTGACACAATGAGAAAAGGGCAGTTCAAAATAAGTAATGAGATGGTTACAGAGCTACCATAACTAAGTTTCAGTCTCAAGGCTATTTTCATCACATCTCAGAGTCTTGGAGCTGCATAAAGTATCATCTTGAAGGCCCCTTCTGTATTCCTTGAAAAATGTTACAGAAGGCATGGCTTGAGACAAATCAGAATGGGCTCATGCTAAACCAACCCAATATCCTTTTTTTTAAGATTGACTACACAATGGACATAATGCACTTTTATTTCAGCAAAACATTTGCTATCTTCCAAGAGATTCTAGTAGAGAAAATGGCAAAATGTGAGGTGGATTATATTATTAGAAGGATTCAGAACTGGTTGCAGGTGACACAAAAACAGGACAATAGCAAATAAGTAAGTTTAGAAAGATCTTATCAACCTGGAACTGTGGGCAAAAGCAGCAAGTGGAATCTCAAGCAGGGACAAATGTAAAGTCCTTTATTTGGATAGAAAAATCAAAGATGAATATAGGATAGGTTGATGTGAAGAATATCTGAGTGGTTTGCTGATTGCAAGTGTGATGCAGCAGGAAGGAAGGAAGAAATAAGAAGATGCAGTCATAGGCTGCCCTCAAAATTACAGCATCAAGTTCAAGAGAATTCATCGTATCCCTCTATTTTGCATTGGTCATGTCGTACCCAGAATATTCTGTGCTGTTTTGAGCACTGTGTTTAAGGAACAACACTGACAACTGGAACATTCAAAGGAGAACAATCAAAATGATAAGAAGCCAGGTAGAAAAAAACTTAAGAGCTACCTCCAAGTATCTGAAAGACTGTCAAGATGCTGTTCAGTGTTATTCTATAAGGTAAGATAAAAACAGGAATATAAATTACAAGGATTATGAATGGGCATTAGGAAGAATTTTCTAACAACAAGAGCTGTTCAACACTGGTGCAGTCTGCTTAGCCGAAAGTGTTTAAACAGGTTGGATTGCTTATCCACTGGAAATGCTGTACTAGCGGATGTTTTCACTGAGCAGGGGATTGGATTACAACCTTACAACCCATATTCTATGATTATATAATTTATATAATTAGGGGTATCAGACCTACCCTGCTAAAATCTGGATGTTAATTAGATGGAAAGAAAGAGTTTTGTATCTCTCCTGTCATTTCCTGGTAATTTATTTGTTGTTTTGTTGTTTGAAACCAAGATCTGATCACCTTTTTATTATACACAGAGCTTTGGTATGGGAGAATGAACAAATTTTGGCTTGTATGGCTCATGCTGCTAGGTGAAACCTCAGCTTTTCCTATACTGCAGTTGGCAGTTGACTAAAACTTACCCAAGCCAATGTGGCCTCTTTTAAAGAAAAACTACAAGAAGGAATGCAAATGAGTCAGTTTATTCTACAAGACTATTCAACATGACTTGGAAATGTTTATATTACAAAATTATTTGAATTATGGGTTCCTTGCAATGTTTATTGGCCTCCAATATCTGTCTGCTAGTAGAATGAGCCATCATTTACCTTCAAATAAAATGGGCAAAAAGTACATTTCAACAATAAATAGTGGGCAAAAAGCTTCAGTAGATGCAGTTTGAGCTTTCTGAGAATTCTGTATGCACATATATATCCAGGGCTTTTTTTCTCATAGAACGCCCAGAACGGAGTTCCGGCACCTTTTTTGGATGGAACCTTGTAGCATAGGCAAGGCGGGTTGTATGACGTGTGTGAGTTCCGGCACCTTTTTTTTTTACAAAAAAAAGCACTGTATATATCTGTTAAATAAGTTGTGATCCTTGTTTGGAGCACCCTTTCCAAATTACACTGGCACTTGTGGCCAGGCAAACATGGCAAAGAAGACATCTTAATTTCTTGTTGCTGATTAAATCTGAATTAAATCTTAAAATTGGAAAGTCATATATGCCTGAAATTAGATCCCTTTAGTTTTTTTTAACTCCATGCACATGTGGGTACAAGGTGAAAAACCTAGTCTTTTCTTGCAATGAGTATGCCTAGCTGGAAAACCAGCAGCCCCAAGGCACCAGCATGCTGGCTAGTCAGAGGTCATTCTCTTGGTATTATATAACTGCCAGATATCAGTACTGATGAGGAACTTTTAACTTTAAATGCTACATAAAAAGTGTTTGTTTTTTCATCAGGAGCTAGACTTCTTACCAGATAAGTCTTTTTAATATTTGTTTAAACCAGGGGACTTCAAACTTGGCCCTTTTATGACTTGTGGACTGCAACTCCCAGAATTCGTCAGCCAGGAATTGAAGTCCACAAGTCATAAAAGGGCCAAGTTTGAAGACCCCTGGTTTAAACAATACATACTTAATTGTGCATTATTGAGCCCTTTAACAAAAGATTTAGCATGAAGAATGGATATCAAAATATTGTAGTCTCCTACCCAATCACAAGCTTATTTGTTTCTTAATTGTTTGCACAAAAATTATTCTCTTCACTCACATTGAGTTCTTCTCAAATAAAGGAAAACTGGGCTGGGAGAAGCACCAGCTCAGTTCAGTTCCGATATTTTAAATATCCTGGCTTAAAATCCCTTAATTCTAAATTGTCATTCTTTTGCACCTGAGTTCCACTGGCGACTTACATGATTGCAGTAAAAAGAAAAAAATTAATTCACAAGCCTATTTGGTAGTTTGTTCCATGTAACATTCATTCCTTTTAGCCAAACCCAAATATAATTCAAATACTGCACATCTATAGAGAAGTGTCATGACTTTCAAATTGTTTTTGGATGTCTAAGAATAATTTTCTTGGCTATTATAAAAGCTCAGATAGGTTGCCTCCCCTGTGAATCAGACAATGATTTTATGTTTCTGAAATATAACTCAAAATTCCATAGTATAGACTATGTATTAAAGAAAATTAACGCATTAATTAACATGCTGGAATATACCAGTTTAACATGATGCCACTACAGGTAGCTTGAATCTATGTGTTAAAAGCTGTACAGTTTATCTCTAACATAAATTTACAATTTATCCATAATAGCTCAGATAAGACAATGAACAGCAATTCACACAGTTGTTAACTTAATAACCATACCTCTTATGCAACACTTGAAAGTACACGTAGACTAAGACTGGACCTGGGAATCCTATATGTCTCCTATTCTCTCTCTCCCATACAAACACATGAATGATATTCAGTAAACTTTTTAAGCCATGCATATGAAAATGTAATTTAGCACAGATTTAAAGCATGTTAAAGAAAACACATCTTCTGAAATTCTTTCAACCCCTTAAAAAACAGCCCTGTTGTGTGTCACATGACCCTAAAGGAAAAGGAAGAAAGCTGAAAATTAAGATGGTGGCAGACTTGTGCTTATTGTCCACTCTCTTTTCCAAAGAAGTGCATTGGCGTTTGTTCTGGAATATTTTCCTCTGCAGCCTGCAGCTTGAACTCAATCTTTCTGTCTTGCCAGTTTCTTCACCCACATCAAATTTAGTCTCAGTTCAGTTTTCAAAATGACCCTGCTGATAAAAAGTTCTGATCTCTTTCACCGAATGCTTTCTGATATACTATACAGCTAATTTGTAAAAAATAAAAATGGAGGACTCTCAGTGAAGAAATCAGAGGACTATAGCTAATTCCACAAATCTTAAAAGAAATCCTACCCTAAACAGTGAGTAAACATAGCTATTCATTGTAACATTTATTTACTATATTAATTATTAATTCAATTTGTATAATCTCCCGTATCACATATATGACTCTGGGCAGCTCACAAAGTTAAAACAATATCAGCTTGGAGTTGTTCTGAAAAGCAAACTCGGTGTGTTACTTTGAAATTGATGAAGAAAAGGCAGAAAAAATGTATTATTAATAGTAATAATTTCCAGTTATGGCATACTGGATCATTCTTTTAGATTATACAGAGAACCAGAGTTCTAATTTATTTTATTTGAATAATTGATTTAGTTGCCTGCGCAATGCCCAGCATATAGTAGCTCCTTAATGAAATGAAGACATAGGGGAAGTCAAAATAATTATATTAGAAAAATATTATCTTGACTCCAGAGGGTTTTTTTATTTCCCAGGGTTCTACAATAATATATAAAATACTGTACAGCTGTGCAGTATTACATTATGTAGATTGTTAGAAATCTGAAGATAAAAGACTGTGTCAACAATTGCCACATGTTCATTTTGGAAAATAGTATAATTTGCCTTATTCTGAATATCTACCACAAGATTTGCAAACTATAAACAGTGTTGAGCCTTTGAAAATGCCAATATTAATAAACTACTGAAACAAATTACTTTTTGATAACTCTTTGCCAATGCATAACTTGCTTTCACTAAGTTTTGGATCATTGCCTGGAATGCAAAACATATCCCATATGTACATAAGAAATACTTTTGATATTGAATATGTCAGTAATAAGTACTTTTTTTTTTCTGTTTGAAGGATGTATGTGTGCCTTTAAGTCAGTCTTGATTCCTGATGACTACATAGACCTTCTTGGTAATATTTTGAGAAATGGTCTGTCTTTATCTGCTTCTAGGGCTGAAAGAGAGTGACTGGACCAAAGTAAATATTATCAGCATTGACAAAATCAGTATCAATCAATTGCAAAAGGAAGAACTTACATACTGTGACAATATCTTTAATATCATCAAACAACAACTGCTTTCAGAATGAGTTGTTAAATGGATAAAAATACCAGATCCAATCTAAACAGCTGGCTGACCAAATAATAATAATAATAATAATAATAATAATAATAATAATAATAATAATAATAAATACTAATCATTATCTTCCAGTAGATTCACAATTAAAGCCTGTTGGAACGGGGATGAAAGAAAAGAGAGATCAAAGAAAGCAATATACCATAGACAAAATTTCCAGAGTATTTAATAAGCAAGTAGTCCAAAAAGTAGTCCATTTCTTTTCACAGATATCTGCTAAATTTCTGTATTATTAAAGAATTTTTGAAAACTAGACTGAGATTGAGCAAGGGAATGAATGAAATTTATTTTCCAGATATGGTTGTTCATTACATCCCTGAAGATGGCTGAAATACCAGGCTTCATACAGGAATATTTTCAATCCTACTTCAAGATGGATTGGTCTTCAGAACTTTCAACTGTGTGACATGTGTCTTGAAGTATTTTGATTTTACCCAGAAGCAGGTATATCTTACTCCTGGGCCTTAGATTATTACTAGATGGAAACAATAATAGAGAAAAGGACAACTTGATAGAGAGAAGAATCAATTTCATCTACTTCAAAGGAATCTGGAGATAGTTCAGGGTACTTTCAAATCCTGCAGTTTATCAGAATCTTGTGCATGATTTGGCAAATTTTTGCAAGTCCAGACACAATGTATAACTAATAAGATAATAAGAGCCCCTCTCTGAGGGAGATGGGTGGTTAACAAGTTTGATATATAAACAAATAAAATAAATAAATGTTGTAAGGTATGAAGCTGACAGACACCCAACTGAGATGGCTAAGGCTCCTTATAGCTTTAGAAATAATCCAGATAGGATTCCATGGCAGATATTCATGAAGATAAATCTGCTGAAATGGTTCTATCCTAGAAGGAACTCTTTAAAAAAAAAAAAAGATAAAGCTTCTGTTCAAATCTTAACCATCTGACAGTGACAAGATGGATATCCTCGGGCAAGCATATTTTGTTTCGATTCTTATTTTCAGAGGAAAAATAATGCATTCTGCTAGAGGAAATATTGTTCAAACAAATTCCTGAATAGCAAAGAAGGAAGCTATACTCCAAAAAGTCTGTAAGCTAGGACGAAAAAGAAAACAAGCCTTTGGCAAAGTTGATTAAAATAAAGTAATGGGGGAGTGTGTTTGTGTGCTCTGGGATGCACATCCTTGGTTTTGAGGGAACAAATGTTCCTATACACTGCCAAGTGAGCACCTCAGCTATTTCTGGAATATGAGGCAGTATAATTGGCATTCATGTGATAAAAGCAATGCTGAAATGAGATTCTTAAAAAAAAAAAAAAAGATGTTAGGTGTAGGGGAGTATTAAAACAAAATGTTGTCCTGGATTGGCAGAAGACGTGTTTTAGGAAGAGATCTTCAGTGTACTATCTCTGGTTACTATGGCACTCTTTAAAAAGAAAAGTCATGGCTGCTTTCATGAGCTAGTCACAGCAACAGCCATATTTTTTTCTAGTATACCATTGTGGTAGCTGCACAGCATTTTGTTTTCAATGAACATTTGCAATGCATTCCCAAAGGCAAGATTTGCAATGGCATCTGACATCCTGTCAAGTGGTGCAGATAGTCATCAACTTATAACAATTTATTTATTCAATTCAACAATTCATTTAAACAATTCAAAGTTCTAATGGCATTAAAAAAAGTGACATATGACTGTTTTTCACATTTATGACTGTTGTACATCCTCATGGTGACATGATCAAAATTCAGATGCTTGGCAACTGGCCTGTATTTATGACAGTTGTAGTGTCCTTTGGCAAACGTCTTGTAAGCAAAATCAATGGGGAAGCCAGATTCACTTAACAACCGTGTTATTAATTTAATTGCAGTGATGCACTTAACAACTGTGGCAAGAAAGGTTGTAAAATGGAGCAAAACTCATTTAATTGTCTTGCTTAGAAATAGAAACTTTGGGCTCAATTGTAGTCATGTAGTCAAGGAATGATCTCCTTGCTCAATTTCTCCTACCAAATTGAACTTTTACATTGATTGTGCACCCCAATTCTTACTAAGTTTCCTGGTGAGTAAATTCTGTAGCTTTCATTAGGATTCTCACTTAAGCAAGTATATACAGACTTGGACATTAAAAGTTTGTTTAAACAGCGGCAGTATTTTTAGAAAACCAGATCAAACGTACCTTTCACTTGTGAGCAGGACATTGCTGTTGATATCTTCAGAAAAACAAACAATAAATGCTGTATATATGAATGTTTAGCAGAAGTCAGTTCCACTTTGTAATTGTTTGGGCTCCAGGCTGCAGGCAAAGTGATTTGCTGCTATTGTATATCTCCTGTTCACATGAAGTGCTTTAAAATGTGGGGTGACCGTTTCCTTTTTAGGAAACAGGCTCTCTGAGCTTTAATGATTCAGTCACCCCACTGAACTGACTCAAACATTAGCCACAGGAAACACGTGTGGTTACAGAACAAACTGAATTAGTTACAGTTAGTTCTATAATACATTAGGGCATCAAACCCTATTGAGATGCATTACTAATACGAAATTTATCTTGAAAAAGCAAAACAGTACTCTGCTTGTTTTAATAATTCAAGGATAGATCTCAGCATTAGTACTAATCTGAAATTCAGTCTCTGCAGTTTCCTGGAGAGTCACTAAACTGGATGCAGAACAGGGAGAAAGCATTGTCTGCATTCATCTAAGTTCATCCAATGAAAAGAGTAGCAAAATACTAAGTTTGGGTATTTCCATTCAGAAACCGATTTGGAGTTCATCACAAACAAAAATGAACTGACATTATTTTTGTTTCACCAAAGAATAACATCTAACACCCCAATAAATACATAAACAGCAGCCGAAGTAACTAAAACTGTCTGAACCATCAACATAATCATCCCACAGGCTTTGTCACATATTGCTGCCCTCATGCTCTGTGGCAGAACCGGGTCTTCAAAGCCATTCCAACCTATTCAGTCATGTTAGTAACAGATTGCATGCATTCAGAATGTTTCCCAATTCTTCCCCAATTCTGGTTCTTCTATTATTATCATTTACATGTATAGTATAGTATAGTATAACATGTAAATGTCACTAATATATAACATCCTGCATTCATACATATGCATAGTAATATAGATGACACCAATTCATACTACGTGATGTCTTCCCCTTCAGATCTCTATACACTATCTATACACTATACACTATACACTACCTGTCAAATCTTCATTCAGATCTATTAAATTCTTCCCTATTCTTAGTTTCACATACATTATTTTCTTTCATTTAATCTATTACCTCATACTCATTACCATTTGCTCCTTTTTCACTCTAAGTCACAATCTTCCAAATGTTGTAATTATCACAAATGGACCCCATAGATAGTGACTTCTGTCTGCTAATTATAAGGTTAATGCCAGTCATTTTGACACATTTTAACCAGGATACCAAGAGGATAATCACTGCCCTGTTTTTTCTCCAAGAATGCTCACTCTATTCTATGCAAGCCTAGATGTCTAATTTAGAGACTGTGTTTCAAGCCAATGTATGGTTGTCCACATCATACCAACTATGAGGAATATGCAGTGCTTTGTCACGTACTTAGGATAATTCAGTGCCATACACTGCAAGATTTAGGGACACAGAAATATTTTTTTAAAAACCCCACTACACTCACTCTATATCTCCAAATGCAATGTATGCGCATTTCATGTTCACCAGTTCTTTCTGAAATTTTAAAAATTTATGCTGGAAATAAGCTGTTATCTCAATAAATTCTTTTTGCTAATTGAATTTTGGCAGCATTCTCCATGAAGAACTCCCACTAAAATATCTTATTAGTCCATAGATATGCAGAGGGAAGAACAAACAGAAAGAAAGCAGTAAGAAAGAGACTTGATTCTTGACTGGCAACAAGATGCTGTGATAGTGTCTTCTCATCTTGCAAGATCCAATCTGGGTAAGTCACTGTGACAAGAGGTTTAGTCTTCTGAGCTTTCAGACTTGTACTGAAGTCCATCCTCAGGGAACTTCTCTCTACCGGAATGTGTGCTTTGGGCTATTCTATGGGTTATATTTACAGTAAGCAGTATCTTCCTATTGGTTGATTGGTGTGTTGATGGCCAGTGATTGGCTGTTGTTTCCTTGTGCTGCCAAGTCCTCAACTCCTAAGTACCTGATATGCTGGTGGTAAATCAGCACTCCTGTTGACAGACAAGGGGCCAGTTTCCCAGGCTTCAATCATTTCCCTGGCTGTCTTTTTACCTGCACAGCCAACAATCTTAGTAGCTGCGACACTGAATGCATGTCCTTGTTCATTGCAATGTGAGGCTACCACTGAGTTGTGGTTTCCTTGTCTGACTGCTTGCTTTTGTTCTTGCAATATGATGGTTAGTTTCCTCCCATCTGTTCTACATAGTCACAGGGGCAATCCGTGCTTTATATAGCAAAATATTTTTAGCTCCTCCTTCCTACTAAAAGTGTTTGCAATACTGGTCTCTCAGATGAAAGATTTTAGATAAGGCTTCAAAATACAAATGAGAGAGTTGAAAGAGATAAAAATATCCATTGGAAAGAAATAGGCCTACTAGACTAAATGAGACTGGCAAAGTCTTTTCAACAGAAAGCCATTCAAAACCGATCTTTTGGTCATTTTAAGTTTCCATAACGTAACTTGTGTTGCTGTCAAATTGGGAAATTGGACCAAAGGCAGCTCATGGAGACAGAAAGACTGCAGATCCCTTCCATGAACAATTGCCAAACACTTTATTATTGCAACTGCTAGCCAATGGATCCTTTCAGAAGAGTTTTGAAATATATCCAAGGTTCTGAAAAGACAGTTTGGATAACCTCTACTTGAAGACCTCTAGATAAGGAGAGTCTCGAGAAATTGATCCCATTAATGAATTTCTTTTTCCACAACAAAGTCTTCTTCTAATGTTAAATCCATCTTCTTATATTTTTATTTATTCTTGTATTTTTATTTATTTATCAAATTTGAAATCACCCATCTCACTCACAGAGGGATTTTCATAACTTGTAGTATAACATACTGAGTGGCACTAAGGGTATGAAAAGGATATCCTGACCTTTAAGGCAATTAAAACAAGTCCTTTTTGTCCACTACATATGCTGAAATGTGATTAGTTATGTTTTTGCTTGTATGAGCTCCAATCTGAAATTGTGTCAATCAAGGTGGCTACCTTACTAAGGTATAATGCATGTTTACTAAACTATAACGCATGTCTCAAAATAAAGATTGCACTAAAGCAGGGGTCCCCAACCCCCGGTCCGTGGTCCGGTACCGGGCCGCAGCATGCCAACAACTGGTCCACACAAACAAGCGAAGCCTCATCTGTGGGATGCAGGTAGCATGCGAAACCAGGCCCCCTCTGGTCTGTGGAAAACCTCTCTCCACAGAATCGGTCCCTGGTGCCCAAAAGATTGGGGACCTCTGCACTAAAGTAAACAATGTTAACCTTAACATAGTTTAAGAAACAAAAAATATTTATTTATGTTTAACATTTTTGAACCACCAATTTCTCTCACAGAAGAGATCCAACTTTTTTTCCAAGCCCCAGCAAAAAATAATAAATCTTAATTTTAAGTATAGAATATAAACTGTTTATTTTGTATCAGTGTCCTGCTCTCTATAGCTAATGTCCCCCTCCAAAACATTCATAGCAATATCCATCCATCAAAAAGTTCCAATCCATTTATTGCCATCTATAATTTAAGGCTTAGCATGTACAGCAATGCAAATCCAGCCAATTATGGAAATGTATGCTGATGGAGATAATGTTACATCAGTACATTTCTAAATTATTTCATGTATTAAAAATATCAGTTTCTAATTACTGTCTTCTGACAGAAACTGAATTAAATCAGTTTCTCAACACTTTTGAAAATATAGTATATTTAATTGCATCCTAAGTTCAAATATTTATATCTGAAAACAATGACACTGGGAAAGCTGATTTGAAATAGAAATTGAATAGTAAATTAAATATCAGATAGCATCTACAATTTCAGAAATGCTTTTTATATTGTTTTTTTTTTCATCCTTTCTAGTTCCATATGCCCTCTCAAGTGGGATTCTGTTAGATCAATAGAATTCTGGCAAGACAAATGCTAAAGCAGTTGGAACAACTGTTGCAGAGAAACAAACAGGTAAATAAATCCTTCAAAAATTAATTGCAATGTGAAAAAAGACTTGCTCAGTTTTAATTATATTTCAATTAATTTCTATACTATTGTTTTTACTTTTAAATATTGATAGAAGATGTTAAATTGAAGGATAGAATATTGTACATAAAATAACAATTTAAAAATAGAAGACATTTACAGTAATAAAAGGAAGATAGCATTTACATAAACACATGAACTCAATTCTGGTATCAGATATCCTGTTACATTTTTTTTTTTTAAAGCCCTTAAAACTGAGAATTTAAAAAGAAATGTTTTTTCTTATTTTGTCCTACCCAGTTAATAACTGCTGTCAATATGGAAGAAAGTCAGAATTGTCTATATTAGTAGGCATATAGTCACTTTTGTATAATCAGGTACCCAACTGAATAAGCTTATATCTGTATCATTTAAAGTCAAGGTAAATTTTTATGTATTGAATGCCTTACCTATTGCACTAAACCACTGTTTGCTTACATATTTTCTCTTGAATAGACTACAAATGGCTTCACCATTGACTACTGAATAGAGTGCAGTGGCCATGTTCATACAACACAATTAACCTATTAACAATGGTTTACCAATTATGGCCTCTGGGTTCATGCAATAGGCTAAGCCAAACCTTAACCATGTTATGGCTAAATGAACTGTGTGAATCAAAATATCTTCAGATACAGAACAAGTAAAAGAAACAATGATAGTGTGGGCAAAAAACTTTGGATATTCCATAGATTTAGAAGACTGGGAAAAGCTTTGGGAGAGAAATATTAAACTTACTAAAGCAGCTTCATATAAAGAGAATTTATACAAAATGTTTTATAGATGGCATATGACACCAGTTAGATTAGCGAAAATGTTTAAAAATGTATCGAATATTTGTTGGAAATGTAAAGAAAAACCAGGTACTTATTATCATATTTGGTGGATGTGTCCTAAAGCTAAGAAATTTTGGTTTAAAATTCATAAATGGTTAGAAAAGATGACTAAAATACAAATAGAATATAAACCAGAATTATTTTTGCTAGGAATATTAGGATCTAACTATGGTAAAGAGAATGAATATTTAATATTACATGTATTGACAGCAGTGAGAATTGTATTTGCTCAATTTTGGAAAAATGAAAATCTACCACACGATCAGATTATAATTATGAAAATTTTAGAATGTGCAGAAATGGACAGATTGACGTTGGAGATTAAGGAGAAAGAGGACTCAGTGTATTTTAGGACATGGGAAAATTTTTATCAGTGGTTAACATTACGTTAGAGCTAAATTATATTTAATTAGTAAGCTTTTATTTTATGACTATTTTTAGTATTAAATTATAATTGTTTAGTATTGTACTAATTACTGTTATTCAATACGTGTACCCGGACGAGAGTCTGCTTGTGTAAGCGTTGGATTTTTTATGTGGGGGTAACCCCACTACTGTACCTATCCCTACCCCTATTCCCATCCCTATCCCAACTCCACTCCCTAACCCCATCCTCTACCCAAATTATTCTTATCCTTCCCATACCCATATAAAATTTAATAAAATATATTTTTTAAAAAAATATATATCTTCAGATACAAATAAAGATTCATAATATGTCTTTCTTTTATTGAATATTCAATTATTGGATTAGTTAAACATTCGAGTGTTAATAATTTTTATAAGCATTGTATATGGTATCAAATATTGCCATGTACGATATAGGTTTTACAACAATATAATAAATAAAATCTTCAGATACCAGGTAAACTTATAATTTTAAAACTCAATTATTTTAATGTTGATTTAATTATGGGCTCAACTTTATGATTAATTAACTTTAATTAACTTAAAATGTTGAATTATAGCCACTGAAATGCCTTCTAAGTAGATATAGTTTTCATATTCTTAGGTTGCTACATGTTCCACCAGAACGCACAGGTATTATTAGTAATGAGATAGTTACAAATCTGAGGGATTAACTGATTAATCATAAATCTGAGAAAGTGAGCTTCCGGCACTAAATACAAATAGGATTATTTTCCCATCTCTTTCTAAAAATAAATAGCAACAGTACATTTTGCTGCCCTCTTCCTATTCACTCAACAGAAAAATAAAAAAGGGCATAATGTTAGATACAGTGAAAATTAATTTCTATGACACCCAGAACTTAAATACTTAAGTTTAAATAATAGGGAAATGCATTAATAATAATAATTCCACAGCCAGCCTTATAGGAAATATTTTAAATCAACATCTTTTATTCAGCAATAAGGGATAAAAGGAAGCAAAATTAGTGGTTAAACAAAGAGGAAAACAAGAATTTACAGGCTCTTATTTCTATTCATGGCAGCTGCATAATATTATAATTGTGCCTAAAGCACATAACACCAACGTTCCTGCTGATGAAACTCCACTGAAACAGAATTTCCCACAGTTTCTAATCAGACAAAACTAGAGAAGAAAGCCTCTTGTCTCTCTTTCTGACACTCTCCCCTTCCTGATCCACCCATCTCCAATAGCCAAGTCTGAACTGCAGTACAATGAAATTACAGAAATATTATTACTGTACACATTTGTACACACATGCAGATATAGCTGGATGTGCTGATGATGCTTTCTGCTTCAGAGCACGAGCCCTGCTGAATTAAATCAAAGGCTCCATTTTGTGACCCAGAAAATACCAATGGAATACTACCAGCAGAAATTTAATTGCAAGCTTCACTTGTGTGAAGCATCAGTATGCTCCCAATTAAAAAAGAAGCATATAACACCAGTGAGTAGCCATGATAGTACTCTTAGCCTTCACTGATTGATGTAATAATATTCCTTCAAGCACCATCCAATTTGATACTTTACCTTCTGATGCCAGATTGTACTTGCAATTGTAATTATCTCTATCAAGGAGTATTTCCATTTATCAATCCTGAATCTCTACTCAGCATCATTGTTTATTAGAAACACATGAAAAATAACAGAATAAATTCAGTTCTCTCACTGTAGGCACCACACTTCAAACTGTAGAAGTGGAGGCTACAGTCCTAAGCATGCTGATTTTGGAATGAGTTCCATCAAAAAAATGGCTTGATTCCCAAACAAATCATCAAAAATCACATTATGTAGCTGTCATGTCTCCCATACAATAGTTCTCCTTGGAGAATGAACCTTGGGATTTAGCATCTTCCAGGAAGGAAATGTCTACAAAGCTCTAAACATTAGTATGTGGGCTCTGAATCTTTTAAACAGCATTTAATTGTCAGAAGTTAATTCTTCCTAGCTAGTTTCATGGCTAACAGTTGGGATTTGGATTTGACTTTAAGTACTTGAGTATTATAAATTATTTGTACTTATAATCACCGATGAAATGATAAAATTGGTGTGCTAACCTACAGGTAGTCTTCCTCTACATCTGCTCCCTTGTTTCTTAGCTGCTGTTTCTGGAATTTGCATTTTATTCCAATTAAGCCTGATTAATTATCTTGTCAGGAAACCTGTGCTTGGTCTCTGGACTGATCTTTAATTTTTATTATATATCACAGTGTTGCTATACTTCTCTGTAGTGTCTTAGTCTTACTTATATCTTGCTACAGACTCAATATCTAATGCTCTTGAAGGTTTTTACTTTACATAAGCATGAAAAGATAATTTCCTAAGCATATTTTAAGATAAACTGCAGGTGTTTTCACTGTGCCTAGTGGTGATTAGTTAAATCTCATAGCGTGCATCTTTCTAAAGGAAAGAAGGAAGATAGATATGTTTCTATGAATTTTAAGAGTAGAGTTCCATGAGATTCAACTAAAACACAATTACATCTAATGACATTTTTTTCTTACTGTAAGGGAACAGAGATGGCACAGAACAGATGGCACATAGCAGATGCTTAATATCCAATCAATTTCCATATATTTCTAATCCATTCCTGTATCTATTCCATTTTACAATAGTTGCTTGTTTTGCTCTCATTCTCTTTTAAAATTGTAGCTTTAAATCAGACAATTGATTTAAGGAGTGTTCTCTAAACACTTCTATCACTTACTTTAGATTCATAACACATGCTACCTGGCTATTCCACTTTGCTAACCATATTGTTGGCTAATAGACTGAATTGTTGTTTACTAGTTTTCAGCTGCAATGTCTTGACACAGCTATTAGAATTCATTTACAGAAGTAGTGAAGTATAGTGCCCAGCATACTGAAATGAGAACCAGTTAAATTTTTTGCTCAGCCGTGAAACTCAGGAGTTCACATTTAGCAAGTGTTCAGCCTAGCCTAATTTGAAGGTTCTGAAAATATGGGAGAAGTGCATGTGCCTCCCTGCCCACTTTGGAAAAAAAAGTGTAATATCAGCATGTGATAAATAACTAATATTATAACTATATATTTTTTGTCTATATGTCCTTGTTCAATTTTTCATCTGCATTTAACCTATTAACCTATTCAGAGCTAAACATTCAAAAGGCTGAAAAGGTTAACAAGGCAGCAGGAGGGTCCTCAAGCCAAAGCCATCCCCAGGGCTGCATCATACTTTTAAAAAGAGAAAAACAGGTAAAAGTTTCTCCTGTCCAATCTAGTTGGACTCTAGGGGACAATGCTCATCTTTGTTTCCTAGCCAAAGGAGCCAGCACTGTCCAAAAACAATGCTTCTGTGGTCATGTGGCTAGCATGACTATATGCCATGGTGCACAGAATGCTGTTACCTTCTCACCAAAGTGGTACTTATTTATCTACTTGCATTTGCATGCTTTTGAACTACTAGTTTGTATGGAGCTGTAACAAGAATGGGAGCTCACCCCATCATGTGGCACTTGGGTCTCGAACTGCTGACCTTCCAGTCCACAAGCCAGGAATCTTAACCGCTAGGCCAACATGCTAGTTGGTAAAGCCAAGTCTTAACACTCTTCCAGAAAACCAGAAGAATGGAGTAAGATGTTCCAGAGGGCAGGGCAGCAGCTGAGGAACTGAACACCTCCTTGTTCCCATCAGTTGAAATTCCTTGATTAATGTGATATGCAGCACCCCTCTCTGTTTGACTTGGTGGTATAGGTTGATGTAATTGGGATGAGATAGTTCCTTAGGTATTCTGGTCCCATACCCTGAAGGGCTTTAAATATGCTAAATGAGAAGAATTTAGAATGTCAAATATTATTACATCCTATCCAGATAGCATGCAAAATAACTGAAGAAAACGGTGGAAATAAAAATACAAAAGCTTAGCAAACTCAAACATTAAGGCAAAAACTATGGTTCTTGTTACTGTAGCCATAGAGAGAGAACCAGATGGAACTGTCTTTCAATACAGAAAAGGTCAGAGAAAGATGCACTAAGATAAGGAATAGGGTTATTATGACCTCAAAACCTAAAATGGGACAGATTCACAACAGCAGGCATAGGCAACCAATGTGACCTCTATGCTACTTGCATAGCTTTCTACCATTTTTACATATAAAATTCAAGAACTTTAAAATGAGCATGTGCATATTTATAAAAAAAGAAAACTCAAAGGAACACATGCACACTGCCTTACAACATTTAGCAATTGCAACAAGTTACGATTAATTTCGAAATGTAATTTTTTCTCAAACTCAAAAACAATAAAAAGGAACCAAAAAAGGGCATTTCTTAACTCTCCAAAAAGCTTAGATTTACTCATAACTACACAGAAGGAAGTACATAAATAGAATATGCATCTCAAATTAAGAAAGAGTCGTACAAATTTAGGAAAGCTAAAATGATCAGCGGCTATTAGTCATGATGGATATTATCTCTTTTATCTGAGGCAAAATATCCCTTGCTGGAAAATATAACTAAGATGATTCCCCTTTCATGTCCTATTTGGGCTTTCTGGCTGGCCATTGTGACAAGGTAAATGTCTAGTCAGATATAGGAGGACTTTTGATGTTTTTAATTATTTATTTCTTTACTTACTTACTTATTTATTTATTACATTTTTATGCAACCCATCTTCCGTATAAGGTGACAATGTTCAGGTGGACAATTTTAATATTGTAACTCCCTAAGCTTATGCTTTTTATTCTCACTTAATTGTACTAAGAATGGCAGAAGCTACAGACCATAAACTTTTTTTCTGCAAGTTCCAGAAGATAATCCTACTAGATTCAATGGTTCTTATTTCCAGATAAATATGTAAAGGATTGCAGTCAAGGGCGTTTAGGCAGTGAAGCTCTGTAATTGCACCACAACGAGGTTTACCCAAGTCTGTGCTTTGATTACATAGAAGGATCTACCTTAGTTAATTATCTGAATGGAAAGCTACAGGGGAAGCCCTCTTTCATCACCTGTTATTCTAGAGGGGAGAAGTGTGGAATATAAACAATTGTAGAAAAATAAATGCATTCCATTTTCTAATACAAATGCAAGTGGATGTTATATGAAGTTATAATTATAGCATAAGTGCTCCACACCCTCCTCACACACATATAAAAGGTAGCAAAACTGGTTCTGCCTCTTGCTGAATTCTAGGTGTTCTAAATGTTAAAATGAAAAGGATTAGCAAAAACATATGCAAAGAGACAATATAATCCTAATGAGAAGGTCTATAATAAGATATTACTTGGGTTGAAAGCTTGGTTTTTAGATATTAGAATATTGGAATTATTAAATAAAATAATTTATTGAGGTGTCCTCAATGATGGGATGTATAATATGCTAAACCTGGGAATATCCACGCTCATGATTTTGAGTAATAGTTGCCGAGGATAATAGTAAATATTGAATAATGCATGCATCTAGCTCTAATATTAACAGACCCTATTCATTTGTTTTTAATAATAATGCTTTTAAATTTAAAGGCTCATCATGCAGATGCTTTCTGAACATTATGCTCACTTTATGGAACACAATAACCCATGTCTCCTCAGGTGGTTTCTTAAATTTGATATAAGCTTCTACTAATACTGATGGTAAAAGTTAATTCCAAATTAGTTTTGAAATTATGAAGGAGAGTTATCCTCATCACTAACAGCAAAACAGAATATGATGTACATGTTTTTAAAAATGGAAACAGCATCTGGTGGCTCTGTAAGATTATTATTGGGATTCAACACGTGCTGTGTATAATTTTTTTTCTCACCTTCTGAAGAAAATCCCCCTTGTGAAACTAGCTTTTGATAGCTATCTTCCAATTGATGCATATTTTGCACATTAAAAACAAAGCTGCATTTAATGCAGTTGAAAATCCAGACTTTGCAAGCAGATATAAATCTTTAAAATAGCACAGATTTGCATATATCTGTTTAAGGTATATAATTTGCTCTGATTTTGGGATCTGTTTGGCAGAATAGTTTGTGTGTGAGAGAGAAATAGAGGCAAGCATGAATAGAATGGAAGGCTGTCATGACAGGCACCACGGTCCTCTTTGGCTACTTGGAGTTATAACAACTTGGCTATTTTTTCCAAAATATTAGGAAGACATCCGATCGTTTAGTCTGATGAAGAAAACAGCAGAGATGCAATGGAAAGTAAGAAGATAAAGGTTTGCTCTGATGTTTGGATTATGACCTTAATTTTCAGCTTTTCATTCATGCTTTAATTATAATACCCTAACAAAGATAGGAGCTTTTTTATTATTAAGAATTTCTATATAGTTATTTCCAATAAAAATAACCAGAAGAGCCGAACCTGACATTTCAATAAGGTATGATACGTAGAATTTTTCTTTTATTGGTTTCCTGAAATGGACTAGTTCTTACCTGGTTACAAGTTGTTGCCTGGGCTGGAAGCATATGCTAAGCCATGGCTAACTAGATCACAGTTCACCAGATTAGCAGAAAAGAGAACCTATCAGGCTGAATTTGGCTTCTATTAACTCCATGGATGCATATTCTTGGAAGCAGTATGGAAATGGTTTGCTCTGCCTTCTTTCAGGCAGTTAGGGGTGGTTTTTTTTTTGGATTTTCCAGTCTACATTTAATGCTGGGACTCTGAAACGTAAGTACACTTCATTGGTTCTGCACAGCAGAAAGAATCACAGAATAGCCCGCTTTATTTTAACTTATCATGCTGTGTGAACCCAGACATATTCTCTGATTTTCCTTCATGAGACAGCAGACTCAATTGTGTCTTAAATGAAGTTTCCACAAATAGACTAAGTTTTATAGATGCTTCCTTAAACCATTTTCTTGATTAATTATTTACATCAGCATAATAATTTCCCTCAGTGATTCATTTCCCTTTTAAAATGAAACGGTTATACAGATGACAACCATTTTTGGGGCGGGGGTGGGTGTAAGTCCTATGAACTTTAGTTTAAAAGTCTGGAATTTTAAGTTGGGCCCTCCTCTCAAGCAGTATATTTAAACTGGATTCACAAGGAAATATAGAATAGCATCCTTGGTTTCATGTATCACTGAGAGCCATAGTTCAATTTTCTGACTCTGTCAATGAAGTGTCTTTAGACACCTTTGTTGGGTTAACGTGAGAAATATGAGCCTTGCAGTCACAGAACAACAGGATTGGAAGGGACCTCGTGCCATTCCAGACAAATGGATATCCAACTGTTGCTTTAAAATGTCATGGAACACTCACAATTTCAAAAGCAAGCTGTTCCACTGATTAATAACTCTCACATCAGGAAAGTCCTCCATATTTCAAGCTGGAATCTTATTTTGTAAAGCTCCATTTATTACTTCTTGTCTCATACTCATGTGCTATGGAAAATACAGGTAGCCGTCACTTAACAATACTAACTGGGGCTGGAAACTATGTCATTAAATGATGCAGTCATAAATAAATAAACACATGACCGCACCACTTAGCAATGGCAGTTCCAGCATGCCCGGTTGTTACTGTTGAGCAAGGACCTCAAGTGACCATGACTTCTTACTTCTGCCAGTTTCTCCATTGACTTCACTTATGAGAAGCTGGCAGGGAAGGTTGCTAATTGTGATCACATGATTGCGTGGTTGCTACAACAGCTCTAAGTTTGAGGTTCAGTTGTAACTACCACTTGTTCAGTACCATAGTAAGTTCAAACAGTCACTGAAAAACTGGTTGTTAAATGTGGCTCACCTGTAAATACGCACTCTCTTCCCTGGGATGTTCAAGTATTGTAAGACTGCTATATCCTTATAGCATTCTCCTTAGGCAAAAGATACCCAGTTCTTTTAACCATTCTTAACAGGATTCAGCCTTCCATCAACTGTGCCACTCACCACTTTGCCAAGTCCTCAATATCCTTCTTGTGCTGTGGTAACCAGAACTGGACACAGTGCTCCAGATGTGGTATGATCTTTCTGCATAGAGTGGAACTATTACTTCCTATGATCGTGATGCAGTCCAAGACTGCATTGGCTGTTTTTGTTTTTGGCAGCTGCTAGTTCATGTTCAATTTGTAGTCTGCCAAATACCCAGATCTTTAACACAAGTACTACTGCTAAAATGCCACCAATTTTGTGCTTCTGTATCTGGATTTTCCTACCTAAGTGAAGAATCTTAAATTTGTTGCCGTGCATGTATTATTAGATCGGGCCCAATGTTCAAGTCTATCAGGATTCTTCTGAATTATTACCCTGCCTTTTGAAGTATTACACATCCTCCCCAGTTTTGTGCCATAAATTTTATGGACAGCCCTTGTATTCTCTCATCTAAGTAATTTAAGGAAACTACAGACCAATCAGTCTAATATCAATACCTGGGAAGATCCTGGAAAAGATAATCAAAATTAAAAACAGATCATGCCAAACCAATCTTATTTCATTCTTTGATAAAGGTGACCAAATTAGTAGACCAGCGAAATGCTGTGGACATAGTATACTTAGATTTCAGTAAGGCATTTATAAAGTAGACCATTGCAAAACCATTGCACCACACCTTTCATAAATCCTGGAGCACCGGGGAAGTACCTGAGGATTGGAAAATGGCTGATGTGGTTCCCATCTTCAAGAAAGGAAAAAAACCGGACCCAGGAAACTACAGACAAGTCAGTTTAACATCAATACCTGGGAAGATCCTAGAAAAGATAATCAAAAAACAGATCTGCGAACAACTAGAAGCAAACAAAGTCATAACCAGTAGCCAGCACGGGTTTGTTGAAAACAAATCATGCCAAACCAATCTTATTTCATTCTTTGACAAAGTGACTAAGTTAATAGACCAGCGAAATGCTGTGGACGTAGTATACTTAGATTTCAGTAAGGCATTTATAAAGTAGACCACAACCTACTCCTTAGTAAGTAGAAAAAAGTGGAATAGACAACATCACCACCACATGGATCTGTAGCTGGCTGGCAAACCGTACTCAAAGAGTAGTCCTCAATGGCACCACATCCACATGGAGAGAAGTAAGCAGTGGGGTACCACAAGGTTCCGTCTAGGCCCAGTACTCTTCAATATCTTCATCAATGACTTAGATGAGGGAATAGAAGGGGAACTCATCAAATTTGCAGATGACACTAAACTGGCAGGAATAGCCAACACCCCAGAAGACAAGCTCAGGATTCAAAAAGATCTTGACAAACTGGAACAATGGGCCCTATCCAACAAAATGAGTTTTAATGTTGAGAAAAGCAAAGTTTTACATTTAGGCAGGAAAAATCAAAGATATAAGTACAGATTAGATGAGACCTGGCTCAAAAACAGTAACTGTGAGAGGGACCTTGGAGTCCAAGTGGACGATCACTTGACTATGAGCCAGCAATGTGCAGCAGCAGCCAAAAAAGCTAATATAATTCTGAGTTACATAAACAGAGGCATAGAATTAAGATCACATGAAGTATTAGTACCACTTTATAAAGCCCTAGTAAGACCACACCTGGAATACTGCAACCAATTTTGGTCACCATACTACAAAAAAGATGTCGAGATCTTGGAAAAAGTTCAGAGAAGAGCAAGTAAGATGATCCAAGGCCTGGAGACTAAATCATATGAAGAACGGCTGCAGGACTTAGGTTTGGCTAGTCTAAAGAAAAGAAGAAATAGGGGTGACATGATAGCAGTATTCCAGTATTTGAGAGGCTGCCACAAATAAGAGGGGGTCAAATTATTTTCCAAAACACCAGAGGGCAGGACAAGAAACAATAGTTGGAAACTGATAAAAGAGAGAAGCAACCTGGAATTAAGGAGAAAGTTCCTAACAGTGAGGACAATTAACCAGTGGAACAGCTTGGCTTCAGAAATCGTGGGCGCTCCATTATTGAAGGTTTTTAAGGAGAGACTGGACAGTCACTTGTCTGAGATGGTATAGGTTCTCCTGCTTGAGCGGGGGGCTGGACTAGAAGACCTCCAAGGTCCCTTCCAATTCCTATTCTATTCTATTCTATTCTATTCTATTCTATTCTATTCTATTCTATTCTATTCTATTCTATTCTATTCTATTCTAATTTATGAAGAAGTTAAAGAGCACTGGATCCAGGTTAGAGCAATGGGATATCTTACTGGATTCCTTGCTCCATGTAGAAATAGATCCATTATGGACACTTTGGGGGTATGGTTGTTCAGTCATCTGTAAATTCATCCAGTAGTGAAGCCATCCAGTGCATATTGTTTCATTTTAACAAGAAGGGAACTATGAAGAGACAATAAGATTTGACTATTTATAGTTGAATCATGCTGGTTTCTAGTAATCACCTTCATCCTTTCTATGTACTTGCAAATCCACTCCTCAATCTTCTTTCATAAGATTTTGCCGGTACTCATGTCAACCTGGTTATAGTTTCCTGAGTCCAGTTTTTTTTCTTTCTTTTTTTAGAGATTGGAACAATAATGGCTCTCCTCAAATTTTGGGCACTTTTCCTATTATGAAAAGTACAATAACAAGTTCCAGCATTGCTCCTTGTGTTTGGAGCTCGCTTAATTTCTATGACATTTAATTACCTAATGTTGAACAAAATATTGAAAGAATGGCTATCGCCTGCCCAGCACCCTACCACATATGAGGTGTGTGGATTTTGCTACAGAGGAAAGTGTTTTATTTTCTGCCCCAGTATTATTTCTCTTCCAATATTCTATAATTGTTTTTTACATATTGCAAAAGTGTGTTGGGAGATCTAATTGTGATTTTCTGCTTCTTTCACTGTGGAACACCTTGTTCAGAAGAACAATTACTATACAAACTATAGGGCCACAACAATTAATCATAACAATCAGTAGCTTTTCACTTCTGCTTTATATTCTCCAAAGATAGCTTTATCTCTTGCCATCCTTCTCAAAACACACATCTTATTTTCTTAGATCCAAGAAATTTGTGGAGATGGTATTTCAATTAAAAAGTGTGAAAATAATGTTTAATCTTCTAAGATAAGTTGGAGATAATCCAATATTTGGATCATTTATTACCACTCTTACATAGGAGTTACAAATGAGATGGTTGCTTTATAGTTCACCATTTAAATATCTATTTCATTCGAATAAATTAACATTTATAATATAAATTTTATAGTTTTCTTGCAGCCCTTCCATAAATAACTACAACCCACAATAGAGCAGCTAAGCCTTTACAGTTTTTCTCCTGAAGTTCCAAGCTTTGGGCTCAGATGCCAATGATTATTCCACCAGCACTAATAAAAATGTAAAAAAATTATTTGGACAAACTCCAAAAGAAGTGTTTCAATTGATTTACTGGCCCTTGAGTGGAAGAATCCAATCATTTAAAGGAACTGTATTCACTAAAGAATTAATTATTTACAAAGATCCATTTTGACTGCCTGAGAGATATTTAGAATGTCAAAGTAATAGGAGAATAAATAGGCAAATAAATTTAATAAATAAATAAAAATAGAAGAAGCTGAAAATGTTGAGGCATAGTTTACAAAACCTAATGGAGTTTATGGTGTTTATAATTCATTAGAATCACAAACTTTAATTAAGTGAGTAATGATAACAGCATTTGTGACCTAGCTTGTTAACTGCCCAAAGTTATATATTTAAAATGGGGCATATATGTCTTCTAAAAAAGAAGTAAATATGTTATATATTATAGCATAAAAACTATAAAGGCCAAAATTTTATTGATTTATTTACAAATTGCTGGAAGAACAAAAAGTCATCTTAAGAAAAAAAGAAAAAAGAAAAAAAAGAAGGGTCCTTAATACTATATGACAGAATTTGAAACACATCATGTCCACTTACTAGGATATTAGATAGACAGACATTAAATATGACATAGAGAGAAAGCAAGTGAAAATCAATTACAACGGGAGAAATTATGGGGAAAAATCAATAAAATTTATCACAAGCTCTGTTTTAAGAGAAAATTATTACTGTACTAAATGTTTACCTAGGGTAAACAAATCTATCAATCATTCCCAAAATACTTAATCATATAATAGAAAGTTCTGTTATACAGAATGAACATTTTATCATATGTGGAAGTATTAGAAAAAAATACATATTTTGATAGTTCATATTGAAAATTCAATTTTTTAAAAAAATTGGGAATTTTTAAAAAACGAAGAAAAAAATCAGAACCCTTAAAGCTATATGTTGATGGCTGTGAAGACAAGTCTAGCTTAATATTGGAAAAAAGACAATTTACTGTAATTTACTTGATTGTAATCATCAGTTGAGGTACAATATGGGGGATTTGAAATTAAGTAACTTTCTAGCAATATTTTTTTTATCCTTTGCTTACTATTTTCTTTTTTGTTTTGATATGATTATATGCATTTATCTTGAAATAATGATAAATAGCAGTCATACTAAATTTCTTGTTCATAGAATTTTAGTTTTCTAGAGATTTCTGGTTATTTTTTGACAAATGAAATTGAAGGGATTGTCTTGAATTAAGTATTAGTGCTCACAGCCTAAAAAAGGCCATTTCTCAATCCTGTTATTTTAGACAACTTCCAATTACTCTCCAAACTTGCCTTTATGGGAAAGGCAGCATAGCCACAGAGCATTGTAAATAAATGAGATTTTCTGGAACTCCTGAAAACTAAGGCTACATTGGTCACTTTGGTGGATGAGCTTCAGTACAATTTAAATGTAATTACAGTTGTGCATCACACCTAATCCAGCAAAATGGAGTTGTTCAGAAGTAAACTATTTGGCTTGTTCCTGTTTCCCAAATTGTCTCTCAAAAGATGCAACCCCTCCAAAATAACAGGGTCAATTATTTGGGTGATATTCTAAATTCACAGATCCTACTGAAGTACAAAATGGAGGCTGTGCAGGTTTTAGCTGGTGCATTGAAATGGGAAGCCCTTTCAATAGTAACAGTAATAGTAGTAACAGTAACTCACAAAGTTAAACTCTGTGATGCACGCGACATCTGAATTGTCTTTGAAGACTATTCATAAGCTGTAGTTGGTCCAGAGTGCAGCAAAACAAAAGATCCAATAGGTTATTTCAGCAGATCTGTGCTTTGGTTATTTTGCTAGTTGTCAGTAGGTTTCAAGGTCCAATTCAAATTGCTGGTCTGAACCTATAAAATTTTACATAGCTTGGCTATTGTTACCTTTCTGTATATTCAGTCTGCAAGGGAATGTTGTGGGTTCATGAGGACTTTTATAGGAAGGGATGCATTTTAGATCCACAACTTCCGGTGCATCAGCAAAAAAGGGATTCAGAGATTTTAACCATATCTAGCTGGACAAACAATTCAAGATTCATTTTTGTCTTATGCAGATAAATCGAATCAACAATCTATAGCAGCTAAGGTTAAATTGGGCCTATAACAAAGACAATTTGAAATTTCTGAAATGCATTAAATGGAACTATAGGGAATCAGGATGGAAAGTCATTGGCTCACTGGTTGAAACAACAAAAACAACATTTTATATCTGGAATTCATGCCAAAAATGATCAGTTATTATATTGACACAGACTATTAATTATCAGTGTTATGGTTTTTTTTTATAGTCAGTTATTTAAAATGGAGACATCTGTAACTGAACAGCAAATGTTTAATGATAAAATAGTGAAACAGAAAAGATCACTCAGAATTTTTTTTTTAAAGCTGATACAGCTTTTGACATTACAAAAATTATAGAGAAAATGCTATCTATAAAACTGTGAAAGCCCCTAGACTGAACAGATTTCCAGTTGAATGGAACAGAGTAGTCATGAACTGGCATGCATCTATATTTTTAGAGTTTTATGTCAATCATTTAATCTTTTTATGCTTTCTCCATTATTTTGCAGTAAGAAAGAACTAACCAAGGATGCAAGTTATAGACATTAATGTGGACTTTAAACATAAACTGAAGTACCATCCTGGAGGCTACCAAAATTCACCCATTTCAGTCTGGATTTGTAAAAAAAAAAAATAGATAAGCATCTAATAATACCTATGTAGTAAGTGTTATTTTGGATATTACAAGAAATAAAATAGAATAATGTACTTTAATCATGCTGAATGCTGAAATGGTTTTTGATATGATTTGGACTGAATTTAAGATCTGTGATCTATTTCATTTGAGAGTGAGATGGGTAGTATCTAAATTTGACAAATAAAATAATTACAATGGGACATCATCTTTTAATCTTGGTGTAGTAAGAAATTTGATAGTTCTTTAATTCTTATGATTTGGTCTTATCCAATCATATCTTTGTTTGGGTTTCAAATCTTAGCATGTGTTTATATAATTTTGGATATAAATGTAGTAATGAAGTAAACATGACGTTAATCTCTATTCCTGAAGCATGTATTTGTCACTTTATAAAGAGCTTCACCTATATTCAAAGCTTAGCAAAGCCCAACGCTCAGCAGAAATATAATCTTTAAAAAGTGGAAAGAAACTAATTCTCTTGATAACTATTGATATCATTCAGGATATGTGTTTGCTATTTATTTCTGAAAAGAGTGAAGCAGTATCTTCCCTTCTGGTCTAGATTTAATGATATTAAATTAATTATATTTTGAAATACTGAATTGATACGACATGCATGATCCCTTTTTTTAGTTCTCACATCATTTATATCTTTTTGTCTATGTTTAGTTCATTCTAAACATTAACATGCAGATTTTTTTCCATTATACATATTTTTCATATTGATATTAGATGTATTCCATTAGTAAAATAATAAAAATAAATAAACGTAAGTAAATAATTGCATCATAAGTAAATAAACTAAAAACCTGTTAACCAATATAAACCACCACTGCTGTCTATCCTGACAAAATTCTTCTGTTGTTAGAGAACTATTTGTAACACCCATTACATAATCCATATAATCATGTAGGTTGTGGATTAAATCTCAGATCTCTTGGAAACCAAATGTCTCCTGTAGACTAAGTTCCAAGACGTATAGTTTTTTCTCAGACTAGCAATCTATCCAGGTAAATTATTTCTTCGAACAGAAGCACTTATCAGTTTGTACTTTCCTGCAAACTAGGGATTTATAACCATAACTACTGAATGAAATTTCAGCTTCTTAGCTTATCCTGATAACTTCTAAGGATATATGAGCCACACGTACTATCCTATTCTTGCTCAAGCTATACTTTTTATCAGAGATAATACATCTGCCAATACGCAGTTTAAAATCATTTACAATTTCTAGGAGCTATCATTGTGCTATATCTGATTACACCTATGTTTCATATTACTTATAACTATGTACATTCTATGCTATAAACACAAATAGGTATTGAAGTGACATAAATATAAAACAACAGTCTCAGTTTGGAAACGTTCCTACATAATTACTGACAAATGAAAAATCATGGGCATTGACACCTGGAAATAGTTGAAAATGGCCCACCATTAACTATATGGTGCATATGCTACAACAGACTAAAATGAACTTAACAGATTTTGACAATTCAGCAATGGGTGATATAACACTAGCAAACAGCAGAGGGCAGTGTCATATTAAATGTGCCTTAGCTTTGTAGTTGCATAAACAATGTGGCTTCACAGCACTTGGAAAGCTTTGTCTGATCTGAGAAGGTAAGCAGGATTTGTTTAGGTTAGTAATTGGATGGGAGACACGCCCCCCCAGGAGATACTAAGACTGTAATAAATCAAAAGGGCAATGGCAAAACTTTATGTATCCAAAGAAAATTACATGATGTCATCAGAAATCATGCTTAATTTAAACAGAGACGTATTACTACTGGGAAAACTATAGCTTTGACTATATGCAAGAAACAAGGCCAGTTTCCCAACCAGACATCACCTACTGGTGCCATTTGGAAGAGTTCTATGTTTTATGTAAAACCTTTTTCACAATCGCAGCCAGCTGCATTTCCACATTTTAAAAAAATGCTACCACAGTCATGGGGATCTTTGTAATAGAGAAACAAACTCTTCACAGAGAGGTTTTTTTTTTACTTTTTTAATGAAAGCTGCCCAGTTATAGACTCGTGAGACAGAAATGTCATACTGAATATAAACTACAATGCTCACCGTCTTAGAAATGTTAATGCTAGAAGAATGGAGCACTCTGATCCGAAAGGCAATTATTTGTTTTCCAATTTTGGGCAAACAAAATTCTTGCCGCCGTTATTACATGAATAATTAAGTATATATCATCTTTGTTTATATTTTTTTCTAATATGCCAAGTAGTAGCATCTCTGGTTTATATTGAGTTTTTTGACCCGTCATTTCTGTTATCCAATTCCAAACCCTCTGCCAATAAACCTGTACCTCTTTGCAAGCCCACCAAACATGAAAAAAAGTACCCTTTTCCCTTTTACACTTCCAACAAAGTGGTGAGTAGCCACTATACATTTTTGCGAGCCTAGCCGGTGGCAGGTGCCATCTAAAGAGCATCTTATAGAGATTTTCCTTATAGGTTGTTGCCAATGTAATTTTGCAATTACGTTCCCAGATTTGCTGCCATTGGTCCATGTTTATAGCGTGCCCCAAATCTATTGCCCAGGTAACCATTGTTTCTTTAACTTGTTCTTCAAATAATTTATATTCTAACATATATTTATATATATTTTTGATTTGTTTTTTCTCCGAGCCTAATAATATTTTATCAAGCCCCGTATCTTGTCTATTAATTCCCCATTCTTTCTTGTCTTTCACGTATCTTGCTTGTATCTGAAGGTAAGACCACCATTCCAAAGCAATCCCCTGTTGTCTCAACTCTTGCCTTTGCTTTAGATATCCTTCCTCTGACAGGATATCTTTGTATATGATAACCCTATCTTGCCTAGTGGAGATGCGTTAATAAGGAAAATTTTGTATTGCGCAGAATTGGATAAGATGACGAAAGAATTAAAAAATCAGGAGGAAACAGAATACTATTTAAGCTGGAATAAATTTTACAAATGGAAGGAAAAAAAAGAAGGAAGGTCATTAGAAGGGATGTAAATAGAGGAAAAATATCTGAAATGTATAAAGTATGTGTATAATAAGGAATGTTTCGACAAAGATGTATGTCAAAGATGATACACTATGTTCAATGTTTTTTAATCTTTTTTTTTTGTATTCAATAAAAATTATTTTGTTAAAAAAAAATTAAAGTTGTCAAGATTAGGGGGAAAAAAACAAAAAAAAACAAAAAAACAAAACAAAAGGCAATTATGATTTAATGTCCCTTAACTCAATCTATCAGTCAAGATACTCAAATGCTGTGATGTGTCCATACCTACAGAAGACAGAATCGTGCAAGTCACGGTGTTCTCTGTGACATTCTATGGAAGTGAGCTAGACTTTAAAGATGCAGGAGAGAAAGAAGCATCTATTCTGATGCATTTGAACTTTGATGTTGGAGAAGACTCCTGAGAATACTGTGAACAACCAAGAAAACAAATCAATGGATCATTGAATAAATCAAACACCACAGTTCTCATGCAAGACATAAATGGCCAGACTGAAATTATCTTACTTCAGATATATTATGTGAAGATTCATCTCTCTGGAAAAGAATTCTGATGTTGGAAAGGTAGAAAGAAAGATAAGAAAAAAATGATCAGTAGTAAGGTGAATGGACTCTGTTACAGTGGAGATGAATGCACCGTTGAGAAACTTGAAAAAACAGGGATCCTCATAATGACAAAATAATGACTTGACGACATATAATCAATCAACTCAATCTTAGCAGCATCATATAGCATAAGGAATGCAAAGAAAAATATGAAGAACCCCTTCCAAGAACAGAGTCATTCATTCCTTGAAGCAAAGCTAAGGCTGCTGTTCACATCCCAATTCAATTTAAATAAATTTGTAGAGTCTATCATAGAGTAGACAATTACCAGATTACCTCTTAATCTGATTTAAGCCAGTGACTGCATAATTCACTTCAACTTCAGTAAATAATATCAAGAACTATAGGGCAAAGTAAGAGAAATCTTTTTTTGTCCAGACCTACTACCTAGAATTCCGCAGATACATTCATTTATTTTAAACTAAGATACAAGTGGGCAACAAGTGCAAGAATTATGAAAATTAAAATTTAGAAGCGCTCATCCAATTCTGCTGTTCAATATGATCTTCCCCCTCCTCTCCCTTCCTCCCTATCACTGCCTTTTCTCCCCATCCCATTCCACCCCACTCCATGGCTGAACCAACCTGTGTGGGCTGAGACTTGCAGTTATAATCAGTCAATGTGTTCCAAGTGTTTCTTTCTCTGCAAGAGATCTGCTTCAAGTTGCATATATATTGCTTGCTATATATTGATTTTAACTTCCCAGGGCACTCCATTACAAATCTAAAAGTAGCTGGTTTTGAACAAAAGCTTTTTCCCAGCAGAACCTAGTGAGAGTTCGCTGAATATCAAAAGGTTTCAAGCCATCTCAGAAAGTCTCAATAAGCATAATGGGTTTTTAACAATGATTAATTCATAAGGTACTTGTAACACTGGTCAACAAAGATTTTGCTTCCTGAATACATTTGGGTGTATATTACAGGTTTTTTGTTGCTAATCATAAAAATAACCTGTAATTTAATCTATCGCATACTGTTTTACAGAAATGTTCTGTATGGCAATGTACACCCTTCAGTACCTGTTGGCTCTGATGCACACATGAAAGAAACACACAAAAACATGAAACTATTGTTGAAGCACATCCAGTATAGCAAGTACAATTGGAATATTTGTGGAGATGTAAAATTAGTGGCTCTGCTGCTTGGAATGCAGTTTGGATATACCAAGGACTGTTGTTAATATGCAAATGACAAGAGAGTTGCATTACATTAAACAGAAATGGCCACTCCAAAAAAATTGATTCTAGGACAGAAAAACGTGGCAAGTGAACCACTTGTTGACTCAAAGAAGATATTTTAGCCTTCATTTCACATAAAACTTAGACTGAGAAAAATTTTGCTCTAGTTCTATAACCAAAGCATTATATCTGAGTTCAAACGCACAATCTTCACTAACTGAATATATAGGTATACAATGACTATGTTCCTTTTATTCCTATAATACTACAGTTAGACAGAGATGTTTGGACTTTATTCTCACATAGTATATCCTGGATCAAGAATTTAAGTTCCACATAACATGATGGTGAATTCTGACTGCCAGGATAAAATTCAAAACAGTTTCATATACATAAATATATCTTTATCTATCATGCTATTCTCTTTTGGAATGACCAACTTTGTGTAAAGTACAGAAAGGAATAAGAAATAGTAAGCAAAAGAAATTAAAGACATGAAAGAAGAAGAGGAAATCTAGATAAATCTAGTTTAGCTCAGTATGTTTACTATTCACTATGTTTATCCATATTTTTGAGTCCTTCTAAACTATACTTGTTTCCATCACATCCACATTTTATATATAATTCTGTATGTTTGCATCTCTATCGTATCTAGCTAGCTAGCTAGCTAGCTAGCTATCACCTATCTATCAATGTAAGCATTGGAGAAAGGTTAGTACTTACATGTCATAATTTGATCTAATAATTCATGGAGAAAAATATATTTTATCAAATATATATTAGAAGACGTATATCTGCATAAAGTTCATTGAAATAATTCAATTTCCCTTATACTTATATTTGGCTTTAGCTACACTCATAAAGTTCATTAGCTAAGATTTCTTGATTAAAAAAGTCTTAGATATTGTGGTTTAGAAACAAACAAATCATTCTGAACCTGATGCTATTCATCAGACTGTTCAAGAATGACAGGAATTGTAATTCAACACTATTTAATCAGAGTTCAACCCTGGAGAGGCCAGGGCAGGGGATTCATTGCACCACTGCCACCTCTTCCACAAAGAGAATAATTTTTGGAAATGGTTTCTGTTGATCCTTTTAGAAAGGACATGACATTTTAATGTTGAATATAAGCAATAACTTTCAAATGGTATCCTCGTTTCTAAGAAATAAAACATTGGAGTGGAGAAAAGAAAAGAGTGGTTGATTTAGATACAGTGATCGGTCAATTTTGGCATTTCATGCGTAGCAAGATGACCATTAGCAAAAAGGAAAATGTTCAAAAATAAAAAAAACAAATTCAGATCTGGACACGAGACTCCTAGATTTCTTTAAGCAATTCTCGGCAAAGGAGTACTCCCCTTAGTAAAAGATTAAGACAGCATAACTAAAGAAAATGGCTATCTTAAGCTGAATGGAGTTAGAACTATGTGACAGAATCACAGCATGCTAGAAAAGAGCCATCTAGGCCTCTGAATCTAACCCACTGCTTAGTGTAGGAATCCAAATTAAGATAAACTGTCTAGTCCCAAAGGTGCTTTTTCAAAAAGCAACTGGACTTTGTTTTTTTCTTGAAGACATTTTGTTTCTTATCCAAGAAGCTGCTTCAGTTCTGGAAATGAACTGAAGAAGCTTCAGCAGAACTGAAGAAGTTTCTTGGATGAGAAGAAACAAAGGAAAAAACAAAGTCCAGTTGCTTTTTGAAAAAGTACCTTTGGGACAACCATGACCTGGATGACTGAGATTCTCCATAGACATAAGCTGTCAAGCCTTCACCTGAATCCAACCAGTAAAAAAGGAAATCATCTGCTTCATGGGTAATTGATTCTGCTATCAAACTGCTTTTGTTGTTAGAAAAAGCTTCATAGCATTCAACCTGAATCTGCATTTTTGAAACTTAAATCTATTGTTTCATGTCCTTCACTCTGGAACAAGAAAGAATTGGTCTTGACATCCTTTCAGCTATTTGAACAGTGCTATCATATCTTTATTCAGTCAACTTTTCTTAAGAAAACTCCTTGTGTCTTTCTTTATAGATCTTAATTTCTGTCCAAGATGATTCAGATTTGTTCATTTTCTCTGAATACTTCTTAAAATGTGTAGCAATTTCTTCCTGTGATTTGGAAATTATATTTTTGTTCAGGCAGACTAAAATTGCACTTGACTTCAGTTCTTTGCAGCTCTGTAAACTGCTGGCTGTGCCTCAGTTTGAAATCATTTATTATTGCAAGATTTATTTTTGCTAGTACCATTACCAAGACAGCTACTCCCCATCTTTATCTACGAATTTTAATCTTCTTTTGTAATTTAAAAATGTTTGCACTTGTTTCTATTAATTCTAGCATTATTTTCAGCTCATTTTCCACTTGTTATTTCTATCTTTTGCAGTATTAGCTATCTTGTTCAATTTTGTATCATTTGTCAATTTAATATCAATACCCTCTAAATCTAAATCATATAGGCAATTATTGAACAGTGGAGGATTTAGGACTGATCCCTGAACCATCCAACTTGGTACTTCTTTACAATTTGGTAAGAAACTATTAAAGAGCATTAGAATAGAATAGAACAGAATAGAATAGACTAACAGAGTTGGAAAGGACCTTGGAGGTCTTTTAGTCCAACCCCTTGCTCAGGCAGGAAACCCTATACCATGGGTGTCAAACTCGCCACATCACGTGACGTGTCAATACGTATCGTGACTTTTTTTGCATTGCCGGAGCTGGGATGGGCGCGGCCTCCACATGATGCAACCGGCCTGTGGGCTGGCAGTTTGACACCCCTGCCCTATACCATTTTATTATATATCCAGACAATCGCCATGCTATCCAGATCATACTTAACTAGCTAGCTTATCCTAGGATACTTTGCCAAATGTGATACATCATAGGAACTTTGCCAAATACATTGGTTACTTTTTTTGCTTATTTATTTATTCATTTGTTTGTTTGTTTATTGTGTTTGTATACCATCAAATTCGTAAAAAAAATGCCTTCTGGTGTTTGCAATATAAAAACAGAGTAAAAAAATAAAAACCTGTAAGGCACCAAAAGTATCCTATCTCTACAGGAGTCCCATAAACATTAAGAGTTCTTCTATTATCTGTTAAGGAAATTACTTAATCAAAATCATGCTAACTTCTGGTAATTAACACAGTTTTCAAAGATTCACTTTGGAATCTTTTCATATTAATATCTGAAAAGATTCTAGAATGAATCTTTGAATGTGTTAAAACAGTTAGTGAGATGGATTAGTCATATAATAAACTAAGTTTTTTCGTACTCTAAAATGAAATTAACCTAGTCTTGGAGACTTAAATGTATCTGAAGTAAAGAGATATTCCCTCACAATGTTTCTATTAATCTCAAGTTTCAGTCCTGCATTACTGTAGATTTACACATTTTCAGAATAAAATGTTAAGCACTGAAGAACCAATAAGATTATGTGCTAACTTAGGAATCTTTCTTTTTCTTTCTTTCTTTCTTTCTTTCTTTCTTTCTTTCTTTCTTTCTTTCTTTCTTTCTTTCTTTCTTTCTTTCTTTCTTTCTTTCTTTCTTTCTTTCTTTCTTTCCTTCTTTCTTTTCTTTTCTTTTCTTTTCTTTCCCTTCCTTCCTTTATTCTTTTCTTATATTTTAATTTTCAATGATTTGGAAAAAAATGTATACAGTATTAATAGTTGGCTGCCCAAATATGTTAATTATTATCATTACCAAATTCATAGCTGTTTTGAAATCTGCAACCATAGGAAACCAGAAGACAATGAAAATATGAACATTTATATTATGTAATGATAAATTAGGGACATGCCATGTTTATTTGAAAATGTGACCATGATATAGATCTTAGTTGACATTTTTAAAGACCTAGATTATGAACGCATGGCTCATAAATATACAGCACCCAAAAGCATAACTGCTTTCATACACATCTAATCCACAAATGTTATACAGTTAAAAAAAAAACATAAGGCTCCAGCTAATACAAACAATGAACTCAGTTTTATTACCTATTAATGCTGTGTATATTCCCTAACCTGAATAGACCAGGAAGTCTATTTTTCTCTATGACACATTCTTACTTAAAAAAACTCCCAAAAATATATTTCTTCAACCATTCATAGCTATTTAAAGAAAACCTGAAATGAGGCAAGGAAATAAACAGGCCATCAATGTCCTCATGGTTTTGATTATTTTAAAAAAGGAAAGAAGATAATTCAATCTGTCACCAGATTTCAAGGTTTTAATTACATACCTAAGTATATTGTATGTTCATGTTCTTTCAGCAAAAAATAATAATAATACTGCAGCTTTTCAGTTTTAGAAGTGAATTATTTTTGCCACGTTTTTCTTAGTACTGGGGAAAGACATTTTATCTTATGCAAATTGAATAGATTAAAAAATATAACTGGCATACCAATTAGATATATCGAATTCATGATATGCTGCTGTTGCCTACTATTATATGTTTGCTCATGAATATATTTGTCCAATTAACAACTATATTTATTAAACAGTAGGAAATATACATATTGAATAATTGCTGCCCTAAACTGTTGGCATACATCTGTATATGCAGAGATGCACACAAACATACACACATACCTAAACATATTATATGGTGGAAATTCAATAGCCAGGAAAAGAAAAATAAGGCAAAAGCAGCAATTCCTATCATTCTTTGCATCAAATATAATTGAATGTGTCTATTGTCTGAAGCTAATAAGAAGTTGGTATAAGTAATAATGTCAAATTTCAATGCAGATGAGGTTTACTCTCCCTTCTAGTAAAAGGAATTAGGATTATGGATAACCTGGGGCAATTTGAACATTATTTAATGGGGACATTTTTTCCCCCAAGTGGAACGGGTCCCATTATTCTGAATTTCCTTGTAGACTGTGCCATATTGTATAAGACGATATAGGAATTAAATCCTACAATAAGCACAGGTGATTGTTGAGTTCCAGTGTCTGAGGGATAGCTCCAGCAGTAGAAGATATTAGTCACTGAAGCTGACACAGCTTTTCACTATGCCTAAATGAAGAAATATATTCAAATAATGAGAGAGAACAGTCCTTGAATTTCCTCATGGCCTTCTATCCTGGTATAACCTACCTTAATTTGCTTAGTTTTCTAGCTCAGCAGAATCAAATTAATGTTTAGATGTTTTCATATCAAAAGTACAGTGGTTGCAACTTTTCTGAATCATCACCTGAGATCAATGAAATTAATTTAGACTCTGAACTGACGGTGGGTGGCATACAATAAAATTGGAATAGAAAATACAATGCAATAATTATTAAAATAAATAAATTCTCCTCCCCACCATGGTATTCCCAAAACTATTAACATGTAGCAAGAAACACCTCTTTTCTAGCTACCACAACATCTTTAAATGGATAAGAACATTTCAGAATATTGGGGGGGGGGTATTAAGGAGCCAAAAAACACAGTTGCTCCAAACTAATTAAGTAGCTCTCACTCCCTCTGGTGATAACTGGGGTTACTGAATACATCTTCTGTTATCTCTATCTCCCTCAGAGTAAACAAACCAACAATCAAAATGCTTCCTTTGGCTTCAAAAAAGTGGCCACATTCAGTTTTTGTATGATTTAGTCCACCAGATGTTCCATATTGCAAAACGGTAAGAAGCATCTGCTCACCGGTATCCTTTACGAGAGATCATGCAAGACAAGAGGAAGTAGAGCTGAGGGGTGGTGGTGGAGTTAAGTGCATTATCAGCCTAGAGTTGTTACATTCTCACAAATGGTCCAAGTTCAAACCTCCTAAATTCTGTTGATCCTTATCTCACACAAATTTAGTGTTGAACTTCATGTGAGGATCAGGACCACCCATTAAGTTGCAGCACAGATTTATTCAAGCCTACAGACAAAAATCTGGTCAGCTAAAGTTCACTTAATATGTGATTCTAATTCTTCACGTCTGACATTTATCTAGTCTACTAATGGTCAGCGCTAAATTGGCACTACATAAGAGTTAACAGAATTTAAGAGGGATTGGGCTTAGACTGCTTGTGGGAACGGAACGATTCTAGGCTGATCCCTCTCTTAACTCCCTCCCTCCCAGGCTCTGCCTGTCCTCCTCCTATAAAAATTAATGTACCATCAAAGTGCTGCTGCTGCTCAATTTCTGTTAAAAATTGGTTTACTTTGTGAGGTACAACTATATGAATTTTCAGATGAAATCATTCTCAAACTTAGCTAGACATGTTGCAAACTGAAACTGTGTAAATGCCATTTGGCCTGCCCCTGAAATAGAGCATCTCTGCAACTTTTCTCTATTTGGTGCACCTATCACAAAAACCTTCTTGTTCCCTCAGAATCTGCCAAGTCAATATGAAGTCTCATCAACACAGAGATTAGGTGTTCAAACCAAAGCCAGGGAATTGTCATAAATATTATACAGTCTGAGCAAAAATTGGGTCAAAGAGCTGCAAGCGTTCCTAACTGCTATAGGAAGTAAGTGTCCGCCGCTCCTAATTTCCCATCCAAATAAATACAATATTGTACTCAAAATCAGAAGTGGGAGCCTGGATAGACTAGCTAAGCCCAGAAAGAGAGAGTGTACATGGATTTTTCTATTTAGAGAGGCAACTGCTTACAAAATATCTCCTATCCCAGATACTGGGTAAATAAGTACTAGTTTAGCCTCCAAGTGTTTGTTTATCTTATCATTTTGTCTTCTAGCTTACTTCTGACTTAAAAAGCTAGTAGCTAAGGATTATTTGCCCTCCTTTTGTATGTGAAGAATGTATTTATATGTCTTGTGGGGGCATGGCAACTGGCCCTGTTATAAATCTCTGATCTAAGCACATAGTAATAATAAAATATAGTTCCTGTTGATTAGCAATTTTGTCATACAGTGCCAGACTGACTTCTGGCTCCAAATTAAAAAAAAGAGATTATTTTAGACTTTTATGACTGCTGTGTGCAAAAGCCGAAATCTAATTTCTCCTCTGGTATGGATGCACTTCAGGATGTTCTTCATTTGGTACCAAATTCCTAGAGCATTAAATGGTTCTCAGCTGATACTAAAAATGAACTTCCTATTTATTACTCTTCGAAAGTTGCAAACGTTTAAATCCCTGCTTAAATATTTGTAAGAAATTAAAGTAGAGCATTGGCAGCTTTCATCTGCAGACACTTTGTTTCTTCACAATAAATATTGTTGAATCTATATTCATTTAAGTTAGAAATAGCAAAGTCCAGAAAAAACAAAGCTAGCACTATTTCTTCCTGATATTAAGTGTCAAAGTGGACTAGATGTCTTGTTTTCTAGCAGAATATTTTTTTTCTCTTGAGTTTTATTTTAATCATTATTATGTATACATGCTTGTCCTTTCTGTATTACCACCATTGCATTTTCATTTACTATATTTTAGTTATTATACTTCACCAATAGAAATTACTTTTAAAACGTAACAACCCAACATTATAATCTTGCATTACAAACAGTACAGAGAATGTACATCAGATTCAGTTCCAAGAGGCCACAAGAGGAACAAGTAAGGACTTGTAAATGAGAAGCAGAAACATGGTGTTTCATCACCTGATGTACATCCTGTCCTATTCTAATATTACAGGACTGAATGTTTTCCAATGAGAAAGAAATTTGTGGACTGTGGTTGTTCTTTTCCTGATATAAAAGCAGGTGATTAGAGCAAGACAAAGCAATTAGCATTAGCCAATTTCCTCTCTTTGAGTCCCTGGATAACTAGCAAAAAAACAAAGTAGAGAGCCATTGCGCCTTCACAAGTCCTAAAAAATATCTTTAAAAACAGACCCCCATAACTATAAGACTTAGTTCTTTAGAGGATGATCTAGTACTGGGAAAAGAGGAAGGAAAGAGAAGAAGAGCAGGACTGTCAACAAAGTGGATGGATTGTTATAATGGCAATGTTGGAAAATCAGAAAAACAGAGGTTAGGGACAGATTACCATGCAGAAAATCTATCTATGTGGTTGCTAAAAGTCAACATTGACTTGATGGCACATAATCAATCAAAAATTAATTAGAAGTATTATGTGAAAATAATTTATATACATCTTTATTATGCAAGTCATAATAACAAAATGGTAGCCATCATAACTTTCCATTTCTATTAGTCCCTTGCTTTTCTACAGAATAATCTTCCATTCATTAAGAATTGGTTGCCTATTACATTTATAATATTTCATAATGCTAATTTAGAAGATGAAAAAAAACCACTTCTTCTTCAAGCATTTCGTACCTTCCTAAACCTAACATGTTGCCGAAATGGAAGAACAAAACAGATCATGGTCTGGCTGCTCTAGGGCATAGATGACAGTTTAAAGATATATTCTAATGTCCATCCAGCAAATGAATGAATATTCTACTGATCATTCCACAAGGAAAGGCCATTAGATATTTTTGATGGAGATAGTCGTCTGTTCACTTACCAATTGTGTAGTATCTCTTCAGTTCACCCTTCCGTGGGTTGCGCCGCTGGGAATTTGCAGTGTTTTTCTGCTCCTCTTCAGATGTTGTTGTGTTGTTAAGAGCTGTGGGCTTAGTTGGTTGCAGAGCATGTTGTGCTGCTGATGGCAGAGGTTCATAACCTGATGCAGAAATTTCAATAGACTGGGATTTTTTCTTTAGTCTAAAAGGAAAAGAATATAATATAGTATTACAGGTATGAATGATTACATGATTCAACTTTTCTTACAAAATATAAAATTTTGTATTACATGTATCACTGTTGCAAATTGCATGTGGACATACAGTACATGGACAAATAATAATTTCTAGTTCAAAAGAGGTTAAAGGTGTAGCTAAGCTGTCATCATCAGAAGAGAGCATCTTTAGCAGAGTTTATTTGGAAAGAACCTTGAAATTGAGCAATTGTAATTAGAATAACTGCAATCTTCCAGAATACTTTTCAGTTTATATATAAATAAATGCTTTATTTAGTGGCACCTCTACCTCTGGCTAGTATTTCATTTACAAATTCCTGTTTCTGTCAACAAATGCCAGATCCCAGAGGATTTTGTCTTACTTCTTCTAAGTTATAAGTTTGAATTCAATTCATTTCTAAACTTTTGTAAACCTAGCTAGCCCAAAAAATACAGCATAAATATATTTCATAAATAAATAGGACACTAAAAGGCACATGTAGAAAATATATACAGTAAATGAAAGCAATGCATGTAACTTAAAATATCTACCATACAATGAAATATAAATAATGACTTCATTAAATTTTAAACAAGAATAAATAAAAATGAAAAACAAATAGAAAGGTTGCAAAATGTTTAAATTAAGAAAATTCCTTCTGGCATAATTAAATTAAGGTACAAGAGACCTACTAGTACAAATCTGAGCAAAATATTCTAACTTTGGAAGAATTTAAGGATATTTGGTAATAATGCACTCAGAAGTTACTTTTACGATTGTCTGTGATCAAAATGGATTTAAAAGAGGTGATAAAAAAGGAAAAAAACTGAGATTGAAGTTGAATTGAATATGGATTTTAAAATGACAGACTACAAGAATGGTATGGAAAAAGATGTTACATTGAATTTACAAATGAAACTGGGTGATGGCTAAACAGTTGAAAGAGTCAAATTGTACAAATAATAAACCAGAAGAACTGCCTGGATAACATTTTATCTTGAATTTACAAAAAAGATATGTCAAATTTGCTTGGAGTTAAGAGATGAGATATAGGAGGAAGAGTTCTTTTGTTGTAGTACCAGAAAAGTGATAAGTTACTGCAATTGTTTGTACTTGTTGTGATGATGGAGAAAGTCATTTGTTTATATACCTTTTTTTCTTTTTTATTAATGTTTTTTCTTTTTTCTCTTTTTTTTAAAAATGTCTCTGCACTTTTTAAATTTTTATATTTCCTTAGTTTGCATTAATTTTTTATCTTTGTATCTGTAAACTTTAATAAAACTATTATAAAATAGCATTTTTAATTTTTAAGGGTAAATGTTAACTTTTCTCTTACTGCTTTATTTGTTCATTCAAAAATACAAAAACAGGTGAAATTTGCAGCAAATTCTTACTCACGCATAATGCTAAATTATAATGAGGTTTTGTCATAGCACAATGTCTGAATCCTACAAGCTTGTTTAACAACCTTGTCTTTTTTCAAAAAGTAAACCAGCTTAACGTAATGATGAACCAGGCTATACTTCCACCTTGACTCTAGCAAATTAAATTATAAACTAATACTGAAAGAAAAATTCAGATGAGTTCAGGGGGACTGCCAAGATGAAAGCATACTATGTGATTATATTTACAGCAGGATGTCCTTTCAAGTTTGATTTTTGTGTCATGTCAAAATAACAGTGAAATCACAGCCCATTATCTCCTGAAAAAATAAGCCATCTTGGATTAAGGCTGGAGATAATGAGCTGAAATTATAAACACCAACAAGTCCATCAACAACTCATTTACCAGATTTTTTGACATTTTTTTTTAAAAAATATTCTTTTTAATTTAGAAGCAATACACAGAAAGTTGGCAGTACAATAATATGAGCCAAAGGCATTCTTAGTGGCCATGGAAACAAACAATAGAAATAAATGGCCAATTTTATTCCTGGAGGGAAATAAGGAGTTCCTTAATGACATGCTTTGGAAAACACCATTTTAAATTGGTCATAAATTACCAAAGGTTACGGTAAGCAGAGACCTAAGTTTGCAGATTTATACTGAGCTTTCCAGAGTGGTAAAAATGAAAAGTGACTATAAAGAGTCCAGAAAGATCTTTGTAAAATGGGTGAATTGTCAATAAAATGGGGAAATGGTGCACCTTTGGAGGTTTGAACAGGTTAAGGATTGATCGTCCTATAGAAAATCTATCTATGGAGTTGCTAAGAGTTGAAAACAACTTGATTGCACATAATCAATCAATCATCAATCAATCAATCAATGTACATATAGAGCATAATTGGAGAAAATAGATTAAATCTGTAAGAAATTTTCTAGAGATCAATAACATTCATGCTCATTTTAATAGAGCTATACTTGCTTTCTCCAAGTAAGCTATCTTCACGGAAAGTGAAATACTGAACAAGAAGTATCGTTATAAAGATACATAGAGAATATTATGTTTCTTTAGTTCTTGTTCAGTTTTCTGTTGAAAACTCTCAATTTCAATGTTTTAATAAATAATAGATAAACTTCAAAACATAGGCATCTGCAGAAAGGTAAAAACAAAAAACCTCAGGCTGGCACTCACAATTATGCTGTCGAGATTTTAATTTTTTGTTAATTTTCTCAGCAGATGCCTCTGTTGCAGAAATTTTGGTTCAAATACAGATGAAAGAAATATCAAAGCTTTTCTCAGATTTCCCCCCCCCCGAGAAAGCAAAAATTAGAAGAGTGAAATAAACATGGCCTTCCATCTCCATTTTTATCTTCCACAATGTATTTCTCCTAAACTAATAATTAATGTGTATATGGGAAAGAAAGATGACCTCTACAGGTATAAGAAATGATTCTCAGATTAATAAGATCCAGCTATTATATAAAAAACTAGCTGCAGATTCCAGAGCTGTTTCCCTTCTGGTACATCATGCAAAGTTAAGAGAAATTCAGAAAGTCACCACCTAAATGTATACTGAGATACATAATCACTCCAACAAGTGAATAATTTTCACTTCACTTCTAAATTTTCATTTAGAAAATTAATTCATGGAGTGATTATTCTTTCACCTTAATAAATTTTGCTAAACAGAATTCTGTGATTCATGGATTAGAGGTTATCAAGTCTGCGTTTGAGTTCCAAGTGCTTCTGTGGGGGGGGGGTGAGTTCCCGTCACCTGCTCCAGCTCCTTGACGGAGACATGAAAGGAGCTCCCATGGGCATACTAGGGGCAATGGTGATGTTATTGGCTAATCCTTTCAATTCAGAAGGGCCTTAAACGGTGCCTTCAACAAAAACAGAGGAAGCCACAATGTTTGTGTGTTACTGAAACACTTCCCAGTGTTCCTCTCATTCACTGTACTGACTGGGATTGAGTTGAAATCCAATTTCTGGATGGGTGCAAGGTTCTTCTTGCCCTAATACAATGATACTTTTACATTATGGGGGAAAGTGGATTCTCAAGGATTGTAAACTTTGCTTGTCCTTTAAAGTGGACTTTTCTCAGTGTTGCATCTTCCATTTCACAGGCATTCATCAAGACATCATAGAATTCTCAACTATTAATCAATGATTAATAGGGTTAGAGTTGTATTTTCCACCTTTACATGTGACAAATAAAACATTAAAGAAATTTTAAAAATTCATCAAGAATAATTTTTTATCTACTAACAATTCTTTGAGTTTTTTCCCCTATTTTCACATTCTGTATTGCTTTGTAAACAAGAAGCAGATTACGTAAATTAATTTTTTTCTCTTATCACAAGCAAAGATTAATTGCATTAAAGTTGTCTTTTTCATTGTCCCAGAAAGAAAACAAGCATAGCTATATTATATCACTGGGTTGTCCTAACAAACAGCAAATCTACTGCTTTGGTACCCTGTTCTAAAAAGACGTAAACATTCAATTAACTTTAACTCTTTAACTCATATGTCAGAGAACTTTCCATATTCTCAAACCCATTGTACTAGATAACTAAGTAAAAAAGAATGAAGTGGAAAAAGTAATAAATCAAGTATTATGGGAAAGAAGACAAAATAAACACACATAATCTTTAAATATATATCATGGGTATTACATTCAGTGACATGAAGAAGGAGACCGTTCCAATTACACTGCAAAGCTGTGGGCTTCTTTTGAGAATCAGAAACCTTCCTCTCCACCTTCACATCCCCTCCAGCAAATATCTTATATAATTTCAGAAACCAAAAAGGAAGCGATGGTGGTGGTGCTGCTGCTGACCTTCGGCACTGTGGAACATTCAGTTACTTGAATAATTGTCTGTTCTTGTGTGCTTGGCTTGATTGTGCAGAATTACTAGCAAGCCTCCAGGAGATTCAATAAAGTTGTAGAAATAAATAAAGTTGAGCAAACTGGTAGCGATCTGCCATGAGAAGCAAAGAAACAACATGGGGGCTAGACATCTGGGTGCCCATAGGTCATACTAGGTAGGAAGCAGAATAGAAAAACAGAATTGAGAACTTTCCAAAGAGCTGAGGAAGGCTGCCCATGGAGTTGACAGGAAGAAATGGAAATTACACCTTGGGGAAAAGGTATAAGAAGTGTGGGATCCATACAAAAACATAAACCTAGGATCATCATTTTATTTACATCCTATCTTTGGGAGGGAGGAAGACAACTCAAAGCATTATATATAATGAATCTTCTTTATATTTTCTCTGCAACTGGAAAGAGAACTGTTATTCAGTTAGATTCCATGACTAACGGAAGGCTAGAACTCTCATTTAAAGTGAGAGAGGAATTGCTGGTCTGCTTGCCTGCAACATAGGTGCAAGTGAGCTATACTGGGGACAGTCAGAGGAGACTAGCTTGTGACAGCTGGGTGGGTCAGACTGGGTTAGCAGAGATGGCGAGCAGCCAGCCTGGCTTTGGATTGGAGCCTTCAAGAAAGTGACAAAGGAATCAAGCAGAGCGTGAAGAAGAGGAGGATGGAGCGTGCTCCCTGAGACTTGTGCAAGGCAACCAAGATTGTTGAATTGTGTGAATATTTGGGGGCTTAAAATTTTGTAAAAAAAAAGAAGGGCGGGGTCTGTTGGCTATTGGGTAACAGAAGACAAACTGCATTTTCCAAGGACACTTCTGTGGATAGGGCAGAAGTTTAAAAGCTATAGTGTGATAACATCATTATGTATTTGTGCAGATCTACCTATAGATTAGTATGCTTCTTGTTTATTGCAAACAGCAAAATAGAACTATTTTAACTTCCAGTTTTGTATGCCAGTAACAAAGCAAAGTTGTTTGTTCAATGTTAAGCGTCATATCTAAGGGGTCTTATTGTATCTGTGCAGGATGGGGAAAACATCCCTTAATGGATGGAGAGGGGGCAGCAGGCTTGGTTAAAGCATGTTAGAAACAATTAAGTGACAGGAAGGGACTCTCTATGGCTAGGAGTCCTTTGGAACCGTTTCTCAAACTCAGAATTAACTACTATGGATGGAGCCACACCTACTTTCACATGTATTGGGATTGTTACTTCACATTTTAAGCCTTCTGTCAGTCTTCTATAGTCCAGGCAAGAAACTAAAACCATGAGTGCTCACACTGCCTTTATTGTAAGGTTATAATAAAAGAATCTTGTACGTCTGAACACATTTCTCCCTTCCCTGCCTTTACTTTCCAAAGAAGAGTCCCTTCTGAGATGCATTTCTCTGTAGGCTGAGATATCTTTTGTCTGACCATTGTCTGGGCTGTAGTTCTTTTTTTTTATTATTATTATTTTTAAAAAACAAGTTTTATTGGTGTGTTTTTTTAATTTTACATCAGAATGCTTTAAGAATCCATGTGGAGGTAGGGTGGTCAATCATCCAAAAAAAAGAAAAAAATATATATAATCAAACATATATAATTCAATCCCTCAATTGCTATAACATAATCAAATTAATACGTTTCTAAAAAGAATTCAATCATTGTAAAGTAAATATCAATAATATTTCACTTATATCAATCAAAATCCTGTTTTTAAGTTTAACTATTTTACAATTACCATTTTCTAATTTGGCCTAGAATAAACACATACTTTACATTTCGGGTCTCCCAATTTCCCATACAAACAATAATTATTTCTAAAATATACATATTATTCCAACTATTATATTTTAATACTTCCCAACTATATTCTATTTCCTATTCTACTCTATTTCAAATATATATTTTATAAATCAAATCCATATCTCTAAAAGCCCCTCAATTGCCATAACATAATCCAATTAATACATTTCTAAATAGCATTCAATCATTGTAGAAAGAATATCAGTAATATTTCACCAATATCAATCAACTCGTTTTTGCATTTAACTAATTTACAATTACCATTTTCCAATTTAGCCTTGGATAAGCAATAAATTACATTTCAGATCACTCAATTTCCCTCATAAAACAATAATTATTCCTAAACTATACATATTATTACCATTATATTTTCATACTTCCCAACTATATTCTATTTCTTATTCTACTCTGAAATTTAAATCCCATCCATTCCCAAAAATATATTTTCTTACTTCTTTTCATATCTATATTCTATTTCTTATTCTATTTTTTTTGTTTATCAATTCATATTACCATTCCAGACCATAATCAAATCAATAATTTTTATCTCAGTAGTATTATCTCAAACCAAAATCTTACGCCATTTTAACTCTTCAGGTAAATTTTTAATTCTCATTTTTAAATCTAATTCTAGCTTTTTTTTTAATGCCAAGCAGGTTTCCATAAAAGAGCCTTTAAATCCTCAAATCTCCATATTTGCTTATATATATTCCTAAACAATTCAGTCTGATCATATTTCTTTTCTCTTTCCAATACTGTCAAAGCTGTATAGTTCTTTTTATTCAATGTAATGATTACTTGTTGATTATCCATATTATCACAGTTCTCTAAATCTCGTATTTGCAAATACAAATACAGGTCCCATTGCTTTTGACTTTGTAGATATTTTGATGGAAATCCATCTTTGATCATCAAAATTTTCAGTAATATTTTCTTCTACATTACTCTGTTTTTCATCTCTTATTATTTGAGTTGTGGGGTAGTCAGTTGAAGTCTAGAAGTCATTTTGAAGTTTTATAATGAAAGCATCTAGTCTAGCATTCACTCGCTCATTGAATTCATAAATTCTTCCCAGCATCCGTTTCCAGATAAAATGTGAATGGGATTCTTCCATCTCTTTAAATTGTAGCAGGCCTCTTTAAAGTTGGTGTTCTTCCTCTGTTATCTTGTGCTGAAAATTAATAGTTAATTCTGGAGCATCATCTTTAAAGTTTTTTTTTTCTAGTATAAATACAAAGCCAAACTGTAGGTAAATCTTGTATTTATAATCCGGAAAAAAAAGCCAAACCTTATATCTGAGATAGCACTTTAAAGTCAAGTTAGAGTAATAGAAAAAAAAGCAGGGAGAAGGAGGGGAAAAAAAGTATCTTCTTGCAGTCAGATAGGAATGTCTGGGCATAAAGCCAAGTCTGGGCGTCGAGCCAAGTTTAGCTGAATACACACCAAACGCAAAGCAGTGAAAGTTCTCAAGGCTACTTTGTTACTAATTTCAAACAACACAAAAAAAATGCCCAGAGTAAGGAAGAAAAGGTTTTAAACTGAACAATATGATTAAAATAGTTTTCTAAACGTAGCAATAAATTCAAATGGAATAGCTTAAAGCACCTTATGTACAGAAGGGGGGGAGGAATAAAAAACACTCCACCCTCCTCCCTAAAGGCTTCCGCTTAAGCTAAGACAAGTAGGCAGAAAGAAACAAAGTTTTTTCAGGATCCCCGAAATCCAGCAATTCAAATAGTCAATAAAAATTAATTGTTTTTCCAGAGCTGATTTCCCCACATATCCGAACGCCGCTCTCTTGAAGTAAGGAAATAATTCCAAAAGCTTTTCACAGGGAGGTAGTTAGGGTACAGAGAGGGAAGGAAAGGTCTCACCCGGATCTTCCACGGTGGTTCTTTTTGCTTAGCTGTTCTTGTGGCTTTCGGCTGGAGCAGCTAGGTGATCGGCCATGTTAATGGCCGATCTTTTCCCCGTCGGCCCAGAGGAGCTGTCTCAGATCGCGGAGGGAGCTGCCGCTCCCTCCGCAATCAATGAGAGTCCTCCCCAGCGGTAGTCACCCCTCCAGGGCGACTTTCCACCCTGTCCAGGGTCTACCGGCGGGGGGAAACCAGCCAGCGAAGAGAACGGACTCTTGGCACGACCACAGGCGCTGCAGACCTGAACCGGAAGCCTGGGCTGTAGTTCTTCATCCTGTGTCCCAAGGTTATTCTCACCGATCATTACACTTTTATGTATTTAGCTCTTATTTTTGAAATCAACCTTCCCCTGAAATGTCCTGAATTGTTGTTGTTTTTCTCCAAGACTTTTAAGAATTTGGAAGAACCAAATTGCCATAACTGACACCATTTTAGGAAATTAGGGAAATTCTTTTATTTAATTGTGCAGATACGTAAACTGTTTCACACAATGTTGTAATTTTTACTGTTGACTTCTTGCACCACAGGCTCTGTTCCTTTTTTTTTTAATCTGCTAGTGAATTTTGCTTCTCATTTCAGCTATTTTGAAAGCATTGTGCAGGGGTTTATCTATCCTATATTCATGTAACTAATATTCACAGAATCCGCACACACAAATTTATCTGTCGTGGGGCAAAAATGTTTTGATCATGAAATTTTATCATTAGTGGTGAGCAAAAAAGGAACAAAAGACATACTATGCTTATGCCTAAACACACACCAATTAAAAAATATTTTTACTATTACCACTACTGGATATTTTTCTTGATATACTCTGGAAGGCTGGAATGCCATTTAACTAAATCTAACCACCAGAAGTTCAGAGGCATGATTATATCTTGCCAAGGTTGAGCAAAACATAGACAAAATGGGTATAAGTCATTCAAAGTAAATGTAGTTGTAGGACAGAAAAAGAATTAATACTGCATTAAAAAGATATTATCTTTTATCAAAGCAGTGTGTAGAGTCTTAAACCCGATGTCTTCATTACTTTGCATCAAATGAAAGTGCGAGGGGGGGGGGAATGAACACCAGAAGAATCAGCAATTGAGTCCAAGAACTGTTGCCAAATCGGCCTATCACTAAAAGGATTTTTTTTAGAGTGAAGAAATACCTAGCACAATTCCAAATGAGATTATGAAGTAGTTAATTTTGCTTGGCTATTAGTTAATTTGGGGTGTGGGGATGATTCAAGGTAAAGAGGAATAGCATATCTAAAACACAGACTTTTTGGCATCACGAACAACCGTGGACAAATGCATGCATCATCACAATGTTGTTGAATATAGGAAAACACCCTTTTATTTCACCTATGTAAACTGAAAAACTAATTTATGCCACGAATTGTTTTTTTAAACTTGTTGTGATAAATATAAACCATTGGTCCAAATTTAGTATCCCAAGCTTTCTTTTTGGCAGTACTTGAATGTAGCTTTGAGTATTTAAGACTATTTAATTATAAGGAAAAACCTCCTGACAGCAAGATCTGTCCACCAGTGAAACAGTCTATCTATATAGGTGGTAGATTCTCCAGCAGTTTTTAATCAAAATAAAGCATGATTTAGTGCATATTAACAAACAGGATTATATTTGTTATTCAAGCAATCAAGAAACATACTTGATTGCATTTTGATTTCAAGGTGGGATAGAACTAAATGACCCTTTCTTACTTATTGTCTTACTTGTCTTACTTGTGTTAAGAGGTGTGGCGGTGGAGTAATTAGAATGCAGTATTGCAGGCTAACTCTGCCCATATACCAGGAGTTTGATCCTGACCGGCTCAAGGTTGAGTCAACCTTCCATCCTACCATGGTCAGTAAAATGAGGACCCAGATTGTTGGGGACAATATACTGCTGCTATAACCCACTCAGAGAGCACTATGGAGCAGTATATAAGCACTATGGAGCGGTATATAAGTCTAAGTGCAATTTGTCTTGCTACTGCTATTAATGCTGAACAGTAGAAAATGTGGAACAGAGAAAAGATAGTCCCAAACTATAATTACTATTATAATTGAAAGTCTGTAAATACACCTCATTGGTAAAAAGCATCATTTTAGCTAGTACTAATGCACTAAAAGTCACTGAAAACTGAAGGCCAGCAGAATATGGTGCTCATACACTTTCTATGGGTATTTTATGGTGTGGACGGAGCAGTGTTTCACTTTTCTGCCTTTCCAATTTGTCAGTCACCATCACCACTTTGTCCACTCTTCCCTCCCATGAAAAGAAACTGAATCAATAGTTCACATCAATTTTCTTACTGTGGTTTATACATTTTCCCTTCATGTGCAAAATCTGTTTCATACAACTTCAATGGGCAATAAACAGATGAAATGCCTTTTACAGCCCTGACAATATACAATGGCAGAAGCATGAATTGAAAAATGTTCCCATTGTCAGTGAAGAAACAATTGCTTTGATCCATATGCCCGGCTGTCCGCAAGTTTATTTACCATCATTAAAAAGATAAAGTATCCATCAAGTCAAGCTCATCTCCTGGTCACCTCAGGGACACATCTATGAAGCTTTCTTAGCAACGGTACAAAAGTGATTTGCTATTGCTGCTTCCTAGGATTTTTTGCTACCTTCCCAGTCCAATGTACAGCCACGGCTTCATCTTGTACTCTCCCATCCAAGTATAGGCCAAGATAAATCCTGTTCAGCTTCCAAGGCCAAACAAGGTCATCTATTGCTGCTATCTTCAAATGCTATTTTGAATATTGATATAGCTTGCTATCTAAATTTGTAGGATAGTTTCTTTCTTCCCTTATTCAGAGCTCTTGCTTTGATGACTCTATCCAACTTATTTCCATTAACTTTTTCTTGGATTAGTTCTATTTATATTCCATTCTAGCTACTTCATCCCTACTATATCCTTCTTTCAGCCTTATGAAATACATAGATCTACTACATCAGGTTTAATTGATTAGCTATTATTGAAAAAAATTACAGCTCCAAGTGGCATGCACCTTGTGCTACCGTCCCCTTCATCCAAAGGAATTGGATAATAATCACTAACGGGAGAACACTTCCTAAGGTGTTTTTTTTTTTTTTTTTGCCAGCACAAATGCATGGAAGATATTGTGCCAGTTCCTTAGAAATGTATCTTCTATAAGGCAAGCGATTTAGGAGTATTTCTGCCTCAACAGATTCTGTTTGCAGGTCCTCTTCTTATTATCTGTTCCTTAGAATGTTATTGACTGAACCCATAATTCCTTCATGTTGCCAATTTTGTTTCTATCAGAATATGTATACAGCGATTTTTAAAACTGGGTTAACCTCATAAAAGTATGTATCTGATAAACTGGATTAAGGCCCATGAAGAGCGAAAGTGGTCCTTCAGATGATTTTAATATCAACCCATCGAATACTTGGAGCTGTTCTTCAGCATCATTTGGATAGCTGTAGGTTTCTCAACCCTACTGAAGATCATGAAAGTTTATGACTTTGTTAACTTTACAACATCAGAGTAGTGTTTTTACCCCAAAGGGTAATATAATGTGATGCGATGCGATGCGATGCGATGCGATGCGATACGATACGATACGATACAATACAATATAATATGTTATTTTAAATTAGGTATTATGTGACTGCAACTGCTGAAAAATCTCTATTTTACAGCACTTTGAGAGAGTTTTGATATACTAAAATATGGGAGCCTCCATTAAAGACAATTTGCTTAGTAAAATATCACATTAGCATCAATTCATCATTCATTATTCATTGTTTGATTTTCATTATCAAGGTTCTTCATCACTCTGGGTTTTATTTTAAGGATAACTTTATAAATGTTATGCAACAGAATGTGTTGCCATATCTAGGAGTCTTATTAATCAAAAACATATATAAAATGTCAAACATTTTTCAACTGCTATAAAAAGCAAACAACAAGCAGAACAAAATTTTCTGGAGTTTTGACACAAATGGCTATTTCAAATGTTTAGTGATGAGCTAGTCTGGAAATCTACAATAAATAGATTAAAGTTAAAGCAACAGGGATTTTTCCATTGCCTTCAACATTCATGAAAACTCTTGAAAGTAGGTTTATTGGTTTGAGAAAGTGACAGCTTTTAATCACCAGGTCGAAGTTCTATACCAAGTATTTAATAGAAACACTTGGTTGCATTTATATTACTAATAATAGTAGAACTATTAATAGTGTTGCTAAGAATAGTGAAGTCCTGTTGTTTCTTTATTTTTAGAAGATGTATATATTTTCTGTATCAGATTTTAGCAATCTGTGACTTAGCTGCCTTTTGCAGTCCCCAAAGCCGTTTTGTGGCTCCCAGTATCCCCTGAAAAAGCTTCCCCTATGAAAATTGTGGGTGTCATCTTAAAATATGAAACACAATTAAATCTAAACCCAAAAACAAAAAATATTATCTCCCTCAAAGATAATAATAATAATAATAATAATAATAATAATAATAATAATAATAATAATAATAATAATAATAATAATAATAATAATAATAATAATAATAATATAGCACTATAAAAATAACAGAAATAAAGGCAGAATATAAGGAAAAACGGCTGGATGACAGATTAAATAGATGGAAAACCAAAGCTTTGCATGGACAGCATTTGAAAAACATTGAAGGAAAATGTGATAACAACTTGACATGGGCATGTCTAGATTTGTAACCAGTTTGTGCAATTTTGCTGCATGGGCATGGCTTAAGATGGGAACCATCAAGAAAGAAACAGAAGGTTTAATACTGGCTGCTCAAGAACAAGCATTACAAACTAATGCCATGAAAGCGAAGATACAAAAAAGATACAAAAATCCACTGACAATCCAGATTGCCGACTTTGCAATGACAAAGTTGAAACTGTTTCACACCTAATCTGTGAGTGCAGCAAAATCGCACAAACTGATTACAAATCTAGACATGACCGAGTTGCTAAATTAATCCACTGGGGATTGTGTAAAAAATACAACTTGCCTGTGTCCGAAAAGTCGTGGTAACACAGAGTGGAAAAAGTTGTTGAGAATGAGAGGGTGAAGATCTTGTGGGACTTTCGAATACAGACAGATCGGCATTTGGAACACAATACGCTGGATATTACAGTTGTAGAGAACCGAAGCGTACAACTGATTGATATTGCTTTACCAGGAGATGCCAGAGTCGAAGAAAAAGAACTGGGAAAAATTACGAAATATCGCGACCTGGCCATTGAAACTGCACAATTATGGATGAAACGTGTAACAGTGGTACCCATTGTCATCGGGGCACTGGGAACTATGTCCAAAAACTTTGCAAAATACATCAAGAAACTGCAGCTTCCTGCAATAACTCCAGCAATGTTACAAAAAACTGCGCTACTCGGAACATCTTATATTTTAAGAAGGTACCTGGTTGACACCTAGGATGCTGGTAGCAACCCGTGTCAACCATCAGCAACCAGCAATTTGAATGTTCAGTTGACTGAGGTTCATGTTTAATGAATAAAAGATAAATAATAATAATAATAATAATAATAATATAATAATATCATACTAATAATAATAATAATATAATAATATAATAATAATAATTAATAATAATAATAATAATAATAATAATAATAATAATGAATAATATAATAATAATAAACAGTTGGAATGGACCTTGAAGGTCCATCTAGTTCCAACATCCTGCTCAAGGAAGGAACCTATACATTTCCGACAAATGGCTGTCCAGATCTCTTCTTAAAAACTTTCCAGTGTGGAGCATTCAACCGCTTCTGGAGGCAGTTGTTCACGGTCGATTGTTCTAACTGTCAGAAGTTTTCTTAGTTCTAAGTTGAAGTGTCCTCCTTGATAGTTTCCATCCATTGCTTCTTGCCCTGCCTTCAGGCGCTTTGGAGAATAAGCTTGACTCCCTCTTCTTTGTGGCAGCCCCTGAAATATTGGCACACGCTACATGTCACCCTAGTCCTCCTTTTCATTAAACTAGACATACCCAATTCCAGCAACCATTCCTTATATGTTTTAGCCTCCAGTCCCCTAATCATCTTTGTTGCTCTTCTCTGTACTCTTTCTAGAGTTTCAACATCTTTTTTACATCGTGGTGACCAAACCTGGATGCAGTATTCCAAGTGTGGCCTTACCAAGGCATTGTAAAGTGGCATTAATAGTTTACGTGATCTTGATTCTATCCCTCTGTTAATGCAGCCTAGCACTGTGTTGGCTTTTTTGGCAGCTGCAGCACACTGCTGGCTCATATTTAAGTGATTGTCCACTAGGACTCCTAATTCCTTCTCACAGTTACTACTATTGAGCAAGGTACCACCTATACTATACCTGTACATTTGGTTTTTCTTGCCTAAATGTAGAACCTTACTTTTTTCACCATTGAATTTCATTTTGTTAGATAGTGCCCAGTGTTCAAGTCTGTCCAGAGTCTGTATCTTAAGCCTGTCTTCTGGAGTGTTGGCTATTCCTGCCAGCTTGGTGTCGTCTGCAAATTTGATGAGTTCCCCATCTATCTATCTATGCTTGCTTCATATCTCTATCCTTTCTGCTTTACCAAACCCTCTCCCAAACCCAACTGAACAGCCAGCAGCCTCCAAAAGATTGCCAACCCTCTTCTTTGTCAAAAGACTACAACCATGAAAGCAGTGTTGCTAACTTAAGCGTATTACTAATTTAAGGAGAAAAGGGCATTTGAGGTCATAAGTTTTTTTAGTTCCTGAGATGGGCAAAGCCTCTTATTTTGTCAGGTCACTTCATTTTCCCACATGCTGGCACTACATACTCAAGACTTTCTCACAAAACAATATTTGACTTCTGCAATGCAGATCTGACTCATCCATGTAAGTTGCATATTATTAGCCATAACGGGCTGTGAGAAATTGTTTCAGAAGGCAAAGTGCAAAATGCTAAGGTTTAAGGAAGGTGAACAATTTCTCAGACAAAAATAATTCTTACTGCTACTACCTTCCTAATAAAACTTCTACCAAATGAGAAAAGTGAGTTCATATGGACTAGTACAGGTAGTCCTCACGTTAGTGACCAAAGTTACAACAATATTGAAAAAGTGACTTATGACCATTTGTCACACTTATAATCATTGCAGCATCCCCATGGTCACATGATCAAAATCCAGACGCTTGGCAACTGACTTGTATTTATGACAGTTGCAGTTTCCCGGGGTCATGTGATCACCTTTTGCAACTTTCTGACAAGCAAAGTCAATGGGGAAATCAGATTCACTTAACAATCAGCTTACTAACTTAACAACTGCAGTGATTCACTTAACAAGTGTGGCAAGAAAGATCGTGTAATGGGGCAAAACTCACTTAACAAATGTTTCACTTAGCAACATAAATTTTGGGCTCAATTGTGGTCGTACGTCAAGGGACTACCTGTATTTGGTACCTAGGCATGTTTTCCAGAAGTGCTAACTTAGTGGATTTTAATATACTTCAGGTACTGGACTTTGGCAGCTTCCCACTGCAGCTACATAAGAACAAATGTTGGAATGTCTGAATACCTAAGATTCAAAAATCATACATTTTAAAGACCCTTTTCAAAAAACTAGCAATGGTGCAATGGTGAAAGTGTTGGATAAAGTTCAGGAGACACAGGATCAAGTCTAACCTCAGCCAAGGAAAGTTAATGGGTCTTGCTTAGCCCACAGTATCCTGACAGAGAAGTGGAAGAAGGAATTATATTCATCTTCCTCCTTTAATTATTTGAGCTCCAATGGAAGAGAATGCTTATTTTCAGATTCTACTCACTAAGTATAAAACTGGTCTGCCTATTTTGTCTATGTATATTCCTTTTCCAGGAACGTTCCATATACTGAAGAATACAAATGAGAATTAACTGTTTATTCAATTGTATTATGATTTAATTTCCTCCATTATGATAAAGATCCACTTTTGATGGTGGAAAGCCCCATTGTCATGAATTTTCATTCCTTTTAGTATCCTGGCATACTTTATCCATCAGTCTTCAAAGTCAGTAAACAGCTGCTTTATGCCTCTTGGAATTCTGGCACAGGCTGCTTTCAGCCTTTGAAGGTCAAATTTGAATTACAGACCTGTAATTTCCCTGAGGTGGACAGTCTTGAAGGAGAAAAAAGATGATGTGTGAATTGCATTGACATTAACCAAAATTAGCAAGGTGAGCGTGGCAATAAGAAACTTTCTACTGCTCATAGCCCAGATGGGTTAAAGAGAGTCCTTTTGAAATGCTGAAGCAATTCAATCTCGTTTAACAATCTTTTGCAGGTGACAGAAGAATAGATAGCCGGACAATTTGGGTTATCAATTCCTGATGCAGTATTTAAAAAGTGATTATTAATAGGAAGCATCTGAAGTCTTAACTTAGGCAGAACATTGATTAACAAATAAATTACTTGGGATTAGAAAAAGCCTCACAAAGAAGGTGGTACAAAGACACAAACAGAATATACAAAAAATGCAATGTAAGGAAGCAGATGATCTGGAAAGCCAAGGCTAAATCTGCACATTGACTTACATTTTTTTCTTGAGGAAATATGAATTTCTGTAGGAAAACTTACTCTTCTCTACTCATGATTTCTTGATGTTATTATGGGGAGCAAAATCAGACTTCTACGTTAATGGCTACATGACACAAAACAGGCAACTTTCTTGAGAATATTTTGAGGGCATAGAAATTAACAGAAAAAAAATCCCTGTGATGGTATTAGCTTAGAGCAGGGGTCCCCACCCCTGGGCCATGGATCAGTACCGGGCCGCGGCATGCCAGCAACTGGGCCGCACAAACAAGCAAAGCCCCATCCGTGGGATGCAGGCAGCACACAAAACCACGCTCCCTCCGGTCCACAGAAAAACCTCTCTCCATGGAACTGGTCCATGGTGCCCAAAAGATTGGGGACCTCTGGCTTAGAGATTGATTGATTGATTGATTGATTGATTGATTGATTGATTGATTGATTGATTGATTGATTCATTCATTCATTCATTCATTCATTCATTCATTCATTCATTTATTGTTTTGATTTGTTTTGGAGTAAGTGCTTTCTTCTCTTGCCATGAAGTTTTCTTGCTGCTTCAAGCCTTTCCTACTTCTCTATAGTGTCCCAGATAGAATTATATTCTAGAATTAACAGTATCATTTCAGCTACAGTTTTTGGAAAGCTAGTAAAACTTTCATTAAAAAGAAAAGGTCTTCAGGAACATGGGGATGTAGTTTATCTAAATTTATGCCTTAAAGTCAGGTTAAGTGTATCAGTAAGGCAGATATTGAAGTACCCCTACCAGTTTCAAAAGCAGCTTATTTTTATTTAATTCATTCTGGCACTTTTTCATATGTTCAGAAAATACATCAGTGAATTGATTGCAGGCAGGAAAAGAACAGCTATAAAAAGCAAAGAAGAAAATAATAATTTTGGTTCAACTATTCCACTTGTTTTCAAAAGCAAAATATTTCAGAAGGCTTATAAAAATTGCTTCTGAATATGAGTTGCTGCAAAGCAACAAGGAAGAAGACATTTTATTCTTGTGCACTACTAATCAGTTTTCCAGAAGCATTTTATTGACTACTGTCTAAAGTTAGATGCTGCATTTTTGTCAAGCCAACCTGGTCTTTTCTTATTATACTTTATTATAGTGCATTAATTTTAAAGATGTTTAAGTTTCCTCAGCTTGCAATCACCTCAAACCACTTTATTCCAGAACATTCTCAAAGCCCCCAAAAGCCCCAATAATTCAATATATTCCAACAAGATGCCTTCTGGATGTGCTCAGTCTGCAACTCTCTTAATAACTAGAATTTTGGGAGTTCAACTACTAACATATCTGGAGGATTCCAGAGGGGAAAAACTGCATTTATAGTCCTCCATGAAATAGTCTCTTCTAGGGAAAATACAGATTTAAAAAAAATGGTAAAACACAGATTATGAATGCAAATTTCCATTTTGTCACAAGTGTGTGTGTGTGTGTGTGTGTGTGTGCATTCCACATTTCCTTCATAAAGCTGAAGATAAAATCCATTTCATAAATTTGTTTTCTAATCCAGACTTCCCCGACCAAAAAGCCCCTGGTTGTGTTAAACTAAGATACCACATTGTCTACTTTTTGCAAATCCTGATCACATCCTCTATTGGCTCTCCTTTGGGAGCTTTTATGGCAATCAAAGTTGAATGAGTCCCAAGAAGTTAACAGGTCCCCAAAAAAACCCGAAAAGAGTGTGTCCAAAACTGATTAGTCACGACAGCATTTTGATCCATCTTTAGAAGACGATGTAAAAGGTTAATATGAAAAACAGCCCTCTAGCTATGCTTATTCCTCTTTAGGAATTTAATGTCATAAAATTAAATATCACTGAATCTTGGCCAACATTAAATCTTTAATTGTGATTACAAGCAACATTCAATTTGAAAACAAGTATAATGCACAGTAAACAGATATTGCTTCTCTGAAATAATACCTCAGCCTTAAGCTAGTATATATCAGGATGATGGTAACATAACATTGTCTCCCAGAATTTCAGAGAGTTATGGACAGTGGTTGAAGCAATTATAAAATACTTTCTGAATCAAAACAATTTATTCAACAATGACCAATTCATTTTTCGCACCCTAATGCTAAAATGTGGAAGAAACAGAAAACTTTATAGAGTGCTTTAATTATCACAAATTGATTTGTGATCTCAGGACATGGACGCTGATTTAACAGGAATTGATTTGTGATACAGAAGGGAAATTGAAAAGCTGCTGTTTCTCTGTCTCTCTCTCTAACACCTTTTGAACATTTCTACCAAAGTCCTAGACAAAGAAATTGGGTTGATGGTTTTGCTGAATCTTTGCAGAGAAACAGAAATTCTCTAAAATTTTCACAAATACAAAAAAAAAAACCTCTTAGATGTTGTTGATGTTAAAAAAACTGTTGAACCCTTCCTCACCCATGAAAGTTGGTCTCTTATGTTTTTCCCCAAAAGTTAACTGATGTGCAGAAAGCCAAGACGGCTGAAGAAGAGCAATAGCACTAGCACTTAAGAGAATATACCACTCCATACTGCTTTACAGCATTCTCTGAGCAGTTTACAGAGTCAGTACATTTCCCCCAACAATCTGGGTTCTCATGTTACCGATCTTGGAAGGATGAAAGGTTGCGTCGACCTTGAGCCGGTCAGGATCGAACCTCTGGCTGTGGGCAGAGTTAGCCTGCAATACTACATTCTAAACACTGCACTACCATAGCTCCAGAATGATGGAAAGAAGATGAACAGTGAGAGATTCAACCTTAATATTCCACCATTCACTCATATCTTGTATCTGAATAAGTGCAAGAGCATCAAACTTCATCCAGGAGAGTTCCTCAGAATTCTCTTGTCCTCCTAAAGACATTTCAGACACACATTTTCTTCCCTCAAGCTAAATGAGAACTGGCAGGAAAAAAATGAAATAGAATTTTGCAGCCGAGCACTAATAAAGACTTTGGATTCAGACCTGGTAACACATACCAAGAAAATAGAAATAATAATTATTCACAACCACGCTTCCATTTTTATTTTTCTTCTTTCTGACCCTTTCTTTTTCTGAGCTAACAATGTCAAATAACTCCTCAAAGTTCTTTTATGATCATTCAAGGCATAATAGGATTTATTTTCAAAAGTGCAGAATTCTAACTCTTCAGCATACAAATGCTATTTTTGAGAATGCTCAAGGCAGCAAACTGTGATATTTTTTTTTCTGATTTAAGATTGTCATCTCTGCAATTTATCAGGATGTATACTTTATAAACAAAGAGCAATGGCTATCTAACAGTAATAGAGAAGCTTTATCACTTGGATATGCAAGAGTTGTTACATTTTATAGAAAGAGGTTTGGAAGTCCTGTTCCTACATATTACATTAAAAATAATTCTCCTTAATTATTATGGTTAAATTAAATAGACTACCCCCAAAATGTTCTATAACCCATTTTGAATTAGGATAGACATATTTTATACATTTGTTCAAAGAATGATCTCAGAGAGGGGTGTGTGAAGGTCAACACTTGAATTACATGTACACTCATTTACTTATACCAATGTTTCTAAAAAGAGTAAGGCTTAATTAGCATATGTGCCTGCAATCAACCCATCTAATTATGTTGCTAAAAAGGTCATTGGAAGGCTTATTGTTCTGCAGATGGATATGTAGCAAAAGGATAGAAAGGAACTAAGCATGTCCTATGTAGAAGGCATGTGGGTGTAATTGTAGGGCCTAGGAAGAAAATCTTCTAAAGTGTAGTGAAGAACGGAAAGTCAGACTGTTCCTTCTTCTAAGCATAGCTACTTCTTTTGGAAATGCATACATTGGTATCCAGCAATCAAACACCTATTCTACTTTTCTTCTAATAGGGAACAGATGAAGAAGTCAAGAAAAAAAACAACAGTAAACTTGCAGGTAGATCTCTGATCAGGTCAATGTCACTTTAAACATGGTTGCAATGCAATAAGGGTGATAACGAGGACAGCCTTAACTGTAGCTTTAATTTGTGCTTATTCAGGTTCACTCTCTGTTGCTCTCTGGTGATGGTCTAAGACAGCCTTCCTTAATCTATTGCTTTCCAGATGTGTTGAGACTAAAAGTTTACATATACTTGTTTAAAATTCTAGAAGTTGTAATCCTAATAAATCAGAAGAAGAATATCAGAGTGGAAGAGGCTTTCTCAAAAGCTATTTGTGCCCTTCCAACCTCAATCATCTTATTTATCTTCTATTCTGCCTTTTGCGTAATCACATTTGTGTTTAATATTCTGGACTGGATTCTAGATTTTACTAATATCTGCCAGCATTATGCAGCATTTACTATCTGGGGTTATTATAATGGCAGTTCTTCAGTTCTTGAAGTTCTTTGTCCTTTTTGACAAGCACTCTTAATTTACTTACTGCAGAGAAGATATGATCATTTTCCCTGAGGTCTTGAATTATACAAGCTGACTTTAGGAAGTCAGCTATCTTTTAATTGAAGCTTTCTGAATAATTGACAAGATTATTTTTTAAACTACTCAAATTTAAAACACTCTATTGCTCACTTGCAAGGATAATATGGTCTTAATGTGTAAAATACTTCAAATGCAGGCATAATGCTAAGATGGCTTATTACTTTAGTAAAGAAAAAAAAATGGGATGGAACCTTTTTTTCCCTCAGGTGACTGGCAAAAATATACAAAGGTTAACACCTTTGAATTATTATTATAATTGGTCAGCCAGTCAGCCAGATGTTTAGACTGGATTTGGCGTTTTTAACCACCTAATGAGTCCTTCCCAAAGAGCTAGGATAGGCTGGTGTTGATATTTAATAATATTAAAAGTAATGTTGCAGGATGTAAGCTGTTCCAAATAAAGCTGCCTTTTGCAACTCACTAATGGTGATTTGTCAGTGCTGAGGATGATCAGGTGGTGCTCCAGGTTCCTGTCTGTTTGAATTCTAAAGTTCCAGAGCATGTTAGCGTCTTCATTTTTTATTATTTTGTCTATTATTATTTCAGCCAAGAGTTAAACTAGAACCTTCTCTGTGCTAAGCCAAGCTCTTAACAACTATGCCATATTTGTGGTGCTGTTAAATGGCGATATAAAAATCAGTCCATGCTGGAAGGGAGAGAGAAAAAAACAATTAAGCATTTTCTTGAGTGGCATGTGTGTGTATATATATATGTATATATACACACATACTGCATTGAATATGTGCAATAATACCCACGCACAAGAAGGAAAGTAATTGGACAACGCAGCATGGAAATTGTTCTAGGAAGAGGTGGTAGCCTGCAGTTTTTTCTTAAGCCATCTTGGAATCAAATTGGCACATGCACAAAGCAGAAACAACTTAAATGTTGATATGGAAAGAGAGGCAGAGAGATCTTGCTGAAGTGACCTAGAGAAAAAATTACAAGGAAAATAAACCCCCATAGTCATCTATACCCCCTCCTCATTTAACAGGTGTGTGTGTGTGTGTGTGTGAGAGAGAGAGAGAGAAAGAGAGAGAGAGAGAAATGCTGTGAAAATCACTGGATTGCTGCTGTCTTATTCATTGGTCAGAAAATGATTTTTTTTATTACTGTTGTAGTTGTGAATGATCACTAGCCAAGGTTGCTAAATAAGGAGCGGTTTTATTGTACCATTTTAATCCTTGCCCTTGATCCATAAGGAAATGAGTCAGCTACAAAAGTAATATAAAGACAAACCAAGCATACAAATTAATTTAAAAGTCAGCAAAACAGATTAAAACAGAAAGCCCAGCACAGAAGAGATATACTAAACTCAGCTTTTTCTGCTCATATAAAAATGGAAATGTTTAGTGGAAAAAAGTCTATAGATAAAAGGTTTTTTTTTTTTTTTTTTTTAAATGGATTGCAATAAATATTTGAATTTTAGCTCAAATGTTTAAATTTGCCTTGTACTTGAAAAAGGTATGCTGTTAAAGCTGTACTGGCTTGGTTCTTCCTGCCTTATCCAGAAAATTTTTATTATGCTACTAACATCTGTTTTGCTATAAAAATGTTTACTTAGAAAAAAAAACCATTTGGACTTGAATTATATTTGAACAGCATTCTATTTTAAGAGAATAGAATAAGTCCTGCTGGTCAAGCCATGCATTTCTTATTCCAGCATCCTGTGCCAGTCAATGGCCAGCCATCTGGAGGGGAAAGGGATAGTAGCCTTTCACTGTTACTTCCCACCATCCAGTATCAAAGTCTATTATTGTCTGTGATTCAGGAGGTAGCAAATAGATCACTGACAGCCTGATCTTTATGAACTTTTCCAGTTCTTTTTTAAACTACTCAAATTCAGAATAACAGAGTTGGAAGAGACCTTGGAAGTTTTCTAGTCCAGAGGTCCCCAACCTTTTGGGCACCAGGGACCGGTTACGTGGAGAAAGTTTTTTCCACGAACCGGAGAGTGCGTGGTTTTGGTGCTGCCTGCATCCTGTGGATGGGGCTTTGCTTCTTTGTGCGGACCAGTTGCTGAAATGCCACAGTCCCGGTTCACGGACCGGAGGTTGGGGACCTCTGTTCTACTCCAACTCAAGCAGGAGAGCCTATACTATTTCAGACAAATGACTGTCCAATCTCTTTTTTACAAGTCTCCAGTGATGGAGCATCCACAACTTCTGAAGCAAGCTGTTCCATTGGTTAATTGCTATCACTGTTAGGAAATTTCTCCTTAGTTCTAGGTTGCTTCTCTCCTTGATTACTTTCCATCCATTGCTTCTTGTCTTGCCTTCCAATGCTTTGGAAAATAGGCTGACCCCTCTACTTTGTGGCAGCCCTTCAAATATTGGAACACTGCTATCATGTCACTCCAGTCCTTCTTTTCACTAGACTAGACATACCCAATTCCTGCAACTGTTCTTCATATGTTTTAGCCTCCAGCCCTCTAACCATCTATGTTGCTCTTCTGTGCATTCTTGCTGCCATTATCATAGCTGCTGGCAATGAATTCCATAGTTTAATTATATGCTCAATGAAAAAAAATCCTCTTGCATCTCTGAATTTATCTTTGGTAGATTATTCTGTTCTGGCCTGGGAGAAAGGGAGAAAAGCATCTCTCTCCATATTATTTGTTCCCTACAGGATCCCCTTATCCTCCTTTTTTCAAATTACAGATCCCCAAATGCTGTAGCTTTTCCTTGATCATTTTCTGATCATTTCTGTTCTGGTTACCTTTTTAACACCTTTTCTAGCTGTGCAATAATCTTCCTGAGGTGCATAACCTCATTGGGTAAACAATATTCTAGTAGAGACTGTCAGCTCTATTTTCAAATTCCTTTATAATAATGTCACACATGCAAATTGTCCTTTAAAAAAAGCTGCACATTGGACTGTTGTTTTTGCAACCACTTTCCACCATGAGCAATACCTATTCCTACTCAGTCACAGCCAACTGAGATCCTATAAGGATACACATATACAGGTGCACACACAAACACACACATTGTGCAGTTTGAATAGCCTTAACATAGATGTGTGTGTGGACAAGAATATCAACCTTGCTGTCAAGCAAAATCAAGCTTTCAATAACGAGTGCCACACAAAGTACACTAACCAAATAGGTGGTAAGACAATAGGGCCGTGGTGGCGAATCTATGGCACGTGTGCCATAGGTGGCACGCAGAGCCCTCTCTGTGGGCACACCCGCCATCGCCCCAGTCCTAGGCCTTCAGCTGGGTTTTATAAAACCTTTTCACTTTAGGCCTCTGCCGTCGTGTGCAAAAAAAAAAAGGTTTAATCAATTCCAACTTTTCGCGGGAAAAAAAAGATCTCGCAAAGTTGGAATTGATTGATTGAACTTTTTAGTCCCACCCAGTCTGCTGTTAGCACCGCAGCCACGCCCAACCAATGGGCCACGCCCACCTGGCACCCGACTATACATAAGTGGGTTTTGGGTTGCAATTTGGGCACTCGGTCTCTAAAAGGTTCGCCATCACTGCAATAGGGAAACTCAGGCACCACACAGGTTATGTAGAAAGTAAACACAGGGTCAGTCATAAAGGACTCAAATGTCTATACACCAATGCACAGAGTATGAACAGCAAACAGGGTGAACTAGAAATTCAGGTTAATGAGGGCAGATATGATATTGTTGCCATTATGGAAACATGGTGGGATGAAACCTACAAATGGAGCTAGAGGGATTTAAACACAGCTAGAGGGATTTAAATTATTTAAAAGAAACAGACCAAATAAAAGAGGAGGTGGAGTTGCTCTCTATATAAGAAATAACTACATCTCTACAGAAATAGAGCACAACAATGATGAAAACTGTCTTGAATGCATTTGGGTCAATATAAAAGGGAGAAAAAATGACATTGCCATAGGTGTATACTATAGGCCACCCAACCAAACAGAGGAAATAGACGAACTTTTTGCTAGTCAGCTAACTAAGGTATGTAGGAAGCACATCACAATAGTAATTGGGGACTTTAACTACCCTGACATCAACTGGGAGACAAACTCTGCACCAAGTGGAAGATCAAACAGATTCTTGACAAACCTAGCAGACAACTTTGTCTCCCAAAAAGTAGAGAAGGGAACTAGGGGATTAGCCATTCTGGATCTAATTCTCACTAACAGAGATGAAATGATAGAAGGTGTTGAAGCCACAGGAACCTTGGGAGATAGTGATCATGTAATATTGGAATTCAACATTATGGAAGCACAAGCAATAGAACACAGTCAAACTAGAGTCAATAAACTTAGAGAGGGTTTGGGAAGGATTCCATGGATGAGAATCCTCAAGGGAAAACAACTCAAGAAGCTTGGGAAATTTTGAAAAGTGAGATAATAAAAGCCCAGTCTAGCACAATACCAACAAAGAGGAAAAATAACAGCTCTCAAAAGAAACCAGCATGGCTGCATAAAGAACTCTCTGATAAATTGAAAGATAAAAGGACAAGTATAGAAAGTGGAAAGAGGGCACATAACTAAGTCAGAATATCAGCAAATAGCCCGAGCCTGCAAAGATGAAGTGAGGAAAGCTAAGGCTCATAATGAACTAAGGCTTGCGACCAAAGTCAAAAATAACAAAAAAAGCTTCTTTCAACATGTAAAAAACAAAAAAAGTGAAGGAAATGATTGGTCCATTAGTGGGTGAAAGTGGCAAGAAGGTGACAAGCAACAGGGAGAAAGCAGAACTATTTAACTCGTTTTTTGCATCTGTCTTTACACAAAGGGAAAAAACAGACCAACCTATCAAAAATAGTGCCATAAAAAACAGAATAGAAATGCAAGTTAAGATAGGCAAGAAAACGGTAAGTGAGCACCTGTCCAGCCTAGACGAGTTCAAATCACCAGGACCAGATGGATTACACCCAAGGTTCTCAAGGAACTGGCAGATGTGATCTCAGAACCATTGAACTATATTTTCAAAGATCCTGGAGCACTGGGGAACTACCGGAGGACTGGAAAAGAGCTGATGTAGTTCCATCTTCAAAAAAGGAAAAAAAATGGACCCAGGAAATTACAGACCTATCAGCCTGACCTCAATACCTGGGAAGATTCTGGAAAAGATAATCAAACAACGAATCAGCGAACACCTAGAGGCAAACAAAATCACTACTAAAAGCCAACATGGGTTTGTCAAAAACAGATCATGCCAGACAAACCTTATTGCATTCTTTGACCAAGTGACAAAATTAGTGGATCAGAGGAATGCTGTGGATATAATTTACTTGGACTTCAGTAAGGCATTTGATAAAGTAGATCACAACCTACTACTTGATAAGATAGAAAAATGTGGGTTAGACAGCATCACCACCAGATGGATTCGTAGCTGGCTGACCGGCCGTACTCAGCGTGTGGTCCTCAATGGAACCGCATCTACATGGAGGGAAGTGTGCAGTGGGGTGCCCCAGGGCTCTGTTCTGGGCCCAGTGCTCTTCAACATCTTCATCAACGATTTGGACGAGGGATAGATGGGGAACTCATCAAATTTGCGATGACACCAAGCTGGCAGGAATAGCCAACACTCCAGAAGACAGGCTTAAGATACAGGAGGACCTGGACAGACTTGAACACTGGGCGCTATCTAACAAAATGAAATCAATGGTGAAAAAGTAAGGTTCTACATTTAGGCAAGAAAAACCAAATGTACAGGTATAGTATAGGGGGTACCTTGCTCATAGTAGTAACTGTGAGAGGGATCTCGGAGTCCTAGTGGACAATCACTTAAATATGAGCCAGCAGTGTGCTGCAGCTGCCAAAAAGCCAACACAGTGCTGGGCTGCATTAACAGAGGGATAGAATCAAGATCACGTGAAGTATTAATACCACTTTACAATGCCTTGGTAAGGCCACACTTGGAATACTGCATCCAGTTTTGGTCACCACGATGTAAAAAAGATGTTGAGACTCTAGAAAGAGTGCAGAGAAGGCAACAAAATGATTAGGGGACTGGAGGCTAAAGCATATCAGGAACGTTTGCTGGAATTGGGTATGTCTAGTTTAATGAAAGAAGGACTAGGGGTGACATGATAGCAGTATTCCAATATCTCAGGGGTTGCCACAAAGAAGAGGGAGTCAAGCTATTCTCCAAGGCGCCTGAGGGCAGGACAAGAAGTAATGGATGGAAACTAGTCAAGGAGAGAAGCAACCTGGAACTGAGGAGAAACTTCCTGACAGTTAGAACAATTAACCAGTGGAACAACCTGCCTCCAGAAGCAGTGAATGCTCCAATACTGGAAGTTTTTAAGAAGAGACTGGACAGCCATTTGTCCGAAATGGTATAGGGTTTCCTGCCTGAGCAGGGGGTTGGACTCGATGACCTCCAAGGTCCCTTCCAACTTTATTATTATTATTATTATTACTTTCTGCTTCCTGCTTTTTTAACCTGTTTTTTTAATCTATGAAAACTTGTATCCTCTATCTCATGGCAGTGACTTTGGTGAGTGAAAGTTCCATAGGCTTTTGGGAAATCAAAGCATATAATTTTGGTTGAATCATGTTCAACAGAATTTGCGTAGTTGTTGTCATGTTCAAAATGTCCAGAAAGCTGATGAAACAAGACTACTTTTGCAAAATTCACCATAGTTCCTTTTTGGGGGGGGGGGGAGCAAGGGTTGTTATTTTATGTTTTGCTTTATTTCTTCTTCAGTATTTACAATTTTTTTCTTCAGAATAGAAGTTCAGCTGAATAGAATAGAATAGAATAGAATAGAATAGAATAGAATAGAATAGAATAGAATAGAATAGAATAGAATAGAATAGAATAGAATAGAATAGAATAGAATAGAACTGGAAGGGACCTTGGAGGTCTTCTAGTCCAGCCCTCTGCTCAAACAGGAGAACCTATACCATCTCAGACAGGTGATTGTCCAGTCTCTTCTTAAAAATCTCCAGTGACAGAGCACCCACAATTTCTGGAGGCAAGCTTTTCCACTGGTTGATTGTCCTCACTGTCAGGAAGTTTCTCCTTAATTCCAGGTTGCTTCTCTCTTTGATCAATTTCCAACCATTGTTTCTCGTCCTTCCCTCTGGTCTCTGGTGAACAATGTGACCCCCTCTTCCTTGTGGCAGCCCCTCAGATACTGGAATACTGCTATCATGTCTCCCCTATTTCTTCTTTTCTTTAGACTAGCCAAACCTAAGTCCCGCAGCTGTTCTTCGTATGTTTTAGTTTCCGGGCCTTTGATCATCTTAGTTGCTCTTCTCTGAATTTTTTCCAAACTCTCAACATCTTTTTTGTGACCAAAATTGGCTGCAGTATTCCAGGTGTGGTCTTACTAGGGTTTTATAAAGCGGTACTAATACTTCGCGTGATCTTGATTCTATGCCTCTGTTTATACAACCCAGGATTGTATTAGCTTTTTTGGCTGCTGCTGCACATTGCTGGCTTGTAGTCAAGTGATCGTCCACTAGGACTCCAAGGTCCCTCTTACAGTTACTGTTTTTAAGCCAGGTCTTGCCCAATCTGTACTTGTACCTTTGATTTTTCCTGCCTAAATGTAAAACTTTGCTTTTCTCCACATTGAAACTCATTTTGTTGGATAGGGCCCATTGTTCAAGTTTGTCTAGATCTTTTTGGATTCTGAGTTTGTCTTCTGGGGTGTTGGCTACTCCTGCCAGTTGGTGTCATCTGCAGATCTGATGAGTTCCCCTTCAATTCCCTCATCTAAGTCATTGATGAAGATATTGAAAAGTACTGGACCTAGACGGAACCTCGTGGTACCCCACTGCTTACTTCTCTCCTTGTGGATATGGTGCCATTAAGGACTACTCTTTGAGTACGGTTTGCCAGCCAACTACAGATCCATGTGGTGGTGATGTTGTCTATTCCACTTTTTTCTAGCTTACTAAGGAGTAGGTTGTGGTCTACTTTATAAATGCCTTACTGAAATCTAAGTCTACTACGTCCACAGCATTTCGCTGGTCTACTAATTTAGTCACTTTATCGAAGAATGAAATAAGACTGGTTTGGCATGATTTGTTTTTAACAAACCCGTGCTGGCTACTGGTTATGACTTTGTTTGCTTCTACTTGTTCGCAGATCTGTTTTTTGATTATCTTTTCTAGGATCTTCCCAGGTATTAATGTTAAACTGACTTGTCTGTAGTTTCCTGGGTCCGGTTTTTTTTCCTTTCTTGAAGATGGGAACCACATCAGCCATTTTCCAATCCTCAGGTACTTCCCCGGTGCTCCAGGATTTATGAAAGATGTGGTACAATGGTTTTGAGATAACATCTGCCAGCTCCTTCAGAACTCTGGGATGTAATCTGTCAGGTCCCAGTGATTTATATTTGTCAAGGTCGGATAGTTGTTCTCTTACCATTTTCTTGCTTATTTTATTTTTTGTTTCTAGTACTGTCTTTTGCAGTGGTTTTTTTGGTATGTTGGGCTATAATTTCTTTTTGTGTGAAGACTGATGCAAAGTATGAGTTAAGCAGCTCTGCTTTCTCCCTGTTGCCTGTTATTTCCTTGCCATTTTCTCTCTTTAGTGGGCCTACAGTTTCCTTGACTTTTTTCTTGTTGTTAATATGTTGGAAGATACTTTTTTTATTGTCCTTGATTTCTGTTGCAAGGCTTTGTTCGTTCCGAGCCTTTGCTTTCCTGACTTCATCTTTTCATGTTCTGGCTGTCTGCTGATAATCAGCCTTAGTTATGTGCCCCTCTTTCCATTTTTTGTATTTTGTATTTTGTCAGAGAGATCTTTGTGCAGCCATACTGGTTTCTTCTTGAATTTCTTGTTTTTCTTTTTCAGTGGTATTGTGCTGGTCTGGGCTTTTAATGATCACATTTTTCAGGGTTTCCCATGCTTCTTGGGTTGTTTTCCCCTTTAGGATTTTCATCCATGGGATCTTTCCTAGGTTCTCTGAGTTTGTTAAAGTCAGCTCTTTTGAAGTGTAAGACCCTGGTTGGATTGTTTTCTGTTGCTAGTATTTGCATTATATTAAATTACAGTATGACGTGGTCACTTTCGCCCAAGGTTCTGGCAACTTCAACTCCCTCTATCACTTCTTCTCTATTAATTAGATTAAGTCCAGTATGGCTTTACATCTAGTTCCTTCCTCCACCTTTTGGATGACAAAGTTGTTGGCTAGGTTGGTCCAGAGTTTCCATTTTCATTCCATAATCCCTTTTTAAAAATTGGGGTCATGTTGGCTCTGTTCCAGTCTCCAGGAACAGATGCTGATGCTAAAGAAAAGTTGAATCTTTTTGTGAAAGAATCGGCATTTTTTTAAAGTTATTTAAGAACACTTGGGGGAATATCAACTGGACTTGGTGATTTATTTATTTTTAATCTATCAGTGTGGCTCATAATTTTTTATTCAATTTAATCCATGGCAGATATCAGATTTACATAGCAATGAAAATAGTCTGAAATCAATAATTAGTAAGAGGAATTTGAAATAAAAAAAATTCTAAGAAAAGTTGTGATTTTTACTAAGTTAATATATATATATTACACTTTTATACATATTTTATATATGTACTCAGTGTTCATATCAGTTATGATACATCATCATTATTGGTATTACTCAGTATTGTTACTTGTTTGCAAGTAAAAGAAATGGAGGGAACTATGTTAACTGTTTCAAAGATCTTGAATTTATGTAAATTTATATACCATGTACAGGTGTTATTTCCCACATGGCTTTCAAAATCTAAATAGTAATAAATTGTCTTGATGTCATTATTTTTATAGAGACATTCCTTAGTCTTTTGGGTTTGGTTTAATATACTAACTAAAGTTGCTCATAAACATGAGAAAAAAACCCATCTTTCCAGCAAACTTACACTAATTAAGCAATAAAAAAATCTTATCCAGTAGTTGCAAATAAAACAGATCATAATTATGCAATGAAATCCAGCTTGGAAAACGTGAAGCAATATTGATTATCATCAAGAACTGCCCTTACAGGATAAGATTAAAAAGTAAATCATTCAGTAAGGCAGCTCTAAAAGATTAATGTTCTTGAGGATAGAAAATGAAATATGATCATCTGTGATCCTAAGGAATACTCCCATTTAAAATAAACTTTTAAAAATCTGATCACAAAAGATACAATTTACTTCACAATTATTTTCGCTTTATTTAAAGAGATACTGCTGATTCTGGTAATAACCAACTCTTTCATTACATTTCTAAACAACTACAGCTGCCGCCACACCTCAAGAGGCAAAAACGGGCTGTTGCTGTGCCACTGGGTGCAAAAATGGGATGCCGCCAAGCCTTGGGGCGTGGAAATGGGCTGCCGCCATGCGCAGGGTGCAGAAACAGGCGCCGCCACGCCACAGGGCAAGGAAATGGGGTGCTGCGCCATGCAAGAATAGGGCAGAGCTAATGAGTATCAGGTGGGCGCTTGCGGCCCTGTGCACACACGCGTGCATGTGCAAGAAAGGTTGGTGACCTCTGCCCTGTATCATTTCAAACAAATGGCTGTCCTGTCTCTTCTTAAAAGCCTCCAGTCATGGTGGGATGGGCAAAAATATTTGTACTAGAAAGTCCCACAAATAATTTAATCTTGTGCCTTTGAGGAATTTATGGATAATAGCCAACAGCTTGAACTATACCTGAAAGCATACTGGAAGCCAGTATAACTCAGAACAATATCATTACATGGGAGAGCTTTGATGTGCCCAAAACAGTGTTGATACATTCTGGACCAGCTGCAGTTTCTGAATAGTCTTCAAATCAGTCCCATGTACAGATTTGCACTGTAACAGTGCAAGCAAGAGATGACTAAGACACAACCCTGATCAGAGTCTCCCCATCTAGGAACAGGCACAACTGCCAAACAAGATGCTATCTCCTCCTTCAGCAGCAGATGTGAATCTAAGAAATGTCCCAAGATATGCACCAACTTTGTCCTGATAATTGCAAACCCATTTAGATCTAAAGACAGAACTCTTCCAGATCCATAGACATTTAGTTTTGGCTAGGATTCTGCTGAAGTCCATTACTCTACATCAGAATACAGCTTCCAAGCACATGGAAAAAATCTCGACAGCATCACATGGTGGGTCCAGGGCAGAAGAGCATAACTTCATATTATGATGTACTAATAATACTGTACCCGGTCTTGATGGATGATTCATCTAGTGGTTTCATGTAGATGTTAAATAGAAGCTGGAGAAAGTTGTGCTCTGAGGCATGTCACAGTAGGGTATAGAGCAACACCAACTGGAATCAGTTTTAAAGGAAATAGAAGAGCTACTATACAACAATGTGTTCCTCCCCCCCCCCTGCTATTTCCAATCCTCTAAACTGGTCCAGAAGGCTGCTATGATCAATGGTATTGAAAGCTGCTGAGAAATTAAGGAGCAACAGGGCAAGGAATCACCCCATGCTTTACCACACTGACAAGTGTAATCTAATGTTGTCTCAGTGCTATAGCCAAGTCTAAAAGGATGCAAACAATCCTTTTCCTCTAGGGCAGGGGTCCCTAACCCCTAGTCCATGGACCAGTACTGGGCTGTGGCATGCCAGCAACTGGGCTGCACAAGCAAGCAAATCCCCATCCGTGAGATGCAGGCAGCACACAAAACCACGCCCCCTCCGGTCCGCGGAAAAATCTCTGTTCACAGAACTGGTCCCTGGTGCCCAAAAGGTTGGGGGCCTCTTTTCTAGGGCCCTCTGAAATTACAAGTTAGGAAGGGAAGGTTGGAAACTTTGAGTTCTGAATTCAATCCACTTCATCAGGTCTCATAAACTCAATCTCTTCCCAAATAATCAGGCAAGACTCAGTCATCTCTATAGCTCCTGCAATAGGTATTATCTAACCAAGCAACATCTGACTGATTTTATTATTGTCTCAAGAACAGTCTTCCTAGTAAATTCTTTTCGAGTATCTCCTTATCTAAAAGGTACCAACTCACCTTAGAGATGCCAGGTGGCTCTCTGCAGATGTGCTAAGAGCAGAAAAATAATTGGGTTTTGCCACTTTTATCACCAGAGTTAAAGCTTACGAAAATCTAATGTTCATTCACATTCAGTTTTAGTCTTTCTCCATTCTTTTTACTGGGCCACATATTAGGTAAACCTGAATTAAAGTCCTAGTTATTAATATTTTATGAGTAATTTCCATAGATCACATAAAAATACTTCTAACTGGTGCACTGAATTATAAAGATGAAAGATAAATAAACTTTGCAGACTTGTTGACAGCTGCAATTCTAGGACATATATTTCAACATAGTTTTTTTTCCCCTCTTATTGCTCCTGCAAACTACTATTTGCTTATGCACACTGGATGAGTAAACAGAGCTCTGCATCTCTGCTGGATGTCAGAAATTTGGCCAGACTAAAATAATAATTCATACCTCAAGGCATGTTCGCTTGGAGTCAACATGAGAAAATGAAATAAATGCATCAAAATTTATTCCGTTCTTAGATACAAAAAGAATTGCAGATCACTGGTTTGTATCATCACTGATCTTTCGTACCCATGGAAATTGTAAGAGAAGAAAAGAAAGGCAACTGAAAATAATTTAATATACCTTCTTAAACAGTAAGACCAATTGTTGACTGTCAGCTAATTAACCAGCCTAATACATTAAACTGCCTGTTGTATAATGACAAGTGAGTTAAGTGGTAAACAGTTACTGCCAAAAGTTTAAATGCACATTCTTGGGTGTCCTTTATTTAATTTGTGTCAAAGCTGTGCCTATCAATTAAATGTGGCCATGTCATGCAAGTAATTAACTTTCTCCCATTAAGTTAAGAAAGTCAAGATGCCCACCACAAGAGCACAATCGAATCCTTGCTGCTTCTGTAAAGGCATTGATTTACACATACAAAAGGTTTGAGACTTTGATTGCACTGCTGAGATTATCATCTTGACATTTTTTTTATTCTCCCTGGCAGACCCTGTGAGCAGTTTTGCTGTTTTCTTTTCCATTTAATGGTTTAAAATAAAGTCTTGCCAATTTATTCAGAGCCAGTTTTGGTCTAGTGGTTAACGCACCAGACTAGAAAGCAGGACAGCATGAGTTCAAGTCCCGCCTTAGCCATGAAAGCCAGCTGGGTGATCTTGGGCCAGTCGCTCTCTCTCAGCCCAACCCACCTCACAGGGTTGTTGTTGTGGACAAATGGGAGGAGGAAGGTGTGTTGGATATGTTCTCCACCTTGAGTTATTTTCTAAAAATAATAAAGGTAGGATACAAATAAATAAATAAAAATAAAATTGTCAAATGTAGTAATATAATTAAGAGCAGACTTTAAGACTACCCCGAACACACACACACACACACAAGCATACACACAGAGAGAGAGAGAGACCCACAACTTCAGAATCCACAATCAGCTTTTGAGATTTAAAAGATGCTCAAGGAAATACCCTGTCATGGCTTCTTTTTGTTTTTTTAAAACCATATCAATTAGATTGACCCAGATTCAAAAGAGCCACAAGTACACTGGAGCCTCAACAAACAGGGTTTCATATCTCCCTATCAGTGTTGGTGAAATATTTTAATTTGAACAAACCAAGACAGAAAAGTGAAATGTGAAACTTACAAATCTATACTGAGTGCTTTTTTTTATCCTATATGAGGGGAGTTCAGACCTATGGACTTCAACTCCCAGAATTCCCCAATCAGTCCACAGGTCTTAAAGTTGCCAAGGTTGGACACCCCTATCCTACATTCTATTCTATTGCTATTATTTCTATATTACTATATATCTGTTCTCCCATGTTTCAAGATTGCAGCTTGAAACACTTAGAAAGATGGAGGAGTCCTTACTTACAACCATTTGTTTAGCAATCATTCGAAGTTACAAAGGCACTGAAAAAAGTGACTTTTCACACTTTAAGACCACTGCAGCATCCCCATAGTCATGTGATCAAAATTCAGGTGCTTGGCAACTGGCTAAAACCTAATAGATTTGTTGTTACATAACTAGTCCTCTTTGGAGATCAAATACCATAATCTTTATCTAACTCCTGGACAGAACCACATGTCAATCCTTGCTTCTATCATTTCATACATTGCTATGTTTATATTTTTCACTTCTTTTCTGCAAACCTCATCAAATCCATCCAATTACATGTAACACCTTGTTCTTCTCATCCCATTAATACTTTCTTCATCTATTGTTTTTACACTTTGATTCAGTTTGCTTCATTGTTTGCTAAATGTTGTGAGCTGCTACATGCCAGAAAACAGGAATATCTAATCCATTAAATACATTTATTAAATAAAGCAATGAATACGAAAAAATACGAGGTAAAACCCATCGCTTCCCACCTACCATCCCCTTGAAGTTGTAGAAATCATTGCTTACTTCTTTTTCAAACTGTATGTAAGAAAATATTAAATTTTAAAAAGTTTGAATAGATAAGTTGTGTCTAAAAACTAGGTGAATTAGTAACAAATATCGTAACTTAACAAAACCTTCCCCAGTCAATCATAATTGGAAGGCAACATGTTGGGAATGCTGGATTAGAGTTTCAGTTCCCTCTTATTCTGATGCATTTATGCAAAGATAGATGTTCAAATATATGATAATCTTACTAATTTTCTTCTCCAATGGAGTAGGATATAGACTTATGCTCTACTGCCATCTGCTGGATCAAAACATAAGTTTAGAGTTCAACCATCCAAGAGAACTACTAAAGAAAAACAAAGGACATGGTTTGAGTTTTGAATCTTTATCCAAGTATCAAAGTCATGCATGAAAAACAAAAACAGGCCATTAGTTCTGATTTCCTTTGACTTTATTTATGAAGCTAACTTTACAAATAAACGCAAATATACATGTCCCAGGATAATGTTGCAGGATCCAATCTAAGTCGGTCCCAGGGACCAGAGACTTAGTCTCACACATCCTGGTGAGAGAGACGTTCCCTCAGGATGGGCTCCAGCATGAGTCCAAAAGCTTGGAAGACTAAACCTCTGGTCCTGGTGACTAACCCAGATTGTGTCCTGCAAGTTAACTTTAGCTACTGAAAGCAATAGAGATAGTCCTCGGCTTATTATCCGTCACTCAACAGCCATATTCTAAGTTACAACAGACTCAAAAAAAGTTATGTATGACCCATCCTCAAAGTTACAACTGCTGCACCACCCTCGCAGTCATGTGATCACATTTTGGGTGCTTGCCGACCAGTTGTACCATCCCATTGTCATGTAATCATATTTTGTGACTTTTTTACTATAAGTTTCTCCATGAAGAGATCCATAGCTGGGCCAATGAGAGATTAATTTAAATGAAAATAATCCTAGTTAATATTTGTCAGCCCCGCTAAATAGCCCAGACCAGAGAATCAATGCCATGGGAAGACCAGAAAATATTATTGAGATTGGCTATAATCCTGCAATTCTGATTGTGCCATACATCTCTCTTACTCAGTGGACGAGAGAGATGTTTGTCTGACCTGTTTCCCAACATTTCCCAGGACTTAAATATTGCTTCAATTCTAGTTTGGCTAGATAACAGTATTTATTTTTGTCAAGGTCACCTTTCTTCTGCCCCACAATATCCTACCCCTTCTTCCAAGTATTCTGCTTAAAACTCCAGCTTTCACAAATTCCTCTCCTTTAAAACAAAAACCTCTAAGACAATCAACATCTTGCTTCCACAATTCCACTCAGCCACTAATCAAATCAGGTCTTTCGATGGATGCCTCTTGCAGGACAAAGTCACATGAAATGACTTCAAATGACTCCAAAAGTACAGATCTCCCCCATCTCTTTTTACAGTAATAATAATAATAATAATAATAATAATAATAATAATAATAATAATAATAATAATAATAATAATAATAATAATAATAATAATAATAATAATAATAATAATAATAATAAAGTTGGAAGGGACCTTGGAGGTCATCGAGTCCAACCCCCTGCTCAGGCAGGAAACCCTATACCATTTCGGGCAAATGGCTGTCCAGTCTCTTCTTAAAAACTTCCAGTGTTGACAAATTAGGAAGGATTCTTTCTAAGTGTCTTTGTGTGCAGGTTTCCCCACTCTTATCTGAATGTTTCCTAGGCAACATTGCTTCCCCATCCCCCCCCCCATGTAAGGTCATTCTTACATACCATCACATTCACATAAATAATTTGGACAGGAGACATAGTCTTTTCCAATCTGACAATTACACCAAACACCACCTTCTAATAATTTGGTAAGGCAAATCAGAGAATTGGCAAGGACAATTTTTTTTTAATTTCTACTTAAAATTCAAATGTAATAAATAAAACATCATTAATAAGTGATATTATTCAATAGTTGCATATTTAACAATGTTCTGGGGCTGTTTTGTAATGCCATTAAACATTACGATTTGGTAATTACTTTGGAAGAATTCTAGGATCACAACCAAGGTTTTCCATGACTTGTAACCACATTATGCATATCTCTAGTTTAGGTGTTATTCTGAAGCATTTATCTTCTGAGAAAACTGGGGAAATCATGCATTACAAACATATTTTTCACCACCCAAAACATAACATTTAATAGATTATCTCTCTCACACACATTTTTCATTGAAACACTGCTATCATTTTGTCTAGATAAAACTTCAAATCCATATAGATTGCCTCTATACTTATCGATGAACAGTAGATAAGATGGATGCCATGTAATCCTAATAGGAATGTAAAGGCATTTGAAGCAAGAATTTTAAATTATTAAAAATTCCTTAAAATTAACACAGCCTCTTAGGAAGAAAAGGGGAAGGTTTTATTTTTTTAGGGGAAATATGCATTATAAAGAAGATGCACACTGTAGCTCCAGAGAACAGGGCATCTGTCAGAGAATATTTTGGTAATCAAAAGGTGCCTACAGCCTGTTATATATGGCTGAGCTTTGATATTATTAGATTCTGAAATGTGAAAAACAGTCAGCTTTCCTTCTTTTTGCCTGAACTTAATGAAGAAAAAAGTCTGACTGCAGAAGCAACAGTTCCCCCTGGCATCATGTTTTGCCAGAAAGCATCAGGTTTTCCTTCCTCAAATGGAGAGAGACAGGTGGTGTTAGGAGTTCAGGGACTGCTGAATCTTTATAAAGCACATATGGGGGGGAAAATACATCATATTAGGAAACACCATCTGGCTTCTCAAAACCAAGGTTTCTTTTCTTGCAATTCCTTTCCAAATCCTCTTAATTCAAGACTTCATTTGGATTTACAAACTGTATTAAGCCAGAATGTGGCTTGTGGGTTTGTTTTGGCATGTTGTGGGAATCTAGGCACTACATATACCATGTCTCATGAATTATCAGGTTGCGTGAATCTGGACAATTATGACGCATGACTCAGAATCCACACAAGTTATATGAATACAGTTCTAGAAATACATAAGTGGGAATTTCACTGAAAGAAGAATATTAAGTTTACTTTGAATATTTAAATTTCCTTAGAATTGGTATAAGATATTTTACCACTGTAATACCACTCTAGAGCCAGTTTGCTCTAGTGCAGTGGTGGCAAACCTATGGCACGTGTGCCAGAGGCGGCACGCAGAGCCCTCTCTGTGGGCACATGCGCCGTTGCCCCAGCCCAATCTCCCCCCCCCACGGCCCCTTCCTCACCAGCAGGCCCCCCGGAGGAGAGTCACCCCCAGGTGCGGCCGGTGCAGAGCAGCATAGCCAAGGACATGGCAGCCGGGCAGCAGGGACAAGACTCCGCTCTTGCGTCCCGTTGTGTGCAGATGATGCTGCGGGGTGCAGGCGGAGGGCGTGGCTGCCATGGCACTACAGGGCCGCCTGGGCGATCTGCTGCGGTGGGCCGTGGAGGCGGTAGGTGGCCCTGTGGGCAGACGGAGCAGAGGCGGGGGTGGGGTGGGTGGGGCGGAGCAGGGGCAGAGCAGGGATGGGCAAGGGGAGGGGCAGCTTTTGGGCACTTGATGTCTAAAAGGTTCGGCATCACTGTTCTAATGGGTAAGGCACAAAACTAGAAACCAGATTCTGTATTGCAGAGATTGTATATTGCAGTGCCACCTGAGCCATGAAAAGCAGCTGAGTGACTTTGGGTCAATCACTCTCACTCAACCCATAATGTCAGGATCTGACAAGCTGGTCAGTCAATTCCTGTTGCAACCAAATGGATCAACATTCAGTTGATCCCCCCAAAAGCAGATCCCACACTTTTAGGAAAAACTCTAGGAAGATATGACTCCAATTATGATCACTAAAATGAATAAATCTTCTTTCTAAAAAACATTGAAAATGTAATGAGTGAGTTATGTAATGTAATGAGTAATATTGGAATTCAACATTATGGAAGCACAAGCAATAGAACACAGTCAAACTAGAGTCTTTGACTTCAAGAGAGCTAATTTCAATAAACTTAGAGAGGGCTTGGGAAGGATTCCATGGATGAGGATCCTCAAGGGGAAAACAACTCAGGAAGCTTGGGAAATTTTGAAAAGCGAGATAATAAAAGCCCAGTCTAGCACAATACCAACAAAGAGGAAAAATAACAGCTCTCAAAAGAGACCAGCATGGCTGCATAAAGAACTCTCTGATAAATTGAAATTGATAAATTGAAAGATAAAAAGGACAAGTATAGAAAGTGGAAAAAGGGGCACATAACAAAGTCAGAATATCAGCAAATAGCCCGAGCCTGCAAAGATGAAGTGAGGAAAGCTAAGGCTCATAATGAACTAAGGCTTGCGACCAAAGTCAAAAATAACAAAAAAAGCTTCTTTCAACATGTAAAAAATAGGAAAAAAGTGAAGGAAATGATTGGTCCATTAGTGGGTGAAAGTGGCAAGAAGGTGACAAGCAGTAGTGAGAAAGCAGAACTATTTAACTCGTTTTTTGCATCTGTCTTTACAGAAAGGGAAAAAACAGACCAACCTATCAAAAATAGTGCCATAAAAAACAGAATAGAAACACAAGTTAAGATAGGCAAGAAAATGGTAAGTGAGCATCTGTCCAGCCTAGACAAGTTCAAATCACCAGGACCAGATGGATTACACCCCAAGGTTCTCAAGGAACTGGCAGATGTGATCTCAGAACCACTGAACTATATTTTTCAAAGATCCTGGAGCACTGGGGAACTACCAGAGGACTGGAAAAGAGCTGATGTAGTTCCCATCTTCAAAAAAGGAAAAAAAAATGGATCCAGGAAATTACAGACCTCCTGACCTCAATACCTGGGAAGATTCTGGAAAAGATAATCAAACAACGAATCAGCGAACACCTAGAGGCAAAAACAAAATCACTACTAAAAGCCAACATGGTTTGTCAAAAACAGATCATGCCAGACAAACCTTATTGCATTCTTTGACCAAGTGACAAAATTAGTGGATCAGAGGAATGCTGTGGATATAATTTACTTGGACTTCAGTAAGGCATTTGATAAAGTAGATCACAACCTACTACTTGATAAGATAGAAAAATGTGGGTTAGACAGCATCACCACCAGATGGATTCGTAGCTGGCTGACCGGCCGTACTCAGCGTGTGGTCCTCAATGGAACCGCATCTACATGGAGGGAAGTGTGCAGTGGGGTGCCCCAGGGCTCTGTTCTGGGGCCAGTGCTCTTCAACATCTTCATCAACGATTTGGACGAGGGGATAGATGGGGAAACTCATCAAATTTGCGGATGACACCAAGCTGGCAGGAATAGCCAACACTCCAGAAGACAGGCTTAAGATACAGGAGGACCTGGACAGACTTGAACATTGGGCGCTATCTAACAAAATGAAATTCAATGGTGAAAAAAGTAAGGTTCTACATTTAGGCAAGAAAAACAAATGTACAGGTATAGTATAGGGGGTACCTTGCCAATAGTAGTAACTGTGAGAGGGATCTCGGAGTCCTAGTGGACAATCACTTAAATATGAGCCAGCAGTGTGCTGCAGCTGCCAAAAAGGCCAACACAGTGCTGGGCTGCATTAACAGAGGGATAGAATCAAGATCACGTGAAGTATTAATACCACTTACAATGCCTTGGTAAGGCCACACTTGGAATACTGCATCCAGTTTTGGTCACCACGATGTAAAAAGATGTTGAGACTCTAGAAAGAGTGCAGAGAAGGGCAACAAAGATGATTAGGGGACTGGAGGCTAAAGCATATCAGAACGTTTGCTGGAATTGGGTATGTCTAGTTTAATGAAAAGAAGGACTAGGGGTGACATGATAGCAGTATTCCAATATCTCAGGGGTTGCCACAAAGAAGAGGGAGTCAAGCTATTCTCCAAGGCGCCTGAAGGCAGGACAAGAAGCAATGGATGGAAACTAGTCAAGGAGAGAAGCAACCTGGAACTGAGGAGAAACTTCCTGACAGTTAGAACAATTAACCAGTGGAACAACCTGCCTTCAGAAGCGGTGAATGCTCCAACACTGGAAGTTTTTAAGAAGAGACTGGACAGCCATTTGTCCGAAATGGTATAGGGTTTCCTGCCTGAGCAGGGGGTTGGACTCGATGACCTCCAAGGTCCCTTCCAACTTTATTATTATTATTATTACATGGGCAGTTAGATCCTTTTTCATATGTTGTGTCAATTCTGTAACGCTCAACAATACTGGAAAATCATTCACTGCTGTTTAGATTTGTTGTTCATCTACTCTTATTTCTGTATCTGTACTTGATTTCCTTTTTTATGCTACTTTTTTCCTGTATTTTGAAAAATACTGAAAAAAAATTATTAAGGACAATGTTTGAACCCAGTTTAATTGTTTTTGTTAGATTAAGGTCTAAAAGGTTTCAAGTTATAATATGGTGGACCCAAGCCTCACCTTCATGTCTTTAACTCACTGCCATTGTCAAAATGCTACCAGAAGATCGCAGTTGTATTAATAGCTATTTGGTAACATGATATATAGAAATGAAAGAAAATTGTAGTTAATAGGAAGCAAAGAATACCTGGAAATTCAGAGCGTGGGGATTTGCTTTGTGTATGGACTGAAAGAATCAGAAACAAGAATCTGTTGGGTCTGTGCAATCCAGCACACTTCTCCATTCTCAGCAGTTCTGTTTACCTGCCAGGACCATATTATATGAACCTGCCAAGTTCATATTACTCATCATCAAACTACCAAATGTTGTTCACAACAGTACCTTAAAGTAACTTTTACCATTCTTAAACCGATTGGGGAAAATGGATTTGCTTTTGTTTTATTTCCCCAAAGGAGAAGAAAATGTTGAAATTCTCAACATTAGATTCTTGTACTAACAAGCTGGGTTAGCAAATTTTATGAACCTTCTGTTTTTCACATTACAATAATTTGCTTCCTGGACTTTAGTTTCTCTAGTTTCCCACACTTCAAATTAATCTATTTTGAGGGGGGTTCCTCTTGTTCATCTTTTGCAGAAGAGATACAAAGAGGTGTAGCAGAAAAATAAATAACAGCACCATCTGTCAACTCAGAGCAACAAAATAAATTCAAGAATGCCATCAAAGATAAAGATGAAAGCATCTCAAATGAGGTTGAGATTGCAAAGCTTCTTTCATTGGAGAAGAAAAATTTCAGCAGACAGAAAGAACGAGTTCAGTATAGGTAAACTCTAAAGCAACTAATTCCTTAGATGCAAGCTATTACATTCACTCACTATAACATAAGGATATTTTAAATATATAGTTATTTTAAAGGTGTTTACATTTTCTTCTGAAACTAAGAAGGGAATTTCTTATAGGGTTATACTATCTTGAAAATAATAATCTGGCCAATGAATCCTAACAAATACTTAATAAAGATTCAGTTTTTACTCTCTCCTGGGTTGCATTTTTTTATCATGAGAACAGTAAATTTATTACTTACTTAAGACTTCAGTACTAAATTAAGATACTTGGAATCATTTACCAATAAATGTAGTGGGTTGGGTTTTTTCTGAATGAACATACAGACGATTAAGCTGATAGCTAGGTAGCTATTTCTCTTTCTGTTCACTCTCAATTGTCATTTTTGTTCTAAATAAAAGTTGAAGATGTTTTAGTGAACCATCTGTTGATAAAAGTTCTTTATGAATGTAAAGCTATTCAATGAAGCTGAATGGAAATAGGCTCAGGACTGAAAAAATATGGTATTTATTCATACAATCTGGAATTTGTATAGCTACTAAGTGAATGGTGTATAGAAGAAGAACCCACTTTAATTTCTAAAGTGTAAATAAATGGTTACGTGAAGTTTCATATATGTAGGCAATAAACTCAAAACAGACCAACTCATCATTTTATAAGCCCTTGAATGTCCACTCTTTGAAACTGTGAAGTTGGATATACTTAGTTTAATTCAATAAGCCAGTTCTTCATAGCCAGTTCTGGGTAAGCAGATAAACAGGAGGTAGATTAGAAATTTGATCATTAAATTGTGTATATATTAGCTTTTTTGTAGACACATAAAATATACAGAAGAAACCAAAGTACATATTCCAAATGAAACCCAAACTTCTTACTCTTGTGATGAATTCCCAGTCATATAGATATATAGATGGGCAGCTACTGTATATAAATTAGATAAATAAATATCTGGTTACACAATTACATGTGACAATGATAGACATAAAATTCATTTTTCTTATTAACTTTCATTAAAATTCTCTTTCTAAGAAATATACTTAGAACAGTATCCATTAGAAATGCACATCAAAATTTGTGCAAATATTTATGTAAATATCCATCTAATTCATGCTCTTGCAAATATCTTCTCATCTTGAAAAAATATGTCTTTTTTAAAGAGTCATAAGTAGAAGTTATTATGATGCCTCTGTGCACATCCTTAGATTTGAATCCAAAGCATGGCACAATCTTCTAGTATGCATGGTTTATAGGCAGCCCGAGACCTTGTGAAGACGAAAATAGGATAAAGCCATGCTTTGTTAAGCAATGTCCTTTCTGGTTTGAGAGATAACTCTGATTGCTTATGGAAGAATGGAAAGACTAGAATGCAGCAATTTCTTCTCCTTTCACCAAGGATACAGCAAGGGAAATATGTATTGAAAGTAAAGGAGCAATTTCCCATTAATTCTTCCTTTTTGAATAGGAGCCAGCTCCAAAAATCTTATCTGCTAAGTGCACAATTCTGTCTTAGAATGCAATGAAACATAGAGGAAAACACATGTATATAGAAAGACATAATATGAAAAAAGATGCATTTATGTTATTACACAGAGAGAGAGAGAGACAGAGAGAGACAGAGAGAGAGAGAGACAGAGAGAGAGAGAGAGAGACAGAGAGAGACAGAGAGACACCCCCCTCCAAAGTAGGGTATTGTGAAAGCTGATGCCAGGTTGGACAGAGCTGAACAGCTGCCAAAGTTTAATATTGAAACAAGCTGCAGACTTGGTATAGTCCCAAATCCTTTACTAGGCCTGCTGTTTTCCAATGAGGTGGTATTAATTCTTGTGAGAGTTGTTTTAAAATTCTTCCAACACATCTATTTTAGGTACTTTAATTCAGTCTGCTAAGCATCCAGGACCTCCTTGCAGCCCAAAAACATGTCATGCAGCGTGCAGAACAGTGCTACAGTATTTGGAACAGCTCCTTGACCAGAAAGGACATTGCCATCTGCACCTGCTCCAAGGAACAACTACTCTGCTTAATTGAAACTGTCTGTCCATTGTGTGAGACTCTTGCTTTACGCCAAGGGTCTTCAAACCTGGTCCTTTTATGACTTGTGGACTTCAACTCCCAGAATTCCTCAGCCAGCATATGCTGGCTGAAGAATTCTGGGAGTTGAAGTCCACAAGTCATAAAAGGGCCAAGTTTCAAGACCCCTGCTTTATGCCCTTGTGACTCTAATCAGCTGACTTCTTCACCACAACACTCTCCTCCTTGGACTATGACCCAAACTATGCCTTAGTTCACTCCTTTGCATTCTGATAATTAGCAAGCTCTTTCAGGCAAACTCTAAAGATTCTAGGATTCGGTGTATGTGTGCATGCTTTCACATTTTGCCTGCCGCCACTTTCCTGATTCTTGTCCTTGCCCCTGGGAACATGTTTGATCTGAGATAGGACATTTCCAGACCAGCCACAAAGGCAGCCCATGCTATAGTCATGCTTGCATTGGCACTGCAAGAAATGTTAGGTCTGTTTGACTCACATGATTTGGTCTTGTCCAGCCATAGTTTCCTTTTGATTTCAAACATATGTAAATAAAGTTATGGTTGAAAATATAGTACTTAAAGTTGAAAATGTAATTTTGAGTTAGATTCCTAAAAAAAGGAATTTTCAATTTTATAAAAAGCTGGCTTTATCAAGCCTGTGACTCAGAAAAAGGAATAATTTCCCAAAGATGAAAAGAAATATAATTTACCTGATGTTAAAGAATGGATTAAAGTTATGTGTTTATTATCAAGTTTAGAAATGTCTTTAACTTTTAAAAATGAGAAAATGGAGCAATACATTTCTATATTGACTATAATAAATTAATGTGTTGAATTAATATTATGCTATTGTATAAAAATAGCATCATCAATCTCAAATATCAAATGATTCGAAGTGCAGATTATACAACGAATTAGAACAAAAAGATCATATACTCAGTGTGTACAAGAAATTGCACAAACTGAGTATAAATAACGTTACACAGTTGCCAAAATGATTTACTGGAATATCTGTAAAAATTATCATGTGCCAGCCATGAAAAATTGGTGGGAACATATAGTTGAAAAAATAGTCAAAATGAGCATATTATTATTGTGGGATTTCCAAATACAAACTTATAAAGTCTTGGTGCATAACACACCAGATTTAACTGAAAAAAAGAAAGTGTGGTTAATTGATGTGTAACTGCCAGGAGAGTAGAATCGGAAAAGATCACAAATTATCAAGTCCTGAAAATTGAAATCAAAAGATTGTAGCATAAACTAGCCAGTGTTTATTGGCACAGTGGATGCCATACAAGAAAAAGTGGGATGACAAAAATCTGACAAAATTTCCATCTGTCATTTATAAAAGGCCACACTGCTTGGATCCACACATATTCTACATCAATATACTACTGCATCCTAGGTTCTAAGATCTCAATAAGTATGGAGGTCAACATGATCTAATGGCAGCTCTGATTTCACGTTGTTGTATATATCATAATTGATATCTTGGAATTCATGACATGCTAAGAAAATGCATCAAACTTCCATTGTAATCATCAAATAACCTCGTGATTATTGAATAATTGATTCATTAAAATATGCATCATGATCATGGTAATTATAAGTTCCAGCTAAGAAACGACAGTAGTAGGCCTCCTGAGGCCACTTTCCGCAAATGATAAAGAATGAAATGAGTTATTCAATACATGATTCTATAGCAATTTAAAACAATTCTCATTAAAGTTAATAAAAACCAAATATCATTTTTTTGTTTATGACTTCTGTCTATATTCCCTAAGAATATTTCCATTTACCATAATCATATATTTCTGAATAATTCTTAGATTTAATGGAAAGCATATGTCTGGGAAAGCCAAATGAACTTTTCTAAATGTTGAAGCCTTGACAATGTAATTATTCACCCAGAACTAAACCTTACAGTGTCCAATATGTCTTATTCCCAGGCATAGGGCTTATACTTGATTTACAGCAGTATAGCTTGATTAAAATAGGAGTGTAATCCTGCCCTGTTTATGATATAGTGCAGTCAAAAATGGCATTAAATATGGAAGGGCCCCCTAAAGTTGAAATGCATTATGACATGGACATACCCATACTGTTTCTTAACAGTATTTATTCGTGAAATTTATGTATAGCTTCAATCCAGATGGACTCGAAGCCATGTACAGATATAAATTATAATAAAGAAATACAGATAGTCTTCGACTTACAACAGTTCATTTAGTGACCGTTTGAAGTTACAGTGGCAGTGAAAAAATGACTTATGACCATTTTTCACACTTACAACCATTGTAGCATCCCCATGGTCGTGTGATTCAAATTCAGATACTTGGCAATTGATTCATATTTATGACCATTGCAATGTCCGGAGGTCATGGGATCCCCTTTTGAGACTTTCTGACAAGCAAAGTCACTGGGGGAGCCAAATCCACTTAACAATCGCCTTACTTATTGAACAACTGCAGTGATTCACTTAACAACTGTGGCAAGAAAAGTCATAAAGGGGGGCAAAATTCACCTAACCAATGTCTCAGCAATGGAAATTGTAATCATAAGTTGAAGACTAACAAAACATTTTGGCTCAATTGTGTTTGTAAGATGAGGACTGCCTGTAGTAGCATGCCACTATATCTGTAACCAACAAGAATAAAACAATTTTTTCTTCTTCGTTGGTATTGTGCTAGACTGGGCTTTTATAATCTCACTTTTCAAAGTTTCCCAAGCTTCTTGGGTTGTTTTCCCCTTGAGGATTCTCATCCATGGAATCCTCCCCTCCATCTTTAATGCACTTGGTTGATTAGGACTATCCTATGTCTACATCCAGGGCTCCATAGTTCTCAGAGGAGATACTTTTACATTGCAAGTTATCATATGTATGTCTGATTCACACATTTCATGATTTGGGTCATTTTGGTTTATGTTGAAAAAGCCCAATCAACTATGGCTCAGCCCACAGGACATTACTATTTATACCATTGCTTAGTCCAATATCTGAATTATGTTGTAGCCTTTTCCAACACATCTCTTACAGTCAGACACAATTTACTATAAATGTACATTATTTTTGGCAAGCTATCATAAATTGACCTTTAAAGGTTACAGATAGTTTGCGGTGTTCACACCTACAAGCATCCATGAGGGTAGAAAAACATATTAAGTGACTTTGGCAGAAATAACAGAGAAGAGAAAAAAAGGTCACCTTTTCAAAAAAAAAAAAAAATTCTCTGAGCCAGCTTGTTTACCACAAAGCTCAGATTGAACTAAATATAACATCATTTCGATCCCTTTCTCACTTTTCAGTCTTATCTCCTCAAATTGCTCATTCTTCATATACAGTATATTCTGTATTTATTTCAAATAGTAAAACAGATTTTTTATTAGAATAATAATCAAACCAAAGGAAACTGGGAAAATATGTTTCTAATGCATTACTTTTGTGTAGCAAAGCAACATAATTGATGGCTATGGACCTGTTTTCTCATGAATTTATTTCAAGAGAATCTATGGTGCATTTTTGGAATATTAAGCACTTTTAATTTGCATTTGATTTAAATGTGAAAATGAAGCATATACTTAAATATTTCCCATTGAAACCAACAGTCTTGGTTAGATTGTGCATGTATTTAATTCACAGTGCATTATCACAGTCCAATGCTGAGAATTCTCGGTTGGAAGTTCTAATAAATACGGGAACATATTTCAAATGGACAGTTGGAATGAAACACATTGGTATCTTTTCCTATTCTGAATCAGAAATGGATGGATGGTTTTGTTTTTTTTTTACTTAAGGGCTGACAATCGATGAGCGGCAATGTCCAAACTAAGAATCAAAAGGGATATTATTGATTTGCTTCACCTGAAATATTAATATATATATATATATATATATATCAATGCTCATGGCTCAGCCTTGGAAGAAAGATGTTATTGGCAATCAAGGAAAAAAGACCAGTAATATGTTGAACATTACTTTTATCCAGTGGTGGGATTCAGCCAGTTTGCACCGCTTCGGCAGAACCGGTTGCTAATTTTTTGTTGCCCAGGCCCAGAATGGACTTCCGGAAGTGGCATCCACACAGAGAACCAGTTGTTCACATATTTGAATCCCACCACCACTTTTATCTTTATATTTGTCAGGGTGATATCTTCTCCATCTGTCAGGAGTGAAAGACCAGGTCCACATGTGAAGCTCCAGTTAAACTAATTTATTACTAAACAGCCCATGCACAGGAATCTTCTCAACTAAATGTAAGCGCAGGCTAAGAGTTAGATAAGGGTCCATGGAATTCAAGGAAGGTTAGACTTAGTCTGCTTGTGGCTCTGTAGGGATTTTAGATTGATTTAGATTGATCCCTCTTTTAATTCTGTCCCAGGTTCTGGCATTTGTCTTACAAAATCTAAAGATAGAAAGTTTGTACTACTCATGCTGCAGTGCTCACATCATGCCAGATAGGGACTACTCTCCCTATTCTTTTATACAGAAAATTGAAATTAATCAAAATCTCACAAAATTGAGATTTTGGATATTTTTCTTTTGTTTTTAGGGTTATTTTAATTCTAACTTCATGAATGTAAAGTACAACTATGCTTTAAAAACAACTATTAAATAATGGCCTACCCAGGGAAGCCTCAAAATATTCTTGCACCAGACTTGGTTACACACAGAGTTGCTACTGTTAATCTACTCCTGTATTCATTATTCACTGATTCCTCACTGCATTAGAGTAATTTAGGGCACTTCCAAAAATCATCTGGCTGGCTAAGGAATTCTGGGAGTTCAAGTCCACAAGTCATAAAAGGGCCAAGTTTGAAAACCCCTGGGCTACTCTTTCTATTCAGTATTGCCATTCATTCATTCATTCATTCATTCATTCATTCATTCATTCATTCATTCATTCATTCATTCATTCATTCATTCATTCATTCATGAGATTTATAGTCCACCCAAATCTGTTACAAATATGGGCAGCTTACAAAATACAAGAGTAAAAGCATAATAAAAACAAAGAATTACAGCAAAAGAGAAGGTCCAAAAAATATCAAACTTTTAAAAGAGCAATATATCCCATAAGGGGTCCATCACTCATTCTGACCAATCTTGTACACTTGTTAAAGCAAGGGTCTTCAAACTTGGCCCTTTTATGACTAGTGGACTTCAACTCCCAGAATTCCTTAGCCAGCATGCCTGGCTGAGGAATTCTGGGAGTTGAAGTCCACAAGTCATAAAAGGGCCAGGTTTGAAGACCCCTGTGTTAAAGGTTATGATCCTTCATTCTTTGCACTACTACTTGTATCTGTTTCATCTCTTCCTGTTTAGATTAGACTAGGGATGTTTAGAAGTTTTGTTTCCTATTGCCTGTTTTAGTTCGCAGTCAATATATTCAGATGTCCACATGAAATCAAGGACATCCTGCTTCTCCTGAGGTCATTCTGGAGATCTCATTTCTTCTAGTCTCATCCAGTCTTTCCTGTCTTTGGAGCTTTTACCTTCATGTGGGCTTTCTTGAAAGTATACAAACTAGATTATATTTTATGCAGAGAAAATGGATTTTTATGTTATTAATATTCTCTTTTCATTTTCCAGCAGCCCTTTCTATTAACTTGTACCTTTAGAATATATTGGGTTTTAAAATTTTCTATTTTTTGTTAAGCTCTTGCTATCTAGCTGAAGAGCAGAACCTTCCAATCAGAAAGAGGAATTATTTTTCAAGGCTAATCATAACTACTCTTATGTTCATTATGGAGGAACAATCTTGCAAGTCTATCAGTTTAAAATAAATACTTGCAGCAATTTAGACTTTTTCAACCAGCAGGGGGCAGCACTTGGTTTACTTGCATTCACAAGCTAAGCAGGGTCAGATTGAATTGTGGAGACTTCTACGACATCCCAGGACAATTTCTGTCCTGTTCCCAAAGAAAGTCACAAGGAGTTTAGTATCATTCAAAGGAGATTTTAACTTAGTTAGGTTTCTTATTGTTTCTAGCACCCTTGCACTGCTATCTTTGTTAATATGCTACCTTTGTTAATATGCCACTGTGAGCTTTTTGCAAATTCAGTGCTTTGCTTTGTTGATTATCATGCCACATAAATAGACTTTGGCTTATGTATTTTATTTGGATTTAATTTTTCATTCTCTAGTGCCCTGTTACCGTATCAAATACTAAAAGCAAGGCCAGAAATTAAAGCTCTCTCCCACATGCTGAATAACAATGAAGAACACTTGTGTTTATAAAAAAAAGAATTTGTTAGTGGAAGTAGGGATTAAAGGACTCTGCCCTTAATTTGATTTAAATTGCCCAAATGGTGAGGTTTCATTGTAATGCAGCAACTATAGCAGTTGGATTAATGGGTTGCCATTTCTCTGGGCAAGCATCCTACTCATGGCTGATGAAAGAACAAACCATGTCCAGTACTGTATAAAGTGTTCTCAAATTGCTAATGGAAATCTGGAGATGTTAGCATAATCATCACATCCATATTAATTGGCTGACTGAAATTTTATTTCCATCAGTAACAAAATGTTATTTTAGAAATCCATATTGCCACCTCTCAAATCTGATTTATGTCAATAGTCACTTTTTATGCCAAGCTATGGTTTTCTTGAATAAATCAAACTTAATGGGATAACAGAATAACAGAGTTGGAAAAGGGACCCTGGAGATCTTCTAGTCCAACCCCTGGACAAATGATTGTCCAGACAAATAGTGATCACACAACATGCTAAAGCAAAGCTAAACAAACCACATTTGTGAACTCATGTGTGTCTAAACCAGCCCCTCCAAGATCTCAGCGGGGATAATTTTCCTTCACTCATTATTTGATAGTCTGATTAACTACAATTTTCTACAGATGCCAAAGGTTGATCTAGGGAACATATCCAAAGAGAGGTAGTATAATCTCTTGTAAAAAATCTCTTTGCTACCCATGAACATAGTATAAGTAATAGATCTCCATGACACATTAGCCAGGGAAAATCTCCTCAGCTACTTACCTCAGTTATATATGTGCTGCTTGGAATACTTACCGACACATAGCAGCCAACTTCTTCCCCACTCTACTTTGTAAGTGGAGGACTTAATAGGGCAAGATTAAAAAAATGGAACAATCTGATCACATCCGTTAATATACGACGGACACTTCCTTTTCTTTGCTAAACTTTCAAACCAGTTAAATCTTCTAGGATATTGAAAAAATATAGTACCTGAGATATAAGTAACCACTCATCCCTCTTTCCCTTCCACTCCATCACTCACAATGACAAACTATATTTTCATTTCAGAAAGCTGATTACTTTTATGTAATATATTCTGTGCATTTGGTTTTCCTACCATACAGTTTGTTTAAGATCTGTCAAGACTAAAATAACAATCTTACATGACATTTAAAACTAAGAAGACAGGCAGAGTTGAAATGTCTGTGTGTAGATGAGATGTTGGTACTGGGAGGAGGACTTTTTATTTATTTGGCACTGAAGTGTGTTTTGGGAAAAGCTGGACCTGTACAAGAGGAACAGGCTCCACTTAAACCAAAAGGGGACCAAACTAAATTAAATTAAAAAGAAGGCACATTGGCTCTTAAAAGAGGGCAGGGCAGAAGTGGATAATAATCAAGAACCATCTGGTTTGAAACAACATTGTTTGGAAAAAGTTGAAAAAGAATTATGTCTGTTCTAAATGGGAAGTGATAAAAGTAGGAGAGGATAAGATGTATTGTCTTATTTAACAAGATTGAATGAAGCAGAGAAATACATCACAAATCAAAAGAATACAGTAAAAGTTACCGTGTATCCGTGTTTGTATATGAATGTAAGAAACCTCTGGCCAAAATAGGTAAAGTGGAGTACCTGTGTGAACCTGAAAATGGTGGAACTATGGAAAATCTGTAGGAAATAATTATTCCTGGCTACAATCTCTATAGGTAAGACATGTAGGGAAGAATGCAATGGAGGATGTGTTGCTTTATAAGTAAAGTGACCATCGAATTAAGTTAGCTTGACATCCCCAAAGAAGAAATTGTTTGACCAAATCATTCTGTATAGAAATATCAGGATATAAAAGGTAGGTTAATACTGGGAATGAATCCCTAACTAAGGTGCTCAAAGAGATCAGAAAATGGAAATGGAAATTAAACAGGCATCCCAAAAGGATGTTTTATGAGAGATTTTACTTGACTGTGAATATGTTTTCAAACAACAGCAGAGAAGTGATATTCTTACATACTATAAATGACTGTACACTGGAGCAGATGGTCACAGATCTTACAAGTATCTTTTATTGTGTGTATTGCAATTTCTTTGATTGTTATGAGCTGCCCAGAGTTGCAGGGAGTTATCTACTACTGGATCCCATACTATGGGTTAAATGCCTATGATGCATACTATGATACATACTATGGGTTATATGTGTGGGAGTGCTATCGATTCTAGGTGCTGCATTACAGTCTCTGCTATGTGTCCCGAAAGCAGTGATTTGTTGCTATATACTGCATGTCTTTTGAACTGAAAATATTGTGGTCAAGCAAACGTCCGTGATTCTGAGTATTTCAAGTCTGGTGTATTTGGTTAGATTGGGTATGCAGTCTAATAGTGCTGTCATGAATTCTATATATCTATTGTATATTGTCAAAATCTATTGTTTATTATCAGGATGAAATTGTCATTTGATGTCATAGCAAATTGTCAAATGACAATTTCATCCTAACAAAAGACAAAGATGAAATCATGGTCTCATTTGATGACATAGCACTCTTTACATCTATAGACTCAGAATTAGCAAAAGAATTCATGACAGCATTACTACCAACCGAACTAAATATATCAAGATAATAAAAGGAAACAATAGGAAAACAGCCTCCAAATCCAAGAACAGGTCTGTATAGTTGACATGCATTGCAAAGAAAGATTTTAGAGTCAAAAAAGTATGATTAAAAAGACCTAATTAAGAAAACAAAAAGGAACATAAACTCTAACAAAAGAGAGATAGGGAAGCAAAAAGGAAATTTGAGGAGCATATTGTCAAAACTGTGGCAACAGATAACAAAGGTTTCTACAAATACAGCAGAAGGAGGATGCCAGCCAGGGAAGTCATTGGTCCTTTGGATGAAGAGTTAAAAGTGTATTAGAGGAGAAAAGGAAATTGTGAAAAAGCTGAAAAAATTATTTGCCTTCATCTTCACAAGAAAAAAAGTTCAGGCAGATCCCAGAGCCTGAGCATCTTATTTCAGGAAGGGAATCGGATGAACTGAGTCATAGAGTGGTGACAAGAGAAGTGTTAGACCTATTGACAAACTGAACATCAACAAATCATCAGGCCCTGATGGCATCCATCCAAGTGCTATTAAGGAACTTAAAGCTGACATCATGGGATCCTAACTAAAATATGCAGCCTGTCTTTACCCTCAGCCTCTGTGGTTGAGGATTGGAAGGTGGCCAATGTAACTCCAATTTTTAAAAGGGACTCAGGGGGCGAGCCAAGAAATTATAGGTCTGTCAGATTAAAATCAACTTTGGGGAAGATCGTGAAAACTGTTATTAAGGAAAATTAGGAAATATTTGAAGACACGTCTTGATCAGGAATACAAAATGTTGCTTCACTAATCTAGTAGAATTTTTTGAAAGTGTTAATAAACCCTTGGATAAGAGAGTGCCAGAATACGTAATCTGCTTAAAATTTCAAAGAGCCTTTGGTAAAGTCCATCATCAAGACTTCTCAGTAAGCTTAATAGCCATGAAATAAAAGAGCAGTATTCCTGCGGATAAGCACTGACCAAAGAATAGAAAACAAAGAGTTCAAGAGTAAATGGACATTTCTCATAATGGAAGGTTATAACTAGAGTTCTGTCCTAGGACTAGTGCTTTTAATGAATTTATGAAAGATCAGGAGTCAGTCATGACTAGTGAAATAACCAGGTTTGCTGATGACATTAATTGTTTAGAATGGTAAAAACAATAAGGAATTGCAAAGAGCTCCAAGTGGGGACAGAATGGGAACAAATGGAAGATGTCACGTCACGTCACGTACGTCTGTCTGTCTGTCTGTCTGTCTGTCTGTCTGTCTGTCTGTCTGTCTGTCTGTCTGTCTGTCTGTCTGTCTGTCTATCTATCTATCTATCATCATAGACACCCATGTCACAAATATGACACTTGACAGCTACAAAAAAATCCACAATAAAAACACATTTTAAAATAACCATAGAAAACGAAGAAACAAAAAAAAAACATGCATACCACAGACCAAGGGGAGGAGTTTAAAAACTCATACATACTAAAACAGGTTCCCTGTTCCCAAAAGATCCATAGGACTACTAAAAAAAAACATGTCTTGAGAGATTTTCAGAAGATCAGGGCCAATCCCACACCAGTAAGGAGGGGGATGATGTTCCAAAAAGCAAGTAGAAAGTAAATTCACCTCCTGGCTCCTATCAGATGGAACTCCTTGACAGACAGGATCCATAACGTGCTCTTCCTGCCTGATCTGTTGGGACCGGTAGATGTAATCAGAAAGAGGCACTCTCTCAAATGTCCCCATTCCATGTTAGAAAATGTAAAGTGATGCATACTAGTGCCAAAATCCCAATTTCTCATGTAAAATAAGGGGATTATACCCAGCAGTGACTGATCATGAAAGAAATTTAGGAATAATGGTAAACAGTTCAATGAAGGTATCAATAAACTACACATCCACTGTAACAAAGGCCAAAAGCAGGTTAGGGACAATAAGAAATGGTGCTGAAAATACAGATACCAATATCTATAAATCAATAATCAGAGCACATCTTGAATACTGGGTGCAGTTCTGGTGGTGACAAATCAAAAAGGACAATGGAACTAGAGAAGGTTTAGAATGGCTCTTAAGAGCAATTAAAATGATCAAGCAGCTGGAACAGTTTCCTTATGGGGCTCTTTAGTCTAGAAAAGAGACAAAGAACAGGGCACAATTGAGGTGTACAAAAATTATGCATAGTGTGGATAAACTGAAGAAGGAGAAAAATAATACCAGAACCTGGCATCACCCAATGAAATTGAATCTTGGAAGAATCAGGAAGACAAAAGAAATTGATTTGTTTTTTTTTACACACCACACAATTAAACTTTGGGATTTGCTACCACAAGATGTAATGCTGACTACTTGCTTAACTGGTTTCAAAAAACCAATTGAACCAATTCATGGAAGACATAGGGATGTCTGGCTCTTAGCTTGACAGCAATATGGCTGCCTCTGAAGGTCCTCTGCTGTGAGGTAGTGGCTTCCAATGAAGGAGAATATTTGTAGCTCAGGGTTGAAATGAGAGGTTCTTGGTGCTTGCTTGTTTTTTGTTTTTTGTTTGCAGATGTTTCATTACCCTAACTAGGTAACCTCATCAGTGCTAGTGACTGATAGTGGCTTGGTTGGCCACTGTGAGAACAGACTCCTGGCCTAACTGGATCGATCCAGCATGGCACTGCTTATGCTCTTATGTTTAAAGGAAATAAGATCTGAAAGCAATCATCTTCTTCCTTAAAATCCTACAAAAGGGGTTTTTCTTCCCCCTTTCTTACCATTTTATTCAGTTTAAAAGATCACTTAGCGTAATATGAAGCTCAAGGACATTTTCACTTGAAATGACTCTTTCCAAACATAAATACAGAACGTCTAGTTGTAAAAAGGTGTGTGATCCTTTCCGCAACTTTGCACATAGTTATCAATAAAACACAGCTCTTTTCTCTGAAACTAAACCCCTAGGGCTGCCAAAAGACAAGGGGAGAGAGTGTCCTGTATTTTTCTCTTTCTTGCTCAGAAATGGTAAGTAATAATATCAAAGAGGAGCACTGAAGAAAACACAACTCTGAATATAGGCAGTGGCCCTTCTGCTTGGGTACTGACTTCAGCAGGTGCTCAGCTGTGAGAAGCTGGTAGGACTGAGATCAAGAAAAGTTGAATTTCCATGCTGCTGCCCAATAGCTTCAAAATCACATTCAAAAGTGAATGCTGTCAGACATCAAGGCAGCTGAGCTTCCTTTAGCCCTAGAGGAAACAGCACCAGTATACTGAATACAGTGATCAAGGTTGAAGGTCAAAATCAAGGTTATTTTTTACACAAACATGGTCATAATGAAAGATAAGAACACAAAGGTTTTATACAGAGAAATACTGCAAAATAGGAGTGTCACGAATATATTGGAGAGCTGTACAAAAAACACCCCCAAATCACTGACAGTACAGAACTAAGATTGCTGAACTACAGCCAGATATTTTGAAAGGTGGTTTGTAGGTCTTAGAAAAATCATATCAAATCTGCAGGAGTTAAATATCAGCAAAACTGTTCAAAACCTTGTAAAATGATGTTGTTAATGTGTGATTATGGCTTATAAGCAAGTGCAGAAAACACAGCAGTGGCCACATAACTAGAAAAGATTAATCTACATTACAGTAGATTACATTAAAAAGGCACTGCTGAAACTACCAAGCAAGTGCACTTATTTCATATGTTAATAAGATAATGCTCAAGATTTGACAATTGATCCTTCAACAATACACACAATAAAAAATACCAGAAGTCCAGGCTGTTTTAGAACTGGCAGAAGCATATTTCACATGAACGTTAAATTGCAAACATCCAATAGCTAAAGGAAAATGCAAGACTGTTCCAAAAAGACATTTATTTTTGCTTAATTATTTATATCATGGCTCTTGACGTCATGGACTACAACAAATTGTCAACAGTGCAGTCAACAGTGTATCAGATCACTTCATCTGCACACTGAAGAATTTTTATGCTGACCAGAAAGTCATAATTAGGACAGAATGTAGAACAACTAATCAGTTATAAAATAGAAAAGAAATACAAAAAGATTGTATAGGTAGTCCTCAGCGTATGACCACAATTGAGCCCAAAATTTATGTTGCTAAGTGAGACATTTGTTAAGTGAGTTTTGCCCCATTTTACAACCTTTCTTGCCACAGTTGTTAAGTGAACCACTGCAATTGTTAAATTAGTAACACAGTTGTTAAGTGAATCCAACTTCCCCATTGACTTTGCTTGACAGAAGGTTGCAAAAGGTGATCACATAATTCCGGGACACTGCAATTGTCATAAATATGTCTATGGAGGTTCTCAGGTCATAGTTATCCCAAAGATGCTTTTTCACGAGGCAACTGGACTTTCTTGTTTTTCCTTGAAGACGTTTCGCTTCTCATCCAAGAAGTTTCTTTAGCTCTGACTGGATGGTGGGAAATGGAAAGATTTATACTCCTTGTAAAGTGATGTTGTTAATATGTAATTGTGATTTATAAGCAAGTGCAGAAAACACAGCAGTGGCCACATAACTGGAAAAGATCAATCTACATTTCAGTATAAAAGGTATAGACCAGCTGTCTGCAAGGAGTATAAATCTTTCCATTCCCCACCATCCAGTCAGAGCTGAAGAAGCTTCTTGGATGAGAAGCGAAACGCCTTCAAAGAAAAACAAGAAAGTCCAGTTTCCTTGTGAAAAAGCAACTTTGGGATGTCATAAATATGAGCCAGATGCCAAGCATCCAAAATTTGATCACTTGACCATGGTGATGCTGCAACGGTCATAAGTGTGAAAACGGGTATAACTCATTTTTTTCAGTGCCGCTGTAACGTTGAACGGTTACTAAATGAACTTTGTAAATCGAGGAATGCCTGCATTCTGTCATCTTATCTATTTATTTTATATGGAAAACATATCATGAGATGCTGCACTAGAAAAAATAGCAACTGGAATCAAAATTACTTGGAGGTACACCAACAATGCTCATATCAATGCTTTGATGAGTGATGAAGAAAAAAAAGGTGTAATGATTCTCTTGTTGAAGATAAAAAAAAGAGTGTACCAAATTAATCTGCTGCTCAGTATTTAAAAAACAAACAGAGGTTAGGTCAACAGTCAGTGCCAATGCAATGCAAATAGACAGAGAAGAAAGTAGCACTTTATCTCCTTTATCAAGAAGAAAAGCAACCTGGAATTAAAGAGAAACTTCCTAACAGTGAGGACAATTAACCAGTGGAACGGCTTGCCTCCCAAGTTGTGGGTTTCTTCATAACTAGAGAATTTTAAGAAGAGACTGGACAATTATTTGTCTGAAATAGTATAAGGTCTCCTGCTTGAGCAGGGGGTTGGACTAGAAGACCTCCAAGGTCCCTTCCAGCTCTATTCTGATTGATCTTCCTGTGCTCAAAAAAAAAAAGCCACAGGAAGGGGACCATAATAATGAAATAAACAAACATCTGCTATTTGGGGGGGGGGACTATGATATATGTAGACAATGCCACACCACGAACCAAACACATATTGTTAAGGCCATGGCTTGCTCAATGGTAACATATGACTGTAAAGGTTGGATCATTAGAAATTAATTTTTTTCCTTGAGCAAGGAAAATATTATTTTTTGCACTATGATTTTTTCCACTAGAGGAAAATGGGTTGCTCCCTAAAACCACTAACAATGATGCTAAACATGACATCTGGATACATAATGTGATATCTGCCAAAAAAAAAGACCTTGATACTTATTAAAAGCAATCAAAAAGGAGGCGAAAAGAAGACATGATTGCTATTCCCAATGACACATGAGCTTACAGAAACTCAAAGAAGCAGCTACTGAAAGTCAGTCCTTGCACTGATCTCCATCAGATCATCAAGAATTAGAATGGATGGATGAACAACAACATGCAACTTATGGTCTGCATGAAGTTGCCAGACTCCAATGGGCACAAATCTGGCAATATTCAGTGACAAAAATAGCTGTGTGACCCTTACTGAAAAACAAGATAAGACACACAGATGGGTTGCAAATAGATATAATAACCTTCTTCAAGGCAAACTGTAGCCACGTCCACCCCAAAATAGTTCTGGCTCCTTCTACTGCAATGTCACAATCTGCTCAATGACATTACCATGCCATCAAACAACTCTTTGCAGCCAGCAGGTTGAAAATTATTATTTAGAAATAATAATTTCTAAATAAATTATTAGATAGATAGATAGATAGATAGATAGATAGATAGATAGATAGATAGATAGATAGATAGATAGATAGATAGATAGATAGATAGATAGATAGATAGATAGATAGATAGATAGATAGAGATAGATTCCAGCTGAGGAAAAGTTTGGCCACTCCTGCCTTAGTCCCTGAATTGATCCTGCCTTCTCTTGCTCATGATTTCCTGGACAGGGGAAGAGTCTTTCTGATCTAGTTAAATTGTTCTTAAGCAACAGAAGATTGAATGCTGTATAGTAAGAGTGGACAACCCTACTTTTCTGGGAAAGCAAAGATGCAAAACAGGCAGAGATGTGTCCTGGAAGGTTTTTTTCCCTTCACATTTAGAATGATTAGGTTTTTAAACCAAGTTAAGGACTATTTTCATATTATCATAGACCAAAATCTGAAATTGTTTTCTGGGATACTGGAATAAGCCAACATAATTCTTCTCTTCAAGGTGACTTATAAGATTGCCCTCTTCAAGCAGAAAATCCTTGCCAAAGGAAAAAGTGCTGGATTGCATCTCTTTAATATTCCTTGTGAAGAGGAGGATGTACCAGAGACAGTCTAAATAGCATACAATTTAATGGAGGTCATGTTTCATTCTGATGTGAATTCTAAGTAGGGCAATATATGTAGATGGCAATTACAGTAATGGTTTTCTGCTGAAAAGTATAAAACTCAGACCATAGTCTCATAATTGTGTCTGTTCTTAAATCAGTGCATGACGTTAAACAATGACAAATCTGTGCACTTCTCTGAATTCATGGTTTTGTTTTCTGTCCTGGTATTTCAAAATGGAAATAATAACTCTATTTTTACTCTCATTTTCAAAGTAATTATGCATTGCATTGTTGATGAAGTAATGTAAAAGGCATATAATTTGTTTTAGAACCTAATGTCCTTCTGCCTTAATGCTTAGGCATTAGAATCAATGCATTAGAATAATAAATCTTGAGGTTTAAAGTAAAATGCATGTGAGAGATAAAAAGGCAGAGAGAGAGAGAGAAACTGACAAAATAACAGTTGTCCTAATGATCAATAAGGAACATTCTTCTACACTACATCCTTGTCAAAAAGATCCAATTTGTCAAGTATGAAAGATAAGGAATTCTCAACTGATTTTTATTGTGCAACTGTGGTTGATTATTGGTGGATGGACAGATCATATACTTTGAAACTACAGGAGCCTGAATTCAATTCTTGGTTTCAATAGATAAGGGTCTAAGGACGTGGCACTAAGGATGATACCTATTAGAATACTAGTTAGATCAAACTTCTTCAAATATACCCAGCACATTCCAGACAATAATTCCCACAATTTCTATCCATTAGTCATACTAGTTGTGGAAGATGTGAATTGTAATTCAATATAACTGAAATGCCCCAGTTATGTTGGACTTAATGGACAATAATATACAACAGATATAATGTAGTACTCAGGTTGTCCACTTACATTGTTTTTGAAAAAATGCAATCATTTCTCATTTTATATATATAGTCTCTGCCTCTATCTCTCTCATACACATACATATACAACATACACAAAGAAATAATCAAGTTAAAACTATACCTAAGCCTTCCCTTACCCCCCAAAAACAGGCAAATTTTAAAAAAGCAGCAGTATGTTCCAGCCAAACCACTAGATAATTCCTTTAATATCCTAAGATTTAATTCACCCAAAGCTAGACATTTAAGCTCATTCAAAATTATCATACTGCTATTCCCATATTATCATACTATTTACAATGCCTTACCAAGGCATTGTAAAGTGGTATTAATACTTCACGTGATCTTGATTCTATCCCTCTGTTAATGCAGCCCAGCACTGTGTTGGCTTTTTTGGCAGCTGCAGCACACTGCTGGCTCATATTTAAGTGATTGTCCACTAGGACTCCGAGGTCCCTCTCACAGTTACTACTATTGAGCAAGGTACCCCCTATACTATACCTGTACATTTGGTTTTTCTTGCCTAAATGGGGCACCAGGGGCACCAGTGCTCTTCAACATCTTCATCAACTATTTGGACGAGGGGATAGATGGGGAACTCATCAAATTTGCGGATGACACCAAGCTGGCAGGAATAGCCAACACTCCAGAAGACAGGCTTAAGATACAGGAGGACCTGGACAGACTTGAACACTGGGCGCTATCTAACAAAATGAAATTCAATGGTGAAAAAGCAAGGTTCTACATTTAGGCAAGAAAAACCAAATGTACAGGTATAGTATAGGGGGTACCTTGCTCAATAGTAGTAACTGTGAGAGGGATCTCGGAGTCCTAGTGGACAATCATTTAAATATGAGCCAGCAGTGTGCTGCAGCTGCCAAAAAAGCCAACACAGTGCTGGGCTACATTAACAGAGGGATAGAATCAAGATCACGTGAAGTATTAATACCACTTTATAATGCCTTGGTAAGGCCACACTTGGAATACTGCACACAGTTTTGGTCACCACGATGTAAAAAAGATGTTGAGACTCTAGAAAGAGTGCAGAGAAGGGCAACAAAGATGATTAGGGGACTGGAGGCTAAAGCATATCAGGAACGTTTGCTGGAATTGGGTATGTCTAGTTTAATGAAGAGAAGGATGAGGGGGGACATGGTAGCAGTGTTCCAATATCTCAGGGGCTGCCACAAAGAAGAGGGAGTCAAGCTATTTTCCAAAGCTCCTGAGGGCAGGACAAGAAGCAACGGATGGAAACTAATCAAGGAGAGAAGCAACCTAGAACTAAGGAGAAACTTCCTGACAGTTAGAACAATTAACCAGTGGAACAATCTGCCTCCAGAAGCGGTGAATGCTCCAACACTGGAAGTTTTTAAGAAGAGACTGGACAGCCATTTGTCCGAAATGGTATAGGGTTACCTGCCTGAGCAGGGGATTGGACTTGATGACCTCCAAATTACCCTCCAACTTTATTATTATTATTATTATTATTATTATTATTATTATTATTATTATTATTATTATTATTATTATTATTATTATTATTATTATTATTATTATTATTATTATTATTATTATTATTATTATTATTATTATTATTATAATATTTGAATTTTGGTCCTGCCTCTTCATCCTATTCTAGCAGAAAACATAATGGGTGGGGGGGGTTTGTCAGAGTGGACTGAATCAAAATTTGAGTTGTGTAGCACTGTCTTTTCTTGGCTATTTGTTAGCTTTGTACCATCTTCCCTGAGCATCTGATATATTGATTTGATTTTCCCATTTTAGTATTGCCTTGCACAGGAATAGCTATCCTTTGCAAGTTGCTCCTGTCATCAAATCCCACTTACTGGTATCACTGTCCTGAGTTTATTAAATCTTTTTTTTCTAATTTAAGAAATGTATTTCATTACATTCAGAATTTTTTCCCTTAAAATCAAGAACTCTAGTGCTACATGTTTCCAGTTTTTTGTTATTTCCATTTCCTAAACTCAATTTCAATTAATATCAAGTCAAGGACAGCTGATCTTCTTGAGTCTTCTTCTGGTCTTTAAAACAGGACGTTGTCATCAAGACAAGAACCATTTTCGCCAGAATTTGTTTCCCAACAGATGTCCAGGTAATTAAAGAGTCTCGACAATGTCATGCTTCTTTGAAACATCTGCTATTTTGTTTTTGTTATCTTCCCCTTGGTTGGACAACAATAGAAACCAACAAACACATTGTTTTTGTTTATTCTTCCATTTACCTGAGCCCAGATGTTGTTTAAAATATTGCTACATTCATTTATTTTACCATAAATGGTTATATGCAACATGCAGTCCTCAACTTACAGCAATTCATTTAGCAACAGTTTGAAGTTACAACGGCACTGAAAAAAGTGACTTAAACCATTTAGGACAGTCACAGCATCCCCATGGTGATGGGATCAAAATTTGGGCACGTGACAACCAGCATGTATTTATGCAATCGCCATTGGCAATCTTCCCAGCTGGCTTCTGACCAGCAAAGTCAATGGGGGAAGTTGGAGGAGCTGTACAACTGCATAATTCACTTAACTGCAGTGATTCATTTAACAACTGTGCCAAAAAAAAAAAAACTTTGTAAAATTGGGTGCAACTCACTTAATAATGACCTAGTTTAGCAATGAAAATTCTGGTCCAAATTATGATCATAAATCAAGGACTACCTGTGTAATTCTTCCTTTCTATTGCTTCTGTTGTTGTTGTTTTTAACAAGTTCAATCCTATACGCCAATCATAAGGTGCAAAGCTATTAAACCTATTGAACCATTTTTATCTCAAAAACAAGTTAATCTAAGCATTAGTATACAGACAATGACGGCTGTGAATTTCATGAGCTAATATTCATGAATTTTCATTTTGCAACAGGCCCCAATTCAACAACACTCCTTCTTGGGAGCTCAAATGCTTATATGAGGTCCTCATTTCAGAGTTTTCATTTCTACTCTACTCATTAGATTCAGTTTAAAGCCTTTCCAATCAAACACACTGTGCTTTAGCCAAGTACATTTTTAGAAGACCTTGTAGGGCGGAAATTATCTCATCCATCAACCCATGATCTGGATAACTCAGACCATGATCTCAAAAACCAAATCTTTCCCAGGGATACCATTTGCATAAATAGCCATTCCCTTTTGAATTTTGTTCTATCAAAGAATACCACATGAGCCTAAATTTCTGATTTTCAAAGGATTCCAAGTCCAACACATTACAACTGTTCTCTGCAGACCATTGGGCCATTTAGAAGGAAAAGATAACTGTCTTGGTAATCTTGGAAGCATTTCTGTATCCCTGATTTTTCTCTTATGACAAGAGAACCACTCAGCATATGTTTGCTTCCATTTCTCATATTGAATTACAAACTATCATGCCTTCTTACAGAACACTATTTCATCTACTGTGCATTTCATCTCCATTCCACGGTATCTATTTTTATTTCCCTAAAGGCTCAGAATCTGGTTGAGAAAGATGTCTGAGTTACACGGGGAAAAGTATCCTTTAGATCTCTTGCTTCCAGTTGTTATTCTCATCTACCGTCCTTGCTTCTCTGCTTGAATATTTTTCCTAAGGAGCCTTGTGTCTAATATCTGTTTCTATTCTAGACTCCCCGTCCTTTTTCAGTAGCTAAAGCATGGCCATTAAATTCTCCAAACCTTTGACCTGTCCCTTAAGGGCTGGGATGAGTCTGCATGTTGTATGGGCTGCAATTATATATTAGGAGGAAAAATAGCAATCTCCTGGTCCATTCATTTTCATTCTTGCTTCCTGAGGCACCATCCAGAGAAAGGCCTTTATTTACTCTTGTCTCTTTCTCCAGCAAGCTCCTGTTAGCTCTTTCTCATGAAGAGCTATAAGTGCTTTCATTCAATGGGCTTTCTCCTGGAACCGGGCTGCCTTATATTTCTCTTACATTCTCTGTTTACTCAGCGGGAAGCAATCACCTAATCATCTACAATGGGTAATCAACAGCTATTCAGAAGATGACCTTTCTACTCCTCACTGCTCATCATAAATCCCTCAGAATCTACAGCTTCTTTGATCACTCTCCTTTCTTCTTTCTGTTGAATTCTCTGGCAAACTCCTGCTATATCTCCCTCTTCTCTCCCTTAAACCAATACTCATTTTATACCTATAACTTGCATTCAGTTTGGTTGTCGCATTTATTTATATCTACTTGTAATGATATGCAATTTCATACAGTAATTATAGTTGCAATATTGAGCATAGCTTTGTGCTATTTATTTCAGCTCTTTACTGCAGAGCTGACATGAAAAGGTATAAGAAAACAGGAATATTAATAATCTTGAGCACAGAATACTTGATAATTTTTAAGTTTCAGACACAGCAAAAGGCATATGAAAACAGTGATACTGTTAAAGATGAAGTTGATTGAGATAAACAGTTAGCAAGGTACAGGTTTTTTTACCATGCAGAGCTTCACAGAAAAGCAGCAGAACTAAACAATATATAGCATGCTCAAAGAAAACCGCAAAATGTGGAAAATCAAGAATATTTAAGCTTTTCTCCCTGCACTGTAATCCCAGTGACTCTCTGAAATGTTCCAGTATGTTATTTGTCTCACAAAGAATGATTTTCAAGTTCAGCATGCAGCAGCAGCCAAAAAAGTCAATGCAATCCTTGGTTGCATAAAAAGAGGAATAGAATCAAGATCACATGAAGTATTAGTACCTCTTTATAAAATCTTACTAAGACTACACCTGGAATACTTCATCCAGTTTTGGTCATATTATAAAAAAGATGTTGAGACTCTGGAAAGAGTGCAGAGAAGAGCAACTAACCTGATTAAGGATGGTTGAAAGAATGGTTGCAAGAATTGGGTATGTCTAGTCTAGTGAAAACAAGGACTAGGCATGACATAATACCATGGTTCCAGTATTTGAGGGGCTGCCACAAAGAAGGGGTCAACCTGTTTTCCAAAGTACCAGAAAGCAAGGCAAGAAACAATGAATGAAAACTAATCAAAGAGAGAAGCAACCTAGAAGTAAGGAGAAATTTCCTAACAGTGAAAACAATTAACCAATAGAACAGTTTGCATTCAGAAGCTGTGGCTGCTCCATCACTGGAGATTGGATAGCCACTTATAATGGAATAGTATAGGGTCTCCTGCTTGAGTAGAGGGTTGAACTAGAAGATCTCCAAGATGTCGTAGTAAGATTTTATAAAGAGGTACTTCTAACTCTGTTATTCTGTTATTCAGTTTCCCATCCATAATAGGGCAGAGCAAATAATGCATTCGTGTATACAGCAATATACAGCAATGTGCTTATTTTCCAAAGAGAAAGTGTTAATGGGAAACTTAGGAACCTTGTGGTTACTTTGCCCAAACTACTGGCTTTAAGCAGAAGCAGTATGCTCCGTCCCATACTTGGGGTAGACCAGGTTGCCCTGATAGACCAGTCTCACCGGAAAACACTTAATCTCCCCCCTGGTACAGCCCACAAAGCGAGGAGAGGTTAATACATCTGCCTAACATGCAAGTGGCCCAGGTTCGAATCTCAGAAGGGTTTGAGAGCTAAATAGCTCGAAATAGCTATACTAGTCTCCCTTTAATTCTTTATCAGTAAATTTAAATTTAACACACAAATAGTCTGCCTGCGAAGGCTCCTAGATTGGGGCTGAAAGTCGAAAGAGGACGTAGTATGCTTCGTCCCATATTTGGGGTAGACCAGGCTGCCCTGATAGACCGGTCTTACCGGAAAACACTTTACTGGCTTTAATTTGCCCTTCGTCTTACTATATCTTCTCCCATCTGCTTCTCTGATCTTCAAACTGAAGCCTATCCTTCAGTTTCATTTTCAGGGCTCATTGACTTTCTTCCCATCTATCAGTTATGAAGATGACACTCCATCCAATGTATCAGACCCCTCTGACTTGGAGCTATGTTCACAGTGTGGAAAACATTTTCAACAATAATGTTCTGAAATACTGGAAGACTTCCTTAGGAACACTGCTATTGCCAGATAAACTTTATAAATATGTTATGAAGTCGATCTTTTATTGCCGAAGTCTCAATTGCATAATCATTCTTATTAATATATGCCCTCAAATTAATCTTGATTCCCTGCAGGTGATTGCCTGGAAAAGTCATTTTTCTTGTCAAGATGTTCAGCGGTGCTTTGTCATTGACATTTTCCTAGGGCTGAGAAAGAATGACTGGCCAAACTAGATGAGAAATCATTCTCCTGATTTCTAGTCTGATGTCTTAACCACTACACAGCTCTCTCTGTGTGTGCTGTGGTTGTAATCCTAAAGCTTTCACCAGCTATTTATTTAAATAATCATGCTAAATATTATGCACCATAATATGTTTTAAGATTCTAAATTTCTTATGATTTCCCTTTGCCCACTAAAAAACCCCCCAAATAATTAAAAATGATGCATTTATAGCAACTATAGTCATGCACATGGGTCTGAAATAACTACGGAATGAGATGTTTCACAATGCTCAGCATGCATGCAAAGTGAATCTAATACTCACTGGCTGGCCTTCGTTGAGTCACTATCTCTGAGCCTCAGTTCCCATCTGTAAAAGTAAGAATAATATTCTACCTCGTGGGAGTAATAACATGAATGCAATTACTATATTAAAGCTATGTGCAAGACGTGCTACAGACCACAGGTTATAATATAATGTTCTAGTATTGACTGAACAATTGCAAAATGTAAGTGATTATGATATTCTCAACCTATTACATTTTTTTCAGTCATAGAAGTTCATAATTATTCTGAACTGATTTTATATAAAGTATCAGTTGATTTGAAAGATAACCCCTTTATTTACCCTTTCATTTCCCCTCCCCGTCTGTTTCAAAGCTGTTTGATGTCTCCTGTTTTTTAGCATTAATTTTCATATATTTTGCTGATTAGTCAGAGAGAAAACTGTCCTGTAGAGCCAAGATAACCGTTGCCAATTACTGGACTTTGAAACATTGTTAAATCTGACTTTAGTTCTAAATCATTTTCCATTTTTTTCCCTATTGGGATTTCAAGTCATGGCCTCCATCATACTAATCCATAGTTCAGTGGCTCTACCTGAAACATTTCCAGAAGAAATCAAGTTAATTTTCACCAAGAATAATAATTTACTTTGATATTATTTCTACTTTAAAGAAGAGTATGTGAGAAATTGCCCTTGCAAATATATGAAAGACAAAATACCAAGTTATACTCAACAAGTTTTTAGATGTGCCTTATCAATCTATAAAAACAGAAATGCATATGGTAACTGAACTGATTGATATTCAATACTCATCAACATAAGAGCAACTACAGTTACTATTCTGATCCATAAACCCAATTAATTACAGACAGAAATGCAAAAACAAAAACAACCTAAAAGAGGAAAAGGATGTAAAACTTAGAAGAAAAATGAGGCATTATGCCTTCTGCTGGAATGTGAGTGGCTACAAAGTCCAAGCCTATATTACCAAATTGTCAACTGGGAAACCTTGATATGGGACCTCAACATTTTCATAAAATGTTCTGGTTTTCTCAAGCTACAGCCAGTCAATTAGCAAGTGTTATAAATCTGGTAAACAAAGGCCAGTAGTAAATACTGTCTAAATTTAAAAAACAACAGAATTTCTGCTGGGAGCTAAACTTCATGGAGAAAAGCCGTATTTTTTTTATCAAAATTAAGCAAGGATTGAGATTTCCCAGAAGGCATCCCAGAAAAGTTTAAATCCAACATGGTTATTTAAACACCAGTGTGCACTCAGATAGAATACAGAAATTTATCTCTCTGACTACACCCTCATTAGCGTCCCAAAGAATGTTCACATCAGCCAGTTATTGCAGAAATGATAAAGATATGTGCTGATTATCATCATTTTGCCACAATGACATTGGACTATTCTACACCAGTGTTTCCCAACCTTTAAGATGTATGAACTTCAATACTCAGCATGCTGGCTGGATAATTTCAGGAGTTGAACAGAACTTGGGCCATGGCAATTGACCTTTTTTTGGGGGGGTGACTTAATTTCCAGACGACTCTACCCAGCTGACTGAGAATCTTTATCGACATAAAGAAGCTGAAGTTCATATCTTAAAATTGCTGCTCTAGATAATACTGTAAGGTGCAAATTAGGTAAATCACATCTGAGTACAATGGATTATTGTACTGCTGTCCACCATGAAACTGTTGTCAAGTAGCCTTTGCATGCCAGATGCCTTCTTCTACCTCCTTCACAGAGAAAATAGCATTCTACTAGGCATGGCAGATCTACAATTCAACTACTCAATGATCAAACCAGAACTAGGAAGGGAGTAGTGTGATATCACTTCATCAAGATTATAAGGCCTTACTACACTCCTCTTCTTTATCAGAGGATATATCTTCAATTCGATGCATGACAATACACCTTCTTGTACACACCAGTGAATTTGTCACAAGCCTTTAAACCTGTACATCCATCCCTCTCAGTCTGTGATAGTTAACGTGTTTTAAGATGCCTACCATGCTTTTACTGTATATCAATACAGGAAATACTGCCTGGAAGGTAATTTCTCCCACCTTCTGGTGAGCCTGCAGCATATTTAATATTTACAAAGTTGAAAAAAGCAGATCAAGGGTGGGCATCACTGAGATCCATGGTGAGAGAAGAGAAGCACAATCGCCTAGCTAAATATCCAATGATAAGTCTCTACTTTGTATGCCAAGGGGACATTATTAGTTTTTTAAAAAGGGAAATGAGCATACTTGTCTGACAATGCTGTCTCTCTAAATTAGCTGCTATACTTCCTGCTGTATACACATATCAAACTTCTTCTGATTTTCAGAGAATCTGGCAGCACAGAGAAAGACCGTGAAGGAAGCCTAGAGGGAAAATTATGTTAGCTTCTTGCTAGTGAAAAATGGAAGGGGAAAATGGGCCCATTCAGACCAAGAGCAATTAAGGAATTATGGGACAAGAGGTCTCTTGCTCTTCCAATGTTGCTGATCCCAAGTGGAAGTCCTGGAAGGCCATAGGATTTCTACTCCACCATTGATTTTGATTGCCTGAAATCCCTTCACACTTACATTTCTGAACCCTACCTTTATATAGCATGTTTTTAATACCAACCATGATTTATACCATGTTTTTAATACAAATACACCGTATTTTAATACTAACCATAACACATGATCAGAAAAACTTCATATTTCTAGCAGACCTGACTTTTCCATTCAAAACAAAATTCCATCAGACTTCATCGACAATTTTTGAAGTCTTCTGTAGATTGAGTCTCATTCAATATTCCTGTTTTGTCAAAGTAGTCTTTGTGATTACTAGTTATTTCAACAGATTCATGCTGCAGACAATTCAATAATTAAGTTGAATCGCAGTACCTGTTAATTAGAATCCTTAAAAGTCAGGGCAATTTTGGTAATACCTATTTAGAGAACTAAAAAATTATGCATTGTAAGACTAGCTGACAAAAAATTGTCAAATCTGTGATTCAGCTAACTTATTCTGATGTGAAGTAGCTTCCAGTCGTTTTATAGGAGAAATATTTTTGGTTTTGCTCCTAGTCATTTTATCTTAAGATGCTGCATCCCCAGTCTGTGAATCCTGAACATTTTCTATTCTTTATTCACAGAATATTTATGTAAGATTATACAATATACAAAAATGGAAAAAAATGAAAAGCAAGAAAAAAACAGTTACTCAACAATATGGCAAACCTCCATATTGTATATATATCGCACACCCATCCAAACATAAACAATAGCTACAAGTTTCTAAATAAAACAAAACAATACTCTATTGTTGTAAAATATCATGTAATCTCTCTCAGTGGGAAACCTATTGCATAATTTTTAAATTTTTCCAGGATTATTTTCCACACACAACATCTACCTGTAACTTTTATTGATGCTTTAGGATGCTAAGAAGCAGGAGACATGTTCATTCATTGGGATACTGTTATTTCAATACTTTCAATTCAGTTACTAACCATCTGCTAATATACTGCTTTTAACCAATGTTCTACAAAAATAAAACATTAAATATTTTTCTACATGCCTGGCAACTTTTTAATTATACCTAGGCATTTCCTATGAATAGGAAATTTCCAAATTTGGCCTTAATTTTTATGGTAGTTGGGAACTGCCACAATGGAGAAGGCTGTTTAAATGTTAAGTGAAAGATGCTTACAGTAAGTTGAAAGCATGGATAAATTCATTGAAACCCAACAAGAAAATGCTTTAGGATAAGGAAGCCAATCTATCTTATTAAGTACAGAACAATGTGTCTCCATTTTCTGTTGGCACTTCTGTCAATATGTATGTCTGGAACTACCAATCTGCTCATTTTAGGAGAGAACCTTTTACTCATCAAGGCTCACACAAAGAATGGTAGTACGTATCTTAAAAAGACATTTTATTGAAAAGCTGTCCAGCTAACACAATGTAAGCATTGCTATCTTCTTTTGAAATTTTCAAAAAGTTCTGGCCATAAATAAATTGTGTTCCGCACCAGGAAGATTGCTATATTTATTATTAGAATAAGAAGACTTTTAAGAAGACTGTCTAGCAGCATCGGTATAAGAAGCATAGGATTAGTTATTCCTTTCTATGAATATTTATATTCTAATTGTCTAAGTTTCACGGTAGTTTTGAAAGTGCTTAGGCACATTAATTTATGGAAGCAGATAAACAGAATTTGCTGAATATACCAGCGATAATTATTTCTTTCCTATGAAACATTGAGTGCTGCATAAGCAGATTTTGAGAATCAATGTCATTTTTCATTTAAAGCTCAAGATGAACACACTAGAGGCACATTATGCCCTTTCCCTTAAAGGAGGTATACAATCATTGCCATACTTCTGGGTTCCTCTGCACATGTGACAATTTTTGAATGGCATGCACTGACAATGCAACTTCATTCTCACAATCAATCTTTGAGTTGGTTATATTTAAAAATAATAATTTGTCCAAGTTCAACCAAGTTCAAATCTTATACCTGAGTGGTGATTTGAACTCAGGTTTACCATTGCCAAGTCCAAAACTTTAACTACTATGCAGCAGTTATTAATACAGGTTGTTTGTGCTCCATGCTATATCAAGAAATTCTACTTTCCTGATGACCTTAAATAATTTTACCATAATATTTCAACTATTAATTTCTGAGATTTCAAAGAGATCATTGAGTAAACCCGCATCCTATCCCAAATATCTAGCCAAGGACATTTAATCATATTTCTACAAAGTTTCATATTATTTTACAATCAGAGATCAGTAATAGATTTAATAGATTTTGTCTGGTTATAAGAAAAAGGGAAAGGGAAAAAAAGGATTGTTAGATTATATTTGATGTTAATCGTTGCCTTACTGTAAACACTGCAAAAATAAATTGCTATTGTTTAGGACTGTTTTCTACTATTATGTTCTTCCTAGTCTCTATTCTTTAAAGTGATAATAAGAACAATGATTCAAGGATAAAAATTATTTTGTCCTTATAACCTAACCAAAGTAACTGATTCTCCTTGTGAGAATCAATCAATCATATCTATCGATCAATTTTTTTTTCAGAATAAGTCTAAAAGTTTTAATATAATAGAAAATGTGATAGCTTAGTCACCATTATAGGATTTCAGTTCATTTATAATCAGGAGGAATAGGCAGATTAGACACAAATTTCTGTAGGACGAAGGCAGTGGTGGGATTCAAATATGTGAACAACCAGTTCTCTGTGTGGATGCCACTTCCGGAAGTCCATTCTGGGCCTGGGCAACAAAAAATTATCTACCAGTTCTGCCGAAGTGGTACGAACCACTGGACGAAGGTAAACTTAGCTAAATGTAACAGATATTTCCCATGTGTGAGAGTATCAGGGCTGATCCTGTTACCTCTCTGAAACAATGGTTTTCTCACAAGGTATTGTGCTGTCACTATTTAGTCCCTAACAGGATCAGGTCACGGTGTAGAACTGCAGATACAGTAATATCTGAAAACATAGATGGATATCCCTATACCAAAACAGCCACTCAAAATGCTTTTGACTCCCCAAAGCCCAGAGGCTCCTTTTACCACTATTGCTGAAAATTGCTACCATAATTTCTCAACATCTGGGTCCAGAAATCACATGGAATGATGACAATGATCAGGCAAGTACTACAATAGGCTTAACAGACTTTTTAAACCAGTATAAAGAATAAAACAGTCCTGACCAATTTACATCATTGGCATACACTTGGCATACACAGAAACTTCAATACAGTCTTCAGGCATTAAAAGAATGCCAATCCCTTTGGTAAAATATATTTTTCTTTAATTTGAAATCTTTATTTTTTATTTGTGGACATGTGCAAACTTTATTCCGCTTTTTTTTTTCACACTGTGCCTTTCTGTATAATGTATCATTCTATCTGTCAGAAACAAGAGGCTTTGCTACTCCTCTTTTCATCATTTTAACATTCAGGAAAGTTTATTTATAAGTTCAGGAGAAATGAAACTGCATTCAAAGAGTGCAGAATGTTTTATAAAATCCCTTTCCAGATGTGCTAACTCCCTGAACTTCCATCTATTATGGCTAGATTGATTGAAAATCTTGGACATATATTCATAAAGCTAAGATACAGACAAACCATTTATTACTGGAAAATGTGGTGATAGCTTGTGGCTCTTTGATAGCTAAAAAAGGAACAAATTCACAGAAAAGGGTATAAGGACCTTTTGGTTTCTTTACTCTTAATAGATTATTCTAAAATGTAGATACTATTCACCCCTTCATTCTCTTTTGCTCTCTTATTCTAGAATCTCTTTATTCTAAGGCTGATCACTGTGCTTGTTGTCATTAATTTGGTTTTCTAGTTGTAGGCCCATGTTTTCATTGTGCTTCCTGATTTTTAGTACTAAGTAATACTGTACTATGCCATACTGAAATTGCAACCAATTGTAAGTCTGTACAAATAAGATCTAATCTTACCCATATCTTCTAAGGCATACTTCCCTTAGTTCAGTGGGGCTTTTTCCAAGCTAAGTGAGCATAGCATGGCAACCCAGAATTATTGCATAATTTATCACTAGCATTTGCTTTCCTCCCTTCCATTTTCCTTTATCATTTTACATTATAAATTCATTTTGTATTTGTGCATGCCTACACACTGTTTTAATGATTAGTAGTGGATATAATGATATAAATCATGAGTATAATAGGCAGAGAACAAGGCATATTTAAATCTGTTTCCTCAAACGATATAGTTTGAAATTCCCTAGTCATTTTATTATGCTATTTTTTTAAATTTTATTTTAAAAGGCAGTTTTATAACACAACCTTCCCTGGATTCGATTTAATTACCTTTTCAACTGTGAGTCTTCCAAAATTCTCTTCTCTCTTTCTTAAATTCCAAGCAAAGAATGGAAAATAAAATTCAGCACCAAGGACAGCACCAAAATAACCTTTGTGTTTCCTACAAACGTTCAATTAATCACTAAACATCTAAGAAAGTATTCTTACATTTTTTAAAAAAGGGAGGGGAGGACCACCAACAACGAATATGTAGCATATTATGTAATATCTTAATGAAGCATTTAAAAAGCCAAAAAACTCATGTGATCTTGCCAAACATTACTCACCAGAACAGAAAGGTGAGATATCAATCAATTAAATAAAGTAAACATTCAGCTGATTGTCTGCAGAAGAAAAAAAACATTTGTACTCTAGATTATATACACCTTGGCTTCAATTTAAGTTAGGTCCTCTATATGGCAGGATTCTGGCTCATATAAAAGTCAACATGGATGAATAAGCTGGTCAATGATTGTAAAAAGTACTGGTACTGCTGTTATTACTCCCACTACTGTATGCATGAAGGATTTTGATACCATTTCAGTGATATTATGGAGGAGCAGAACTTAACCAGGGCTAATGCTTTAATAATACACTTACAAATTTTTCTAACAGAATCATGAAGATTCTAATAAATTATTTTGGTTACTATGAAACTGAATAACTGCTACACACATTTATCTCTTCGGTGTTCAGTGCATTTCGAAAACAACTATTTGTTCATGGTTTAAAGGTTCTTTTCAAAATCCAATTTAGTCATACAATCTAGTCTGAACCATTTGTAGGCGGCAGCAATCTTTATTTTATTGACTAATTAAATAACTTCTCACTAGCACACTTATGTAAGTCATTATAATCATATTGATAGAAGAAATAATATGATATCACCACTAAATGCTGTTTGCAAACTGAAGTTGATAGAGAAAAATTAGCCTACATTCTTAAAAGAACTGCCAACTGAGAAGCAAAGCAACATTTTTTTCTCTATTAATTATTCTCGCACTCCCTAATGCTTAAACCTTAGTAGAAGAGCAGTGTTTACAAACGACATGATAATGATATTTTTATAAAAAGATTTTCGTCAATGGAATTCAACTGGGCATTATCAATAAATAATTGTTTGGTATATCTGGAGCAGAGTTGGAAGACTGGTTGTCTTTCTACATGCTGTGTGCATAATTAAAACTTTAATGGAAAAAGGTATTAAAACTAGACACAAAATGCATATGAAATTGTACATGAGACTCCCAATCAAAAATTCAAAGTGGTAAGTGCTTACATTTAAAAAAAAATAAATCAAATGTTGAAATTTAGAACATCTTAATGCCATAAAAAGGAAACATTTGGAAATAATTGCCATAAGATTAATAAATCTCTAATACAAGCAGCATGCCAATTCCCATTGCAGGATTTATAGAAGGGTCCAATAGACATATTTTTATAACATGTGTTATAAAACATTAACAGAAAACAAATTAAAATATTGTTAGATCTCTACAATAAGTAATCTCAGTTGAAAGAGTAATTGATATCCTTTATCTAAAATAATATTAATAATATCATTATTAATTATGTATTATATTAATTATATTTAATATTAAATATTAAAATAATATTTTATTAGTTTCTTTTATTTCTATACAATACTACCTCATTGCATCAGATAATATGTTAGCAAAATACTAATTTTATATTTTAACTATATTGTGATTACAAAATCTTGTATGTAATATTTCATTTCCATAAGGGAGTTTATATTGAGAACACTGGAAAGTACAGAGTTCTAAATATACCTAAAATTACAGTGTATCCTTTTAAATGATCTGAAAACAACTTCAAGGTGAAAATGTCAAATACTTAAGAGACAGCATCCAATTTCTTTGGCAAAACCTGGCTAACTTTACATGGACTAAGCAGGATCAGACTTCGATGCAGACCACAAAAATTTAAGACTGCAAGATAAAAATCCATGGCAGGAGAGAAGACAATGACAAATCATTTCTGCAATGTTGCCAAGAAAACTTTATGGATGTGTTTACACAAAGCTTTGCTCCAAGCAGTTCTCATAGGAAAATATGCTATTTTAAAGACTGCTTTAATAAATTAAATTGTTTATTCAGGTATAAGCAGCCTTTGTCAGTTTTCCAGTCTTAATTTTCAAGTTATTATTTGCATCAAGAATAGATTTGTTGAGATTCTCAGAATCCCTTCTAGCATTCTTTATTTTCTATTAAAAAACAATGAGAGATCATGCTGCTGACACAGTTTCCAATGCCTTGAATACTCTCTTATGTGATTGGCTCACTGGTGCTAAAATCTGAAAAGCTGCTCCTATTTATTTTTTCCTTGTTTATGCAATATTAGAAACACACAAAATCTGGCTACTTTGCAACTGTCTATCACAAGAATGCTTTTCACAGAAAACACACAAAATAATTATTGCAGGGCTTAACAGCAGCTTTCTTTTAATTCTGCTTTAAAATGTCAGTCATAGAATGTCTACTAACATCTGTTTAAACTTGTAATAGTTCTTTTTTAAGATAAAAAAGACAAAGGAAAGAGATTTTCAAAATCATAATTGCAAAGATCTAGAGACTATTCCATCAAGAGTTTTGTCCCTTGTTCATTGCTCTATTGAACACTAGTCTTTTCTCCCTCAAACCTGGACAATATTTAATTAAAGCTTAAAAAGAAGCTTTTGTTTTAAAGAGTCTCTTCTGCTTTAATTATAATATTTAGCTCTTTCTAGTTCCTTCTCTTCAACTTTCACAGTCCCCTCTTATCATCTTTTCCAGCTATCATGAAACTTGCCTTTTTAAAGGTTCTTAACATCCAAAAGGCCATTAACTAGCAATTTCTTAAAGTGGTTAAGAAAGGAATTATGCGGATCTAGTATCCTTTTAAATACTGCAACTTAGGAGTAATGACCTTATCCCAGTTCCCAGAGATCTAAACCCACCAGAGACCATATTTTATAGTCTCATAGGGAGCCACAATATGGAGACTTGTGGGCAATCCTGGTCCACTCCTTGCTCTGGAGAAGAATTCTGAGGGACTGATCCATTCATCCTCATCCAACAAGATGTTGAACCACTGAAAGAAGAGACACTCCTATACAACCTGTGCTGGGTCTCCCACCCATCGGAGGCATCCCCACTCCTTGCTTTAAAGTGCTGCCTAACTGCTCCATGCTTGGATTTTGGCTCCTTTTTGTCTCTTGAGGATAGCTGAGAGATTGCCAGCCCAAAGAATTCAGCTCCATTCCATGCACAGAAGGGAACTATGTTCTTGTCTGGAGTTACCATCTCTATTTCAAGTGATTGGTTTTTTGAAGTTTGTTTGTTTATTGCAATTCAGTTATGAGATAGAAACAAGGAATAAAATGTATAAAATACTAGAAAATGCTGTTGATGAGGTTTGGACTAGAAAAAATAGCAATTTCCAAAATATTTGAAAGTGATTAGTAGAAATTCCAAATTTAAATCATATTTTGTATTATTTCATGGAAATAAATATTTACACATTTTGGAAGTGCAAAGAAGATAAGCAAGAACAAGTTATATCTTTATATAATGATCTTGCAAAAGATCAAGCCAGCAATGGTAAACACGACACAGCATGTCTTAAGCAGATAAGAAAGTTAGAACAGAGATCCCAAAAGATCAAGATGTAACACAGGCAAAAAAGTTCAATGAATATTTTGATTTGATCAATTATGGAGCAATATCACAGAGTGAATTCAGAGAGGTTCTTAAAAATTACTGCAGCTGTCACCCTCTAGTGATAATCCACCCCATTCTCAATTGCCACCTTCTAAATAAATAAATACCCCATTTTCAATGACTCTCTTCTGGATGTTCCTGAATAATTGCTGGTCAACACAACTACGCCATGGTATAAATATTAGACAGTAAACTACACTGGCAAACAGCTAGAAACTGCCTCTATATTATAACCAGCAATACCAAAGTGAACATAATAATGAGGTGGCTACAAAAAAAATAATGCTGACCATTCTTTATCCAATATAAACTGTATAATAAAAATTATGGCACAATAGGATCACATCATATGTCAACTCAGCTTCACTCCACTAATTGTCTATGATGCGTCTATAAATGAAATCAAGGTAAAAGGATGTATAATGTATTGTTATGCAGTCACTTCCTAATAGGAGAAGTTCTCAAGCATTCAGGATAAAGAATCAACATTTCTGGGGCCACAACTAGGTACACTCCATATCCCATAATTTACTGTCTTGTTTCTCAAAAAAATTCTTGTTTTACAGGCAGGCAGCAGTGGAGAACAGCATCCCAATATCCTGCAAGTCATCCGTTAAGATTTGCTGAAGCTTTATGAGAAGCAAAGATGACAAGTGACTCATAGATATTTGCCCCAGAAGCTATAAATCAAAAAGATGCAATTGGCTTGACTTAGTACAAGTGTTTGGAAGAACAGAAGTACTGACTGCTGAGCCTAGGTTTTTCTAAATTGTGTGTATATATTTATTACCTAGCCCTTGAGAAAAAAAGAAGCAGTGCCTGACTCATTATTTAGAACAGTATGGTTTTTTTAAAAAAAATCCATCGCATTTTCTTCATATCTCTGATGAGTTCAGGAAGTCCTGGGAAGAGAAGGAGTGGCAAAACCTGGGGAGGGAGTCAAAAGAGAAATCAGCCTAGAATCCCCTCTTAAATTCTGTTGACTCTTGTCTGACATCAAAATAGTTCTAACCATTAATTGAGTCTTGGCATATTAAATGATTATTAAATGAATCAGTTCAATTGGAACTTCACATGTGATCCTGATCTTTCGCACCTGACAGTCCCTGATTTTTTCTATTATGGTTAGCAGTTTGTTGTTGTTAATCATTATTTTGAATAATTATGAAAAGAATAGCCTTCTTTATAATTCCACCTGTTTTTCTCTCTTTCATCTCAAGGAGTCATTCCTTTGTGGGGAAACATTGTCGGAGTGCCATTTCTGCACATAGAGAAGATTATCTCTTCTGAGACACTCTTCTCCTTAAATGCACTGGTTCCAATTCTATCTCATTCTGTTGTCTTTATAATATAATTTATTCCACAAATATTAGTAAAGCAACAACATTTGGCTGATCCTGTCTAAGCAGACTCACTACTTGGTTTGGAGACTTCCAGGGAAGTTGAAAATACATCATGGAAGGAATCAATTCTTACTGGGACCAAGAAAACTACAGTTATGCTCCACATAATCACCGTGAGCTCAGCTCAACTCTGTCTCACAATGCTGCAGGAAAGCAAACCATCAGCAGCAGGCCCATCTAGCCATGTAAGCATCTATCTTTATCCCCAATTTTATTTTATACTTCTATGTAATACACATATTCAAATAGGTAAGTCCTTAAAATTTGGATTTTATTTCAAGAGTTAGATTCTCCTGAGGAAGCCAATTTATAATCCCACTTACTGTATGTTCTCCAAGCCAACTCCAGGTCAATCCCTTTTCTCCAGAAACAGAAAAGTTGTCATCTCCAGTCAACTGCTACTAAGAATTTTCCATGGGTTGCCCTTTATTTATACATTTTAAAAACCTAATTGGAGTTGGATTGTTAGGAAATAAGACAGATTGACCCAACAGGGCTTCTAAACTTCTAGTGTGTTGTTTGAGGGCAATGAATACTTGATCAGGCTCCCTTCATTAGAATGGATTCTCTTGAGAACCCATAGAGTAGCAATTTTTATTTTTCCAGGGATATCTTTTTCCCTCTTTATTTGTAATTGTCCGTGCTAAATTAGAATCCTAGACTTTATGCAAAACAGTAACTTTAACCAGTAGTCAACAATGCAAATCTATATTCTGTTTTACTTTACTATAGTCAGAGTAAGCTCCCTTCTTTGTTACCACGTGGAACCACTTGAAATATAGTCCTTAATATTTGGATTTGAATCCGTTCCAGAGGGACAAAGGAACTGCATGGTATTAACTAAGGACCAAGCAAAATTGACATGTGTACTTTTAGCCAAATAAAGCTTTAATGCTGGGATATGCTGTTTCCCTCTGGCAAAGTGGAAGCATTATACATCTGCCACTGGTCTTTTCTATATTTTGAATTACATAATTGGTATTGTGTTTAGTAAAGTTTCTGAATGACCATGTCCAGATATTTAACATTTCTGACTTGCTGTATGTATCATCCAGCCATTTAGGCACCAAACATTCTCATGAAGTTTGTACATTAGCAGAAGTAGCCCTTTTTCTACTGTAGTGTTTATGAATTTACCTAAAACATTGATCTGGAAATAATATCATATAGATCTGAGGTCAATAAATGCAATGCATAATGCAGCACCTGGCTCAGATGAATATTTTTCAGCCATATGTTGCAATATAAGGGAATGATCAAAAACAGAGAATTCAGCTCTAGGAACTGCCTGTTCATTGCTAAAATATGTTCTGAATTAACATAATCGGGGAGTTTATTATGTAAACTTACTTATGCTTAAGATGAAGGGCTGATAGCTGGCAGGTTAATCTTGCTTGTCTTGGACGTCCATTTTATAAGTGGGAAGTATAATACCTAAACTTCAATCCTTTAGTATTTGTACAGTATAATCAGTATAAATAAATATAATAGTCCATCATTCCAAATTATTATAAAGGACTTCAGCAGAAATTACTTCCTGGGTCTTTATTGTGCTTAAGTTGTTTAGCAATCTGCTGTTGTTATTTTTCAGAACCTGTGATGAGGGTTGAGAATGTATTGGCCCCAAATGACTTTTCCATACTCTTGCTTTTAGGAAATAGGAGAAAGGGGCCTAGGAATTGACTGAAAAAACCATCAGGCACCCAATCAGAGTAGATTCCTAGCTTGTGATATTATTAATTGTTGCCAGCAAGTCCTAGAAAATTCTATTTGTAGTAGGTATTTGCACTGGGGTTTTTATAGCAAGAAAAAAAATCCTGGATGAACTGTGAAGCTGGATCTTCATTATATAGTTTAAATAGCTTAACCAATTCATTCTTGGCTCAAAGCAGTCAGAATCAAACCAGGATTGAATGGCATAAGCCTTACTTTCAGTTTTTTTCTTTTTTCTTTTGGTCTGGTATCAAAGCACATAATGGTGGCTAAAGTAGCTAAATAAAATTAATATAATTCTGTAAGATATAATTTCCAAGTCCACCTCAACTATTATAAGGAAAAATCTGTGGAGTTTTCTCAGAAGTTACTCAGTTAGTGTCCCTTTTCACAAAGGATTTATCTAGCCTGGACTAGGCCATACTGATAGTAAAGATTGTTTCTAAAAAGAATTGATCAAATTCTCTTACTGCTCTGACACTAGGAAAATGCTAACTATATGATTAGCTTGCTAAAAAAAATTTGTAAAAAAGGGCCAATTCTTTGATTAATTATAGTATTAATTATTAATTAATTAATTCTTGTGAGGGTCTTACAAGAAAACTCAGCAAGAAAATCATTACTAATAGATCTGTCCAGTGGATATAAATTTAGCTTACTAAATATTTATAATAAAAACAGCCCTTATAGTTCCCTATTACATTCTCTTAATGCTAGGTATATAAAGAAGAGGGTGCACCCATATGAGGAGTATATTGATGGAACTTAGCAAAGAGTACTTTATAATTTGATCCCATTCTGGCATTAAAAATACCAGCAAAGGGGTAAATAAATATGAAATTACTTGAGTAAGCTTCTTATTTGGCACACAAGACGTTAATTTGGGGTTGATTTCACAAAGGTGGAATGTATACATTAACCAATAATAGGATGACATTATTTAACAACATTGCATAAAACTCCAATGGGTCTAGCACACTGTATCTCATCAACCTTGGCAATTTTAAGATGTGTGAATTTCACCTCCCCGCAACATTTTAAGAAGTGTGGACTTCAGCTTGCTGAATTCTGGGAATTAAAGTCCACACACCTTAAGGCTGAGAAACACTGATCTAGCAATGATTTTAAATCATAGCTTAATTGTACTCTGGACACGGAGAACCTCACACCATTGTGCCTCATCTTGTTCTGGACAATGCTAGCAGTGAAAAGAACTTGTATCCATCAAAAAGCAAGCTGACTAGGTTTTCTGAAATAAATATATACCATCTTGATAACATAATTCATAAAACCAAAGTCTTTGGACCTGTGTTCCATCCAGTGATATTCCATGAGAAGAATGGCAGAAGAGCCTGCCACAATTTCCAGTGGAAGGCATTGGCAAAGACAACACTTCCTGGATACGATGAAGGATGAAGGGATATTGTATTCTTTTTTATCGTTAGAATTGGCTTTCAAGGAGGTAATAACAGATTGAGTGTCAAGGTGGGCAATCATTAAAGTCAACTTTAATTGAGGTAATAATAGCCTAGTGGGCAATTTAGGGAGGAGCACAAGATCCACAGCTGGGCTTTTGCCCATAAGTCTTTGCTAAATGGCAAAAAAAAATATTCCTCCTTGTAGTAGCTTGATCTTTATCTTTAGCTCATCTTGTCCTTCTACTACTAATTCACTGATGTTTGCTAGGGCATACAAGTTGAAATCTTAAGACAAATGAGAAGCCTTGATCTGATTGAGACAAAAAAGCATCTTCATTTCTGCATCTTTATGCACTGAAAAGCTAACTGTTGCACCACTTTTTCAAGTGCAGACTGGGAGAATTAAGGTCAACCCCAGGGACTTTTCATTAATTATCTGTGTATCTGGGTTCTCCAAGGTCATGACAGCAATCCTGGTACTTTGCTTCTCAGATTCATTGCAACAGTCCTAGTCAGTTAGGAAGACAAAACTGATTAGTGATTTGGCCATTCAGCACATTGTTACCAGAGTTCGCAACTCATCCAGTCACTTTAGGATGTCCATTTGCTCAGTCTGGCAAGGCACCAAAAGAGTCAATTAGCCTTGCTTCTAGAGACTCATCAATGCACTCTCTTTTTATAGATATTGCAAATCATACCTTCTCAAGGGCATCACTGGTAGAGCGTCCTTGAGTTTATCTTAGTTTAATTTATTACACTTAGACTGGAAAAAATATTCTCATGAGCACACTAAACTAAGAGCAGAGTAATTTTCTCTATACTAACATAAATATTGGAAATATTAAGAAGTTGCTCAAGATGAGTTTTTTTTAACAACATATTTGAAGCTATAAGTGGTTACTCTTCTGGATGGTAATCATTTCACTTTCAGTAAATCTAATAGATACTTTTCATAGTAAAGAAGCATATGAAGCCAATTCAAGGACCGGGCAATTGCCTTTTTTTAAGTCCAAGCATTCTCTATTCGCTCTTCTGTTAGATATTTGTAGGGTGGCCTGACTCAAATGCAAATAACAATTTCTATTTACTCCCCTCTCCTTTTTCCATGCTTGACATTAGGCTCTCCCTGACCATCATTTTATTTTCTGACACAAGACCAGCTTTTTTCTTCTCCAGTGGTGTTTGTTGAGTACAATTAGTGGATTTTGCACTAGGGATACATGCCCTGGCCGTCTCTCGTTGTTTTGTTGGCTTTCAATAGAGTTTATGAAACTTTCTTTTAGAGAGTCCATCTTGATTTTTTAATTGCGGTCACCAACTTGAATATTGAGATTACTGTTTATGCTGTCAATAAATTCTATCTGGTTATAAAATCTGTTACAATCTCCTTTTTTAGATCCATATCATTCTCATCCTGCAGTGAAGCTGCTGAACAGACGGCAGAAGTCTCAGAGGAAGTGTTCTGTTGCTATCAGATTTCTTCAGTGTACAGAAAATTTCTAAAAATGGAAGACTTTCAGTCTTTACTTATAAATCCCATTCCAGGAGATCCTATCTGTTTGACAAGTATACAAGCCTCAAATTACTTATTTTCTATGTATTTGTCCATTTTCAACTGTTCTGAAAAACTGAATGAGGCCTGTGGTCCAGGAAGTACATATTGTCTCTTCTTCATTTTTCCCATCCTGCAGCCCAGTCTGATCAATGAGTAATCAAAAATATTTAAAAGATAAAAACTGCTTGCTAAGATTAAGCATTTTATAATAATTACTAGTTAACTAATTTGCCTAAGTTAGCATAAAAGTAAAATAATAAAATAGCATCATTTTTGTACAAGACTGAAGACTTTCCCATTAATTCCTCCTACTTATTCCGACCTAGTCTGATCATTCAGAGCAAGGAAGGAATCAGAGGGCTCAAGTACAGTAGCTAATATTCTAATAGCTTTGTCTTTATCTGGCAAGAGACTATTTACGATTGAAATCACAGAGTGGTGATTTGTTATATAGAGCTTGTTTACATCGCAAGTTGTGTCTTAGAAATTTCCTATGAGAGCAAAACCATATTTTAATTGTCTTTCCTGAATAATTCATTTTTTTTTATGTTAAAGTAACACTCTACCTCAGCAGAAAGATTCAAGAACTGTCGTTAAAGTTTTATCTCTGTTTGTTAACAAAAGAACTCCCAATTAAATCTAGGTCTCCCAATAAACAGAATATATGCAGGTTCTTCCATGAACTGAATCAATAAAGCTCTTTCAGTTGCCTGCTCACTTCTGTCCACCTTCTATAATTTCCACCCCTTTGCTGATACTGATTTTCAAAAAAATAAAATAAAAATGAAGCACATTTTTTTTCTAAAATGAACTGCAATGGAAGTTGGCAGTTTAGAGTAAAGGTTATGGACAGTAACCTGAGCCTGTTGTTCTTTCCTAATTTTTCCCCTTATTGTATATTTGTAACTTATGTTTAAAAGAGAGGGACAAAGAAATTTACCCACTGCACAGATATCACTTCATCATCTTCTACTGCTGTGCTGCATTATATCCCCAAAGATGGAAAGTATCATATTTTAAAGATGAGCAAAAATATAATGTTAAAAGTATTTCATTCTGTCCAGCCATACAATAGAGTTGAATATATGCTATGAATATGACTTTGGGGATAATCTATAGTTTATTACATTAAATATCCTGAGTTCAGCTCCTGATGATCTTATGGAAATATCCATGTGGTTTTCTTTGCAACAATAAGGAACTGATTTCCCCATTGCCTTGTTTTGTTGTATTTTGCAGTCTACTCCACAACCCTGAGATTCCCTAATGGTTTCTCACTTAGGTATTAACTGGTATGACCTGTTTTACTTTTTCAGATAGGCTACAGGACACAAGAGGCTGCATTTATTATTTTGAGCCATCAACATCCACTTTTGCAGTCAGAGCTGTTAGCTTTAGTATATATTAAATAGTTAAGTTTAGAGGCAGTGTGCAATAGCTCTTAATTCTAGAAAGCTTGAATACACACATTTAATATTTATATACCTAGCCCAATCTAAAATACCTAAGTGGTATATGTAATATTTAAAAACCATTGGAAACTTTAGCTAATCAGGATCATACTACCATTTCAATTCATCTGCAATGAATCAGACAGGTTTAAACAGCAAGATAGGTTCTAGAACCTTACAAAACATTAAAAGGGACAGGGACAAATAGATCTTCAAAGTCGATGTTTCATAATATGCAGTCCATTACAAAGAAAGCCTGCCTTCAGTTCCTGGATATGAGATCTAGAATAAGATCTTGCTAAGGGGCCACCAAAGGACAGGCAGAATTTAAGTTAGGAAATTTCTTATTTAACCCAGCATCACACCATATGGAATTATAGAGATAATAACCAGCATTCTGAATTGGGCTTGGAAGCCCCTTGATAACCAGCAAGGCAAATAAGTGTAACTGTGCAATAGATTTATCTTGTTAGCACTCTGAGCGTTGCATTCTGAATCAATTGTACTGCAGCTTCCAAGTCATCTTCAAAAGCAATTTTCCATGTACAATATATTTTAGTAGTCCAGTTATGTGGTGATCAGGCAATGAGTTACTCTTTCCAGGGCTTCCTAGTATATGCAAGCTATATCTGCAATTCCTTTGAAGACCATTATGAAGCAGCAACTGTCTCAAAAATCAGTGGTACAGGTAGTTATGGGTATGCCTTAATATGTTCGTTTCTGCAAATTGCATTGGCTTCCAGTAGGGTCCCAGCTGCAATTCAATGTTCTTATTATTAATTCTAAGGCTCTTAATAGAGCTGATAAAGTTATTTGTAGGACCATCTCTCTAGTTCCACTAGTCCCACCATATCCAATAACATTGGCAGGCTCCAAATTCTTTCTATCATTCAATGCCATCTGATAAGACCCAATAAGTGTACCATCACAACAACAGCCCTGTGATACAGTTTTCCCCTGAAAATTGAATGATCCTTGCCTTATAGATTTTTTTACACTGACAACCTGGCTGTCCTTTTGGGCATCAGGCCAGAGTCTTGAGTGACTCTGTTTCTAAGGGTTGTTGTAATACATTGATTGGTGTCCTCAACTGCCAAACTGTTTTTAATATGCTTTATTTTTACTATTATTTTTAATGTTTGTAAGCTGTCCAGAGTTGTTTTGCAAGTGAGGTGGCCATATAAGTTGAATAAATAAATCTTCATTCCATAGCAAGTGGGACGTGAAGGTTAGCCCACACGTAAATGGGGAGACAAAGAGAGAAGTGAAAGGAGGAGGAGAGGGAAATCTGAAGGATTTGCTTATGCTTATTGCTCATTTCTAACATGAAATGAGATGAGAGGCAGTTGTTTGATAATTAGGATAGACCTTAGCTCTACACATTATTTCCTAGCAGATACTGTGGAATTTCGGAGTGAAGGTACATAACCTGGGAGCAAGTCTATGTAGAACATGAATTTGCAATTAAAGACAGAATATCCAAACCACTCAATTTATTCTGAAACTCAACAAGCATATGTTCATTCATCCCCCCCAAGAACATTATTGCAAAATGTTCATGCATAGCCTTATTTTAGCAATCAAGAACAAGTACACATGATTCATGTTTATCTTCTCACATCATATTTATATTTTGTTTTATAATTCTATATTGTCCAGTGGATTTAGGAAATAAAAAAACAGAGCAAAAAAAGAGAGATAACAATTAACTGACCTTTTAGTGCTAAACATAATGGTAAGTGTTTTGCTTCACATAGATGAGAAATCAACAAAATCTTGATCTTGTAGACCTATTGGGGAAAAATACAAAATCTTCATGTTAAGATCTGAGACTATAGGTTGATAGGTTTTAAAAAATAACTTTCAGAAATCATGTTTGATGTGAATTTAAAGCAACACAGATACGCTTGATATAAAGTTTGAGAAAGCTTAGACAAGCTGTCATCCAACATTCTAGCATCCCCACCACCACCACCTTAAATGGCCCATTAGAGCAGAAAACTCAGATAGCAGCATCAACCATCACTTCAATTGGCATATATCATGTGGTTACATATTGTTCTGTATTTTATATTCTGATATGGCCTAAGGGCTATCAATAAATTATTATTATGATTGGTCACACATCATTAGTATCTGTTTACAACAATGTGAAGTTGCAGTTTCCTACTCTTTAGCTGATGTTGTCCTTCATGTGCATCAGGTTATTCTCCAGAACCTAGGATGATGTAATGTATCAACATAGTTTTGCAATTGACATATGGAAATGTTGCCAGTGCTCTTCAACATCTTCATCAACGATTTGGACGAGGGGATAGATGGGGAACTCATTAAATTTGCAGACGACACCAAGCTGGCAGGAATAGCCAACACTCCAGAAGACAGGCTTAGGATACAGGAGGATCTGGACAGACTTGAACACTGGGCGCTATCTAACAAAATGAAATTCAATGGTGAAAAAAGTAAGGTTCTACATTTAGGCAAGAAAAACCAAATGTACAGGTATAGTATAGGGCCGTGGTGGCGAACCTATGGCTCGTGTGGGCATGCACACCATCGCCCCAGTCCTAGGCCTTCAGCTGGGTTTTATAAAACCTTTTCGTTTTAGGCCTCCGCCACCATGTGCAAAAAAAAAAAAGGTCCAATCAATCAATTTCAAGTTCTCGCGGGGAAAAAAAAGATCTCGCAAAGTTGGAATTGATTGATTGAACTTTTTAGTCCCACCCACTCTGCCGTTACTACCGCAGCCAAGCCCACCCAATGGGCCACGGCCACCCAATGGGCCACACCCTCTCGGCACCCGACAATACATAAGTGGGTTTTGGGTTGCAGTTTGGGCACTTGGTCTCTAAAAGGTTTGCCATCACTGGTATAGGGGGTACCTTGCTCAATAGTAGTAACTGTGAGAGGGATCTTGGAGTCCTAGTGGACAATCATTTAAATATGAGCCAGCAGTGTGCTGCAGCTGCCAAAAAAGCCAACACAGTGCTAGGCTGCATTAACAGAGGGATAGAATCAAGATCATGTGAAGTATTAATACCACTTTACAATGCCTTGGTAAGGCCACACTTGGAATACTGCATCCAGTTTTGGTCACCACGATGTAAAAAAGATGTTGAGACTCTAGAAAGAGTATAGAGAAGAGCAACAAAGATGATTAGGGGACTGGAGGCTAAAACATATAAGGAATGGTTGCTGGAATTGGTATGTCTAGTTTTTAATGAAGAGAAGGATGAGGGGGACATGATAGCAGTGTTTCCAATATCTCAGGGGCTGCCACAAAGAAGAGGGAGTCAAGCTATTTTCCAAGCGCCTGAGGGCAGGACAAGAAGCACGGATGGAAATTAATCAAGGAGAGAAAGCAACCTAGAACTAAGGAGAAACTTCCTGGCAGTTAGAACAATTAACCAGTGGAACAACCTGCCTCCAGAAGCGGTGAATGCTCCAACACTGGAAGTTTTTAAGAAGAGACTGGACAGCCATTTGTCCGAAATGGTATAGGGTCACCTGCCTGAGCAGGGGGTTGGACTTGATGACCTCCAAGGTCCCTTCCAACTTTATTTATTTTATTATTATTATTATTATTATTATTATTATTATTATTATTATTATTATTATTATTATTATTATTATTATTATTATTATTATTATTATTATTGTTGTTGTTGTTGTTGTTGTTGTTGTTGTTGTTGTTGTTGTTGTTATATGTCACCCCATGTGCTAATAATCACTGGGACGATCACATCCGGTTTATGCCATAATCTTTCAGTTTTGGTTTTCAAATCTTGATACTTTCTCATCTTCTCCAATTCTTTGTCTTCTGTTCTACTATCCCCTGGTATTGCCACATCAATTATCACACTTTCTTCTTTTCAGCCACAGTTATATCTCTTAGTTTATGAGCCAGAACTTTATCAGTCTGTATTTGGAAATCTGACAATATTTTAACCTGCTCCTTCTTTACTAATTTTTCAAGTTGTTCCCATCAATTTTTCATTACTGACATATGAAAATTTTTTACAGATGTTCCAGTGAATCATGATTGTGTTATGTTGTTGTTTATAATCAGTTTGTGTGATTGTCTTGCATGAGTATATGATCAAATGTTTCTTCTGCTTTTTTGCACAATCTGCACTTTGAATCATCTGATGATTTTTCAGTTTCGGCCTTGATTGTAGTGAAGAGCTTGCTTTTGAGCAGCCAAAATCCAGCCTTCAGTTTCTTTTTTTTTTAATGTTTCAGTTATAAGCCATTGCCAGGTTTTATTTTTATCCACTTTCTCCTCGATATTTTGTAGAAATTGACCATGTAATGCTTTTGCTTACAAACACTCTGTCACTGTTTTATATTCACTTTTGTTTCCTATACATTTAATAAGTTGACATCTTTAACCTGCATCAAAACCTGACTGTTTTTTACATATTTTTTTCTTCAATAGTTTGCTTCAACAAAATTTGAAGCAAATGTCTGCCTCCATTTCTGCAAGATAGCTACATGGTCTAGTGATTAAGGTACCAGACTAGAAAGCAGAAGACTGTGAATTCTAGCCAAATGACCATGGCATTCAATCTGTAAATGTGAAAAAAAAAAAACATCAGCCATTTTGTCTGTGCATCCATATCATATTCTGAAAATATGAACCCTTCAGGTTTTCCAAAGAAATGAAGATAAAGTTTTGAAATATTTTTTTTAGTATGAAAAAACTTTTAAATCATGCCTGGTGAATAAGAGATCTGAATGTTTGTATCTGATTATGTTTCTAAGGTTAACTCTGTTGGTTACACAAACAAAAAATATGTCCATGAAAATAAAAAACATAATAGGATAATTATTATAATTATAATTTAGTATAATTAGTATACTAAAAAAACAAAATAATGTAATATAATTTTATATTATTGTATATATATTAGTATATATTTTATATATTATACTATACAAACTATTAATTCTGTGAACTGAAATAATTATAGGTAGTGGTAAAGACCACATTACTATTGCTTATTTTTTCAAAAATTATAGTTCAGAATTTTGCAATAAAGCAAGAAAAAAATAAGACTAGAATGTGTTCTAAATTAAATTTACAGAGGAAATACATATAGATCGTGTGAATAATGTTGGAGATTTAAGTAATAGCACTATATGATTTCAAATGTATATGTAAACAAAGCTATTTTAAAACAACTATTAACCACAGAGCAACTGGATATTCACCATGTCTTCTAGTTTTTAGAAATGTATCGATCCATTCCAGCTCAGCTTAGATTCTTTTTTTTCTGGAATGTGAACATAATTCACAGCAAAATAATTGTCAAGTTGCAGCCATCCATCATTTTTATTCTCTAAGAACATCAAATGAGGATTTTAATTACTGTTTAAGAAACAAAATTATAATTGAAGGTAGTATTTGCTGTGCATTATGTTGCCTTCTTACATATTTTTTAACATTAAAACTATTTAAAAAAAGAAGTGAGAGGGAGCAAAAAAACTGGCTGAATACCTAAGGCAGTCTGATAGAAACTGGCATCTACAAAAAAAAAGACTGCTAAACTTTGCCTTGTATAAAGACTGATTGTATTCAGAGGTATCAGAACTATATCTCCAGAATTTCTAGTCAGTATAACCAACTGTGTGGGAAAGCAAAGGGATTAATTTCTTAAAATGTGTGTGCATGTATGGTATGGCATGGCATGGCATGGCATGGCATGGTATGGTATGATATGGTATATATGTATTTTCAGGTTTACTATGAAAAAAGATTTTTTTGTTCTGTTCAATAATGTTTGATTCTCATATAGACATGTCCCTGCAGTTTTCTTGACAAGTACTTTACCACTGTCTTCTTCTTAGGTTTGAGAACAAGTAATTGGCCCAAGGACACCCAACTGGCTTGGTGCCTAAGGTGGGACTAGAACTCACGGTCTCCTGGATTCTAGCCTACTGCCTTAATCACTACACTAAACTGCCTATCTGAAGGAGAATATAAATGCATCCTAAACCCAATAGTTTACAATAAAATACCCCTCATATATATATCTCATATATTTTAAATTAAATTAGTACAATATTGACTAGTTATTCCTCTCTTTCTCTTTGTATAAAACTCTTATCTTTTATCATCTACCCGTGTGTGTGTGTGTGTGTGTGTGTAAAGTTGTCTCTGAACATTTTGATGTGAAAGATTGTATGGACAACACATTCTCAACAAAGTACAAATAAGTTATGTCTCGGCAATCTTACTTTCCTTTTTAATAAGATAATGTAAAATAGAAGACAAATCAAAACTGTTTCTATAATATTTTTATTGTTTGTCATTTTGTTCTCAGATGAGCACAGACAAGCTGTATTGTTAAGCCTGGACAACAATAATAGATTTAAAAAAAACCTTTCTATTTTAAAAATCATGAAATTATATAACATTGGGCATTCCCACTAAACACACACACACACACACAGAGTATATTATATCATCTATCCTATCCCTCATATATGACTGTCCTATAAACCCCAGGAACTGGCATACAAACTAATCCTTGTTACTATTATATTTGTGTATAATATATCCAGATTGTTTATGTATAATATGCCCATATTATTCTATGGATGAACCAGATCCTGAAAACCAGAGATTCAAGGAAAGTTATTCAGTTTGTTACAATTTACCTTGTTATTCCAGTCAGAAATGTGTCACCTAATTTTAAGTCAGTTTACTCAGAAGTGATTTTAATGAAGACCTTTCATATAGACATGCACACTGACTATTAATTAGATAATGCCATTTGCAAAATCAATGTTTAGTCATCACACCCCAGCTCCTTCTAATGGTCAAGTACCTTGTGAAAATATAGCAAGAACTGAAGAAACACCTTTAACCCATCAGATTACTGCCTCTGACAAGACAGCAATGAGAGTTTGTGGGAATGTAGCCAACTGATGTAATCAAACTGTTTTTTCATGACAGCTTTTGAGACAGATTTCTGTAAAAGACTGATAAGAGGAAATCACTAATATGGGATGACTTATACCACTGTATGATGGCACAGCTGATATGATAATATCTTCATTAAAGATTTGGTATTTTATTTGTCTCCAATCTTGATTTTATTAGATAATTTACAATTGTAATGCAGATGCCTTTAAGGCATAAGCAAGTAACAATAACTATAACAATAATAGAGTTGGAAGGGAACTTGGAGATCTTCTAGTCCAACCCCCTGCTCAGGCAGGAAACCCTATACCATTTCAGACAAATGGTTGTCCAGTCTCTTCTTAAAACTCCCAGTGTTGGAGCATTCACAACTTCTGGAGGCAGGCTGTTCCACTGATTAATTGTTCTAGCAGTCAGGAAATTTCTCCTTAGTTTTAGGTTGCTTCTCTTCTTAATTAATTTCCATCCGTTGCTTCTTGTCCTGCCTTCAGGTCTCCTGTACCAAACAAAACCACAGGATCTCAAAACAAGTGTTTTCCTTCATTTTTTTTGTCCTAGTATCACATAAATAAGTAAAATGATAGTCAATGCTGAGTATTCCTGACAATCCTGATCAATCCAATATAATTTTTATGTTATGATACTGGGCTGACAACCACTCTGCCTCCCCCCCCCACCACCAAAAGCCCAGCTTATACACAGTGCAGCAATGCACTGCATTTTGCAAACAGCCTGCAACAGAAAGCCCTTAGCAGCTATTAATGTCAATGTCAACCTTCCAAAGGAACCAACGCACAAATCAGCAAATCAGCCAATCAGAACTAAGAAAACAGCAAGCCAATCACAGGATTCAGGATTCTTACAATGTTCAAAACAGACATATTTTCTTTCAGGCTTGGAAATAATTTAATATGTTTTGTCCTGACTTTTTTTTTTGGGGGGGGGAACTATTGAAATGCAAGCCAAATATTCTAAACTCAGAATATTGGTCTGATATTTATTGTTTAGCCTAAATCAGAAAAACGTGACATTTGGAGCTTTAAACATTAAAATTAAGACTTAAATTCTGCTTGGGAAACTCCTGTCAATCAGTGCAGGTCCTTCAGTACAAATTAATATACTTTTAGTACAGATAGTCTTTGAATTAAATATCAGATATAATTGAGCAGATTTTAATTATGATAGACTTCATTGTCAGATAAGACTATTTCTCTAAAATTTGTTTCAGTATTTGTAAGTTCAAAGACTAATACAAGTTTAATAATTATTTTTATTATTAAAAATATTTTATAGCTATACTTTGCTTGCTTGCCTCCAATTTAACACTAAGCTAGGCTTGGTTTCTTAACAAATAAGTTAACTGCTTTCACATTTTCTGGTGCTAAATCCCTAACACTGGGAGACAACACATCTTTCCAACTGAATTAATTCATTGCAGTACTTTGACCTCATATCCTTTAGTCATTTTTCAGCAGGGAACAATCAGAATCTAAAATTATACTTTTCCAATTAGATACTTTTAGGTTGAATGGACTTATAGTGTCCTAGGTGGCATAACCATTAGCCATGCTGGTTGGTAATTAAATAAGTTAAAATCTAGTACATTTGTAAAAGTGATTTAAGAAATACCTATCCATAAAATGTTCAAATGCTTAGGCTCTCCTTTCTATAGAAAGAAAAGATAGAAAAATGCAGGTTAGACAGCATCACCACCAGATGGATCCGTAGCTGGCTGACCGGCCGTACTCAGCGTGTGGTCCTCAATGGAACCACATCTACATGGAGGGAAGTGTGTAGTGGGGTGTCCCAGGGCTCTGTTCTGGGCCCAGTGCTCTTCAACATCTTCATCAATGATTTGGATGAGGGGATAGATGGGGAACTCATCAAATTTGCAGACACCAAGCTGGCAGGAATAGCCAACACTCCAGAAGACAGGCTTAGGATACAGGAGGATCTGGACAGACTTGAACACTGGGCGCTATCTAACAAAATGAAATTCAATGGTGAAAAAAGTAAGGTTCTACATTTAGGCAAGAAAAACCAAATGTATAGGTATAGTATAGGGGGTATCTTGCTCAATAGTAGTAACTGTGAGAGGAATCTCGGAGTCCTAGTGGACAATCATTTAAATATGAGCCAGCAGTGTGCTGCAGCTGCCAAAAAAGCCAACACAGTGCTAGGCTGCATTAACAGAGGGATAGAATCAAGATCACACGAAGTATTAATACCACTCTACAATGCCTTGGTAAGGCCACACTTGGAATACTGCATCCAGTTTTGGTCACCACGATGTAAAAAAGATGTTGAGACTCTAGAAAGAGTACAGAGAAGAGCAACAAAGATGATTAGGGGACTGGAGGTTAAAACATATAAGGAAAGGTTGCTGGAATTGGGTATGTCTAGTTTAATGAAGAGAAGGACGAGGGGCATGATAGCAGTGTTCCATATCTCAGGGGCTGCCACAGAGAATAGGGAGGTCAAGCTATTTTCCAAGCCCTTAAGCAGGACAAGAAGCAACGATGAACTTCAAGAAGAAGCAACCTAGAACTAAGGAGAAACTTCCTGACAGTTAGAACAATTAACCAGTGGAACAACCTGCCTCCAGAAGCGGTGAATGCTCCAACACTGGAAGTTTTTAAGAAAAAACTGGACAGCCATTTGTCCGAAATGGTATAGGGTTAGCTGCCTGAGCAGGGGGTTGGACTCGATGACCTCCAAGGTCCCTTCCAACTTTATTATTATTATTATTATTATTGTTGTTGTTGTTGTTGTTGTTGTTGTTGTTGTTATATAGAGAGAGTTGAAACTCTTTAGGACTAAGAATTTCACTGCAAGAATTTGGTGGAGACAAAATAATAATAATGACTTTATGTCTATATATTAAATTAAATTACATGCAGCTAGTAGGACTACTCCCAACATATTTAGTACTCTTTTCCTTCCTACAGTTTGGCAGTAAAGTTTTGTAGGGATTTGGTGGCTACATATAATTCTAGAATGTCTGAATGAATTTCCGGTTCAGAGTGGTATGTGACCCCCTCAATGTGTTACTTTAACGGGAAATTCTATTCAGAATCATCTATAGATAATATGTGGTTCATTTTTACTTCCTATTTTTTTTTCTAAATCTGAAACCATATGTTCACCATTTATAACTTCTTATAGACAACAGTAGCTAAAAGGGAACACAAAATGTTATATAAAATCAGGCATGAACTATTTTTTTAGTTGGTATGCATTTTTTTTCCAAAATTAGTCACCTACCACATGATTTTCTGGTCTACTTCCCCTCACAAATATATAAAACAATATATTTATTTTTGTGAAAAGTTGGCATTGATATTTTAATAACTGTCCTTTAATAGATTTTATCTGTTAAAAATGTCATATTGATTTTCAAAATATTCTAGTTAGAAACTAGCAAAAAGGAACAGTCAAATAATTCAACACATATATTGATAATTACCACACACCTGCAATTAAAATAGCAGGTCATACCTTATTACTGTTAGTCATAGGCCTATAATTATCAAATGCCAGTTCTTAATTTCCTATTTATGCAACAACTTTATAGGCTCCGTATGGCTTTTCTGCAAGGGAGAGAATGATTTAAAAAATGTTGGAAACTTTTTTTATGTGCAAAAGATAAATGTACTTTCCATAATCAGTGTGCCAGATACTTTCTAATTTGCAATCTCATTCTTCTAGTTTTAATCTCACTGGTGATTTGAAACCTCGTCCTCCAAAGCACAACACAACTTAAAACTCCAATATTGGAGAAAGGTCAAACTGAAAAATATCAACAGTTTCAGCAGAAGCCTTGTTTACTAGCTGAACGAATAAAGAAAACTAGTGATGGACTTAGAGAAGGCAGATAAATGTAGGAGAAGGGAGTGGCAGAGCCTGCAGTTAAGTGAATAATTTGGTTGTTAAGTGAATCCAGTTTCCCCATTAACTTTCTTTTTTGTCAGAAGCTGGCTGGCTGGGGAGGTTGCAAATGGCAATCCCATGACCCTTGGAGGCTACAAGCATCGTAACTACATCCCAGTTGCCAAGTGCCCAAATTCTGATCACATGACCGTGGGGATGCTACAACAGTTGTAAGTGTGAGGACTGTCATAAATCACTTTTTTTGAATTCTGCTGTAACATTTAATGGTCACTAAATGAATGTTTCTCAGTAGTTGAAGACTACATATATTTCAAAATATGACACTGTAGCCCATCCTTGTTCTCTTTGGTGTTCTCCAGATTATTTTGCTGAACTGGTAAAAGTTCTGCCCTGATGACACCTTTGAAATTAATTAGCAATAGACTGGCAAACATAATTACAAATACAGGCAGTACTCACTTAATGACCCTAATTGGATCCAGAATTTTTGTTGCTAAATAATCTAGTCATTAGATGAAATATGCTGTAGTTGCACAACTTAGCAATGGCAGTTTTGGTAGTCCTGGTTGTGATGATTAGGCCAGGACCACGTCACTGTTAGACAAGGACCTCATACTTCTCCTCTCGTTGTACTTCAACCCCCTCCCACTCAATGATCTCCCTCCCACTTCTGCCATTTTGGTCCCCCTGAACTCTGCTGCCTTTTCCTCCACTGCCCTGTCTTCCACTTTGCATTCCCACTGCCCTGCACTCTGTCGCCTCTGCCACTTCCTGATGCCCGCAGCTGACCTTTGCCATCTTCTTCCTCTGCACCAGGTCTGGCTCTTCACAAGGTCGCTGCTGAAGGCCTCACAAGTGGGACTGCAGAGTTGTTGTTGTTATTGTTGTTATTATTATTATTTTGTATGGCATAACAGAATACAGACTTAATGCATAAAAGGTCACAAAAACAGTATATAAAGTGTATTAAAATTTAAAATATCAGAGCAGTGAACCATTTTAAAAACACACAGCACAAATGATGAATAAAATTATGAATGCAATTAAATTATGTATGAGCAGTTACTGGGGTGGCTAAACCTATGGCCGGATATCTAGATTGTTTAGCCATTGGGCAGCAGTGCCCTCGAGATGTTTCATGCAGGGATCCAGGGAAACTTCTGATACGGCATTCTGTCGCAATATGATGTAAAGTTTGTGGTTTATCAACCAGCCCACATTTATATTTCCAATATTGGCACCTGCTGAGCGCTGTCCAGATTTTCCTTGGGACATCAAAGCCGAAGGGGCACTGTACTGGTTCAGACACAGCACAGGGTGGTGAGGATGCAGACCAGAGTGCTGGGCAGTGGGGTGTCCCAAAGGGGCAGAGATGGGGGAGATAGGAGGATGGAGGGAGTTGAAGCGCACCTAGCTGTCCTAAATGCGGGTGCACCCAAATTTTGATCCTGGGACCATCGGGGGAGGGGGGTGCTGCAACAGCCATAACTTGCAGAACCAGCCCTAACTATATTTGTTCAGTGCTGTCATAACTCCCAATAGTCACTCAACAAATGGCCGTTAAGCAAGGAGTATCTATAAGCCAAATAAAAGCAGATCTGAACATTAGAGCAAATCTTAGATGAAAAGGACGCATCCTGATGTTAAGAAGAGAGAGCAAGTGAGGTAAGGGGGGAAAAAAACCTGTTCAAAAATTCCAGACAGTTTGTTCTTCTTTTTTTTAAAGAGTTAGAATAATGAAAAGAATTGGTGACTCATACGTGTGTAGGTAGACACATTATGACGGTAACACAGACCTTATCAATGAAATTACTTTTGAACTCTAAAAATTGTAATGAGCTGAAGCATTTTTTTGTCTTCAATGAAGAGGTTATGAATAGATGCAAAACTGCAGATGGAGTGAATGAATTATACTCATTATTTTTTATGGCTGAAGCTTCCGACACTGAAGCTTGCTAATAGACTCATGCTCCTGATGAATACTACATGCTTCCAGGTTAAAGAAACAGAACATTAAAGCTGCACGTAGCTGTTCCACCCACGTGGACAAAAGGTGTCTGATGCAATGTATCTTATTAAAATTAAAATTTCAGTTAAAAACACTCTAAGAGCTAATTCTGTGAGCATAGGACTGACCTCAGTTGGACAATTTCCATTTAAGGAAAAGTAAATAGTTCATAAAACTTTACTTATATTTTCATGCTTTTGAAGATCAGCAAAATCATCATTAATTCAGAAAAATCATACTGCCCAAATCTAGCCAGTGGCTTCCAGTCCAGATGCAAAAATGAATGTGAAGTGGTGGTTGTGAAAATCATTGGTCAAGAGGATAGCACATAATTTGTACAAAGAGGGCCTGAATCTAAAATCTAAAAGCTTTTTTTTAAAACAAAAGGAAACAGCAGTTGATGAAAAAGTCATGCTTTATACGTTGGAATGTTATCATGTTATCACTTATGGTTCTTGGAGTCTGAAGTGTAAGAGTCCAATAATACAGTAATAACAGCAGCAACAATAATAAGAAACTTCTTCAGAATATTGATTGATGTGCTATCAAGTCAATATCAACTCTTAGCAACCACATAGATTTTCTCCATGGTGATCTGTCCTCAACCTGATCATTCAGTTCTTCCAGTGTTCTCTTTTTCTCTTTCCTTTCCACCTTTCCCAACCTTCTCCAGAGAACTGGGTCTTCGCGTAATGTGTCCATAGTTGGATAATTTGAGCCTGGTGATTTGTGTCTTGTCTGAGTTGATCTATTCAATGATCCATTAATTTGTTTCTTGGCTGTTCATAATATTTTCAGGAGTTTTCAAATCTCAAAAATGTCAATACTCTTTCTATTCTGCTTTTGCAAGATCTAATTTTCTACTTCTACTGAGTGTCACAGGGGATAGTATTATCTGCACAGTTCTGATCTTTGTAAATATGGACACATTATGACATCTGAATATCTTTTCCAAGACTTTCATGTCTGCTAGTCTGTCAATATTTCTTGACTAAAAGGCAGAAGATATCTACCACTTCAGTATCTTCACTGTCGATTTTAAGGTTGGTTGTTGCAAATGTTGTTATTACTTTGATCTTCTTTATGTTTAGTCCTAGACTGTACTCCTTAACTTTTATTACTAAAACTTGCAGATCCTTTGCATTTTTAGCTATTAGAGTACAGGCAGTCCTCATTTAGTGACCACAACTGGGACTGGTAACTTAGTTGTAAAGTGAAGCCACAACTGTGGTTATGCTCTTACTTCAGCTTTCCTTTCTTTACAGATTTCTGAAGGTTGTAAATGTGAGCATTAGTTATAAAGTTACTTTTTCATCACTGTCATAACAGCAAATGAGGTTGCTAAATGAGGACTACCTGTAGTGTTATTAGTATGAGGCAAGTTATTGATGCTTCTTCCTCTGATTTAAAGCCATATTCAACTTCTTCCAATCTAGCTTCTCTTAATATAAATTCAGCACACAGGATGAATAAATAAGGAGAAAGTATGCAGCCTTATCACACTCTTTTGCTAACGTGGAACCAGTCTGTTTTGTCATGTTCTGTGTATACTACAGCTTTTCAAACTGTTTATAGAGCTCTCGTGATAATGAGATGTTCTCAGATTCCCATTTTCATAAGCACATTCCTCAGTTTGACATGATCAACACACTCATAGGCCTTTTTATAATCAATGAAGCACATAATGACAGCTTTTTAATATTCTTTGGCATGCTGTATTTTCCAGCCTGCATCAGAAATAATGTCTTGTGTTGCTCGGTCTTTTTAAAATCCAGCTGGAACATCTGGCTATTTTTTCCATGTAGAGCTATAATCTTTGTTGGGTAGTATTAAGCATTATTTTGCTCAGATACGAAAATAAGAATACTGTACAATAATTTGCATACTTTGTTAAGATTCCATTTTTTGGTATCAGAATGTTGACTGATCTCTTCCAACCTGTTCCACTAAGTTATTCTCCAGATTTGCTGGCACAGTTTGGTTACAACCTTTATTTCTTCCTTTGCTTGCCATATATTCTATCAAATCTTGTAGTCCTCTAACTCAAGACTACTGGTCCGTGGACCGGCACCGGTCCGTGGCATGCCAGCAACTGGGCCGCACCAACAAGCGAAGCCCCATCCACAGGATGTAGGCAGCACACAAAACCACGCCCCCTCCGGTCCACGGAAAAACCTTTCTCCATGGAACCGGTTCCTAGTGCCCATAAGGCTAGGGGGCCACTGCTCTAATTTGATATTGACCAGAGTGCTGATCTAACTTCATCTTCTAGTACTAAAAGATTGTGTAATATCTTCTAAGATATCTTGGACGTTAACATTTCTACTGTTTATTATTTCAACATACTCCTTTCATCTTTGTTTGGTCTTCTTTGAATCAGCTATTACCTGTCCATTGGCATTCTTTAACATATATTTTCAAAGTTTGAAACTCCTGAATTCAGAGATATTTTGGAAGGTTCTCATTATTTTTCCATGTTTGATTCTATATTCAGTGCTTTTGCAGATGCTGGGCAATATTGTGTCCTGCTTGTAGCAGCATTCTGAAAGTCTTTGTTAAGTTCCTTCCTGAGATGTTTCTTGGATTTGGATTCTCTTCTCTTTTGGGCAATTCCCATAGTTTGTTTGATATCCAATTTGCTTTCATCTGTTTCTTTACCTTTGGCAGTAATGTTCACCTTTAACAACTTCTTTAAGTTCATTCCACAATTCCTCTGGGTTTTTTTTAAATCAAAGAGATTCAGGACTTCAAAGCAATTTCTGAAAATCGTTATCTGCCCTGTCTTTAGCCACATACCCATAAAAACACAGACAGGTGATTGCAAATTTTACTGAAAAGTGTTTGAAGCAAATAGATATAAGTTCAAATGCACACACACAAACACAGTAGACAAATCAAGTCCCCAAACCTCCAGCAAGCTTGTGTTGAGAGAATTCCAAATCCAAAACAGGCACAAGAATGTTCAAATGACATCCAAGGTCCAAGCATTGTAGAAGAGCTATCAGCTGCTTCAGATCCAGACTTAGTCACAAGATTTCAAGTCAAGAATCAAAACATATGGAGTCTGGTGCTTTAAGACACCATGCTATGAATAACCTAAATTTGTATATCAGATATCAATAGTAATGGAACTCATTATTCAAGAGTATGAGATTGTTACACCATTCCCTGTGGAACCCTTTTACTGTCCCCAGTTTTGTACTATATGTCAGTTATTAATATTAGAAGTTATTCATACTAATGTACTGATACTAATATGCTGTTACATTGAAATATTTCAATCTATAAAATGAACTTTCATTGAAACTTTCAGGATAAATAATTTCAGTACAACTTGCACAATAAACCTTAAAAAGGAATTAATTTATTGCAGTAAGTGCCACCTGTATCTTTATATAAGTTAGATAAATAAATAAAATAATATATTAAACTAAGCCATTTGGGGGTTTTAAAATCAGTGTTCTATTAATGGATTTCCTATTTTGTTCTGCAGAAACAATTTTTAGAGCTATTTTAAGCTACTGGTCTTTGGCTTTAATAAAACTAATTTAATTCAGTTCCTCAGCATTGTATTGTTCTTGGCATTGATCTAAGTTATAAGACATTACTGAATTTATTGAAGAAGAAAAACAAATATATTTCTTAAAGCTGTATAGCACAATGAAGGCTCGGTTGTACATTCTGTACATTCTCCTTCCATACGTGTTAAAAAGCAATTTCTGAGAACCTCAGCTATAAATTTAAACCAAATGAAGGCTCCTAGATCTAATGGTCAGATAGCAGCTTTGAGAAAACTGCAGGACTACCATTATATCTCTTTCACAATTTATATTCTCCATCAACATGATTTCTCTCTTCCTTCTGCTAGTCTACTTCATTTTGACTGTGACTTGTTATTCTATACTGTGACTGTACTATTCTATATCTTCCTTGCATTAATTGTGAATATGCTATTCCTCATACTCTACCTGGTTATGTTACCTCATATATACATATACATAGACATAGACATATACATACATGAATAACAAATAATGTTCAAATCAGAAAATCCAGCAGTAAAAAGAACAGATGCTTTAGAGATGAGTTAAAAGGATCACACTTTAATTTTGAAGGCAAGGGAAAAAAATCCTTACAACAATAACAGTTTGCCACAGGTGGCAGCTGAGATGTTAGGTTCAGAAAGTATTACTCAGACAGCTTAGATGCTTAGAGCAATAAAAATATATATGCAATAAAAATTGTACAAAAACAAATTTCCTTAATATTATTACATTTCAGGATAACTTTGTTAGAGATTCTCTTAATATGTGTCATACAGTTATTCTTAGTCATTTATACTGTAAAATATATTTATATGTGAATATATATCTATACACAAATATATGACATAGCTATATACGAACATATTAACATTGAATTAATGTCAGGACAAGCAAATGATCGTTGGAGGATGGAGGGTTTATTAAAGTTAAGATTCTGAGTTAGGGAACCTGAAATTCATCCCTTCATCCTCACCCGCTCACATCTGGCTCTCCTTAGTTCCATTCTTCTTCCAGAAAATGAACTGGGATGAACTCCCAATGTGACCATATTTGAGTGACAATTTTAATACCCAATCATTATAGATAGAGAGATGGATGAGATGGGACAGGGTGGAGATTCTTGGTAGAATGACAGTACATGTCTCTGCCATGTTACCCTTACAACACATTGTTTTAACAAAGCTCTGTCTGTCTCAATGAGATAAAATGGAATTTTCAAAGACTGATTTTCCTTTCGTTCACTCTGATGCCAACAACAGTTCTGGTAATCTTCTACACACACCTTCTGCTTTGGTAAATCTTCTTTGAAATGAATGGAACAGATTGTGATATTTGATGAATGTTTCCTCTTTTCTGACTGAACGTTTCCAAGTGCTTAGCAGAGGAGAAGGAACAGAATATTTTCTATAGCAACCCCACGATTTATCAGTTTGCTTCTTGCTTATGAACTATGCAAAAATTTTATTTCACTAAAAAAGTTCTTTAAAACTGTGGCTGTCAGTGGTTATGTTGCAAAATCCTTATGGAGATATTTATATGCAATCTGGAATAAGGTGCATAACACCTGGATTCTGATAAACAAAGCTGATTTTTACTTTATTCAAAGGAGTCATTATTTAAATAACATCTTAATGGTGAGATAGCAAAGTTCTCCACTATTTTTAGATCTTCACTTTTGTGATGTATTCCCTATTAATCTTCTTGATTTCAATGTACTTGATGTTGTCAGCTTGAAGGATACCCAGCATGTTTCTCCTGACTCCTGTTATTTTTAGGCACTTGATTATCCAATCACGTGGCACAGAATCAAATGCCTTCTTGTAATCCAGGATGCATCATACTGAAACCACGCCCACCCCATTGCAGGCAATGGTAAAAAAGTTGTGATACGTCACGACACGTCACATGATGTTGCAAGTTTGACACCCCTCTTGTAATCAATCCAAGCTACATTCAAGTTGGTCTTCCTTCTCTTGCACTTTCCAGAATCATCTTGTCAATTAGGAACTGGCTTTTGTTCATCTGCTGATTGGGCAGTTTCCTTTCTTCCCAAGTAGAAAGAGCTTGTTTTCAACTAGATGATGTTGGACTGCATCAGCTACACCACCAGTTAGCAGTTTGAAAGTTGTTGGTAAGCAGGGAATTGGCCTGTAGTTGCCTGGTGCTGCCTCTTTTATTGGATCTCTCATTATCAAGTAGGTTTTGCCAGATGTTAACCTATCTTCAGTTTCACCTCCTTGCAGTATATTGTGCCAATGAGTGGGTGAAGACCAATCAGATGCAGTTCATCTTCACCTGCTGTTAACCAGTTCTTGATCTTGCCCCTTTCGTCACCATTTCTCTAGTTATTACACATTCCTTCAACTTCTTTTTATCTGTATCAAGATGCATTTTGTTGTATTTTTTGGGTTGTCCCATATCTGCACCCAGAATTGCACTGTTTCTTATTTGTCAGGTGTTGACTGGTTTATTGTAATTTCTACACTGATGATGATGATGATGATGATGATGATGATGATGATGATGATGATGATGATGACGACGGTGGTGTTGGTGATGCCTTCATCAGGTTTATTGTTACTTTGATTCCTGGTGGCTCCTGAACTAGTTCCTGCAATTTTCTTGGCAATTTTTTTAAAAGTGGTTTGCCCTTGCCTGCTTCCCAGTATTTAATTTCATTGTTATGCTAGATGGAGAAAGGAAGATGTGCAAAAAAGCCAAGCTACCCACAGTCAGTTGGAGCTGACTGGTATCTAAACTGAAATAAATAGAAAATCATTCAAAAAATATAAAATATGGATTAGCAGTGAGATTGAATGCAATAATTGCTTTTCTTTTTTGCCCTGGTTATGTTGACTCACTCCATACATTTGATTCTACAATATGGGATTTTAAAACAGCTTAAACTGATCTTTCCAGTAATTATTGCAGCCACATCAATCATTCATATATTAACCATCTGAGAATGTGTTCATGTCAACAGTACACATCTTGCCATTTCCTCTGAAATTAATGCACAATGCATTTGGGATTCAGTTATAAGGAGAGGCAAGTGGGTGAATTAAATTTGTAATGACAACATCTGCACATTAAGATCTATTACTCGTGGCGCACAAATAACACAACCTATTCAGAAGAAATTAGCATTCCTTTCATAACGTTAAAGATATAGAATGTATTCACAATCCTATTTCTTTGTTGGCTTCAAAAATGCCTACTTCTGTTCCCTGATTTAATAATATATAATTGGGATGAAAAATATTCAAAAAACACTGATCAGCTAATTCTTTTTCTCTCATTAGCATCATTAATGGGGGCCAGTACATTTGAGAATTATATTCAGTACTGCTCTTACGTCACAGCAAGTTAAACTTTGGCATCTACCACAGTGAAGATCTATTTCTATTTCCTTGTTGTCCTGAGAGACACACATAGACAGCTTTGCCTTTCTTGACTTCTTCCTTGGCTTTTCCATATTCTAGGTTTCTCTCTTGCTGAGAGATGCATCTTCCACTTTAAATTAAAATGTGAATCCTCAGAAGCTTCAATGTTCTATATATATCAACCCAAAGGATGCTTATAGAAGAAAGAAGTAAAAAGAGTTTATTTCTTACTTGTATCTCATCATAGTGTGCTGCAGCTGCCAAAAAGGCCAACACAGTGCTAGGCTGCATTAACAGAGGGATAGAATCAAGATCACGTGAAGTATTAATACCACTTTACAATGCCTTGGTAAGGCCACACTTGGAATACTGCATCCAGTTTTGGTCATGTAATGATGTAAAAATGTAAAAAAGATGTTGAGACTCTAGAAAGAGTGCAGAGAAGGGCAACAAAGATGATTAGGGGACTGGAGGCTAAAGCATATCAGGAACGGTTGCTGGAATTGGGTATGTCTAGTTTAATGAAGAGAAGGACGAGGGGGGACATGATAGCAGTGTTCCAATATCTCAGGGGCTGCCACAAAGAAGAGGGAGTCAAGCTATTTTCCAAGGCGCCAGAAGGCAGGACAAGAAGCAATGGATGGAAACTAATCAAGGAGAGAAGCAACCTAGAACTGAGGAGAAACTTCCTGACAGTTAGAACAATTAACCAGTGGAACAACCTGGCTCCAAAAGTGGTGAATGCTCCAACACTGGAAGATTTTAAGAAGAGACTGGGCAGCCATTTGTCTGAAATGGTATAGGGTTTCCTGCCTGAGCAGGGGGTTGGACTAGATGACCTCCAAGGTCCTTTCCAACTTTACTACTACTACTACTATTATTATTATTATTATTATTATTATTATTATTATTATTATTATTATTATTATTATTATTATTATTATTATTATTATTATTTATTATTATTATTATTATTATTATTATTATTATTATTATTATTATTATTATTATTATTATTATTATAACTAATTTGATGTAGCGGTTAAGGCACAAGGCCAGAAACTGAGAGACTGTGAGTTCTAGGCCCACCTTAGGGACAAAGTCAGTCTCCCTCAGACTAGGAAACAGGCAATGGCAAACCACTCCCAAAACATCCCTGCCAAGAAAACTGTAGGGACTTATTT